>CM065393.1:13417500-14095000 GCA_033060915.1 Euryodendron excelsum | reverse complement strand
GTTGGCACTAACCCTCTAAGACCCAATTTGAAGAGGGTATCAAAAATTAAGCATGAGTGGAGACAGTGGGTGTTCAAGGCACATAAATGGAGACAAAAATCAATTTTCATCCCTCTCTCCCAAAGATGGAGGCCTATGACATTTGGTGACAATTGTAAGGGAAAGATCATTGGCATTGAAAGCATTGGTAAGAACTCTTTCACTTCAATTGAAAATATTCTTTTGGTTAAAGGCCTTAAATACAATCAACTTAGTATTAGTCAGTTATGTAATAAAGGTTTTAAAGTCATTTTTGAATCCTCTAAGTGCTTGGTGGTTAACATTCTTGATGGTCATACCATGCTCACCGGAACTAGACAATGTAATATGTATGTGTTTGATTTGAATGACCTGTTGTAAGCACCCTATTATTACCGCTCAGTGATCTCCGGCCCGACCAGGCTCATTTTCAAACATCACATGTACATTCAGCCTCTAACCCGCTCTCCAAACTTCAATTCAGTTCACCAGCCGCTACCTGGGCCCATTGCGCCTACTTGAAGCCAAATGACTATTTTGCCTCTGGTGGCCCGGTCACTCCTTTCAACTATTTCGGCTCTGATCATCAAGTCAGTTACCTTCTGGACACTCTTTTAGGGGTTCCCGTCCATCGTCTGCTTTTTGGATTATTTTTGAATTTTTCGGAGTCACTCCTAGTGAAGCCAAACCAAAACTTGCATGGTAATCACTAGGACAGGCATTTAAATCTTTTACCTTGCATCACAAGGGTCAAAGATCAATTTCTTGCACCCTAAATTTTTTTCCAAATTGACTGGCATCACTAGTAGTGGTGCCAAGTCAAAACATGGCCTCTTAGTGGCGTGGCGCCAAGCCAAAAATAGATTAGCATATTCTCATATCAAGTAATGAAAGAATAGATTAGGGAAAATAGAATTTGTTTATCTAGCACTTTAATTTAACTAGTTGTTAACTATATGTTTAAAAACCTAATATATATATACATATATAAGAAGAAATAGTTTATAAATTTTATTGTATTTTTTTATCTCGTCCTTTTAAATAATACTCGTATGATAATGTATTTTTATTTTTGGAAATTTTTTATTTTACGCAAAAAAATTTATCGTATGTTTTGAAAAAAATCGTATTAAATACCTATGTTTTATGGTTTGGCATTTTACTAACTATGCTAACAACCCATAATAATGATAATCATAGTAAAATATCATGATAAGGATGAGTATGATAATGATAATGTCAATAATAAACTATAAGCTGAGTTCGGGTGCAACTCAATAATCTACAAAGCATAATCTAATTCGGTTAGCTTGCTCCGTCATGAAAAGTAAAAAAGTAAAATAAGAAATTTATCTATAGGCCGATTTTATAAAGTTATCACAAGTTTTTTTAATTTTATTTTTTTGGTGTAATTATCACAAAGTTATGTTCGCTTCCAATCCGAACTTGTGAAAATCAATGTTTAATAGTCCTTCCAGAAACATCTGTTCTACATTATACTTTTAGGAGGATCATAGGGACAACGGACCCCACAGAAAATCCTAGATCAAAGGAAATCTTAACAGCATTAGATAATTCCCGTTTATCGCTTGGCTAATTCATCGGAATATTGCCTTTACATATCATATCGTATATATATATATATATATCATGCAACAAACTCAAATCACTTGGAACACCAAATTTCAACGCCTTTTCTCTGTCTCTCTCTCTCTCTCTCCCCCCTAGAGTCCTACAATGGAGCACCAACCCATTCAAGAAAGCACTGCCAATGCTGGTAATGGTGGAGTTGATGAGTCCTACTTCGATTTGTTCCCACCAGGTTACCGGTTCAACCCTTGCGACGAAGAGTTAATTGTTAACCACTTGCAGAAAAAGGTCAACCAGGAACCATTGCCACCAAACAAGATTCATGAGGTTAAACTTTACGAATACAATCCAGAAAGGCTGGCAGGTTTGAAAAGTTGTTCTCTTTGCAAAATTATAATAGGTTTGAAGTAATTCTAGTAGGGTTGTTTCTTGATCTTTCTTGACCTATCAATCTTGACGAATACATTCCAGTTGGGTTAAGTATTATGTTTTGCTTATCATTGATTTTATTATTTTGCTATTATATACTGTTTCGGATTCGATAGACGATGACCTTGTAGAGCTTTGTTTTTATTTCATTGTTGCCTGTTTTGTGCTGGTTTTCATGCTTCGTGTTCTTGAATGTATTTCTCTTTTTATTTTACGGTTTTGAGGTTTTATTTCTGTCTTGCTATCATTATTTAGTTGGGTTTAATGCTTTTCTATTTTTTTTTTCATTTCTTTCTAAAACAGTTTACTATTAATTGTGTGATTCAAAGAAGATCCAAATCCTAGGTTAGGTTATGATGCTCTTTTGTTCTTCCTTTCCCAACGAAATAACTAGTTGTAGTATTCATATTCATATTTGAGAATGAGATATATATATATATATATATAGTAAGTTGTTTTGCTTTCTTTTCGTTTCATGTTCCTTAGATATATGCCGTTTCTTTTCTCGTCTTGTTAATTTACTGGGGAGGAGACTAATTGAACCATATCATTTCACTTACATGTCAGTTTCTGATCTTCAAGTGACAAATAATTACTTGATATCGGTTTAGTGCTGCATTTAATCTATATATTTGATGGGATTAATTTCCTAGTAAAATAAATTTAAAAAATAAAAAGGATTTGAAATTGTTATTGTAGTAAAACATAAATTTAGCTTAATTGGGCCTAATGAGACATAAATCATTCATATTTTTATGTTCTGTGTAAAACAAGAAATCAAAATATTTCTCATTTGATTAATTAGTTTCAGAGGGCTGGCCTTTGGGACTAATGTATCTATTATTCTATTGTCCACTCGAATAACCAAATTATTGATGTAACATATGTCAAAATGTTTCTTTCATTTCCTTTGTCTTACGTCCAAACACAACGACCATGAAAACAAACACCTAGCTCCTGTTTGCAGATCTTCCAACTTAAATTTGTGTATTCAAAATTAACATGCAACGACTTTCGTTGGGTTATAAGAAAAATGGAGGCAAGGTTTTATTACTTATGTGAAAGATATGAGTTTATGTTGATTAAAAGAAAGATACAAGTTACGTGGCTGGGAGAAGGAATGGTTTTTCTTTACATCAAGAGATTGGAAGTATAAAAATGGGCAGCGGCCGAATCGAGCTGCAGGTGATGGATACTGGAAGGCTACCGGTGCTGACAAGACTATCACATTGGATGGTGTCAAGATTGGCTTCAAAAAGGCACTGGTATTCTACAAAGGAAAACCTCCAAAAGGCGACAAAACCCACTGGATTATGCATGAATTTAGAGTAGACAATCCTCCTAACATCCAAAGGGTTGGGGATGATAACATGAGGGTACATCTCTCTCTCTGGTCACCATATCTACTAGCTAGAATGGAGATAGATGTCCATATATATACTATGTGTGTCCACGTTACCACACACTAATAAATATACTAATATCTTTCACTCATCCACTATGGTAGTTTTTCTCCACTAATCGGACAACTCCACCCCACTAATCCACTAACCCCACTACTGCGATAGGCTTCATGCTTCACCAAACTGAGGTGCTTGCTTTTTAATTGTATAGATATATACTTATAATGTTTTTTTTCTAACCTAAAACAAATATTTTGCATAATTGCTGAGAAAATTTTCACTGGCACTAACTAGTATGTGATGATTGTTTCTTGTTTGCAGTTAGACGATTGGGTTTTGTGTAGGATTTACAAGAAAGCTGAAAGACGCGCCAGCACAAGAAATAGAGATGGTGATGATCACGAAGTTCTAAGTGAACAAGATGATGGGGAGCAAAAATACTCTAGTAGTTAAATATTCCATGATTTCCATGCATACATGTTAAAGAATTAACGAGCAACAATATTTTAGTAGTTAAATACTGGCCTTTTTTTTTTTTTTGTCTTCCTGAGCTCTCTCTTTAACTGAAATGCTTGCTTCATAACCTACAAAGCTTCACCACACAATGTAGAAACTAACAGAAGTCAATCTACTAAGTTTGCTGCACAACCAACACAATTGAGAATGGATTGATACGATCAATTGAAGATAGTGGCAGCTCATGACTCATAGATGTTGGGCGTGTTACATTATATGCGGAAAAGGGTGTGAAAGAGAATTGTTTTGAGGGACGCCAAAAGGGTTATTGACCAGGTTAAGAGTGGAGCAACCCCTACGGGCTAGCCTAGAGTGCATATAGGAACTGTTGTAATGTCTTTCATGTAATCATCATAAAGTGAAATCAGCAACATAAAATAATGTGTATGAAATAATGTAATATGGCATATTCAATAAGTCATATATGATAAAGTAATAAAATATGGGATGGAGAAGAGATCAAGTTGAGTGTTGCATACTCTTAACTTAAGACAGATTCGTCCCCCACAGGTGCTCATGGGATTAACGGGCGTCTATTTCCAGAATAAAATAATCATGATCTTGAATAAGTAGCACTACAATATTCAGATTCAACGAATTAACCTTTTGATTTTACTCTCTCAATGTACAGAATAAATGTAACATATATGACATAAAACAACAAGAAATTTCTGTCTAATTCTACGCAGAATTATGACATTTATTTCCATACAGAAACCTACGGTGTTTATGATAAAATTAATATGACAATATGCAAAGAAGTAGTATTTTCTACACAGAAAATAGACTGGCAAATTATAGAATTTATACGCAGAAATTCATACAGTAACACATAAAGAATCTGAAGCACATAATTAGTTAACTGAAAAACCTGGATAGAAATTCTAAGTCTAGTATAGAAATGAGGAGAAATTCAGGCCGAGAGAATGGCAGAAACAGGATAGCACTTCGTCTGAGACTGAGCAGAATTTCGTCGTAGTCGGAAAGCGGCAGTACTTCATCGTCATCAAAAACAGAGAAGAGAAGAAGAGAAGACACTCTATTTTTTGTTGCTTCTGAATTTGGGGTGGAGCCTTTCTATTTATAGAAAAAACTTGCATCCATTCGTGTAGTGAAACGCACCCCTGCGAAAGGGTGCGACAGTTAACTAACTGCCAGTTTGGGTTCAAATTGAAACCGGTTCGGTCCCCTGGTTTTGGTTTTCTAAAAAGAATAAACTGGACGACTCAAGCCCAAGCCCATTTAATCCACACCCACACCTGCACCCGCGCCCATGCCACGCCCCGACCTGGATAGAGCTAGCGGGCCGTGGCGGCGCACGAATGGAGTATTGAGTCAACCCATGGATTCCATAGATCATTCCCCTTCCACAAAAGTGAGGTGTCCCTTACGGCCCAAACCTTACTCCAAACTTAGGCTATATATACACACCATTTCTCCCATGGGAAACTAATGTGGGATTGCCCTACTTCTTGTACATTAACCCTTTTCGAGTAGGTGACTTTGGAAGCCATTAACTCATTTAAACCTTTATGAATTTGAGCAAGTAAATAATCTAGATTCATCTCCTCACTGACTCGCCCCCAAATGTGGTATTCCTATAAATGAAGCTAGTACCCCGTAAGAGTACGGGGGTCGCGATGAAATATAAACCGGAAGATCCGTTATCGTTTTCTCCCAAGGGATCTAGCCAAATATAGGCTTTAACACTAAACTCACACTAACCTAACTTAGGATTGAATTGGAATATAAAGGGGAATTGGATCTAAAATAAAAATGGAAAATAAAATAGGTTAAAAATCTTTTGGTTTTTTATGGGGGTTTTGAATTACTAAACTAGTGCAAAGAAAATTAAAGAATTAATAACTAGACAATTAAATTAAAGCAAATTAAAACTAGATTTAAAGCAATTAAAAGGGAATTGGGTTCAATTGATCCAATCACTCAGTTCATCTAAGGTTTTCAATGGGGTTTATAACTCAAATCAAACACAACATTTAAGAGTGTTTGATTCGGAAGATTTAACTTTTAAAAATCAATTATTCTCAAGCAATTGAAATTAGATACATGTTCAATGAGAAATCAAAGGTTAATACCATCGATTTAATTTAGTCAATATCAAATTTATGGTTTGTGCATTGATTAACCAAACATAGTCAATAACCTAGGTTTTCTAAGTTATCTTACAATCAATTGATGAGAATTAATTCCTAGCAATTGTGGAGATCTTTTTTTAGTAAAAACCCCTAAATTAATTCCATTGATTTGGGTGATGAAAATTCTCAAACTTAGTCAATAATCTAGGTTTTCTAAAAAAATCCATATGAAATTACTAGGAATTCAAAATCTGAGAAAATATGGCAATTAATACATGAGATATTTCCATTGAAACCCTTCGATTTCTCGGGTGATTTTCACATTTAAATCCAATTTAAATTCTAACTACTTGAATACATCATAAAAACATGTAAAAATATAAAGAAAGCATGTAAAGACTTAATTCTAAAATTTATCTGAATATTTAAACTGTTTGGTTACAAAGAAAATGCAAAAAAGTGCAAGAAACTAAAGAAAATACAATACAATGAAGAAAATTACAAGTTCTATTCCTATACTATCATTAAAAAGTTAAATCTAAGCTAAAAATGAAGAAAAATGAAAAAACTAACCTTCTTGGAGCTTCTCCCGCCGCCACTCTATCTCGAACTAACCCTAGCTACCCAAAAAAACCTACAAAAAAACCCTAAACACGCAGTAACCGTCCAAACAGTCATCAGACGGTACGTCTAATGAGCGTTTGAAGTTCATCTGGACGGTGAACAGTAACAGTTTGGACACACTATTCACCTTCCGAACTCACTATTCAGACGGGTACTGTTCACCATCTGATGAACAGTGACCGTCCAAACGATGAACAGTAACGTTCGAACGCATGTTCACAGACCGTTCAGACGGATACTATTTATTACTATTCGACCCAGCAACTTTGAAGTTTGATTTGACCACCATAGAGCCCGATTCAGCTGATGCACATTAGAGGAGAAATTGTAGAGGTTGAAGTCTTCTTTTCAATGATGCAAAAATCAGCTTAATCGGATGTTGGAGTGAAAAGATATGGCCAAAAAATCGAGACAGGTTGGACTTCTGTTCATCGGTTTGCTCGTTTTGAACCCGCTTTGATTATTCTTTGAGTCTATTTGCCTTTATTAGCTCCTATAACCTACAAATCACACAAAAAACACAATCAAACAAATATCTAACTAAAATAAGAAAATTAACACTAATATAAATCTAACAAAGTATGAATTAAGGGCCTATGATTACACTTTTAGGGTGTAATCACTCACGGAGGAGCATCCAACGCCTATCTAACCCGACACAATGGAAGTGTGGGTCCCATTCATTTATTGGCTCAAAAACGGCATAAAACAATGGTTAGTAAACCTTGTTTTTCCAACAATCCCCCACGTGAATGATATTAGCTGGAAACAATAAAAACAATGCACAAAGAAATGTAAATGCAAAAATGTAAGAGAAAGAGTAAAGCAGAAAGTTACCGCATCAGGAAAGGTGGCTTTTGGCTTTGAACCTTCCTTAGTGAAATAATATCGGGTTTATTGGCTGACCAATGAACATGATGTCTTGAACTGTTCTGCCGTTTGTATAAACCAAGATAATAGTACTCACACGGGTTTCTTACCTATCTAAGGTTGTTCTTGGTTGTGTTCGTTTTGGCCATGAACTGTCCTGGTATTCATGAGTGCTCTAAAGAATTGAAGCTTTTACAATTCTCATAGAAGCGTCCCCTATCACACTCATATAGGTGATTTCTTATAGAGTAAGCAATTATACATACTCCACTTGGTAGCCAAGTAATAAGAATCATTAAAAGCATAGGCTTATTAATATGAGTATCCTATCATACTCGTTTTATATTAAAAGCTGCAGCTTATCCTAACAATATTCAAGTAATCAATATTTCACCATAGAATTAGCCAGTGGAACAAAGTTCCCCATTGATTTATACTTAGTTGGCCTTAATTCGGTTGTCCTATTGAACTTAGATCTTGAGATCTCCATTCAACTAGGTTGGGTTTCCATTAAGGTAACTTTTAAGATAATAGGTTTTAATGTCTAATCCTCTCGATGAATGAAATTCAATCTCTTACTAGGCCTAATAGTAAGATGATCTCTCAATATCCTTTGATTAAATTATTAATTATTGAATAGTACATTCCCGCGAATAATGGCCTTTAACAGACATGTTTGTCGTGTTTTGTCATTATCGAGAATTCTCTGTATCTTAAGACGTTTACGAAGTTACGTAAAACTTCTTCCCTAACTATTGATTCCTCTGCAGAATCTGGTTGTATACTTCCATTATGATAATTTTCTTAGAAATTAATGCACTTCTTATAAGGCTTTATCCATTTGTGGATTTAGTGTCTTTTGATCCATAAATCCAATTTTCATAGTGTACCTTCTCTAGTACTTCTGGATGTAAATGTGATCAGTGCTCATTTATAGTACACAGCTATCACTTTCTAGTGGATTAACGCTGGGTTTGAATAAAATACTTTATTCTTGCCAAGACATGTTTACCCTTGTTACTTGTGTGAACTCATATCACGAAGTCACAACTACTGAGACTCAATCTCGTCACATATCAATTAAGTATTTGAGTTTACACTCTACTCATTGAACCATTTGGATAACCTCATTCTTTAATCCATTAGGCAAATTGTTTGTTAACCATTTAGGTTTACCTCTATGTAAACTATTATTATGGTTCAGATATAAGGAAACTCCGTACATCTCTTTACTTTACTAAAGTTATCGAGACTGCACTTAGTTCCTTTTTTTCTTGAGGTTTCACCTCTGACTTTGAAAGTTAAAACTATTCGGATCAGTCATTCTCTCTCTTTTATATCTAGAACTATTCTTCCTTCCAATCATAGACTTAAAGTCTTGACTTTCTTGCTTACTCATAAAGCCTTCAAGACTCTTAGGATGAAAAGCAAATGAACAAGGAAGTCCATTCCCAAATAATGTCCCACTTCTAGATTTCAAACGGATTATCGTCTACCAAAGCATTCATATACATAACTATGTTCATGTGGACTGGGGAATACACACTCACACCGTTTTACAACTTAGATTATGAATAAACCGATCTATAATTCTGTCGATGTTAACACAGTGTTCTGTGGGGTGTCCTAATGAGAACATGTGTTGGAAAAACAATGCTCCCCCCCCCCCCCCAAACATTTCTTGGATTATCCAGAAATTAATAAAGTAGTACACATCATCTCACTTAAGAGATGATTCCATTTTGCCAGCACTCAAGTTACTAAAGCAACTAGGTGTTTATAGATATGCGAATCTAGACGTTAAGTAACTAAAGCTACATCATCACCATGTCCAATACCTTTTACTTGTTTACTACCTTCGTTTTCAAGCTCATTTGAACATTATAACATGTGCGTTGAGTACTTAAGCACACTTTTCCGGTAGTACTAATGGGAACGGGGATAATTGTAAATATGCTCTTTGATGGTACTTTCTTAATTTCATTATATTTCAAATAACACTATGAAATACAATCAACACATGAAAATTAACATAACAGTTACATATATCATTATCATCACGATTATATATAGAAATAGTTACATATATGGTCACTAAAAGTGTTCTAAAGTTAGCCATTAAACAAGTTAAGTAACTAAACAAGTTATCATACTGACCAAATTAACTATACTAAAACACAACAAGAAACTAGTAAGGACTAGATGATCCTCTATATTAGAAACTCTCAATCACTACCAACGTAGGATTAAGCGTCCTCTTCTGCGCGCGCTCGAAGGTGTTTGGCCGATAAGAAGAGTCCACATCGTGAGAACCCTCGGGTTGTGCTCGAAGTCTCAACCTCTAAAAATATGCGGGACATAGAACGCTCTTGCGAGCAGTGCATCGAATCTTCGCATAGTAGTTTTAATAGCGACTCAGTTCTGCCTTGTTCGGTCCAATCACCTGCCCACGCGGAATAGGCAGTGCCACTGGCCTAGGAAGAACAATGTCCTCTAGGCCATGAAGATAATACATTGTGTATAACACAAGAAGATCCGCTAGTTGTGCGAGATTTTCTGATTCATCCTCACCAAACCAGTTCTAACCCACCTCTTCTCAAGTGTCCATCGTGTGAACTGCAAACACATGGTAATATTATTATGATTAGAAATTATAGAATAACACAAATTTAATTTCTTACAAGAAATTAAAAACTCTAGCAATTAAATTTGCTAATACACAAAGTATCATATGTCTATATTCTTGAGGTTAGAAATCATAGAATAACACTATTTTAATTTCTCAAATGAAATTAAAAACTCTAGCAGTAAGAATTACTAATATCACAAGGTCATGCTTTCACAAAAAACACATAAGCATGGCAAAGCAAATAATATGTAGCAATTAAGATATATAAAGATGTACAAATACAACTTATTATGCTAAACACGCAACGAAAATAGAACTTTAACAAATTAACAACCACTATGCAAGTTAATTTCATCACAACATTAGGAATCATGTCAATTGCTATGTAATACGAAACTCAAGTTTCTAGATTTGTAACAGGTTCATTTCAGAGATGAATAATCGCTTTCAAAGTGGCAAATAAAATAAATTTAGTATCTTAGAAACATGAAAACTTTACGTTATCGTCAAATCTGAATTCACACATGATTATGAACATCCTATACTCAACAACACACAACAACATGCCATTTTATAGTAGTACTACATATGAAAAACACATACAAGTAGAAATAAGGAATCTGTCTTATGATTGTTGGACATAGTCTGTATAATGTCTTCCATGTAATTATGATAAAGTGCAATCAGCAACATAAAATAATGTGTGTGAAATAATGTAATATGGCATATTCAACAAGTCATATATGATAAAGTAATAAACTATGCGATGAGGAGGAAATCAACGAGAAATTTCTATCTAATTCTACATAGAATTATGGCATTTAATTTCATACAGAAACTTACGGCGTTTCTGATAAAATTAATATGACAAAATGCAAAGAAGTAGTATTTTCTACACAGAAAATAGACTGGCAAACTATAGAATTTATACGCAAAAATTCATACAATAACACATAAAGAATCTGAAGCACATAATCAGTTAACCAAAAAACCTGGATAGAAATTCTAAGTTTGGTATAGAAATGAGGAGAAATTCCGGCCGAGAGAATGGTAGAAATAGGACAACACATCGTCTGAGACTGGGCATAATTTCGTCGTAGTTGGAAAGCGGTAGTACTTCGTCGTCATAAAAAACAGAGAAGAGAAGAAGAAAATACACTTTATTTTTTGTCGCTTCTGAATCTGGGGCGGTGCTTATCTATTTATAAAAAAAACTCTCATTTGTTCGCACAGCTAAACGCACCCCTGCGAAAGGGTGTAGTAGTTAACTAACTGCCGGTTCAGGTTCGAATTGAAACCGGTTCGGTCCACTAGGTTTGATTCTCCAAAAAGAATAAATCGGATGACCAAAGCCCCAGCCCATTTAACCCGCACCACGCCCAGCTCGGACCGAGCAGGGGGAGGGTGGCGGCGGCGGCGCGCGCAGAGTATTAGGCAACCCATGGGTCCCATAAGTCTTTCCTTTTTCATAAAAGTGGGGTGCCATTTGGGGTCCAAACCGTACTCTAAACTTGAGCTATATATACACACCATTTCTCCCATGGGAAACTAATGGGGGATTGCCCCACTTCATGCACATAAACCCTTTTCGAGTAGGTGACTTTGGAAGCCAATAACTCATTCAAATTTTTATGAATTTGCTCAAGTAAATAATCTAGATTCATCTCCTCACGGAGGAGCATCTAACGCCTATCTAACCCGACACAATGAAAGTGTGGGTCCCATTCGTTTATTGGCTCAAAGACGGCATAAAACAATGGTTAATACACCTTGTTTTTCCAACAGGATCGAGCTGTAAATCCAAAGAGTTCGAAATTTCACAACCCTCTTAGGGTTAGGCCACAAGAGATTTTATATATTGTGAATCCCCTAACTCGTGGATTGCATGTATTTGACTAAATCGGGAAAAGGGATTAGTCTAGGTGCTAAATACCCACTTTCGTTTCCTTTCTTTGTTCTATTATACATTTCCATTTCAAAACAAAGTCAAAGGGCCTAAAAGTTACTCCTGAAATTTCTAAAACCCAACTCTAGAATTCTAGCAGAAAGAGTAGGCACCTTATCCAAGAGAAAAATGCTATTCCTCCAAAATATATATATATATATATATGTGGATTATAATGATGTAACAATAATAATTTTATAGTTAAGAGCCATCATAGTGAGTGTTTTATTTTAAAATAAAAGGCTCTTATTTAAATACATCATTCTATATAAAAATTATGTAAAAATTTTCTAGTTGAATAACATTACTCTATCCATATTTGTTAGGTGCGCTTTAATGAAAAGACCTGGGTATAATTCATTGCATGCAAATGTTAATGGTTGTGGTTAACACAAGTTAAGTGTACATGCTGCTCAATTATGGATATTGACTTTAAAGCTCATAAACAGTACATAATTTTAAAACACTCGCATGATTAGATTAGATAAGATGACCACATTTTTAACTTCTATTGACCAAGAACGCCACACATGTATGAAATTAAACCAAAGTTTTTCCCTACCTGAAGAGTTGGTAATATTTTACTATTAGTTTTCTTTTGTAGAGCAAAGTCTATTCTTTAGTATGATGTCAGGATCGTATCACGCTTTTTGGAGTGTTTGCGAGGAAACATTTTGGGGTTTTCTTGGAGTAGCACATAGAATTCCCAAGATACTAACTTGAAAGTTACTGCTGGATTTCTAGCATTCTGAAAACAAATCTGATATTCTCTTTTTTTCATATGGATTTTTTTATTTTACTGTCCAAGGTACATAGAATGCAAAAGGAAGAAAAAAGAAAAAGATGTTGAACCAAATATAACTACATCAATCAATTAAGATAAACAAAAATGGACTTGGTTTTTTGATCAGGATTATTAACGAATTTTGTTTGAAAGCCACTTTTACAAAGATGCAAAAGAGACTAGTCTAGCTTTATGGATGGAATAGTTGTTGAATTAATCCCATCCATTGTATAGTTAATTCAACTCCTTTCAACTTCATCAAAAGGAGCACAAGGCGCCCACTCTTCAAATTGCACGGTTTCTTCATGAGGTAAAATTGTGAAGCCAACTAGCAACCACCTCAATATCACAACTCAGCATTATCTAATTCTACAAGTTGGAACAAATCAGCTTAATAACTTTTCCGAAGTATCTTTTCCGATTTAGATCATGACCGATAAATAAAGAAGCATCCCAATGCACGAAGCTCCCCTAACATGTTTATGTTTTGTGCTAAAGGGGTACATATTATGAAAAATTCACACGCTAATATGTTTCATCTTTTGGAAGTTAACAGGGTACACATTATGAAAAACTCCACAGGTGACTCGCATAAGGAGACATGCACCAAGAAAATATTGCCTTATACCACATCATTATGTCAATGTAGTACCACAGACTAATAAATTATATAAACATAACCATATTAAAAGTTCTAATTATCGGGAGTGTTGGATTTAAACTTTAAAACTTTCCTCCTGAAACAAGATGCTATTTTGATGATTAGGTTTTAATATGATTATATGATTATGTATCATTGACATGTTGTATCACATCAGTATGACGGCATGGTATCACAATGATAGCCAATTTTTTCTCGCACAGGTGATTATCAAGATAAATACATACGTTAAAGATGTAAGAGCTCAAACTTTTAGAGGCTGGTCAATATTCTCAAAATTGGCAGCAAAAGAGGATATAGGATATAATTGGGTTTGTTCTGGTATGAATCAAACAATTAGCAAGCTCCAAAACAGGAAAAGAGTCTAGTTACATTTCAATTTCTATTTTTTGAAATTCAATGGAATCACATTTGGTGGATTGGTTCTGAAAACTATTTTCATCGAAACCGCAATTGGTAAGCTGGTTGCGGCACTGGTTTTCAAAAAAAATTTCAGAAAACACCACAATTTTGGGAATTTTTAAAAATATATTTTCTAAGTTTCCGGAACGATTTTCATACAAAAAAATAAAACGATATGAAACCAATGGTATTTTTTCATTCTTCCCATTTTTTTTTTTTGTTTCAAAGAACATAAAAAACTAGAAGCTCTCAAAAAATTTTTTTTTTCCTGCAAAAACAAAATCGGGACCACAACTAAACATTTATTAGTCATGCACAGAGTTTTTCAATACACAACAGTCACACCACGTTGTGTTTATGTGGTATGATGGTTTTTCATGTGATACCATGTGCTTATTATTTTAGAATAGACAAAACATATATAGGAAATTATAGACATTAATAGGTAATTTTTTATTTTTAAATTTTCAATCATAAAAAAAAAAAAGATCCCAATGTCATAGTTTGGGTATAATGCCAAATCACGCCAGTAGAATGATGTGATGTGACAATTATCCTTCCATATTTGTTATTTGGCATTTATTTTTTGTAAAACTTTATCCATTTGTCATGTGACATTTACTTTCTTAAACATTTCTTCATGTGCAACATTACACCTACTTCTTCTAGACCAGACCAACCAACAAAAAAAAAAAAAAAATGCTACTTTTCATATGTATATATTTGCTTCTCAATGGAGATATTTATATTCAAATAATCTAAATTAGTATATACTCGTATTGTTTACGTACACTACTCGTACATACATATAAATGAAAAAAACAACTTTTGTTTTGCGTTAGATCCGAAACCAAACAAAAAATACTCATCCAACGTATTAAATGCTGTGTATTATACTTAAAAAAACAAATATTCGTTGAGATAAAAAAAAAGTTATGAAATTATCTAGAATAATCTTAGCATATTATTGGTTCTATATTTAATATATAATTATAGTACAACTAGTGATCATTATACTCATTTGACCTTATTAATTGTGAGAAAAACTTGTATAGCTCATGACTCATGTTTTTTTGCTAGTGTCATGTCAAATGTCTGTGATATTTTTCTAATAGTTAATATGGTTAAATTAGTAAACAATTTTTTTTTATACAGTTTTATTAATAATTGAAATTTTGAACAGAGAATTAAAATTGATAAATTAGCATATTCTTATATGAAGTATTGAAAGAATAGATTAGGAAAAATAGAATTTGTTTATCTAGCACTTTAATTCAACTGGTTGTTAACTATATATTTAAAAGACTGATATATATATACATATATAAGAAGAAATAGTTACATAAATTTTATCATATATTTTTATCTCATCTTTTTAACTAATACTCGTATAATAATATATGCAGAAATTTCCTACCGTATTGTTTTTTAAAAATCGTATTAAATAGTATGTTTTATGTATTGTATATTTATGGTCCGGTATTTTACTAACTATGCTAACAACAATTAATAATGATAATAATAGATAAGGATAATGCCAATAATAAACTATAAGCTGAGTTCAGGTGCAACTCAATAAATATCTACAAGCATAATCTAATTCGGTTACCTTGCTCCATCATGAAAAGTAAAAAAATAAAATAAAATATTTATCTATAGGCCGATTTTATATAAACTTCCAGCTTAAGTAAGTTATCACAAGTTATTTTATTTTATTTTTTAGTATGTAATGTAATTATCACAAAGTTATGTTCGCTTCCAAATCAGAACTGGTGAAAATCAATGTTTTATAGTCCTTCTAGAAATATCTGTCCAACTGTACATTGTACTTTTAGGAGGATCAAAGGGACAACGGACCCCACAGAAAATCCTAGATCAAAGGAAATCTTAACTGCATTAGATAATTCTCTCTTATCTCTTGGCTATTTCATTGGAACATTGCCTTTACATATCATATATATATATATATCATGCAACAAACTCAAATCACTTGGAGCACCAAATTTCAACACGTTCTCTCTCTCTCTCTCTCTCTCTCTCTCTCTCTCTCTGTGTGTCTCCTAGAGTCCTACGATGGAGCACCAACCCATTCAAGAAACTCCGGCAAACGAGCCTAGTCAAAGCCCTATGAACCAAGATCCTCCACCTATGAACCAACCTCCCACTGCCAATGCTGATAACGGTGGAGTTGACGAGTCATACTTCAATTTGTTCCCACCTGGTTACCGGTTCATGCCTTACGACGAAGAGTTAATTGTTTACTACTTGCAGAAAAAGGTCAACCATGAACCGTTGCCACCAAACAAGATCCGTGAGGTTAAACTTTACAAATACAATCCCGAAACGCTCGCAGGTTCGAAAAGTTGTTTTCTTTTCAAAATTGTAATAGGTTTGAAGTAATTCTAGTAGGGTTTAGGAAGTGAAATTCTTCGTTTCTTGATCCTTCTTGATCTACCTATCTTTACGAATACAATCAAGATACTGTATTATGTTTTGCTTATCATGGATTTTAGTATTGTGCTATTAAATACTGTTTCGGATTCGATCGAAGATAACCTTGTAGAGCTTTGTTTTTATTTCATTGTTGCCTGTTTTGTTCTGGTTTTTATGCATCGTGTTCTTGAATATATTTCTCTTTCTAGTATAAGGCTTTGAGGTTTTAAGGTTTTATTTCTGTAGTGCTATCATTATTTTACGGTTTAGTTCGGTTTATGCTTCCTTCTTCTTTTTTTTCATACTTTTGTCAAAAAGTTTACTATTTACTATGTGATTCGAGTGGACATTTATAGAGGATAAACAAGATCATGTTGTGTAGGTTATGATACTCTTTCGTTCTTCCAGACTGATTACGAATTATCCCAAGAAAATAATTAGTTGTGGTATTCATATTAATATTATGTACTGTTTCGGATATATTCAACCTTTTTGAGCTCTGTTTATTGTTGCCTGTTTTGTGCTAGTTCTCATGCATCGTGTTCTTGAATATATTTCTCTTTCTAAGTTGTGGTATTAATATAAGGTCTTGAGGTTTTGTTTCTGCAGTACTATCATTATTTTAGGGTTTAGTTGGGTTTAATGCTTTTCTATTTTGTTTTCATTTTTCTAGCAAAAAGTTTTCTATTTATTATGTGATTCAAATGGACATTTATAGACTATACCCAAGATCATGTTGGTTAGGTTATGATACTCTTTCGTTCTTCCTGGCTGATTACGAAATTGTCCCAACAAAATAATTAGTTGTGGCATTCATATTCATATTTGAGAATGATATATATATATATATATGTGTGTTATAGTTTTGCTTTCTTTTGGTTTCATGTTTCTTTGATATATGCAAATTCTTTTCTCTTCTTGTTAATTTACTGGGGTGGAGACTAATTGAACAAATATCATTTCACTTACATGTCGGTTTCTCATCTTCAAGTGACAATTAATTAGAGTTTCTGCTATTGATATCAGTGTAGAGCTGCATTTAATCAATATTTTCTTTATGGGATTAAGGCTGCATTTAATCAATATTTTTTATGGGATTATTTCTCTAGTAAAATATCTTAAAAATAAAAAATCTTTGAAATTGTTATTCGTAGTGAAACATAAATTTAGCTTAACTAGGCCTAATGACGCATAAATCATTCATATATATAGTGTTCTTTGTAAAATTAGAAAGACAAAAAAAAAAAAAAAATTCTCATTAGATTAGTTAGTTTTATATTGCTGGCCGTTTGGACTAATGTATCTATTGTCCATTTGAATAACTATGTGATTGATGTAATATACATCCAAATGTTTCTTTCGTTTCCTTTTTCTTATGTCCAAACACAATGACCATGAAAACAAACACCTAGCTCCTGTTTGCAGGTCTTCCAACTTAAATTTATGTATTAAAAAATAACACGTTACTTATAATGGGCATGAAATAATTTCGTTGGATTATAAGAAATAATGGAGACAAGGTTCTATTATTTATTCCATAATTTTCATCTATGGGATAGATATTAATGTATGTTGATTAATAGAAAAGTAATGCTAGAGTCATCCATTTTTTTTTTTTTTTTTTACTTTTCATCATGGATAAACATAAGGTGATGGGGTTTACATTATCTAATACATGGATTCACTTACTTGTGTTTATCTGTATCCAAAACCTGATAAAAAAAATACGGTAACTGTATAATTTTTTCTTAACAGAAAAATACAAGTTACGTGGCCGGGAGAAGGAATGGTATTTCTTTACCCCAAGAGATCGGAAGTATCGGAACGGGCAGCGGCCGAATCGTGCTGCAGGTGATGGTTACTGGAAGGCTACCGGTGCTGATAAGACTATAACATTTGAAGGTGTCAAGGTTGGCTACAAAAAGGCACTGGTATTCTACAAAGGAAAACCTCCAAAAGGCGACAAAACCTCCTGGATTATGCATGAATTTAGAGTAGACAATCCTCCCAAGTGCCAAAGGCTTGGACATGATGACATGAAGGTACCTCTCTCAATCTGTATCTCTCTCTGTGATCACCATATCTACCAGCTAGAATAGAGATAGATGTCCATATAGTTATCTATACATATAAGTAGAAATTTTATTTATATTTTGCGTAATTGCTGAAAAATTTTCCAAAAACTTTCCACTGGGCACTAACTAGGATTTGATGATTGTTTCTTGTTTGCAGTTAGATGATTGGGTACTGTGCAAGATTTACAAGAAAGCTGAAAGACCCGCGAGTACAAGAAATAGAGATGGTGATGATCATGAAGTTGAAAGTGAACAAGATGATGGGGAAAATGCACCTGCTGAAAATTCTACATTGGCATCTGAAGAAAGTCCCGTGCCGAATGAGCCTACAGAAATGGACAGTGGCTACAATATTGAAAATGCAGAGCTAATGGCTCTGTTTCACTCTGAGCATTTGGGTGCATTTGCGGAAGCTGCTCAACCGTTGGATTATCATCATAGGGTTATGACTGATACATGTTACCATTATTATGCCAATCACCCTACGCCCGCGCCATTGTCAGAGTACCCAATTCCCGCAGTACTGGATAGAAACGTCAAGCCTGAAGTGTTGGACCAGTGTCCTCCTCATTGGAGTTACAAGCCAATTATAGGATACGAGGAGGAACTGTTTGGTGTTTCAAAGCTCGAACGGAGTGTTTTGCCATTATCTGATTACAACTATGAACAATTTGTTCTGGGAAAGAGTTTGCCCAATGATCCAATGATGCTGTCGCCCCCTCACGATGTCGCGGATGCAATTTCAACTCAAATTCTAAAGGAGTCGCTTCCACCAAGTTAGAGAATGCTGTGAATACCTTTGCAACATAATTTTAATAGTTAAATACTTCCTTTTTTCTTTTGGTCTTAGTGAGTTCTCTCTTTTACTGAAATGCTAGCTTCATAATCTACAAAGCTTCACTACAAAATCTAGAAACTAAGAGAAGTCAATCTACTAACTTTGCTGCACAACCAACACAATTGAGAAAGAATCGAGATTAATTGCTTTAGTAAGACAGTGGCAGCTTATAACTCAGATGTTGGGCATGTTTTATTATATGCAGAAAAGGATGTGAAGGAGAATTGTTATAGGGACAACAAAAGGGTTACTGACAAAGTTAAGAGTCGAGCAACCCCGAGAGGCTAGCCTAATAGAGATAGGGACGAGCTGTAAACTCAAACCTATATTTATCTATTGCATGTGAATCTCTTATGCTGTATTTGGAATTGGATTGATCGATGGAAAAGTAAAAGAAATGGAAAAGGTGAAGAAAAAGATAATAAAAGGAAAGAGTATTTTTATTATCTTTTTCTCATCTTTTTCTTTTCTTTTTATTTTTTATCACCAATTGTTTGATCCAAATATAGCGTTATTCCTGTTATGTATGAATTTTGTATAATTTTTTCTAATTTATAGCATTACCCTACCCATTTTTATTGGGTGTAAAAGACGTGGGTACAATTCCTTGCTTCTTATCAGTTTGTTTGGGGAGTTTGCAAGGATAAATTTTGGGGTCCTCTTGGAGCAGCACATGGAAGGTCCAATATACAGTACTTGAAAGTTACTGCTAGATTTCTAGCATTCTGAAATCAAACCTTTTATTCTTTTTTTTTGTTTTAATTTTTCACTTTCTTGTACAAGCTATATAGAATGCAAAAGGTTCCGAATATAACAATACCAATCTATTAAGATCAACAAATTATGTCTTAGACAAAAATCGGATTGTCACGAATAGCGTATCAAAGCCACTTGGTCTGTTTGGTTAGGATTTCTAACAAATTTTGTTTGAAAGCCACTTTCACCAAGATGCAAAAGAGATTAGTCTAGCTTTATGGATGGGTTAATCTCTTAGTTTGTTAAAAGAATATGACTTTATTGAAGTAAAGTTTTAATTTTATCTCTGTATAAAATGGATTTCAATTTGTGATCATGTTCAAATTTATGCATGAAAGTGTCATTGAGTACTACAATGGTTGTTTATTTCACACAGTTCATAAGGATTTTACTGGCCATCATATTGGAACAGGGACTGGTGGTTATCACATCTATATGAAAGAGAATATTTAATTTTATCACTAACTAAAATTATGTTTTTAACTTTAAAGTCTAACCATGGTTTCAACTTCGTAATTGTCATTTACCGAGAGTTGCGACTTGCACAACAGAATTTGATTTCATCTAATTGATGCTTTTTGTTTCAGATGGATGCCTTGTGGCCTTACATTTATCAAACCCTCTCCAAAACTATATTCATAGTTTTCATCCTCATTGAGTGGTTCTATTTGTCTGCCAACTTGGAGCTAGATTGGTGATTTAACATGCTCATTTAGACATTCTATACTTCCAGATTCTTATATTTTGATCAGGCTAACTTTTCAGGAATTAAAGCACACTAATACTGGCGCTGTTGCCATGGCTAGTGCTGGAGAGGATCTTAATGCTCTCTGCAGGTATTGCTTTTTTAGCTGAAAATTCTTGTTAGAGAACTTCGATACCTTTTTATCCATTTTCTTCTTATTGAATTTTCTCTGAGTTTTATGCACTAACACTTTTTTTTCATGCCTATTGTTAACTGGATTGGGATATTAAAAGTGAAAGAAAATAAGACCAAATTCCTTAGTTCCAGAATTTAGACTTATTTTCTTTTACATTTTATTTATTTATTTATATATTTAGCTTTTCATTGAATGTACTTTAACATGCTAGAAATTACCCCAACAATCATGCTGTACTTGGTAATTAAATCTTTACTCTGATTCGCGTGATAAAAATCTTTAAGACATTTTAAGTTTGCTCAGGTTTCATATTGTTTGGGGTTGGCATTCATTATGAAATAGCACCATAAAAGAACTTGAAATTTCAATTAGATCAGAAATGCTTCACATTTACTCTGCCTGTTCTAAATTTCAATTAGACAGGTTAAGCAGCGCAGCAACAGTAACAGGAGCAACATCTGCGGTAGGAGTAGCAGAAAATGGGACCCAATTTCAAATGATATATGCTGCTAATAGAACTCTTGGATGAAAATCACGAGACTGCAAATGCCTCAGTTCCAAAAGATGCAAAAGGAAGTTTTTAAGAACTAGTCCCTTCTCCAGGATATCACTTTATGTCTAGACTTTCATTTCGTTGATCCATTTTTTCTTTCCCTTTTTGATTTGTTTGTAACTTGTAAGTATATATGCTGCCTGTTTTGGCTGTCTTTGATGTGTAATTTCATTGATATTAATCTCAAAGTTTTTAGACCAAATGGTTTTTCTGGCTCCTAGATACTGGTTTTGGCAAGCAGTGTGGATGGAAAATAGTATTGAAATGGATTGCACTTCTTATATTAGCAATAATTATTCTTCTTTAAGTTTGCTACTTTTGTTAGTTCAGAACTGGTTATGGTATTTGCGGTATTGGAAAATTAGCTTATAAAAATATATACTGCAGGATAAATAACTTTAATTTTTGTCCAAGCTCCTTTTTTTTTCCCCCAGTAAAAGTCATGCTTAATTGTTGCATTCAGCCGTTCATCAATGACATGTGTTGCAAACAGTTCCAATTGCTTGGAGAAACAAGAAAATCAGAGTATCATCACTGGTACAATAGAGTATTCAATATATTGCTATAAGTCATGTCACGTTTAAACATTAAAAATTAAAAAAAAAAATAGAAAGAGAAAGTAGCTAATATGGCGTTTTATATAAGCGCCACCAAAGGCCAACTACATACTCAGCGGAAGGCGTTTTTAAAACGACGGACACCTAAGCCGGCGCCCACATAGTTAGCAATTGCTGACAAACGTTAATACCTTGTGTGATATTTTTTTGACTCTTTTAGTGGCACTTTTTAAACGCCGCTAAACCTCAAATTTCATGTACTGGCAGTGTTGCTAAACCTCAAATTTCTTGTACTGGCAGTGTTGAATCCCATCTTGGCAGATGCTAAATGCAGCCGCGATGGTCCAACCATGGTGGCTGCACCCAAACTGCCTCTCCCATCTAATATAAAGTTGTTCATCCCCTTTCAAATTCATGATTCGTCAAAGGAAGCACAAAGCGCCCACTTTTCAAACTGCCTGGTTTCTTCATGAGGTAAAATTGTGAAGCCAACTAGCAACCACCTCCATAGCATAACTCAGCATTATCAAACACTACAAGTTGGAAGAAATCAGGTTAATAACTCTTCGGAGCTATCTTTTCCCATTAAGGGGTGTTTATACTAAAGGTTAACAAAGTTATAATTCATATGCTAAAGCTAGTTTTAATAAATCACTTTTTAAATGATTTTTTCAATAAAAGGTGCTTGGATAGTAATTGTTTTTTAAAAGTAGCTTTTGTTAAAAGGCTGTGTGTAAATACGTCACTTTTTTAAGTGGCTTTATCAAAATGACCTTTTTAAGTGACAAGCCAAACATAATTAAAAAAAAAAAAAACTTAAGCTATAAACTACTAATTTGTGTCCAAACACGCTTTGAGATCATGGCCAATAAATAAAGAAGCCTCCCAATGCACAAAGCTCTCCGTACTATGTTTATGTTTTGCATGTTAACAGTGTAGGTATTATAAAAAATTAACAAGTATGCCTCACATAAGGAGAAACCGACAGAAAATATTAGCTACAATCATCGTATTGCATCATTGTGTTGATATGATACCGTAAACCAATAAATTATATAACTCATAGTTACCAAAATAAGAAGTGGAAGCGGAAAAGTTAGGAGAAATGAAAGCCGGAAACGCGGCCAAAAAATATAGGAGGAAACGGAAAGCGAGAAACGATTAGAAAACTTAATAGGAAATTTTTTCAAAACTCAAAATTGATTTTTAAAAAACTTAGTAGAGACCTGTAAGAAATTTAGTAGAGACTTGTGGGAAATTTAGTGAAAACCTATGCAAATAATTTTATAGATACTTAGTTAGAACTTAAGAAAAAAAAAGTATATAAAAATTAATATTTTAAGTTTTCGAAGCGTTTCTTAGGATTTTCTCTTAAGTTTTTCAAAAGTTTCCGTTAAGTATTCCAAGAGTTTTCTAAAGTTTCCCAAACATTTCTTAAGAGTTTCCGAAAGGTTTCTCCTCCATTTCCGAAATGGTTTTTCAAAATTTTTAAACAAATTTCGTACCCGTACTGAAAATACGTTTCTGCCTCCAAAATGTGTTTTCGTGCAACTATGATATAACTATGTTAAATCCTGATCATCGTGAGTGTTTTGGATGTAAATTTTAAAATTATTCTTTCAAAACAAGATGATATTATGATGATTAGAATTTGAGAGGGTTTTATGACTATGGCTCTGTTTGATAGAGTTTAAATTTAACTTTTTTTGCTTCGGTTATTTTTCTCTTTTCTGCTTGTATGAACTACAAAAAGTAAAGAAGCAACAACAAAAACTGAAAAATGCAAATTTTTTTTTTTGGCCTATAAGTCAAAAAAATAAGGCCAAAAAGTAACCAACAAAAAAAAAAAAATTACCAAACGAGCCTTATATCATTGATTCATTATAACACATTAGCATAACAAGGTGTTCCACAATTGTAGCCAAATTTTTCTCTCACGCACGAGGGTGAGTATCAAGATAAATACGTGCGCTACATCTGTCTCCAACGATGAGCTGGTTAAAGATGTAAGAGCTCACATTTAGATGCTGTCCAATGTTCTGAAAAAATGGCGGTAAAAAAGGATGTAGGATACAATTAGGTTGCTCTGACATGTATCAAACAATTAGCAAGGTCTTCCGTTGACAGGCCTAGTTGGAGCATCATATCACACGCAAGCACAATAATATGGTACGACAGTGTTATATATTTTTTACATATTTATTATTTGACATTTACTTTTGTAAAAGTTTTTTCATTTGACATATGGCATTTAATTTCTTAATGTTTCTCCGTGTGTAACAATACACCTACTTTTTTTCAGACCAGACCGAAAAATAAAAATAAAAAATCAAAAGCTACTTTTTATATATATCTTTACTTTTAATGAAGATCTTAGGCTATGTTTAGTACAAAAGAATGTGAAAGGGAATGGAAATCAAAAGAAATAATTATGCAACGATCATTTACATTTCCCTGTTTATTTGCTTAGAGAGAATAAAATGATAATTCTCATTCTTTTATTTGGTAAGAAAAATTAATAATACTAGAATGAAATAAAATTTTAGTATATAATATGAAGCTTCGATATTATATATTATTTATTAAATATCCTTAAACATATTGGTGGATGGAGAGGGGGCGGGAGAGGGCATGCTCCTCCAAAAATTTCAAAATTTACTATTACCCTTATAGATTTTTAGAAATTTACAATGAAATATATGTCTCAGTTTTTAGTGCTTCAAAGTTCGAGGGATGCTCTAATCTATTTGTTGTACAGTTGCCTGCACTTCCTGCGTCAGTTTTAAGGCTTTGCTAGGGTGGGGATTTCATGGTTTGTGGGGCACTAGCGTGCATTAGTGCTAGTTTAAATGTTATGCAAAGGCTGGCCGTTGGTATTGCAGCAGCCAAAGCAGTTGCTGAGGCGGAGACCAATGTCCCTGCGGAGTATATTATAAGGGAGGTGATGGTGAAACGGTGAGTGACAGCGGTGATGGTGGTGGTGGTGGTGGTGGGTGATGGTGGCGTCAGTGATTGTTGTAGCAATGTGTGGTGGGAGTGACAGTAACGGTGAATGGTTGTAAGTGGGTGGCAATGAGGAGAATGGATAAAGATTTGTTTTAAAAATAAATACAAAAAAATATTATTATTTTTTTTTTTTTTCCAAAATTTTTTAATTTTTGAATATGAAAATAAAAATATTTACTAAACACGTTTTATTTTTTTGAAACAAAATTGACAATAAAAATTATACTAAGTTTTGTTTAATGTTATCATTCTATAATAAAATGAAATTACCATTCATACTCTTAAAAAAGATAATGATCTTCAACAAAATATAAGAACAGTTCAAAAATGGTCATTTCAAGTTTAAAAAGTAGTACTAAACAATGGAGTGACAATAAAAGTTGAAATCGTCATTCAATTATATTTTCTTATACCAAACATAGCCTTATATTCTAACAACCAATGATAATATAATAATAATGATAATAAAGAAAATAATAAAGTATCAAGCTAAATTAAGGTGCAACTCAATATATATTTACAAGTATAATATAAAGCAAAAAAATAAAATAAGAAAATTATCTGGAGGCCGAATTTTTTGCTTAATATAGGCCGATTTTAAATCAACTTCCCCTAAGCTAAATCATCACAAGTTTTTTTATTTTATTTTTGGTATGTAATTATCACAGAGTTATGTTCGCTTCCAATCAGAACTTGTGAAAATCAATGTTTTTATAGTCCTTCTAGAAACATCTGTTGTACGTTGTACTTTTAGGAGGATCAAAGGGACAACGACCCCACAGAAAATCCTAGATCAAAGGAAATCTTAACCGCATTAGATAATTCCCTTTTATCTCTTGGCTAATTCATAGGAATATTGCCTTTACATATCATATATATACATATATATCATCCAACAAACTCAAATCACTTGGAACACCAAATTTCAACGCCTCTCTCTCTCTCTCTCTCTCTCTCCTAGAGTCCTACGATGGAGCACCAACCCATTCAAGAAACTCCGGCAAACGAGCCTAGTCAAAGCCCTATGAACCAAGCTCCCACTGCCAATGCTGCTAATGGTGGAGTTGATGAGTCCTACTTCAATTTGTTCCCACCTGGTTACCGGTTCAAGCCTTACGACGAAGAGTTAATTGTTTGCTACTTGCAGAAAAAGGTCAACCATGAACCGTTGCCACCAAACAAGATCCATGAGGTTAAACTTTACAAATACAATCCCGAAACGCTTGCAGGTTCGAAAAGTTGTTTTCTTTTCAAAATTACAATAGGTTTGAAGTAATTCTAGTAGGGTCTAGGAAGTGAAATTCTTCGTTTCTTGATCCTTCTTGATCTACCTATCTTTACGAATACAATCAAGATACTGTATTATGTTTTGCTTATCATGGATTTTAGTATTGTGCTATTAAATACTGTTTCGGATTTGATCGAAGATAACCTTGTAGAGCTTTGTTTTTATTTCATTGTTGCCTGTTTTGTTCTGGCTTTTATGCATCGTGTTCTTGAATATATTTCTCTTTCGAAGAGTTGTGCTCTTTTCAAAATTTTATTAGGTTTGAAGCAATTCTAATTGGGTTTACAAAGTTAATTCTTCATTTCTTGATCGATCAATCTTTACGAATTCATTCAAGATACTTATGTTTTGCTTATCATCGTTTTTATAATTTTGGTGTATGTTGTTTTTCTTTATTTTGGGTTCATGTTTGTTCCAATGATCAAAATTTCATTTCAACAGGTCATTTTGGTTGGATCATAAACAAAAAGGTTTGAAAGTGTTTCGAAATTTAAGTAAAAAATATTAATATAAAAAATCTCAATCAAAATTGTATAACAATTATGACAAGATGTAAATTTGAGTTGACACAATTTATTAGTTTGGTTTAGCATTGGGTTTTGCTGCATATTTTCATGTTCTGAAGTGTTTTGATAAAAACTATAGAGTTTCACTATCCCCTAATATTTTGTTTCCATCTCTTAAAGAACAAAAATATTCCGGTCATTTTAAAAAAAAAAATAGAAATTTTGTTTCTTAGTTTGTTTGATGTAACAACTTTTCTTTCTCTTCTTGTAAATTTTATGGTGATTAGACTAATTAAACAATATTATTTCACTTACGTGTCAGGTTCTGATCTGAAAGTGACCAATATAGTTACAGCCTGTGTTATTGAGATTGATATGGTCCTCCATTTAATCAATTTTTGAGACATCAGCTTTTGATGGGCTCATTTTCCTATTTAGAACGTAAAAAAGACAAAAAAAAGACTTTGAAATTGTTATTTGTAGTGAGACATAAGTTTAGTTTAACTAGGATTAATGAGACAAATTGTTTACATATTTATATTGTTCTTTGTAAAATTACACTAAATATTTATTCATTTGGTTAATTAGTTTCAAAGCGCCGATTTTTGGGAATAATGCATCTTATCTCCATTTTCATCGCTAGATTACTGATGTAATGCACATCAAAATGTTCACTTGTTTCCTTTTCCTTATGTTTGTTATGCAGTAAAATCTGTTGAAAAGACTACCTCAAGTCCAAACACAATGACCATGAACACAAACACCTATAGCTTATTGTAAATTCATATATTTAAATTTAATATGTTATTGATTAGCATGTGGTAATGTTCGTTGATTATAAGAAAATAAAAGAAAACTGGAGTCGAGCCTCTATTACTTATTCTCGTACTTACATATTACAAAAGTTTTATGTGTGGGATACATATTAACAGAAAAATATAAGTTGCGTGGCCGGGAGAAGGAATGGTATTTCTTTACACCAAGAGATAGAAAGTATCGGAATGGGCAGCGGCCGAATCGAGCTGCAGGTGATGGATACTGGAAGGCTACTGGTGCTGACAAGACTCTCACATTTAATGGTGCCAAGGTTGGCTTCAAAAAGGCATTGGTTTTCTACAAAGGAAAACCTCCAAAAGGAGACAAAACCCCCTGGATCATGCATGAATTTAGAGTAGACAATCCTCCTACGTGCCAGAGGTTTGGAGATGATGACATGAAGGTCTCTCTCTCTCTCTCTCTCACTCTCTCTCTCTCTCTCTCTCTCTCTCTCTCTCTCTCTCTCTCTCTCTCTCTGTGATCACCGCAAAGCATTTTTCATCTTGTTTACTTGTCCACGCTATATTTGCAGCTGTTCTTTGCAGTTATTTTGGTATTACTTAATATAACTTATGTCACTATTTCTTGTTTGCAGTTAGATGATTGGGTTTTGTGTAAGATTCACAAGAAAGCAGATAAACCCAACAGCACAAAAAATCGATCTCGCGACGATCAGGAAGTTCAAAGTGAACAAGATGATGGTGAAGTTGCACCAGCTGAAAACCCTACATTGGCACCAGAAGGAAGTCCCGTGCCGAATGAGCCTACAGAAATGGGCAATGGCTGCAATGACACTGGAGAGCCAATGGGATTTAACCCTTACAATTTAATTACATATAGTCCACATCTGCAGGAAGGATTTGTGGGAAATCCTCAACCCCTCAGCCTTCCATTCGATCATCATCATCAGGGTATGACTGATCTGTATTACGGTTATGCAAATAACCCTACACAGATCCAAAACGCGCCATTGGCACAGTATCCGATTCGTTCGCTGGAGAGCAATATCAGGCCTGGAGTGTTGTTGAATCAGTATCCTCCTAATTTTAGTTACAAGCCAAGAGGAGACGAGGAGGAACTGAAATTTGCTGTTTCGAAGTTTGACCACTGTGATTTCTCATTCCAGTCTGATTACAGCTATGAACAATTTGTTGATGGTATAGGAAATGGTTTGCCCGATGACCCTGTTATGATGCTGCCAAACCCTGATGTTGGAAATCTAGAATTTTAGATATTAATTTTCTCTCAGATAGATGTCTCGCAAGCAGGATGGTTCCGTTTAGGTTCGGTGTGCTTTTGCTTTAGTTAGGTGGTAGTATAATTTTCAAGTTGTCTAATTAACTTTCAGATTGTTTATGGATTTTGGGTTTGCATATTTGGTTTCATCTCATGGACATTTGTTTCCTTAACTCTGGTGTGATTATTGATTCTATCCAATGCCAATGGTAGAAAGAACTGAAGAAAGTTTGTGTCCATACTTTGAAAATTTTCTCACTGCCATTGGCATTGGTAGTCCTATATATATTATTTGGAACATATGAACTTGTAGGATTATAGTGGTGTATATGATATAAGGAGAGTATTCAGAATCTTGGGGAATATCTTTTAGTGCACAAATCCGGGTTGAAGTTGACTATTCAGAATGTACACAGAAAATGATCCAGAGTAGATTATAGTGATCTTAGAAAACTGTTGATTATCTACTAAGCATTAAAGATAAGCACTAATCCGAGTTGAAGTTGATTATCCAGAATCTACTTCGAGAATGATCGGGGTAGATTATATAGTGATATCAGTGAAACAATTGGATGGCTTTGCTAGGTAGATAGCTTTTACTAGATAGGGTAGCCCTATTAATTCTCCCGAACAGAATGTGGTGTAATCCACATGAGTTTTCTTTTTAATAGCACTAGGAGTGATGCACAGAAAACAATATATTTTCAAATTTTTTGGGAAAATAAATTTTGATTAAAATATTTTATAATAACTATTAGAGGTATGTTTCATATTATTTTTGAAATATCAACTACAGCGCAAGTATAAGAGAAAAACTATAGACTATATATGAAAATGTGGTAACTTCAAATCTCCTTACCAATTCAATAAGAAATTGCAGTGGGATTTCTAGTATTTTCAATCCATAGCACTAGCTAGTATTTTTTTTTTTTTTTAACACCAAAAAGAGATATTATAGGCTATAGGCTGAAACAAGTTACAGAGGAAAATACAGGCCACATTGGCTTTACATATTTCCACAGACTTCCTCTAATCGTTTCTTACAGCCAAGCAGAAAATAGATCAGCACCTAGATCATAAAATAGATCAGCAATAGCTAGTATTTTACGAGTACAGGTTGTAAATTTATGTACCTTGCGATAAGGATAAGATTGCTTAAGTAGACCTAAATTCATCATGTCTATCCAGACTATCGTACTCTATCAAAACTCTAAAGATTGCAGTTACAGTATAAATTTGTTTGTAACAGATTACCGATAATAATTAGATCAATGTATTTTCTTATCATCTTTGATATCGTTTCTAATTTTTTTTTTTTTTGTTTCAAAATAGATACACTACACAAATAATAGAGATTAAAACCAATAATTCTAATCTTATCCACTTACAGCAAACCAATGATATCTGTAGACGACAAAGAAGGACATTAATCAAAATATTTCAATCTAATGAAGGGATGATTCTAATAATATACTGACTTTAGAAATTTTAAACTACTAAAACACGAAAATTAAATGGAGAATAAATAAATAAATAAATAAAAAGAATGCACCGTATTATGTATAGTTCCCGGCATCAGTATTATGTATGCAGAAATTATTCCCAACATTGTTAATAATGCTACCACAAGACAATGCAAACCAGGATAATGAAACATATTTACTTAAGAAGATTATTAATTAACCCACAACCATTACGCTTATTATTGCATGATTAACGGCCACTCTACCTTAACATGGACCTACTCATCTGAGAACAAAATATGAACATGACCTCTTAAATTGTGGATTTAAAAGTTTTCTTACTGAGATTCTAAAGGTTCGAGCAAATAATTTTAAATGGATCCCCCCCGACAAAAGGTCTTTTCAAGCTCAATTTTGATGGTGCTATTTTTAAAAATCGTGAGATGGCTGGTGTTGGGGTGATTGTTAGAGATTATAAGGGGGGAGGTAATTGCTACCTCGACAGAACCAGTTCTTTGCATGGATGATGTTGATTGTATAGAAGCATTAGCAGTTCTAAAAGCTATTCAGTTTGCTTCTGACCTGGGACTTCATGATATCCATTTGGAGGGGGACTTGCAAACTGTTATTCAAGCAATTAGGGATGGTAACTCTCAACTCTCTTCTTTTGAGCATATTAGTACTGTGACTACTAAGATGCTACAACTTTTGCAGAGTTTTTGTCTCTCTCATATCTCATGAAAGGGGAATAGAGTTGCCCACAGATTAGCTAGAATGGCTCAATACTATGAGTTTCAAAGGGTTTGGATGGAGGAAGTGCCTACTTCTTTATTTTCTTTAATTTTAGCTGAAGCCCCTAGAATTTTGTAATGGCCTTCCAGTCTTTTCCTATTTAAAAAAAAAAAAAGTTTTCTTAATTGTTATCGAAATTCCTAATTTTAATAAGCTTGCAAAACCACTAAACATTTGCAGTCAAAAAGTAAAGGAAAAGAAAACAAAGCAAGGAAGAAAACCCAACATATATATTTCTCGCATTATAATAATGCTACACTAGGATAAATTTTAGGTGACGGAGTAGCCAGACTTTATGCTGGATGTCACCAAAATATGGCAACAAAAGATTTTTGTGGAGTAATTTGAAAGAGGAAATAGACATATAATTATAAGTTTTTTAATTGATCAATAGTATCTAATTATCTATCAAAAATAAGTAAGATGTAAATATAGTAAAGTGTTTAAATCACAACAGTTCATGCAAGAAGCTACATGCATTTCAAAATATTATTGAGCATTATTGTTCGTGGTTATTTTCGATACCAAAACAGAAAAGAAAAAAAAATCTTTCTTCCTAAGTTATTCTCCCTCACTATTTTTCATCTTTTCTTATAGATGTGTATTGCACTTCTTGTGAGTGCCACCCATCTCCGAAAAACATATAGAGCTCCAATAAGAGAAGACAACAAGACAAAACGTAAGTGTAGACACGCAAAATTTAACTAATCAGAAGTCGCCAAGCGTTTTATAAAGTCACAAATTTTGACTAATCAAGCATTGCCACGTGTCAAAACCTGTAAGACGGGGCAAATAAAATACCACCACATGTTAGAATGATGCAGCCTTTAAATGACAAGTTTTAAGCCAATCAAAGCGTGCCACTTGTTCAAGTGGGACCCACAGAGAAGAATGTAAGCACCCAATTTTTGATCGCTCGGCAGTCTACACTCCGTCCAGACTTGTTTTCAAGTCATTTCGGGCATATTCCTATCGAATCCAATTCTCTAGTTCCAAATTCCGTCTTTCCATCGCTTCGCGGGCCTGTCAGGCCCAAATAGAGGCAAAATGACCAAAATGCCGTTAGGGGCATTGTCCTTTCTTATTCCAATTCCAATCCCTCTCTCGAGACAGTTTATTTCTCGAGACGGTCCGAGTAGCAAAACTACCTACAAAACCGTTAGAGTGGCGGAAACACTCACAAAACCGTTAGAGTGGCGGAAATACTCACAACCCCGTTAGAGTGGCGGAAACACTCAAAACCCAGGCACGTCTCTTCGGAGACGGTAAGACCCCTTTCCAATCCCTCTCTCGAGACAGTTTATTCCTCGAGACGGTTCCAATCCAGACACGTCTCTTCGGAGACGGTAAGACCCCTTTCCAATCCCTCTCTCGAGACAGTTTATTCCTCGAGACGGTCTGAGTAGCAAAACTACTCACAAAATCGTTAGAGTACCGAAAATACTCACAACCCCGTTAGAGTAGCGGAAATACTCACAACCCCGTTAGAGTAACGGAAATACTCACAGAACCGTTAGAGAAGCGAAAATACTCACAACCCCGTTAGAGTAGCCGAAATACTCACAGAACCGTTAGAGTAGCGGAAATACTCACAACCCCGTTAGAGTAGTGGAAATACTCACAGAACCGTTAGAGTAGCGGAAATACTCACAAAACCGTCAGAGTAGCGAAAATACTCACAGAACCGTTAGAGTAGCAGAAATACTCACAAAACCGTTAGAGTAGCGGAAATACTCACAGAACCGTTAGAGTAGCAGAAATACTCACAGAACCGTTAGAGTAGCGGAAATACTCACAAATCATCAACCCCGTCCGAGTAGCGGAAATACTCACACCGTTAGAGTGGCGGAAACACTCAAAACCTAGGTCAACACCAGTGGCTGTTAGCCCACTTCGGTGGAAAAGGACCAAACTACTCTTAGGACCTTTTTCGAGACTTTTCGATCAGGATGACCATTTTGCCCCTAGGCATCCAAACGCCCCGGGAACCACACCGGCTCTGGGTATCAAACCGGTAACCATCTGAGAATACTTTTTATAGTGTTCTCAACCTCCCCTTACCTTTCCAGATCATTCCGAGTCAGTTCCGGCCAACCCGTTATAAAATGACCATTTCGCCCCTAGAGGGCCGGTCTCCTTTTTCGACCATACCGGCTTTGAGTATCAAACCGGTAATGTCCCGAGAATACTTTTTATAGTATTCTCAGCCTTCCTTTACCTTTTTGGACCATTCCGAGTCAGTTCCAGCAAACCCGGTACAAAATGACTGTTTTGCCCCTAGTGGGCCGGTCTCCTTTTCCGACCACGCCGGCTCTGGGAATCAAACCGGCAACCTCTGGGAACATTCTAAATAATGTTTCCAGATCCCAAGTCTTTTTCCGGGACAATCCGAGTTCGCCCCGGCAATTTTCTGGTCTGATTGACCGTTTTGCCCCTAAAGGCCCGGTCAACCTTTTCGACACATTTTGTCCTCACTTTTTAAGTCAAATACCTCCAGGACACTATTTCAAGTGTTCCTGCTCCTTTCCGGCCTTCCGGGTCACTCCCAGCTCCTTCAAATCATTCCCGGACTTTCCGGAGTCATTCCTAGTGAAACTAGGCTAAAGATTGCATGGTAGTCACTAGTATAGGCGCCCAAATCTAGTCAAAGATACGTTACTAGCCGACCTTAATTGTTTCCTAAATGGCTGGCGCCAAGCCAAAAAATGGCCTGGCGCCACTCCTAGTGGCGCCAGTGTATAATTTGGCCTAGCGCCACTGCAACAAGCGCCAGGTTTGTCTTTCCTCTATAAATATAGAGCCTCGTTCAACTTGAAAAGGGTCTGCAAACTTAGCCTAAAAACCCTATACTTCGATATACAGAGCTCGAGCACCTCCAAAACCTTAGCCTCCCTAGGTTTTCCCAAATCCTAGCCACTATATACAAATCCTAGTTTCTTATACACTCATACACTCCCCCATACACTCATACATTAGCCTTTAACCATCCTTTGAAGACTTGAAGAGCTGCCATCGAAAGCTTGAAGGCTGAAGAGAAAGATCAAGATGAAGACCGAAGACCGAAGACTGCACGGGGCGCAAAATAAACAAGAAACAAGGTAGGCTCCCTATTTAAATGTTCGCACTTCCCCCCTCTCTCTTCTCTCTCCTAACCCACTTGGGTTTTCTCTATTTTAATCCCCCATCTCTTTCCTCCCTTTCTTTGCATGCTTGAAACAAGGGGACTCCCGGTCCATGTGTAGGATTAGACTGTTGGAGAGTCACTGTGTCGGGGGCTTTCTTCTAGTCTAACCAGAGACCATGTCGATCCGGCTCCCTTGATTATGTGGTGAAGCCTTAACCTTGTATGTTCACGACCCCAAATTGTATTGTGCATATCATAGTCTTGCATTTTCCAAAATTCGTTTTCAAACTCGTTTCCAAAACCGTTTTCAAACTTGTTTTCAAAATTACATCAAAAGCTCTTTTTCAAAAATATGTTTTCAAAATCACAATCCTAGAGTGATTCTAGCCTTTCCATGGCTAGGGTTGCTTTAGGAAAGTGTTATATTAAAAGTGGCCCCTTTGGTCTGTATTTTCAAACCTTATTGTTTTCAAAACCGCTTTCCTAAAGTGGTTCTAGCCTTTCTATGGTTAGAATTGCTTTAGGAAAGTGAGATGTTTTCATACCTTCTAAAACCTCTCTTTTCAAAAATCTTTTCCTAAAAATCTCTTTTTCAACATACTTTCCTAAAACTCTCCTCTTCAAAATTGTTTTCAAAAACTTCCTTCCAAAATCTATTTTTCAAAACTCTCTTTTTCAACTCCTTTCCAAAATCCTCTCCCCAAAATCCACTTTCTAAAAACTCTCTCCAAAAATCTTTCCAAAACTCCTTCTCTTTAAAATCTTTTTTTTTTCCCAAAAACTCCCTCTTCAAATTCACTTTCCAAAAGTTCCTTCCCAGGGTTCCCTTCTAAAAAACCTTCGTTTCTAAAAGCGTACTTTCCAAAAAAAAATCTCTTTTCTTAGAGCCTAAGTCAAGCCCTAGAACCCACAATTAGGAAATCCTAATTTTCTTTCCAAAAACATGATTTTCAAACTTTGCCCAAACCTAGGTTTCCAAAATCTCTTGTTTTCACATCAAAACTATGCATATTTTCAAAACCTATTTTCTACGTGCAAACTATAGTTTTCCAAATCTAAGGTTTCTAGAATCTCCTTTTCCAAATCCTTGTCAAATTCTATCTTCCCTTTAGGAAACCAAATCCTATCTCCCTGTTTAGGAAACTAGATCCCGTCCTCCGTTTTTGGAAATAAAATCCAACCTTTCTCTTTTAGAAACCAAATCCAATCCCTTCTTAATCCAAACCTTTCCTAATTCAATACCTTCCTGAACGATAAGTTTCCTAAACCTAAACTCTAAATCTTTCCTTAAATTTCAAAATCCAACTTCTTCCTAATTCAAATCCTTCCTAATCTTTCACTTTCCTAAATCTTAAGTTTCCAAAACTTGAACATAAAAATCTTTCCTAAGTTTTAAAACTCAACTTTTAAATCTTTCCTAATTCAACCCTTTCCTAATTCTACCCTCCTTTCAAATCTTAACTTTTCAAACATAAGTTTTCAAACTCTTCCTAAACTCAAACCTTTTCTAATCTCAAGATTTTCTAAAACTCTAAAACTTTCTAAATCTTAAACTTTCTAAATTTTGAATCTTTCCAGATTCAAAACTTTCTAAATTTGAAACTTTCTTAAGTTAAATCTTTCTAAACCTAAAAACTTTCTAAATTCTAAACTTTCTTAAACTTCAAATCTTTTCAAATCTAAGACTTTTCTAAACTCAAAACTTTCTTAATTTAAGACTTTCTTAAGTTAAAACTTTCTTAATTCAAACATTTCCTAAATTGAAAACTTTCCTTTTTCAAACCTTTCCCAAAACGAAACTTTCTTGTTTTCAAAACTTCCTTGTTTTCAAAACTTTCCAAAATCAAAACTTCCCTTTTTCAAACATTTCTAAATTCGAAACTTTCTTAAATCAAAACTTTCCTAATTTCAAAACTTTCTTAATTTCGAAACTCTCTTAATTTGAAAACTTTCCTAATTCAAAACTTTCCTAAGTTGAAACTTTCCTAAACCAAAACTTTCCTAATTCACAACTCGGAACTTTCCAAAAATGAAACTTTCCAAATTCGAAACTTTCCTAAACCGAACCTTTCCTAATTCAAACTTTTCCTAAATCCAATCTTTCTTAAACTCTAACAAGTCTTTCCTAGGTCTCCTACCTTTCCTAAGTCTAGGTTTTCTAAACCTCCATCTTTCCAAAATCAATCTTTCCAAAGCAAGTCCAATTTTCTCAAATTCAATCTCCTCTTCTAATCTCAAATCAAATCCAGTTTTCAATTCAATCTCTTTCTTCCAATTCAATCTCTCTCTTCAAATCCAGTTGTCCGAACTACGACTGACCTGATTCCCCCAAAGGGATACGTAGGCAACCTTCATAGGTGCGGTCATAATACTTTTCGAACTTTCAATTCCACCCTCATGGGTGTGGTTTCCAAAATCTTTTCAAATCTCAAATTCCAATTTACTTTCAACTTTCCAATTTCAAAATTTCTATTTTTAAACTTCTACTTTCAATTTTCAAACTTTCTAATTTCAATTCCATTTCTTCAAATCTATTTTCAAATCAAATTAATTTCAAATCAATCTCTTTTCAAATCTATTTTTCAATTCTCTCTTAACTTGCACTTGCATATCATGCATCATATTTTTCAAACATTGTTTTTTTAAAATGAATAGGGTTGAACTATAGTTAGTCAAAGACTCTCATAGGCAAATCTAGGGTAGATTGACATGTAGGTACCGAAAGGGCGGGGTAGGGTGATAGCTTAGTGCATCTTCCCTACACGTAACCAACCTCCGAACCTAGGATCACTGTTTTCAAAGATCAAAAGGAGTTATTTTTCAAAAACAGGGCTAAATATTTTCCAAAGGTTGCCAAACAACCTGTTTTCTTGAAAACCCTCTCTTGATGAGATATTTTCAAAACCTTTTTTTCAAAAACCCTAAGTGTAGTCTTCGGATTATGTTTAGTTTTTAGGTGACCTAACTCACCTTAATCAAGTTAGGTGGCGACTCCGAATTTTTTTTTTTAAAAGCCCTTTATTCAAATCAATTTTTCAATTCAAACCTAGTCGCACTCATTCTTCTAGGAGGGTGAGTTCTAACGAGAGAGTACAACATTTTTCCCGCTTGTGTGAGTATTTCCCGAGTGCGAAAAATCTGGACGCGACAGCTGGCGTCTCCACTGGGGATGTTTAGAGGGTTAAGCCATAGTCATGTCTTTTTATCCTTCACCCATGTAGAGTCTTCAATTAACTTGGTTCAATCCTATTCACTTTAAATTTTCAAAACCAAATTCTCAAAATTATTTTCAAAAAAAAAAAAAACATGCATTTATTCATATTATCTTGTATTATGTTTGTCATCCACATACTAACACTTGCATCTTTGTTTTGTAGGTGCGTTTTTTGCTTAAATTATATTAATTGCTTTGCATGAATGTGATGTATAGGATGAATGGAAGTTGTTGGGCCCTTTCCTCCACTTTTAAAAATCACACACACACACTGCATGTGTACTTGCATTCTGTATACTTGCATACCCTGATATGTCCTTTCTAGTTAGAAAGGGGGAACAGTATATTGGTTGTGGGCAAGATGCTATGTCAGTTTCTTCGCCTACGGCCTCTTGATGGTTCCCCTGCTTGGATCACCAACCGATCATGGCACCACCTCGGGGAGTGGGCCTAGGTTTGAAGATCCGAGGACCGAGCCTTTTTAGGACTCATTAGTCAACCCTCAACCTCATACTCATATAGACACCATGCATAGCCGAACCTCTGCCGGATTTAGGACACGAGCACCGTTTTCAAAATCACGGAGGAAAGGGCGACTGCTCTTACTTTCATTTATACCTACTGATATAATGCTTGTGTTTATACTGTTATAATGCCTGTCTAACTGTTCATGCATGCATGTTTATTTCAATTGTACCTTCTCTCTTTATACTTTTTGCATATTCATATTCATGCATTCCATATCCCATGTCCAGATAAGAGTTCCAAGTAACTCAAGTCACTGCATTCTCATGCATATGATCAACCCCTTGAGAGTGACACCAACGTCACTCTCTCTTGCATTAAACCTACCCAAACCCTAAGGGTTCCCGCGTAACCCTAATGACTCATTGCATGCATCTCGATTCATTCTATAAGAGGGGCCCCGGCCCCAATCCCTCTATGCTCATGGAGATAGGGTTGCCAAGAAGACAAGGGGCAATCAATCAACAAGGTCTCTCAGCGACCTCCTCGACATCAAATCCAAGGAAGGCGAATCCGAAGACTCAAGAGTAGTTTAGGGTTTCCTTTTGTAAAAGTAGATAGGTGGAAGCCCAAAGGAAAATGTTCCCCCTCCCCCTATTAAAATGTATTTCAATTCTTTTGTATCCCAAACACAAAAGTTAATGTACTTCTTTATTTTTGTGAATGAATGCATGAATGGCTGAAGTTTCCTACCTGACAGGTAAGATGTCTATATACAAGGGCAAACCCCCTATCTCTAAAAGTGAGCCAATACATCATGACTAGTTTCCCTCTTTAAGAGGGATACCCTAGGACATGCATTGCATAGATTTCTCCAGGAACCAAACTCTAATTTGTAACTGTTGTCGTCATTGTTATAGGTGATGAATACTAGTCCAACTTCCTCTAAAATAGTGAAGGCCATGGGTTACAAGCTTCAGGAAAACATACCATTGGGAAGCGGGAATGCAAGCAGGGACCCCCTGTGCAACACACTTACCACAATCTCAGAAGGGACAATTCCTGCCTTAAAAGGAGCCCGAATACCAAAATCCTTCCGTCCTAACCCCGCAATCTTATCTCCCTGGCATGGACTTAACCATAGGAGCCTTACTAGACCCTTCCCCTTATCCCTTTATCCTTAATACGTTGTTCGAACCTGAACCCATGATCGCTATGGCTCGACCTGAACCTCAAACCAACAACCAAGGAAACACACGACCTAAACTGCCTTTAGTCTTGCCAAAGAAGCCAAATGTGCCCACCATTCTACCCGTCCTCACCAACCCTTCAGTTGTAGCAATCCCTTTGCCCGTAAACCCAAGGATAACTCTTCCCACCATAACCCAAGCACCAATACCCAGTCTTCATAACGTCCCATGGAATTACCCACCTGATAAGGGCATCGGAGAGCCCGTAACAGAAGTAGGGGGAATGCCTCGGTCAGGGCGCCTTTATACCTCTGTTGAAGTGGAAAGAAAAAGGAAGGGTAAGGACAAAGAAGGAGAGTGCTCCAACCAGCCAACAGATCAGGAGATGTCAGAATTCACCAAAGCTTTAGGAAAGGTCGATTACGATATCATGGAACAGCTTAGGAAATCCCCAGCCCATATTTCGATGTTGGGTTTGCTGCTCACTTCTGAGGTGCACCGGAATGCTTTAATAAAGATCCTCAAGGATGCTCATGTGCCCGAAAGTTTCACGCCAGACAATCTACATGACATGGTCAGTCTCATTATGGCCCCAAACATCATCACTTTCTCTGATGACGAGATTCCGGCTGATGGAACAGGTCATACTCGGGCTTTGCATATCGCTGTAAGAACAAGAGGAAGAATGGTGGCCAAAGTATTGATAAATAATGGGTCGGCATTGAACGTGTGCCCGTATTCTACTCTGGAAAGGCTGGGAATGGACCGAACTTATTTGAAAAATAGTGGTATGGTCATCCGTGCCTTTGATGGATCTCGGAGGGAAGCCATGGGAGAAATTGAAATGCCAGTTGAGATAGGACCAGTAACCTTCATGATTAAATTTCAAGTTTTACATATTCCGGTTGTCTATAACTTGCTGTTAGGAAGGCACTGGATTCATTCGGTAGGAGCGATTCCTTCTAGTCTTCATAAAATAGTGAAGTTCATTGTGGGCTCCAAGTTAATCGCTATTTTCGCTGAAAAAGAGCTCGTTGTATACAAAGCTGACATCATTGCATTGGACACAGAACTGCCCTCTTGTTTTCAATCATTTGAATATATCACTGTCGTGCAGAAGGAAGATCAAGTGAAGCCAAATTATTCCAAGAACTCTCAGATGGTAGTACGGTACTTTAAAGAAAATGGTTTCCATCCGGGTAAAGGCTTAGGGAGATGTTTACAAGGAAGACCAGAAATCATAGAAATACCGTCAGATGAACCCACCTTTGGGTTGGGATATGAACCCACGAAAAGAGAAAGAATAGAAGCAGCGCGGAAGAAAAGGATTGATAAGAAAGCTGTCATGGAGCTCTCGGACCAATTCAAGCAGTTGGACATGGGAAAAGGAACACCTGCATTAAGTAATAAGAAGAGAAAAGTCCAAGGAGAAGCGCCCGTCATGACGATCAACATCGGAGTAACCCAAGATGGATCCATTCGAGCAATGTTGCCAGGCGAAAAGTTGCATAATTGGGCCAGCCAAGACATCATCTGTGCTCGCAAGTTTCGGTACAAAGCCCGTTAAAGCGAGACCCTGGAGCAACTGATTCGCCATAAACTTTGTCCTTTTAAATTTATTTGTTTTAACTTTTTAAAAGCAAGTTATCAATGAATAAAATAATATCCCTTTCTTGTTTGATTTATTGTACACTATTTTCCATGCCAGGGACCCTTGCATCCGATATCCTACTCAACTAATCCAGGGAATGCCAATCTTGATGAATGATGACTTGAACACCGAGTTTGATTACCAACAACTGGGGATTGAAGAAGATGTAAATTTTAAGGGGAGGTGCCAGAGGAAATTCGAGAACAAATAGAAAGACACGAGAATCGTAATACCCCAAACATTGAGGAAACGGAAACCGTTAATTTGGGAAATGAGGGAGATCCGAAGGAGCTTAGAATCGGTACAGGCCTAGATTAATGGCAGCGTAAAAAGCTATTGGAACTTTTGCGGGCATACTTGGATGTTTTCGCATGGTCCTATCAAGACATGCCCGGACTAGATGAATCCATTGTCGAACATAGACTACCTTTGGACTTGCAAATGAAGCCCTTTAAGCAGAAGCTAAGGAGATTGAAACCTGAATGGAGCCTGAAGATTAAGGAGGAGGTGATTAAATAATTCTAGGTAGGATTTCTGCAAGTGATAGAGTATCCTCAATGGCTGGCTAACATTGTCCGGGTACCCAAGAAAGATGGCAAGGTGCGGATGTGCATTGACTTTCGGGTCCTCAATAGGGCCAGTCCAAAGGATGATTTTCCTCTTCCCGACATAGATTTGCTTATTGACAACACGGCCGGTCATGGAATGTTTTCCTTCATGGACAGTTTTTCGGGCTATAATCAGATCAAGTTGGCTGAAGAAGATCGGAAGAAGACTGCTTTCATTACCCCCTGGGGAGTATACTGTTATAAGGTCATGCCATTCGGTCTTCGCAACGCAGGGGCAACCTACCAAAAAGCCATGGTAACTTTATTCCATGACATGATGCATCAGGAAGTAGAGATCTATGTGGATGACATGATCGTCAAGTCCAAGCAACAGAAGGACCACTTGCTTAACTTGCGGAAGGTGTTTGATCGCCTCCGTAAATTTCAGCTTAAGTTAAATCCGGCCAAATGCACGTTCGGAGTATCTTCAGGGAAAATGTTGGGATTTATAGTCAATGAAAAGGGGATAGTGGTTGATCCTGCCAAGGTGAAGTCCATTGTTGAAATGCCTACACCAAAAGGGGAAAAGGAGGTTCGGTCTTTCCTAGGAAAGTTGAACTTTATTAGCAGGTTCATCGCCCAAATGACCCACCTGTGCGAACCTATTTTCAAGCTCCTTAAGAAAGACGTTCCAAAGGAGTGGGATGATAACTGTCAAATGGTGTTTGAGAAAATTAAAGAATATCTTCGAAATCCCCCTATCCTAGTGGCACCAACCCCGGGGCGTCCTTTGCTGATGTACATGACAGTGTTAGATACTTCTATGGGATGTGTCCTGGGGCAACATGATGAAACGGGGAGAAAAGAGCAAGCCATTTACTACCTTAGTAAGAAATTTCTGCCATATGAAGTGAAGTATTCCGATCTCGAGAAAACTTGTTGTGCATTAGCCTGGGCAGCTCATAGGCTTCGACGCTACATGCTCTATCATACCACATTCCTCATCTCTCAAATGGATCCCCTCAAGTATATATTCGAGAAACCAACCCTGTCTAGCAGAATTGCTCGATGGCACATGATCCTGTCGGAATTCGACATTATGTTCACTACCCGTAAAGCAGTCAAGGGGCAGGTGATAGCTGATTATCTGGCTGAGAACCCCATTGATGATTATCAATCCATGGAGCCCCAATTTCCTGATGAAAATATACTATGCGTTTATGGTACGTCTGAAGAGCAAGAACCAGCCGGGTGGAAGATGTTTTTCGACGGCGCTGCTAATAAAAGGGGAGCTGGCATTGGGGCAGTAGTAGTGTCAAGAATCGGCAGTCATTATCCCATTGTAGTTAAGCTACAACTTGAACTCTGTACTAATAACATCGCCGAATATGAGGCTTGCATCCTAGGGTTAAGATTGGCATTAGAAATGAGGATTGATGAATTGGTTGTTCTTGGTGATTCAGATTTGGTCATTCAGCAATCCAAGGACGTGTATCAAACTCGAGATGCCAAACTCTCCCCGTATCATCAACAGGTCAAGGACTTGTGTCAGCTATTCAAAAGCGTGGATTTTCGTCACGTGCCCCGAACAAAGAACAGCTTCGCCGATGCCTTGGCTACATTGGCTGCAGCAATCAAGGTCGACAGTGGCACTGAAATACCCCCTCTACAAATCTTCACCAGGGATGTCCCCTCTTATTGTCTGCATACAATTATCGAACCTCCCGAGAAACCGTGGTTTTATGACATCCAGAGGTATATTTAAACCAGGACGTTCCCTGATGCAGCAACACAACACGATAGGAAGACCATTTGTCGTTTGGCGGGACACTACTTCATGGCTGGAAACGAGCTTTTCAGGAGATCATGGTTCGGACCTCTAAGATGTGTCAATGCCGCCGAAGCTAAAGTTATCATGGAGGAAGTGCATGAGGGAGTTTGTGGCCCCCACATGAATGGCCACACGCTTACAAAGAAGATCCTCCGGACAGGGTATTACTGGTCAATAATGGAGTCAGATTGCATTAGATACGTTCTTCGGTGTCACAAATGTCAGATACATGGGGATAAGATCAAAGCACCACCGTCTGAGCTCCATTCTATGTCTGCCCCATGGCCCTTTTCTATGTGGGGGATAGATATGATTGGTCCTATCACTCCTAAAGCGTCCAACGGCCATCGCTTCATCCTGGTCGCCATTGATTATTTCACTAAATGGGTGGAAGCCGTCTCTTACGTCCATGTCACCAAGAAGGTCGTAGAAAGGTTCATAAAAAATTACATCATCTGCCGGTATGGGATTCCCGAGTCACTCATTACTGATAATGTTTCCAATCTGAACAACGAATTGATATCAAAGCTATGCCAAACATTTCGCATTACTCACCGGAATTCGGTCACTTACCGGCTCCAGATAAATGGGGCAGTAGAAGCAGCCAACAAGAATATTAAGAGAATACTCCGAAAAATGATTGACAATTACAAAGATTGGCATGAGAAGCTTCCGTTTGCATTGATGGCTTACCGAACTACTATGAGGGTCTCCACTGGAAGCACCCCTTTTGAGCTAGTTTACGGCACCGAGGCAGTCATCCCTGTTGAGATTGAGATTCCTTCTCTACGAATCTTGACAGAAACCAAGTTAGACGAAGCAGAATGGATTAAAGACCGATATGCTCAACTCTGTTTGCTGGATGAGAAGCGGTTGGCTGCAGTTTATCACGCTCAATGTTACAGAAGGCGAATGGCCAGAGCATTTGATAAGAAGGTACGACCTCGATCATTCCAGTCGGGAGATTTGGTGCTCAAGAAGGTGTTCCCCCATCAGGAGACAGCACAGGGAAAGTTTGCTCCAAACTATGAAGGGCCATTCATGGTAAAGAAAGTCTTGTCTGGAGGAGCTCTCGTTTTGGAGGAAATGGATGGCCAAGAATTTCCTAGCCCATTAAATTCAGATGCTGTCAAACACTACTACATATGATTCCAAAAGCTAGACCTTTGGTTTCTGTAAAGAAGCAATAAAACCTACTCTCCTCATTCTCCATTAATCAATAAGGTAGTGTTTTAAAGTTAAAGCTCTATGGACTAAACAATCTAATTCCAAGATGACGAGGGGCCCTTATTTCATTTTCTTTCCAATTAAAATGCATATATATATAACCTTTGTCAAACCTTTAGAGCCGGTTACTTTCTTTCAGAAGCATTCCCCTAATAAAGTGATCATATTAAGTAGAGGCACTGAAAATAGCCAAAAAAAAAAAAGGCCCTTGAAGTACTACTTTAAGTTCGCACAAATATTGGTATTAACATCAATAGCCAAAAAAAAAAAAAAGGGGCGTGCAATAAGATACCCAAGGAAAGATGGAATACGCAGGAAAAGTGCCATTAAACCAAAAAACTATCAAAGGTGATCACTAGTAGAATGGTAGGCTTAAGCCTTTTCTTTTTCTTTCGAAAGTAAACACCAACACCATAACCCCTAAAAGTCCTCTCAGATTGGAGTTAAATTTATTAGTCCAAATGAGCTTACTAAATATGTCATGGGCTGGAGAATAGGGCAAGTAGCATTTAGGGGCTTCTCAACAGAAACCCGAGACCAAGCTGAGGAAAGAGAGAGAAAGAAGAGAGAAAAGTTAAGCGCTCCCCGAGGATGCGGTGAAAACCCGAAAGGGCGCCATAGGTAAAAAGGTAGGGATGTGGCAAGATACAAAACTGTCGACCCTGGCGAAAACCTGCAAAGGCGCCTTGGTGCAAAAATGACAGAGCTGGGACTGGTGAAAACCCTCAGGGGCACTAGTAGCAAAAAAAAAAAAAATAATAATAATAATAACTCGAGCTACTACATTCCCCGGAAGTTAAGGTATGAAAGCAACGGTGTAAAAGTCGAAAGGCGTCTCGAAAGGCATTCTCCGGTTTAGCCCAGTTAGGGTTAAAAGAAGCAGAGGTCCCTTTCACGGAATAGTCAGTGAGTCAAAGAATCAAACAAAGGGGAGTTATTTTTCATTAAACTGCAATTCTCATTTAATTTTTCCCAAATTTGTTACTATACTAATCATGCAGAAAAATCATACCAAAAACATGGGAGGTCATGAATTCATAAGATAAAAGGGGCATAACACTAAACAAAGTATGTTTTTCTACAAATGCAGAAATCAGCGGATCTAAGAGCGAGGGGCAAAAATATATCGCTTCCCGTTGTCATCAGAGGAGGAATCAGCTAAGCAGGGATCCACTGGCTCGCCGGTCACAAGAGGAGCACTCGAAGAAGTACCAGCAACAGAAGACCTAGGCCGGCCTCGCTCGTAGTCCGCACATCTAGCTAGAAGCATGTGCCTCTCTCGAATAAGGGACTCCACAGTCTCCCGCAAGTACGGGCCATCCATCACATCACCCTCCAGGGAAGGAGAACTGCCTAGAACGCCTCGTGGCCGCCTGCGGGCCCTCGCAGCACCCGAAGGAGGGTCATCATGTGTCAATCTGGCTGCTGCTAACTGCCTCTCTAGTAAAACTACCTCAGCATCTCTCATCCTCAATCGATCATGCAACATCCGTATCAGACGACGGTTCTCCCGTCTGTGGCGACGCCCCTAAACAATCATAGCAGTCAAGAAGTCAGTATACCCTACAGGAGGTAAAGGAGTCTCAATGAGCAGATCCCCAAGTCTACTAGGACCCAACACGTAGCGTCGAAGCCAGTAATGATAGGCCTCGGTCGCAGGGGGCATGTCAGAGAAGGGACCATCATCATCAACATGAGGAAGCAAAGATCTCCATATATTCATAACTTTCTCCACCAATGCTCTAGGAATCGACGCCTCAAAGACAAGAGTAAACTCGGCTGCAGAAGCTAGAAAAGGGATATCCTGACTCCTACCAAGCTGTCGTAGAACCCGAATCCCGAAAAAAGGGGCAATGCCCCGCAGGCCTGCTAGGGGCACGAAGGCTCTCCTGAAAGGCCGAACTCTCAAGCAATACCTACCAACCAGCCCTGAATACCACCTGACTATGCCCGACCTCATGCTCTGAAGATAGTCCGCCCAGGATGCAGCGGTCTGCGGGAATCTCCCCTCATCTGCCATGACACCCTGAGATCTCGCCAGGGAATGTATATGATCGAGCTCAGGATACCACGTGTGCTGAAACAAAGGTGTAACAAACAAATGACTAATCGCCCAGAGCTGGAAGAGAGTAGTGTATCCGCGGAAACGAGCGTCAAGGGACTGCTGGAATCTCGTAAGACTCACGAAGGTCTCCCCTACAATCATAGGAGCATAGGAATGCCCCGTACGGATCAAGGCCAGTGGTGCACAGAGTCGACAGTCCACTAAATCATCGTCTCGGGGGAACACCAAGAAGTTCAGCAGAAGTAAAGCTAAGGCAACCATACGAGAAATAGCCCAATCTTGGGAGGTGTGACTAAATATAATCCGAAGACTAGACTTAGATTTCTCAAAAAAGTTTTGAAAATGTCCTTCTTAAGAAGGTTTTGAGAAAAGAGGGTTTTAGCAACCTTTTGAAATGTTTTGAAACCCTTTTGAAAATGTGACTCCAGGTTGGTCTTTGAAACTATAAATCTATGGTCAGAGGGTTGGTTACGTGTAGGGAAGATATCCTAAAATCATCACCCTACCCTGCCCTTTCAATACCTACATGTCTAATCACCCTTAATTTACTCACTTAAATCACCAGTTACTAGAAGTCCACTTGCATCCACTTTAGAGTTTTGAAAATGGGGTTTGGTCATTAATTTTTGGATGAATGATGCATGATGCAAGTTTTTAAAAAAAATGTTTGAAAATAGGAAGTTTTGAGTGATTTGAGAAGGAAATTTTGACTTGATGAAAAATTTTGAAAAGGGAACTTGAGTTGAAATAAAGGTTATGACTGCACCATTTTAGGTTGCCTATGTATCTCATTTGGTGAGAATCAGGTCATTCGTAGTTCGGGCAAGGGCCTGATAAAAAAGATGCACATTGAGGCCATTGGGAGACACATTGGGGTCTTAATTTGAAAAGACACATTGGGGTCAAGTTTTGAAAAAATAGGCAAATTAGGGCCTTTAGGAACTTTGAAGACGTATTGAGATATTTAAAAAATTTTGAAGACACTTTGTGGTCATTGGCAAAAGAAAACTTGAGAGTTTAGAAAAATGCCTTTGAAATAGGACTTGGATGATTTTTGAAAAATTCATGAAGTTCACCTTGAATGTTTTTCAAATGTCTTTGAGAGTGTTGGAATATTTTTGGAAATAACTCAAGGGAGTTTTGAATGTTTTTTGAAATAACTCAAGAGAGTTTTGGAAGGTTTTTGAAATAACTCGAGAGAGTTTTTGAAATGTTTTTGAGACAATTGAAGAGAGCTTTGGAATATTTTCGAAATGAACTCAAGGGAGTTTAGAAATGTTTTTGAAAGCTTGATTAGAGGATTTTGAATAGTATTTAGGGTTCAACACCTTATGTGGACCTTAAAAGGTCACACTTGATGTGTCACTTTCTCGAAGAAAATCTTAACCATGAGAGGTGTAAGATCACCTTAGAGTCATGAGTTTTGAAATCACTTTTGAAAATAGCTTGTGGAAATGGTAAGTGTCTAGCCATTTTTGTCAAGACAAGTTTAAGAGAATTTTTGAAAATATTTTGGAATAAGGTATGGAAAAATTGAGAAAAGACTTTTAAATTGATTTTGAAAAACTCAAGAGAGTAGGATCTTTTTGAATGCATGCCATGCAAATGATTTTTGTAATTGAAAAAAAGTTTGGAAGAAGTTTGGAATTGGAGTTTTTGAAGCCTTCTAACCATAGTTGGGATGACTTAAGGTTAACTAACTTAGGTTAGGTTAACCTAGGGTTGGACAACTAGGTTTAGATTGAACTAGGATTAGCTGACTTGGATTAGGTTAACCTAAGGTCGGATAACTAGGGTCAAGTTAACCTAGGGTTGGAAGGTGGTTTTGAAAGATAGTTTTGAACTAGTGTTTGGACCTAGTGGTTTTGGAAAGGTGATTTTGAACTAGAGTTTGGACCTAGTGGTTTTGGAAAGTTAGTTTAATGTATGAAACTTGAAGTAAGGTCTTGGAAACCATTGTTTTATGAAAAGACACTTTTACCATTTCACATGAACATTTTTTTAGAAAAAAGCAACTCAAGAGAGTTATGAATTTTGAAAGATCATTTTCATAAAAATTTGTTCTAACAAGTATAGGGTTCATGTGGTCAAAATGGGGGAGCCACTCAAAAGAGAGCTACATGGGGACCATTATAACCTCTAACTTAAAAGAACCAAATCTTTTGAAAATCAAAATGGAAATGGCGGTTTTAGAAACCATTTTGGTGTAGAGCAAAGACAGTGAGTTTTTGGAAACTTCTTTTAAAGAAGGTGATGTTGAAAACCCCTTTTGGAGATATAGAAAACCACTCTAGTGGGTTTAGGGTTCCTATAGTTATTACAATGAGGGAGTCACTCAAGAGAGATTCCATGGGGACTATTTCAACCACAAAACTCAAAAGAGTCAAAACTTTGAAAATCAAATACAATAGATGGTTTGAGAAACCATTTTAATGCAACTTGAAGGTAATGAAATGCAAGGATGCAAAATGAGGTTAGGGGTGAAAGGGAAGCTTCATAAGGCACGAAAGTCTAGGGTTTAACCTTAAGCTTCAAGAAACCAAATTTTAGAACCATTTTAAGGGAAATGCTTTAATATGGGGTTTGAGAAAGACATACAAATAGAAATAGTGAGGGTTTTTGAAAAATGACGATGAACATGAAAATGGAGCCAAGCATGCAAAACATGAACATGGTAACCACATGCAAAAAGGGTCACGAAATCATACAAGGCTAAGAGGCCACACCATATTGCAAGGTGTTCCAAGGCCATACCATCTCAAAGTAAGCTTGGGAGAGATTCCCCTACATGGTGGCTCCCACAAGCTTTCCTCTAGGCATGACCTAGGATCTCTCTTATTTCAAGCATGCAAGAAAGGGGGATAGAAGATGAGGGTTACAAGAAAAGAATAGTCTAAGTAGACTAGGAGGGAGAAAAGAGAAGTGGGGGAGACATAAATCAAAAGGGAATACCACCTTTGTCTTCAGACCACTTTCAAGCTTCCATGGATGACTTATCCTGAACTTGAATAGCCTTGGAAAGGCTTTGTATTGGGCTTGAATGGCCTTGTAGAGGCTTAAGGGGGTTGGAAATGACTCTTTTATGGCATTGAAGGCTTTGTAGATGGAGTGTATAGGTTAGAGAGAGGTTGAATCTAGCTTAGATGCTTAGAGGGTGAAATATCTAGGATATTTCGGAGTTCTGATGCTATTTTAGCAAGGCTTCGCTACTGTATTTATAGACAAACCTTCTGGGCACTAGCGCATGTGCTACATGCACCTAGCGCACGTGCTAGTACTATTCCGATGATTAAATGCCACATGGCACCCTCTGTACTGACTCAACTTGGGGAGTAAGCAAGTCTTGATGGATTTGATCACAATTTGGGTGCATGTAGCATACGCTCTACTACCGGGAACTTTTGTACTAACTTTGCCTCGATAATTATACAATCTGAGAAAGATTTCAGAAATCGGTCACGTTCATGATGTTCTCCTATTATTTCTCAAGAACTAGAAACTTCCAGGGACCTTCAAAGATGTTCGGAAGAGCAAGATATTGCCTCAAAAAACATGTACAAAAACACACTTTCTAAGCGTGTCTATGGTATGCTTCGTGGATGTTCAAAAGTAGCGGTTTTTGGGTTACATGATTGAGGCTTTCAGGGGATAATCTCTCCAATCAGAACGTACCAATGGAAAGTGCTTTGGAAATACTTTCAAGAATTTTCTAATTTATGGATATCTCAAGTCGTTTGATGGTACGTTATAATCAGGGAATCAGGAGAAAAGACAACCCTAGCGAAGCGTCTGTGAGATGCTCCAGGGGTTTCTGAAAGTGGCAACTTTTGATTCACGCGATCGAGGGATTCAGGAAGTGATCTTTTTAATTGAGCCATATCGATGGAAAGACCTATGAAAAGGCTTTCAGAAATTTACTAATTTACACATGTCTCAAGTTGTTTGACGGTGCATTATAATCAGGGAATCAGGAGAAAAGATAACCCTAATGGAGCGTCATCTATGAGACGCTTCGGGGGACTTTCATTCACTTGGAAGTGTTTAGAGTCACAAGAATCACCTTGGATTGCACATGGGCAAAATAATAAGGTGTATTGAGGAATGCCGATATGGTATCTAGAGCTGATGTGGTTTTAGGGTGCACTTGGGCCACTAGGGTTAAAATAATCATTTTTATCGGAATTGGTCAAAAAGAGTCATGATGGCAAAATGAAGCATGCTGGACTATTTTGGGATGGTTCTGGAAGATGTATTCACCTTCTGGAGGGATTTGTGTCTTCTTGGTGTGTAAGGGGAAAATGGTCATTTTTTACTAGCGTAGATCGGAACGAGACCGAAATTGGTCATGATAGCACATTGAGTATGCATATATGTTTAAGGACATTTTAGAAAGATGGACTAATCATCTTAAAGGATTTTAAACTTTCTCAAAGATGTGCTTGGAGGCCCAAGGGGCAGGTTTGGTCATTTTTCACCGAGAGAGGCTACCAGGCGTTGGTGTTGAACTAGGTTTATTAGTGTTTCCATCACTTCGACGGTTGTGATGAGTCGGCATTCAGAGGTCTTACTTTTATCTAAAAAATATACCACGACCAAGAGGCACATTTAGTCCCTTGACACTAGGTGGTTTAGTGGCAAAACTCGTGTTGACCAAGTGAGTTTTCTTGTCACTCCAACGGCTTAAAGGTTTGTGAGTGTTTCTGTCACTTTGATAGTTTGGTGTTGGTTTTGGAGACTGCCTGATCTCGAGAAGCCACCAAATGCCTAGGAGCATAACGAACATTCTACGTTAGCGGGCTAGCAGGAGCTAAAAGTGAACTGTTTAAGGTTTGCAAGTGTTTCCGTCACTCTGATAGTGGTGATTGGTTTTAGAGACCGCCTAGTCTCTAAAGCTACATTGGAAAGTTTGTCAGTGTTTCTGCCACTCCGATGGTGTGATAGTTTGTGAGTGCTTCAGCTACTCCAACGGTGTTTGGCATTAGTTCTGGAGATCGATCGATCTTGGGAAGTTGCCTAGAGTGCCTAAGGGCATTTTGGTCATTTGGCTACAATTGGGCCCCACAGGCTTGGGAAGAGACCAATTAACTTGACGGGAATTTGAAGAGCTTGTTTGGGCTTGATAGTGTTATAAAGTTTTACTTGAAGACTGATGTGGACCGGAGATTGTTAAGCGGGCAAAAATTGGGTGCTTACATGTAGCTTCTCATGGATGGTGTAGTCTGCAATTCTAAAGTGGTGGGGATTGATATGGATTTGTCCAGGGAATCTTAAGTCTCACATGAGTTGGTGGTTTGATTTTAGATTCAAGAATCTAAAGAAATTCATCTGGCATGCATTATTCATAACAGTATTTTGGAAATTATGGTCAGCAAGGATTGATATTATATTCAACCAAGCAGACCTTGATTGCTCTGAGATTGTTGAAGACATTAAATTGTTATCTGCCTTCTGGATTAAGGTAGTGCATGGAGCTAATTTTATTATTAATGATTTTCTATATAGTAGTGAAGGAGTTTGTAGTTAATTTTTATTATGTTCTTAATTGGCTCCTCACCAATTTTTCTTCTCTTTGTTTCTGAAGTAGGTCCTTTTCTGCTAAGCATTTGTGGCTTAGTTGGTCTTGGTCCTCTCCTTTATGTATTGCATCCCTTTTTTTCAATATATTTTGTTGTTCAAAAAGAAAAAAGTTGGGGCTTGCTCTTGCTCCCGTTGTAATTTTTTAAAACCCAGAGGTGGGGTTGTGGGCTAATTAAAGCCAGTTTTGACAATATTCACATATGATAATGGAACGAAATTCTCAATTAAGTTTTTGAAGACTTGTATGCTAGCAGTGGTCCATAGTGCCAGGTTGAATGATGGTTAAGGGCATATTTTGAATTGGCAGTCGTACTGGCATTAATGTACGGCAAAGAGAGCATAGGTTGAATGGCTTCAAACAAAGTTGCAGCAAATTAGAGAATTTTGGGCACGATGCAAACTAATGTTTCTAGGGGATTTCAGATCGTTTCTTATTTTTTGAATCAATTATTATGATTGGCTATCTAGATGAATCATTTATTCATGTACAAGCTCATGATCATAACCCATAGTACCTAAACTTATTGAAAAAAAAAATATTTTGCATACCCTAAATCCATTTATTCAAATCTTACTACTTCCCCTTATGGTAAACAAGTATATGGATATCACTTGAAATTTTTGAAGAGTAGAAATTTATCTCACCAAGTATTCATAATTATCACTTTTAGTAAAAAAAAAAAAAATTGGAATTTCTCTTTAACAACATAGTCTACAAGTAAGTTTCGTGCGTCTATAGGATCATAAAAAATCTAACTATCATAATCTAGGTTTGTTGTCCCAACCCAAGTGTAGCTCGCATATTTCCTATTAGGATTTGTTTGATATCATTCTACCACGACTTAAGATATTTGCATCATGCAATATCATTCGCTTTCTATCTAAGACCCTCACGGCTTTAAAATACGTTATACCATGCCTGCATATATAGCACTTCTTATCTACTTTCACAAGCAATGTAAGATCACAACACATAACCTAAGAGTTAACCTCCCACTGTTGTAGCCTGTTAGGCATCTTGTCCCTATAATGTGTTGCTGCTTGGGTCTCACAACTTGAACACCCACTACAACAAAATAGGCTATTTGCGATGAACAATTTTTGCAACGGCTCCCTTGCTGTCACAAAAACCATTATTAGAGACGGCATGGTTCCCAACGAAAAAGATATCTTATGCGATGACCTATTTGCGACGGTAATCAATGCTATCGTGAAAAGTGTAGCCAAACGACATCGTTTTAGAGCATAAGCACGTCACCCTTTTACAATGAATTATTTGCGTCGGGGTGATATGCTGTCACAAAAAGACTTCAATGAAACGACGTCATTTGGCTCCAAAACGACATAGTGTTGGTCCCCAAAATTGATTTCCCCTTTTTCCTTCTTTTTCCCTCTAAATGACTAAAACCCTAGGAGATATCCCTGCCTCACAGCCCTCACTCTCACTCTCCTTCTCCCTCTCCCTCTCGGCATTCATCGTCGACGACTAGAATCCCATCACCAACTAGTTCTCTTTCTCTTGACGAATTCAATCCCATCGACGATTGGAGTCTCATCACCGACCAGTCCTATCAATGACTCTAGCCCCATCGCCGATTGGAGTCCTGACCAATCTCCATCATGAGCTAATCTTCTCTCTGCCTAGTTCTCTCTCTCTCTCTCTCTCTCTCTCTCTCTCTCTCTCTCTAGGTCAATCTCTTTCTCTAACCTTTATCCTTATGTCTAGAACAAAATATCTAAATTTGCCTTTCTTAGTGAACATTGATTTGATGTGGACAAGTGTTTTTCTTTAAGCTATTCTTCAATTTTCTAAAGTTTTGATTTTGGTCGAGGTTAAGATTAGTTCATGTACGTTTTATTAACATAGCTCTCCCAAATACCCCAAATTCTGTTGGCAATTTCTAGATTTATTCAATTTCTTTCTTTCTATGGGTTGATGCATCTGAGTTTGGAGACACAATTTTGGCTTTTCGATGCACTTGATTTTCAGGGAATCTTTATTTAGGTGGTAGGTTGGGTGGTATCCTATTTAATATTTAAATTTCAAGTTTATAATCATGAACATTATGTTGCTATAGTTTGGTATATGTGCTTTTGGTTGTGGGTTGAACATACCGTGTTGGTTTTTCATGGTAATTACAAACTCATGAGTTTGATATCGATATTATATATATATATATATCTGTTCACAAATTCTTGTTGGTTCTATTGAAAGACTTGGAACAGTGACTTTTTGTCAGGGATGAAACTATGGGGCTATGCTATATTGAGGGAAAAGATTGCTAATGTTAACTCAGAAGATGCGTTTAATGTAATTTTCAGTTAGATCATGAGCAAGTTCTTAAAGTTGTTTTTCTTTTAGCCACAAGATTCTATAATCTATATCCAATTTGGCAAAATTTATTGTGCAAGTAGAGTTCCCCCTCTTTCACTGGTGCTATTGATGCATAGTTACATCCATCCACCTGAGTTAGGTGCCTTACAATTATATCATTGTTAATCTCTGATGCTTCTTCAATTGCTACATTTGTTACAACTAACATACAGATTTCCTTTTCAATAACTTTTTACGTGGATAGTTGGTAGGGAACAACTGCTACAATAAGTATTTTCATTGTTGCTGCAATTACAAATTGGCTTGATGGGTACATTGCTCAGAAGGTATGCAATGCCTTTGTCTTTCAAACACTGACTAATAATCTGGAAGGACCTTCTATATATGAAGTGATGCTTTAATATGTTTTAGATGAGGTTTGGCAGTGCCTTTGGTGCATTTTTAGATTCAGTGGCTGATAAGGTACGTACTCTCTTCTTCGATATAATTTGTGTTTTGTTTCCTTTTGGTTTGCACTCCCTAAGTTTATGGAGGAGTTCTGGATTTGCAAAAGAAAAAAAAAAAAAAGACTTAATTTTTACTTTAGGAATCATGAAAGAGCTCTTTATTTGATTATCATGCTTACTGAATGCAGCTTATGGTTGCTACCACCTTGGTCATGTTATGTACTAGACCCTTGGAAGCTACTATGTTTGGAAAAGTGCCATGGCTCCTGACTGTACCTGCAATTGCAATACTTGGTAGAGAGGTGAGTACCTATCATCTACTTGTTTGTTATGGATCTACAGTAATCACTACATGTTAATGTGTGAGCTTTTGATTTAGGATGAGATTAGTTTAGTTTCCTAATTCTAATGGTTTCCTAGTTTGCTAGTTTCCTTAGGTATTTAGTTTTATTTTGGCAGATTAGTTTAGTTTCCTAATTCTAATGGTTTTCTAGTTATCTAGTTTCCTTAGGTATTTAGTTTCCTCACCACTCTTTTTGGCTTATATATAGAGGCCCTCTCTCAATATAAAAAAAAAAAAAAACTTTTGATTAATAAAATATCAGCCTTTGGAGATTTTTCTCTTTTTCTTGGTGAGCCAAGTTATCTTCATTTTCTAGAACGAGATCTAGACTATTCATCTACTAGAACAAAATTTAGTCACTGTTCTGTTGTGTGTCAAGTGGTATTAGAATAAGGTTTTCCCTTGTTTTTCATCACAATGGCACATAACGGAACAGAGCAATAAATCCCTGCAACTGGTGCTTGTGGGGTTGATGCTTTGTGGGATGTAGTCGAGAGGCAAGGGCAACAATTAATAGAGATTTGTGATTTATTGACTGGACTAAATCTCAACAAGCCCTCAACAGTTGAACCATGGGAGCCAAGGGTAAAAAACGCTAATCGTGTGAGACTACAACCTATGTGCATAAGGCAGAATCCAATCTACGATAGAGATTCAATAGATGAGGAGATCGAGGATTTAGCTTTATTCGATCAACCTAGAGAGGAATATCAACAAAATAATTTTTGTATGAGGATAGATCTTCCATCTTTTGACGGACAGGTGGGCATAGAAGACTTCTTCAATTGGTTGAATAAAGTTGAACGACTCTTTGAATATATGGGCATCAACGAAGAGAAAAAGGTAAAATTGGTTGTGTATAAACTTAAGGGTGGTGATTCTTCTTGGTGGGAGCAATTACAATTATCACGTACACGGCAAAATAAAAACAAGATTATAATCAGATTCTATTCCAGCAATATGAGAGATGTCAACAAGGTTCGATGTATGTTCACAATTACGTTTCTAAGTTTCATTGATTATCTGCACGTAATGATTTACCTAAGACAGAAGGGCAGTTAGTTATGAGATTTGTGAATGGATTGGGTGCCAACATATAGGACTTGGTTACTTTACAACCTGTCCATACATTGTAAAATGCTATCCAACTAGCCACAAGAGTCAAGTTACTAGTTAATCGATGAGGATTCTGTCAAGCGCCTTCCAAATCTTTTAACTTTGCCTCTCCGCAGAATCCGACCGAATCAAGCAAGATAAAGGTAGTCTCTGAATCTTTCAGAATCCAAATCAAAATAGAACATCTAGCCGAAATCAATCCTGTTTAAGATAGATTGGTAGTTCCAGTAACCCTTATGCCCCTTCGAGAGATGATAAATGCTATTATTGCGGACAAACTGGGCATTAATCTAACCATTGTCCTCAGAAGACTATTTGGGAATAGAGGGATTTGAAGAAGAAGACCTTGCAGAATGGACCCACGAGGATGAGGGCATATCCTTGGTAGTGTGGCGATTAATGTACACACCACGTGAGGAAGACATCAAGAGGTATAACATCTTTCTGACTTGTTGCACTGTTAAACAATGAGTTTGTGATTTGATCATTAATGGAGGTAGCGGCAAGAACATCGTGTCCAAAACTATGGTCGATAAGTTACAACTCTAGACACAGAATCATCCTTCTCCTTACAGCATTAGGTGGATTAGAGATGTTGGTGAAACAAAGGTAACAGAACAGTGCCTAATACCCTTCTCTATTGGTAAAAACTATAAGGATGAGGTTCTCTATGATGTAGTAGATATGGATGCATGTCATATATTGGTTGGAAGACCATGGTAGTTTGACTTGAACACATATCATAGAGGCAAAAACAATACTTACATGTTCTATAAGGATGAAGTAAAAATTTTCCTTGCCCCTATGAAACGTGAAGGCAAATCTATAGAGTCTCAAATTGAGAACACTTTCCTTCTGGTCCCGGACATCATCAAAGAGGCCAAGAGGCAAAGCAGATTTATGCACTAGCAATGAAGGACGGAGTGGCAGATACAAGAAATTCAAGGGCAATACTAGACCAAGTCAAACCACTGATAGTAGAATTTCAAAGTCTGATACCAGACGAGTTACTTGCACCACTACCTCCTATAAGGAACATCCAACTGGAGATTGACTTAGTTCATGGGGCGAGTCTACCAAACCTGCCACATTATTGGATGAGTCCGAAGGAATTCAAAATTCTTCAAGGGTAAGTTATCGAATTACTAAAAAAGGGCTTGATCAGAGATAGTATAAGCCCATGTTTTGTACCGGCCTTACTAACACCAAAGAAAGATGGGAGTTGGCAAATGTGTATAGATAGTAAAGCCATCAATAAGATTACCGTCAAATACAAATTTCTGATACCTTGACTAGATGACATGTTAGATTGGCTAGTAGGAGCTAAAGTGTTTTCAAAATTAGTCTCAAGAGTGGCTACCATCAGATTCGTATCCGCCCAAGCGATTAGTGGAAAATAGCTTTCAAGACTGGATATGGATTGTATAAGTGGCTAGTAATGCCATTCGGATTACCCAATGCACCCAGTACCTTTATACAACTTATAAATCAGGTATTCCAACCTTTAAAATTTGTGGTTGTCTACTTGATGATATTTTGGTATATATTCGTAGTGAAGAGGAGCATTTGCACCATTTGACGGAGGTATTTAACGTTCTGAAAGAAAACAGTTTATATGTCAACGCGAAGAAGTGCACCTTTTTGATAAATAACTTGATTTTCTTGGGTTATGTGGTGAGTGTTGATGGAATAAAAGTAGATGAAGAAAAAGTGAATACAATTCAAGATTGGCCTATGCCCAAATCTATCCATGATCTGCAGAGCTTCCATGGTCTTGCTACGTTCTACAAGCGCTTTGTGCTAAATTTCAGCACTATAGTGCACCTCTTACTAATGGTATGAAGCAAAATAGTTTGCTTAGACTAATGCAGTAGAGCAGAGTTTTGGAGTTCTAAAAGAGCGTCTAATCAATTCCCCAGTCTTAGGCCTTCCATATTTTGATAAGTTATTTAAGGTTGATTGTGAAGCTTCCAGTGTAGGCATTGGCGCAGTCCTATCTCAAGAAGGCAGGCCTATAGCTTTCTTTAGTGAAAAACTTAGTGATGCCCAACAGAAGTGGACCACCTATGAGGAGGAGTTATATGATGTGGTATGTACGTTACATCGTTAGGAACCATACCTAATTCAAAGAGAGTTCATTCTGAATAGTGATCACCAAGCTCTCAAGTTTCTTCAAAATTCTGCAAAACCAAACTATATGCATGCTAGATGGATTGCCTATATTCAAAAATTCACATTCTCTAAAAAGCATAAATTTGGTGTACTAAATAAGGCAGTCGATGCACTGATTCATCGAGCAGTACTACTTACTGCTATTAAAAGTGAAGTAATTGGCTTTGAGTACTTGAAGGATCTCTATGTTGATGATAAAGATATTAAGGAAGAGTGGTCAAATTGCAGTTCTGGAGTACCTAGTGCAGGCAAGTTTCAATTGCTTGATGGATTTCTGTTCTATGAGGATCATCTTTGCATCTCTTGAAGGTCTTTACGAGAACATATAATTTAGGGACTTTTGATGGTGGATTAGGTGGACACATAGGACGTGACAAGAATATATCACTAGTCAAAGCTCGATACTATTGGCTACATCTGAAATGAGATGTTGAGAGGTATGTACAACGCTGTTATACTTGTCAAACCGCCAAGGGCCAAGCACAAAATTCTAGTTTCTACACTACTCTTCCTATTCCAGATGCACTATGGGAAGATTTGTCTATGAACTTCATTCTAGGACTTCCTAAAACTCAGGGAGGTATAGATTCCATCTTTGTGGTTTGTCACGCTCTGATTTTTAAATAAGCCCTCTTGGCTCAGTAAAAGTACGATACTCTCTCTGTTAGAACTTATCCTCCTTCTAGGATAAGTGCGATGGGATTTGAACATGAAAACTTGATTTGATTTAAGGACGATTCAAAAAAATGGGAGTCGCTACCTAACATAGTTAAAATGTGCTAGGTCACCTAAAACTAAGTGTAATTCGAAGACTAAACTTAGGTTTTTCAAAAAAGTTTTGAAAATGTCCTTTTTCATAAGGCTTTTAGAAAAGAGGTTTTTAGCAATGTTTTGGAAGTATTTTAAAGCCCTTTTGAAAACATGACTATGGTTTTAGTCTTCGAAATGGAAATTTATGGTCCGAGGATTGGTTACATGTAGAGAAGATATCCTAAGATCATCACCCTACCCCACCCTTTCGGGACCTACATGTCTAATTACCCTTAGTTCACTCACTTGAATCACTGGTTACTAATAGTCCACTTGTATCCACTTTAAAATTTAAAAAATGGGGTTTAGTCATCACTTTTTGAATGAATGATGCATAATGCATGATTTTGAAAAGATGTTTGAAAATAGAAAGTTTTGAAGGGATTTGAGACAGAAGTTTTGAATTGATGGAAACTTTTGAAAAGGGAAAACTTGAGTTGAAATAATGGTTATGAACACACTATTTTAGGTTGCCTAAGTATCTCATTTGGTAAGAATTAGGTCATTCGTAATTTGGGTTAGGGCTTAATTGAAGATAGACTCATGAGAGTCTTAGAAGGTTTACAAAACTTTAAATTCAAGAGTTTTGACTTGAAACAGGACTTGAGAGTTTGAAAATGTTTTTGGACATAGAACTTGAGAGATCTTTGGAATGTTTTGAAAATGCCTTCAAAATAGTACTTGGATTGTTTTGAAGATCCTTTTGAAATAGGACTTTAATCGTTTTGAAGATCCCTTTGAAATAGGACTTGGATAGTTTTGAAAAATTCTTGAAGTTAACTCGAATGTTTTTGAAATATCTTTGTGAGTGTTGGAATATTTTTGAAAACAACTCAAGGGAGTTTTGAATGATTTTTGAAACAACTCAAGAGAGTTTTGGAAGGTTTTTGAAATAACTAAAGAGAGTTTTTGAAATATTTTTGGAACAACTCAAGAGAGTTTTGGAATATTTGAAAATTTGATTAGAGATTTTAAAAATGGAGTTTGAATTGGACTAGGAATCTTTTGACATTGTCTTTAAAAAGTTTTTTAAATTAGTTTTTGAATACCTTATAAAAGGTATGTTAAATATCTCAATATCTTTAAGAGATTAGCTATGACTAGATTAACTCCTTTAAGGCTATGAATTTTGAAAACATGTTTCAAAAAGGGGCTAGAGACTTCTCTTAGGTTTTGAAAACTTTGGAGTTATATAACCTTACTTGACATCTCACCTTCCTTGAGCAAACTTAATCATGTAAGGCCTAAGACTACTTCAAGGGTGAGACTCTTGGGAATCATTCTTCAAAAAAGCTTTGAAAAACACTTAGGGTTTGAGAACCCTACAATGAACAATCTTGAAGGTTGTATTTAATGTATCACTTTTCATTGGAGACCCTAACGATGAGAGGGTCATGACCACCTTAGAAATGTGAGCTTTGAAAATATTTTGAAAATAGTTTTTAGAAATGTTAAGTGTCTAGCCATTTTTTATTAAGACAAATTTGGGAGAATTCTTGAAAATATTTTGAGATAGAGTATGGATGCATTTGAAAAGACGTTTGAATTAGGATTTTTGAAAACTCAAGTGAGTAGGAGATTTTTGAAAACATGCTATGAAAAATGGTTTCGAATTGAATGATGACTATAAGTGGTCTTTAAATTGGAGTCTTGAAGTTTACTAACCATGGTTGGGTTGACCTAGGGTTAACTAACTTGGGTATGTTAACCTAGGGTTGGACAACTAGGGTTGGATAGACCTAGGGTTAACAACCTAGAGTTAGGTTAACCTAGGGTTGGATTGAACTAGGGTTAACTAACTAGGGTTAGGTTAACCTAGGGTTAAGGTGACCTAGGATTAATTAACTAACGTTAGGTTAACCTGGTGACCTAGGGTTAACTAACTAAGGTTAGATTAACCTAGGGTTTGGTTGACCTAATATTAACTAACTAGGGTTAGGTTAACCTAGGGTTGGATTGAACTAGGGTTAACTAACTACGGTTAGGTTAACCTAGAGTTAAGGTGACCTAGGATTAATTAACTAATGTTAGGTTAACCTAGAGTTAAGGTGACCTAGGGTTAACTAACTAAGGTTAGGTTAACCTAGGATTTGGTTGACCTAGAATTAACTAACTGGGGTTAGGTTAACCTAGGGTTTGGATAACTAGGGTCAAGTTAGCCTAGAGTTTTGGAAGGTTGTTTTGAAGAGTGGTTTTGGAGAGTGGTTTTGAACTAGGATTTGGACCTAGTGGTTTTGGCAAGGTGGTTTTGTGCATGAAACTTTATGATGTTTTGAAAACCATTTTGTGAAGACTACTCAAGTGAGGGTTTGGATTCATGTGGTTGGTATTTGGAAACCACTCAAGAGAGAGTTGCCTTGAAACCATTATAACCACTAACTCAAGAGAGTGAAATTTTGAAAACCAATATATAAAAGGTAGTTTTGAAAAACCATTTTTATGCAAAGTAAGGAGAATGAACTTTTGAGAACCTGTCTTGAAGAGAGTTGTTTTGAAAACCACTTTTGGGGAAATAGAAAATCACTCTAGTGGGTTTAGGATTTTTATGGTCATTATTGGGATATCACTCAAGAGAGGGTTCCATGGGGACCATTCCAACCACACAACCCAAGAGAGTAAAACTTTGAAAATCAAAATAGTATACAACACTTTGAAAGCCACTTTTGGTGAAAACTTAAAAGAGCAGAGATTTTGGAAAAACCATTTTAGAGGGTGGTTTTGAAGTCATTTTTTATGTAAAATTTCCAAAGAACTATATGAAAATGCAAAGAAGGTAATTAAGGCTAGGAAACTAGGGTTTAATCATAGGTTTCAAGAAACTAACTCTTAGAACCATCTTTAAGGAAACACTTGAATATGGAGATTGAGAATGATATGGAAATGAAAATTGTTAGGGTTTTTAGAAAATGGTGATGAGCATTAAAATGGAGCCAAGCATACAATACATGAATATAGTAACCACATGCAAAAGGGGTCATGAAATTATACAAGGCTAAAAGGCCACACCACATTATAAGGGACCTATGGTCCATACCATGATAAGGTAGGCTAAAGGGAGAACCCCCACTTGGTGGCTTCCCTAAAGCTTCCCCTAGGCATGGACCAAGGTCCTTTTATTCAAGCAAGCAAGAAAGGAGGGTAGAAGATGTGGTGTAAAATAGAGAATAGCCTAAATAGGCTACAAGGAGAATAGAAGAGTACGAGGTAGAAAAATGTAAATAGAAATACAACATTGTCTTCACAACTTCTTCAAGCTTCAAAGGAGGGCTTTGCTTGTGCTTTGAAGGGTCTTTAATAGCCTTGAAGTGGGCCAGAAATGGCTTGGGTCTTGGTTTGCAGGCTTTGGGGATGAAGTGTATAGGCTTGAGGTGAGTGGAATCTAGCTTAGATGCTTAGAAAGTCGAAAGAGGTGGAGTATTTAGGGTTTTTCGGAGTTCTGGGAGCATTTCAATAGGGCTTCACCATTATTTTCAGCTCTGGAATGGGTAGGGGGTGGCTTGCTATTTATAGGCAAAGGTTGAGAAAACTAGCGCATGTGCTAAATGCGCCTAGCAAAAATTTGGCTAATTGCATGTAGTACATGTGCCTGTAATGGGCCTGTATTTGAGCACCACCTGGCACTCCTTGTACTATGCCAGCTTGGGCTGTAAGGCAAGTTTTGTCCATTTTGATCATTTTTTAGGCGCATATAGCATACGCTTCACCGCCGGTCACGTTCACAACGTTCCCCTATTGTTTCTCATGAATCAGGAGCCCTCGATGAGCTCCAAAGGATTCTGGATGTTGGAGATGTGTTATCAGGAGGCATGCATAAAAATAAGCTTTTCGGAACATCTATGCTAGTGGTTGCCGAAAGTAGCAGTTTTTACACCACTTGATCGTGGCTTCTGGGAAGCGACCTCTTCAATTGAACCATATCGATGGGAGGTCCTCCAGATATGCTTCAAGGAATTCTCTAATTTACTCATTTCTCAAGTCATTTGACTGTGTGTTTTAATCAGAGAATTGAAGAAAAAGTCACCTTAGTGGAGCATCTATGAGACCCTCCAAGGGTTTTCAAAAGTGGCAACTTCTAGGCCATTTGATTGACGCTTTGGGAAGCGATATTTCCAATCAAGCCATATCGATGGAAGGACTTATGAAAAGGCTTTCAAAAATTGCCTGATTTTCACATTTCTCAAGTCATTTGATGGTGCGTTTTAATCAGGGAATCAAGAAAAAAAACAACCCTATCGAAGTGTCCGTGAGATACTCTAGGAACTTTTTGTTGACTTAGAGGTGTTTTGAGTCAAAGGACTCGCTTGAAAATGGATAGGGATGTTTAGCAGAGCATCCCGATGAATGCCAATTTGGTTCCTGGAGCTGGTGTGGTTGAGACAAAGGCCTGTGCCACCAGTAGAACAGTCATTTTGACTGGAAATTGTCAGACCGTGACCGGGATGGATTTAAGTGGCATATCAAACATGCCGAACTGTCTAGAGACAACTTTGAGAAGGTGGTCTTACCATCTCAAGGAAGTGATGCTTTCTCGAAAGACGTGCCAAAATGCCCAGGAGCAAAATGATTATTTTGACCGGAGATGGCTTGATTGGCATCTTGAACGTGCTGGACTCTCAAGGGACAGTTGTAGAGGGTGGACTTACCATCTTAAGGACTTGGTACTTTCTCAAAGATGTGCTGGGTTGGATGGACTTATCGTCTCAAGGAGTTTGTACTTTCTTGCAAGATGTGTTATCATGCCTAAAGGGTAGGTTGGTCATTTTTCACTAAGACGGGCTACAGGCGTAGGTGTTGACCAATGCTTATTAGTGTTTCCATCACTTTGATAGTTGTGACAGGTTGGTTTCCACTGATCGTTCTTTTTTTCAATAAACGTGTCATGGCCAAGAGGTGCATTCGGTCCCATAACACTTGGTGGTTTAGTGGCAAAACTCATGTCGACTTGGTGAGTGCTCTCCTCACTCCAACGGCTTAAAGTTTTGTGAGTGTTTCCATCACTTCGATGGTTTGGTGTTGGTTCCGGAGACTACTTGATCTCAGGAAGCTACCTAATGCCAAGGGGCATAATGGACATTCTATATTGGCAGGCTAGCATGCGCTTGAAGTTTTATGAGTGTTTCCATCACTTTGACGGCTATGACTGGTTTCGAAGATCACCCGGTCTTTGAAAGCTACCTTGGAAAGTTTGTAAGTGCTTGCACCACTCCGACGGTGTGATAGTTTATGAGTGCTTCAGTCACTTCGACGGTGTTTAGCATTGGTTCCAGAGATTAGTCAATCCCAGGAAGCTACCTGGAGTGCCTAGGGGCATTTTGGTCTTTTTGGCTTTAATTGGGCCCTACAGGCCCGTGTAGTGACCAATTGACTTTATTGGAGTTTGGTAGTGTTGTGACATTTTGTTGGAGAATTGATTTGGACTGGAGATTACCGAGTGGGCAAAATTGGGGTGCTTACAACTTTCATTCTTTTTCTGTCTTTGCTTGTCAAAGGCAAAAAACGATAGAATAAGGGTCCTATGTTGACCGCGAGGTGATTGGAGGGACTGGAGTAGCTAGAATGTGGAATTTTGAGTCTAAAAACTAGAATGTTTAGATTTTTGAAATCTAGAATTTTGAAAACTTGATGTTGAAATGATTTTGAAATTAATTCTTCCTAAACTAACATTCCGACCATTGGAATGACACTCCTTTGAGGAGATTTAGGGTTTTAAAATTGATACTTTGAAATTAAAAAATGATTCCATTTAAATTTGATTTTTCCTAAACTGACATTCCGACCAATGGAACAACACTCTTTTAGGGAGATTCAAGGTTTTTGAAATTGAAGATGATATTTTGAAAGCAGTTGAAATTGATTTTTCTTGAACCGATATTCTGACCAGTGGAACGACACTCTTTTAGGGAGATTCAGGATTTTTGAAATTTGAAGATGATTTTTTTTAAATGATTTGGAAAATAAATCGGATTTTTTAAAATGATTTTGAAATGGCTTTCTGTAATGGATGGATTAGGAATTGAATTAGAAGGGTTTGAAAAACCTTTGAAACTTGGAAAATAACTTTTGAGGATAAAGTTTGAAATTGAGAATTTTTTAAGATAGGCTTCTTGAGGTGAAAGCTTGAAAACCCAAAATTTGGAGGGTTATGCTTTTTGAGGTAGAAGCTTAAAAACCCGATATTGTTTAAAAAACAGAGCTTTTGAAGAAAAAAAAACTCGAGAAACTCAAAAATTTTAGAAAACTAGGCTTTTTTAGGCGAAAGCTAGAAAACCTGAAATCTTTTTTTGAGACAAGGCTTTTTGAGGTGAAATCTTGAAAACCCAAAATTTTTAAAAAACAAAGCTTTTGAAGGAAAAAGTTCAGAAAACCTAAAAAATATTTTTGAGATTAAACTTTTTGAAGGAAAAAGCTTTAGAAAACTAGTGAAATGATTTTGGAGATATATGCAATAACTTTGCCGTTTTGCATTACTACACATCCCAAGCCTTGGTGCGAAGCATCACTGTAACTGACAAAGCCTTCGGTTTTGAACGGAAGAGCTAAGATGGGTGTGGTCATCAACCCATTGTTTAACTATTGGAAACTTTGCTCCCTTTCTTTAGTCCATTCGAAGAAAGTATTCTTTTGAGTTAGTTGAGTCAAGGGAGTAGCAATCTTTGAGAAGTCCTTCACAAATTTTCGGTAGTATCCGACTAAACCCAAGAAACTACGAACCTCCATTACATTTGTTGGTCTTGGCCACTCCACAATTACTTCGTTCTTGGATGGGTCAACTGATACTCTCTCCTTATTGATGATGTGCCCCAAAAAGGATTTGCTTGATAAACAAAATTCACATTTCTTCAATTTGGCATAATGTTGTTTGTCTCTTAGAATTTGAAGAATGGTCTGCAAATGTTGCTCATGATCTGTAATGCTCTTAGAATACATAAGGATATCATCAATGAACACTATAATAAATTCATCCAAGTATGGTGTGAAGACCCGATTCTTCAAATCTATAAAAGCTGCAGGTGTATTGGTGACTTCAAAAGGCATGACCGAGAACTCGTAATAACCATATCTTCTTCTAAAAGTAGTCTTTTCTACATTCTCTACTTTGACCGAGAACTCGTAATAACCATATCTTGTTCTAAAAGTAGTCTTTTCTACATCCTCCGCTTTGACCTTCAGTTGGTGGTAACCTGATCTCAAATCAATCTTTGAAAACACTTGGGCACTTGGAAGATGGTCAAACAAATCATCAATCCTAGGTAATGGATACTTGTTTTTGATAGTCACTTTGTTCAACTCCCGATAATCAACACAAAGTCTCATGGTGCCATCCTTCTTCTTTATAAAAAGGACAGGGGCACCCCACCATGCTATACTAGGATGAATGATTCTTTTATCCAGAAAGTCTTGGAGTTGGGTTTTCAACTCTTTTAATTCAATAGGGGACATGCGGTAAGGAGCCTTGGAAATGGGTCGTGTACCTGGATGAATATCAATAATGAATTCAATTTCTCACTCTACTAATCAGCCATGCAACTCTTCAAGAAATACATCGGGAAAGTCACGAACAATAGGAATATCTTATAGAGATAGAGAGGAGGTTTGGGTATCAATGACACTACACAAAAAACCACGATTTTCCTTTTGAGTAAATGACAAACTTTCATAGAAGAAATAATATAAGGAGGGGGTATCACACCAACCCCTTCAAAAGTGAGTGTAGAATGATTGGATATTCGGAATAAGACTTTCTTAAGCATACAATCAATTGTAGCATTATAAGAAGACAACCAATCCATTCCTAGGATAACATCAAATCCATGCATAACAAAGGGTATAAGGTCAACTAACAAGGGAACACCATTCAAAAGGACCTTACACATCTTATATACTGTACTACAAATTATTGAACCACTAGATGGCAAGGAAACGGATAAAATAAAATTCAATGGCTCAGGAAGGTTAGGTAAGGGATGAGCAAAGTGGCTTGGAACAAATGAATGAGTAGATCTAGAATCAACAAGAATAAGAGTAGAATGACCACAAATTGGAAGTGTACTTGATACTACAGAATTGATGGTTACAGTATCTCCAGGAGTAAGCGCAAATGCTTGACCTTGCCTTCTTGGCTCCACACTCTTGCTAGTAAGAGGTTTTTGGACTAATACAGAGGTGGTAGTACTTGGTGTTGGTGCTCTTGCTCTTGTAGTGTTTGGGCAATCTTTAATTTGGTGTCCCATTTGGCCACAACCAAAGCACGCACCACTCGCACGATGACACAAGCCTTGGTGCCACCTTTGGTAATTAGGACATTGAGGCATGTCACTTGTTCCCTGGTTGACTTGACTTATTGCACCTTCGTTAGGAAAAGAACTCTCGCTAGTAGTTCTGGTGCTTTGTTTCTTGAAACTTTGACTTTGTTGATCTTGTCTTTGACAACCACTTTTTTTATTCAGGTTCTTGCTTTTCATTATTTCTTCATTCGAATTTTTGGCAATCATGGTATCACACCCCAATTTTTTGCACTTAAGAAAAATACGCATAAGTGGAAAAAACACGGTACTCTCTTGTTAGAACTCATCCTCCTAGAAGAATGAGTGTGACTAGGTTTGAATTAGAAATTGATTTTGAATACGATTTTTTAGAAAAAGGTTTGGAGCCACCACCTAACTTGATTAAGGTGAGTTAGGTCACCTAAAACTAAGCACAATCTGAAGATTACATCTAGGGTTTTTGAAAAGATTTTGAAAACTTCCTCAAGAGAGGGTTTTTAAGAAAAGAGGTTGTTTGGCAACCTTTGGAAACATTTAATCTCTTTTCGAAAATAACTCCAATTTGGTCTTTGAAACAGTGATTCTAGGTTTGGAGTTTAGTTACATGTAGGGAATACGCACTAAGCCATCACCCTAACCCCACCCTTACAATACTTACATGTCTATTCACCCTAGGCTCACTCATTAGAATATTTGATTTATGAATGTATGTCCAATACTATCCACTTTAGAAAAGAAATGTATGAAAGAAATTCGATATGATTCATGACATGCAAGTACAAGGAAAAGGTTTTAATTTTGAAAATAGATTTGAAAAAAAAGATTTAACTTTGAAAATATATTTGAAAACAAGATTTTAAAGTTTGAAAGAAGGTTTTAGAAATTGGAATTGGAGATTTGAAAATAGATTTTAGAATTAGAAAGTTGAAATAGATTATGGAATTGAAAATTTGAAAAAGGTTGTGACCGTACCCATGAGGGTTGCCTATGTATTCTTTTTTGGGAATCAAGTCAATCGTAGTTCGGACAAGAGTCAAATTGAAAATAGATATATTGAAATTTTGACTTCAAATAGTTTGATTTGAAAACAAATTTGATTTGAATTTGGAATAGAAGATTTGAAATCGCATTTTGATTTGAAAATTGAACCTATACTTAGGATTGGACTTGGAAGAGAGTTTGAACTTGTTTTGGAAATATTGAGATTTTGAAAAAAAACCATCTTAGTTTTAGAATGGAGTTTAAGCTTCCTAACTTGGGATTGGGGTTGAACTAGGGTTTAAGTACCCTAGGGATAGAACATATAGTTCAATTAGGAAGGTTTGAATTAGGAAAATTGGATTTAAGGAAGATTTGAAAAGAGATTTTATTTGATTTAGAAACACTTGACTTGGAATAATTTGGAAAGTTAGGGTTTAAGAAAGATTGGACTTTGAAAATTTTTAAATTTGGAAAGTTTCAAAGTAGGAAAGTTTCATTTTAGGAAAGTGCCAAATTAGAAAAGTTTCATTTTACGAAATTTTCATTTTAAGAAAGTTTCGAATTTAGAAAGATTGAATTCCTATTTTCTAAAGTAGAATATTAGATTTTATTTCCAAAAATAGAATTTTGATTTGGTTTCTAAAATTAGGGGGTTTGATTTAATTTACTGAACGGGAAAATTTGATTTAGTTTCCTAATTTGAAAGATTGAATTTGGTATGGAATTGGAAAGGTTGAATTTGGAAATCTAAGATTTTCAAATCTATGATTTGGTGTGAAAAAAGATTTTGGAAACCTAGGATTGGATGTAGAAGATAGTTTTTGGAAACCTATGATTTGAAGCAAAAGAGGAAGTCATGTTTTTAGGAAAGAAAATTAGGGTTTCCTAACCATGGAATTTAGGACTTGACTTGGACTCTAAGAAAAAGAGTTTTTGGAAAGGAGATCTTTTGACGAGTTTTTGAAAAGAAACTTGAAGATAGTTTTTAGAAAGTGAATTTTTGAGAAGAGCTTTTGGAAAGGAGTTTGAAAAGAGTTTTTTGAAAAATATTTTTTTGAAAAGAGTTTTTAGAGAGGAGTTTGAAATGTAATTTCGAAAGGAGTTTGAATATGGACTTTTGAAAACCTTTTGAATATGTCACTTCCCTAAAATGATTTTAACCATGAAAAGATTAGAACAATCCTAAGTTAGTGGTTTTGAAAAAAACATGGATTTGAAATATGGACCAATATGATCCCATTAAATATCACACTTTCCTAAAACAACCATAACCATGGAATGGCTAGAATCATCTTAAGATTATGGTTTTGATGAAAAACAATCTAGGGTTTATACCCAAAATATGGACCTTGATGGTCACAATAAATATAATACTTTTCTAAAGTAACCCTAACCATAGAATAGCTAAAATCACTTTAGGATTGTGATTTTGAAAACAAGTTTGAAAAAGAGATTTTGAATGCAAGTTTGAAAGATGATTTTTAATGCAAGCTTATAAACAACTTTGGAAACAAATTTGAATACATGAATGAATATGATATGTATAATGCAAATAAGGTTGTGAACATACAAGGCTAGACTTCAGCACATAATTAAGGGGGTCAAATCCACACGGTCTAAGGTCGAACTAGAAGAAAGCCCCCGACATGGGGATTTTCAACAGTCCTTTCTACGCATGAATCGGGGAGTCCCTTGTTTCAAGTATGCAAGAAAGGGGGGTAGAAGATAGGGGATCAAAATAGAAGAAAATCCAAGTGGGTTAAGAGGAAGAAGAGAGAGGGGGGGTAGTACATAAATATAAAGAGAAAGCTTACCTTGTTTTTTTCTTGTTTTGCTTACTTTTTTTGCTTTACTTTGCTTAATCCTTGAGAGCTTCTAATTTGTAGCACTTTAAATCTTTAATGGAGGCTTTGGAGGATTGTGTATGAGTGTATAGAGTGTATAGATGTTAGGGTTTAAGTACATGGAGGCTAAGGTTTGAAGAGACTAGAGGGAGCTAGGATTTGGAGAGACTTCGAGCCCTGTATTTTGAAAAGTAGAGTTTTTGCACTGAGTTGGCAGACTTTTTTCACATAAGGGGTTGCTCTGTATTAATAGACACAAGATTAGCCTGGCGCTAGGGCAAATTTCCTACTGGCGCAACTAGGAGTGGTGTCAGGCCAATATTTGGCTTGATGCCACTGCTAATGGCTCCAGCCACTTAGGAAAGTTTTAAGGGCATCAAGAAACGTATCTTTCAACATTTGATAAGCAAGGCAAAAGATTTGGGCACCTGTACTAGTGACTACCATACAATTTTAGCTTGGCTCCACTGCGAGTGATTCCGGAGGGTCTAAGAATCTTCCAGGAAGTTGGGAATGATCCAGAAGGCCAGAAATGGATAAAAACCTTTGACATAGTGTCCTAAAGGTAACAGGCTTGAAAAATAGTGTCAAAATTGTTGAAGTGGTTTGTCGAGCCATTAGGGGCAAAACGATTAACTGGACTAGAAAACTACCAGAATGGACTTGGAATGACTCATGACAAGACTTGAGATTTGGAAACACTATCTAGAGTATTTCGGGGAATTGCCGGTTTGATACCCAAAGCAAGTGTGGTTCCTGGAGGCACTTAGATGACTAGGGGCAAAATGATCATTTTGACTAGATGGTCCTAGAATTGGTCCGGAGAAAGGCTCGAACATGTCGGAAGGGAACTTGGAACATGTCTTATATCGTACTTTTTGGAAGCAAAAAAAGGCCCTTGGAACCGAAATGGGCTAGCAGGCACTGGTGTTGACCCGAGTTTTGAATGTTTTTGTCACTCTAATAGTCTGTGATGATTTGGTTTTCAAAAGTATCTCATCCTTTGGTAAATGTGTCACGGCCAAGAGGCGAGTTAAGTCTTGTGACAAAGGGGTTTTGTTGGCAATTCCTGATGTCAACCTATTTGTAAGTGTTTCTGTCATTCTAATGGTTGCGATGTTTGCAAGTGTTTCTGTCACTCTGATGGTGTGTGTTCCTTCCCGAAATTACCTAATATCAGGAAGCTACTAGGTGGACTTATCGTTTGAGGAATCAACTTTCTCGAAAGATCTGCCGAATAAGGGACATTCTTTATTGGTGGGCTAGCAAGCACCAAAGGTGAACCGTTCTACCATCTCAGGGACTTAGGTTCTGTCCTGGTCGAAGGGTTTGAAGGGACTTACCGTTCTGAAGAGTTTTGTTGAAAAACATGCCGGACAAGATGGAGTTATCGTCTAAAGGATCAACTTTCTCGAACAGCATGCCGAATTTGATTTGGGTTGGAATTGGATTTGAAATGGGGACTTATCGTCTCTTGGAAGACGTGCCAACTGGAATAGGACCAAGTAATGCCATAAGGGCATTTTGCTCATTTTGCCTCAGGTGGGCCCGATGGGCCTGCGAATGATTGATTGGTTGGATTGAGTCTAAAAAATTGATTTGAATTTGAATGTATTGGTGTCAGTTTAAATATGAGTCTATATGGACTAGAGATTTCCTAGTGGGCAAAAATGAAGTGCTTACAGCTGCCTCTCTTTTTCTGTCTTTACTTGTCAAAGGCAGAAAATAGTAAAGTAAGAGTCACATGTTGACCGCAAGGTGATCGGAGAGACGAACTTTGAAAATTTTGAAAGACTAGAACTTGAAAATGGATGTCCGGCCCAATGGGGCATTTGAAATCAGGTTTTGGTGAGAAAAAGAATAAAACTACCCAAAATTTGACCTTGGCTCCAAGTTTAAAATTGCCTAGGTCAAGGAATAAAATCAGAAACATTTATGATTTGAAGCTTCACGGGTTGTGAAAAATTTTGAGAGAGTTTGTGAAGGATTTTGCGTGTTAAGCCGTGTGCATTGAAGGAGTGACTTTGGGGAACGTCGGGGAAGTGGTCACCATCGCCGAAATAGTTATTGGAGAAGGAGATTTCACCAAAGAAAAGAGGTGAGTTTTTTATTTTGTGTTAATTTTGATGTATAAAACTTTGTTTGAATCATGTAAATAGTCAAAACTAATGCTTTGATGTGTTTTGAACACTTTGGTGGAATTATTTTTGTGTTTCGACACTCGTTTGATTGAATTTGGGTAATTTTGCATGTTTATGTAAAGAGGGTTTCTGCAGGAATTGAGGATTTGCTCCTACAATTTGGGTATTAGGTTCTTTGGCTAGATTTTTGTACTATGTACTTTAGAAAAATGTGTTTAATAGCCATATGATATTTCTTAATTTTTTTAAAACTTTTTGAATTTTTGATTTTTCAAAAAATAAAAAAATAGGTTAAAAAATAAGAAAAATTAGAGAATAATAGAAATGTTTGAATTTAATCCTTAGAAACATATGAGAATATTTTAGAAAATATTTGAGGTAGTTTTGAAAGGTTTTTGCGACAATTTTAAAAACCCTTAGATTTTTTGAAAACTAGAAAAAGTCTTTGAAAATTTGAAAACCTTAAAGATGTGCACAGATTCTTTTGTGTGTGTTGATATTATGTGATTATGACAATGTGAAGGGCACTGTTTGTGTCTTGTTGTAGTGTCGTGGGCATTGTAGGGACTATTTTAAACGGAACTCTACTAAAATTTTTCAAAATTAAGAAAGAGTAAGGAAATTTTTTAGATGAAATATTTTTTTAAGGGAAAATACATTAAACCTTTGAGGGTGGGGCCTTTTTGATAGAGAAGGCCGCGAGAAACTCGAGGCCTAAAACTATTGGAAGAAAAACTCAGGAAGAATTTTGAAAATGAAATTTTGAATAAAAACTTTTAAAGGAAATATATTTGAAAATTTTGAAATTGGATTTTGAACTTGGAAAACTTAGAATTGATAAAAATTTTGGAAGATTGAAAACTTGAGAATTTTTAAGAATCGATTTTGAAGAAGACTTTTTGGAGGAAGAAGTTTTAGGAAACCTTGATTGGAATATAACTCTTTTTAGGAAGAAACTTGAGATAGACTTTGATTAATACTTTTGATATTTATTTTGAAATGAAGTTTTGATTTTGAATTAGAAACTATTTTGATTTGAAAATAGGACAAAACGTGTAGAGAATTCGCTTTGACTTGAAATTGACTTTTTGAAGGCAAAATGGTTAGAAAATTCATTTTGACTCGAAATTGAGAATCTTTTGAAAGCAAAATGTATAGGAAATTCATTTTGACGCGAAACCTGATATTGTTTGAGACAAAATTTATAGAAAATTCATTTTGACTCAAAACTTGAATTTTTGGGAGACAAAATGTATAGAAAATTCATTTTGACTTGAAAATTGAATTTTAAAATCAAAATGTGTAAAAAATTCATCCTGATTTAACATTTCAAATGTTTTTTCACTTTTTTATATTATTATTTTGTATCTTTTACCTTTTTGAGTTATGCTTACCATATGTCAACATTCTTACCTTGATTTTCAAGATGGCAGACGCAAGTTTGAGTTAACTGATAGCTTGGTATGACAGCTATCCTCCCGATGAGCAGGACATCTTTCCCTAGTCCTTTGATCGGGTGGCTTCACTCCTGTCGGTGTAGCTTATTCCAGGATTCATGGCGGCAGTAATTGCTTTTTGGCAGCTTGGCTTGTCGTTTTTTCGCTTCGGGGAGTGCGAGCTTACTCCCACTCCTCATGAGTATGGTTTTCTCCTTGGTTTTCAATATGATTCTGCTGACATTGTGGGACCTATCTTCCCTGACAATTGCATCACGGTTGTCTCATCCCAGCTTAGGCTCCGACACGTAGTCCTTTCATCTACATTCTTGCCCCAGTTTTTGTGCATTCCAATGGAGTTCCTTTTTTCCTACTTTAAGTTTATGACAGGTATGAGAGCTCATTTGGGTGACTGGCATACTTCTCAAGACTAGTCCATTTCTCGTATGGTTGCTTTAGCTCTGCTTCTTGATGTTTCTGTAGGGAGATGATTTGGTTGACTGCCGATTGTATGCATTGCTTGCTAGGGTTCGAGAGGGGCACTCCTACGCTCCCATGGTTGTGGGGGAGACCTTTGTGAGCCTTACTAGATTCCAGTAGGGGGCTAATGCTCACTTTCGAGGTTGTGTTGCGCTCTTCCAACTATGGGTCACTTATTTATTACTCTTATTCCAGCATACATGGTACCCTGAGCTTAACCATATATGCTCCTTGGTGAGATCTTAGAGAGCTATTGTGGATGATGAGAGGTTCCCACAAACTACTGCGGCATAGGATAACTACCTTTGGAGCATAAGATTAGGGGCAGTGAGGTAGTATTCAGGACTGGTGGATATGTATTACTGGAGAGTTCGATGTCCTAAGAGGGCCTTTGTGCCTTTAGCGGGCCTACGGGGCATTGCTCTCTTCTTTGGGATTCGAGTTTTACGGCAGCTTGGTAGAAGTCAGGACATTCCCTATTTGGCATTGGTGACTGAGTTTACCCTTGTCTTCAAGGTGTCAATCTCGAGAGCATTGGTAAAGAGAGCCATGGACATATGGAGATTTATGCTTCCTCACGTGGATGATGATGGTCCATTTTCTGATATGCCCCTTGAGACTGAGAACTACCATTATTGGCTCCGATGATATGTGTTAGGTCCTAGTAGGGTTGGGGATCTACTCTTTGAGACTCTTTTGCCCCCTGTGGGGTACACAGACTTCTTGATAGCTATGATTGTTCAGAGACGTCGTGATTGGCAGCAAAATTGAAGATTGATACTGGCGTTATATGATCGATTGAAGACGAGAGCTATTGAGGTAGCTTCCTTAGAGATAAACCTAGCAACAGCCAGATCGACACACTCCCCCAAACGTTTCCACTCCCCCAAAGGATGATACTATTGAGATTCGGTCTTTGCAAGAGATTGTGAAGTCTCTTGCTCGATAGAGGGATATGCTTCTAGCTAGATGAGATGACTATAAGCAGGGTTGGCTTGGATCATCGACGGTTGGTGCTTTTTCAAATGCTCCTCTTGCGGGTGGTGAGCCAGTTGATCCTTCCCTAGTTGATTCCTCTTCTGATGATGATGGAGAGCGCTATATTTTTGCCCCTCACTCCTAGATTTATTGATTCCTACATTTATAGAGAGATAGACTTTATTTTAGTATTTTCTATTGTTTGCCTTATGAACTTGTAGCCTTTCACATATCTAAGATGCTTTTCCTGCATAGTAAGTACAAAAAGCTGGCTTAAGAAAACTTAAATGAAAAATTACTCCTTTTTGTTTGATGCGTTGACTGACTTATTGCCCCAGGAGAAGAACCTCTGCTTCCTTTAACCTTAACTGGACAAATTCGATGAATGCTTTTCTAGACATCTTCTGACTTACCCACTGTTGCTTTCAGACTTATGATTTTTGGGAATGCTCATGCCTCAGATTATCTCTTATGCCCCGACCCTTCCTCCTTTTTCTTTTTTTTTTTTTTTTTACTACTGGCGCCCTTGAGGGCTTTCTCCAATCCCAGCTATGTTATTTTTGCACCAAGGCGCCTTTGCAGGTTTTCACCAAGGTCGATAGTTTTGTATCTTGCCACATCCTTACTTTTTAGCCTACGGTGCCCTCTTGGTTTTTCACCACATTCTCAAGAATGTGCTTATTTTCTCTCTTCTCCCTCTCTCTTTCCTTAGCCAAGTCTCTGGTTTCTATTGAGAAGCTTCTAAATATTACTTGACCTGTCTCCCAGCTTTCTTTTCCAATATCGTATTCCAACGAGCTCATTTGGACTAAGCAATTTAATCTGGATCTGAAAAGATTTAAGGTTTATGACACGGGTTTTACTTTGGAAGGAAAGAAAAAGACTCAAACCTAACATTCTACTTTGCTTTTGATACTAGTTATCATTGTTGATGATTTTGGTCTACTAGCACTTTTCTATGTTTTTCTACCTTGCTTTTTGATACCTTGCCCCCCCCCCCCTCTCTTTTTTTTAACACATTTTCCTTAGTGCTTTACTTTGAGCTAGCACCAGATTAGGGGACTTCTTTGAAAGAAAGTAAGCAGCTCTAAGGGTATGACAATGGTTGTTTTAGATTATATGGGAGATAAAACGAGGGCCTCTCGTCATTTTAAAATTAACTTGCTTAGTCCATAGTTTACCACTGAAATTTTGACCATGTCTGACTGATTAGCTGAGATTAAGGAAAGTAAATTTTATTTTTTCCAAGCAAAAACCAAGGATCTAGTTTTCGAAATCATATGTAGTGATGTTTTATAGCATTGGAGTCCAGTGGACTAGGGAATTCATGGCCATCCATTTCCTCCAGAATAAGAGCTTCTTCGGACAAAGGTTTCTTGACCACGAACAACCCTTCGTAATTTGGAGCAAATTTTCCTTGTGATGCCTCCTGGTGGGGGAATACCTTTTTAGTAATAAATCTCCCGGTTGGAATGATCGAGGTTGCACCTTTTTATCGAATACCCTAGCCATTTTTCTTTTATAGCACTAAGCGTGATAGACTGCAGCTAACTGTTTCTCATCTAGCAAGCAGAGTTGAGCATACAGGTCTTTGATCCATTCTGCTTCATCTAACTTGGTTTCCATTAAGACCCTTAGGGAAGGAATCTCAATCTCAATGGGTAGGACTGCCTTTGTGCCGTAGACCAACTCGAAGGGAGTACCTCCAATAAAAACCCTCATGGTGGTTTGGTAAGCCATCAGGGCAAAGGGAAGTTTCTCATGCCAATCTTTGTAGTTGTCGATCATATTTTGAAGTATCTTCTTGATGTTTTTGTTAGCCGCTTCGACTGCTCCGTTCATCTAGGGACATTAGGTAACTGAATTTTGATGGGTGATACAAAACCTTTGACACAATTTTGATATCAATTCATTGTTCAGGTTGGAGGTGTTATTAATGATGAGTGATTTGGGGAATTCCATTTCGGCAGGTAATGTGGTTTTTTATGAACTTTTCACAACCTTCTTGGTGACATGAACATACGAGACCACTTCTACCCACATAATGAAATAATCAATGGCAACCAGGATGAATTGACGACTGTTGGAGTCTTTGGGGGTGATTGGGCCAATCATATCTATTCCCCACATAGAAAAAGGCTATGGGGCTGATATGGAATGGAGTTATGTGGGAGGTGCTTTGATCTTATCCCCGTGTATTTGGTACTTATGACACTGGAGAACGTATTTAATATAATATGACTCCATTGTTGACCAGTAATACCTTGTTCAAAGGATCTTCTTGGTGAGCATGTGGCCACTCATGTGGGGACTGCAAACTCCCTCATGTACTTCCTCCATGATAGTTTGGCTTCGATGGCATTGACGCATTTCAAAGGTCCGAACCACGATCTTTTGAAAAGCTCATTTCCAGCCATAAAGTAATATCCTGCCAAACGACAAATGGTCTTCCTATTTTACTGGGAGGCTGCATCAGGGAATGCCCTGGTTTGGATGTATCTTTAGATGTCATAAAACCATGATTGCCCATCAAGTTGTGCAAAGGCAATAGGAAGGGGAGTCTTTGGTGAAAATCTAGAGATGAGGTATTTCGGTGCCCTTGCCAACCTTGATTATTGTGGCTAGAGTGACTAGTGCATCAACGGAGATGTTCTCTGTACTTCTGAACAGAGAACACAAATGTTTGATCTGTTGGTGATACGGGGAGAGTTTGGCATCTCGGGTTTGATATACATCTCTGGACTGTTGAATAACTAAATCTGAATCTCTGAAAATAGCCAATTCGTCAATCTTCATTTCCAATGCTACCCTTAAGCCAAGGATACAAGCCTCATATTCATCGATATTGTTGGTGCATGGTTCCAGTTGTAACTTGAACATAATGGGGTAATGAATGCCTATTTCTGGTACTGCTATCGCCCTAATACTGGCTCCCCTTTTATTAGCAGCTCTGTCAAAATACATCTTCCATCTGGTTTTCGCTTGTCCTTTAGTCACATCATCGCCTCATAGTATATCCTCGTTGGGGAGTTGAGGTTCCATGGATTGGTAATCATCGATAAGGTTCTTGGCCAAATAATTAGCTATTACCTGCCCCTTAACTGCTTTACGGTTAGTAAATACAATATCAAATTTTGATCGGATCACGTGCCATCGTGCTATTCTGCTAAATAGGGTCGGTTTCTCGAATACATACTTGAGGGGGTCTATATAAGAGATGAGAAAAGTGGTATGATAGAGCATGTAATGTTGAAGCTTGGGGCTGCCCAGGCTAGTACGCAGCAGGTTTTTCCAAGATCAGAATACTTTATTTCATATGGCATAAACTTCTTACTGAGGTAATAAATGGCTTGCTTTTCCTTCTTGTTTCATCATGTTGCCCCAAAACACACCCCATGGAAGTATCCAGAACTGACATGTACATCAGCAGACGGCGCCCTGGGGTAGGTGCCACTAGGACTAGAGGACTCCGTAGGTATTCTTTGATTCTCTAAAAAAATGTTTGGCAATTATCATCCCATTCTTTTGAAACATCTTTTTCGAGGAGTTTGAAAATAGGTTCTCATGGATAAGTCATTTGATCGATGAACCTACTGATAAAGTTTAATTTTCCCAAGAAGGACTGGATCTCCATTTCTCCTCTCGGAGCTGGCATTTCAACGATGGACTTGACTTTAACAGGATTAATCTCTATCCCCTTTTCGTTGACTATAAACCATAACAGCTTCCCTAAAGATACCCTGAATATGCATTTGGCAGGATTCAGCTTGAGTTAGTATTTATGGAGGCAGTCAAACACCTTCCGTAGGTTAAACAGGTGGTCTTTTCGTTGCTTGGACTTGACAATCATGTCAACTGCATAAATTTCTACTTCTTGACGCATCATGTCATGGAATAAAGTTACCATGGCCTTTTTGTAGGTTGCCCCCGCATTGCAAAGTCCAAATGGCATAACTTTGTAGCAATACACTCCCTAAGAGGTGATGAAAGCAGTCTTTTCCCGATCTTCTTCAGCTAACTTGATTTGCTTATACCTCGAAAAAACCATCCATGAAGGAGAACATTTTATGATCTACTGTGTTATCAACGAGCAAGTCTGTTTATGGGAGAGGGAAATAATCCTTTAGACTGGCTTTGTTGAGGTCCCAAAATTCGATACACATCTGTACTTTACCGCCTTTTTTGGGAATAGGGACAATGTTAGCTAGCCATTGGGAATACTCTACTACTTGCAAAAAATCCTACTTAGAATTGTTTAATCACTTTTTCTTTAATCTTCAGGCTCCATTCTAGTTTAAGTCTTCTTAACTTTTGCTTCAAAGGTTTCATCTGCAGGTTTAGAGGCAGTTTGTGTTCCATGATGGGTTCATCTAGCCCAGGCATGTCCTAATAAGACCAAGCAAACACATCCAGGTATGCACGTAATAGTTCTAACAACTCTTTGCGCTACCATTGATCTAACCCCATGCTAATTTTGAGTTCTTTTGGATCCCATTTATCCCCCAAATTAACTATCTTTGTCTCCTCAATGTTTGGGGTGTCATAGTTCTCATGTCTTTCTATTTGTTCCTAAATTTCCTCTGGTACTTCTTCCAAATAATTCACATCCACTGTAATTCCCAGTTCCTAATAATCAAATTCATTGTTTATGTCATTATTTGTCAAGTTTGGCATTCTTTGGATTAGTTGAGTAAGGCGTCGGATGCAAGGGTCCTTGACATGGAAAATAATGCACAACGAATCAAACAAAAAGGAATATTTTTTCATTAATAGTGAATTGACTTAAAAGCTTAAAATGAATAAATAAAAAAGACAGAGTTTGTTTATGGCAAGTCGAATGCTCTAGGATTTGCTCTAGCGAGCTTTGTACCGAAACTTGCGGGCACGCATGATGTCCTCACTGGCCCAGTTACGCAAGTTCTCGCTTGGAAGCATTGCTCGAATGGACCCATCTTGAGTTATTTCAATATCAGCCATCATGGCGGGTGTTTCTTCTTGAATTTTCCTCTTCTTCAAACCTTTATCTGATGTAGACACCACCTTTTCCATATCTAATTGCTTAAATTGATCAATGAGCTCCATGGTTGATTTTTAGCCCTCTTCTTTTGTGCTGCCTCTCTTCTATCATTTCTTGTAGGTTCATGCCCTAACCCAAAGGGAGGTTCAGCCAACGGTATTTCTATAATCTCTGGCCTTCCTTTTAAGTACTTCCCTAAGCCTTTTGCCGAACGGAATCCATTTGTTTTGAAGTAACAAGCTATCATTTGAGAATTCTGGGAATAATTCGGCTCCATATGATCTTCTTTCTATATGACAGTGACATATTCAAATGACTGGATGCAGGCGAAGGATGATTCTGTACCGGGTGAGACGATGTCAGCTTTGTATATGGCAAACTCTTTTTTAATAAAAACAGAAATTAACTTGGAGCCTATGATGAACTTGACTGTCTGATGAAAACTAGAAGGGACTGTGCTTGGCGAATGAATCCAAGGTTGTCCTAACAACAAGTTGTTGACAGCCAAAATATGCAGGACTTGAAAGTTGATTGTGAAAGTTACCGGCTCTATCAATGGACTTACTACTCCATGGACTTAGATACTTTCTCGAGAAGCATGCTAGAAAGGCCCAAGGGGCAGTTTGGTCATTTTTTACCAGAGTGGGCTAGCAGGCATTAGTGTTGACCTGAGTTTTTAGTGTTTCTGTCACTCTAACGGTCTATGATGAGTTTGTTTCTAAAGGTATCTCGTCCTTTGGTAAACGTGTCATGGCCAAGAGGCAAATTCGGTCCCGTGACATAGGGGGTTTGTTGGCAATTTCCAATGTCAACCTGTTTGGAAGTGTTTCCATCACTCTAACGGTTGCGATGTTTGTGAGTGTTTCTGCCACTCTGACGGTACGCATTCATTTCGAAGACTACCTGATCTCAAGAAATTGCTACGTGGACTTATCGTCTGAAAAATCAACTTTCTCGAAAGACATGCCGAATAATAGACATTCTTCATTGGTGGGCTAGCAGGTGCCAAAGGTGGACCGTTCTACCATCTCTGGGACTTGAGTTCCATCCCAGTCGACGGGTTTGAAGGTACTTACCGTTCTAAAGAGTTTTCTCAAAAAACATGTCGGACTGGATGGTCTTACTGCCTGAGGGATCAACTTTCTGGAAAGGCATGCCAGATTTGATTTGAATTGCAATTGGATTTGAAATCGAATTTGAAATTGAAATAGGGACTTACCGTCTCTAAGAAGACCTGCCAACTGGAAGTGGACCAAGTAATGCTCCAAGGGCATTTTGGTCATTTTGCTTCTATTAGGCCTGACGGGCGCGTAAAGCGTTTGATTGATTGGATTGAGTTTGAAAAACTGATTTTGACTTGAATGTGTTTTTGTATGTTTAAATGTTAGTACGGTCGGACTGGAGATTGCCAAGCAAGAAAAAATGGGGTGCTTACAGATGGGACATCTCTAGGACATGCATTGCATAGGGTTTGTCAAAATCAAACGCTAACTTGTGACTTGTGTTTTTATTTTCATTTCATCTTTATAGGTAAGGAAAATGAATATTGGTTCAACCTCTTCCGTACTAGTCAAAGCCATGATTCACAAGCTGCAAGAGAGTATAGCATTGGAAAGCAAGAACTCTAGTTAAAGCATCTCGTATAACCCATCCATTGTCATTCTCAAAGGAATGACTTATGTCCTAAAGGAGCTAGAATACCAAGACCATACCTTCCTAACCATACAACCTCATCAATCCAACATGAACCTAGCCATTAAAACCTTACTTAATCCTCTTTATTACCACTTTATCCTTACTCCTTTGCCTGAACCTAAACTCATGGTCGCCATGGCTGGGCCTAATCCTCAAACTAACACCCAAGGAGCCATATGACCCTTGTTACCCTCGGTCCTACCAAAGAAATCGACTGTATCCATCACCTTGCCCATCCTTACCAATCCTTCACCTATGGTAGTCCCTTTGCCAGTAAACCCAAAGATAACTCTTCCCATTATAACCTAATTGCCAATACCCAGTCTTCATAATGTCCCATGGAATTGCTTGCCTGATAAAAGGAATGAGGAGCCTGTAGCAGAAATAGGAGGAATGACCCAATCAAGGCGACTCTACACCTCTATTGAAGTGGAAAGAAATAGGGAAGGAAAAGATAAAGAGGGGGAAAGCTCTAACCAACCCACAGATCAAGAAATATCAGAATTTACCAAAGCTCTGGGAAAGGTTGACTACAACATCATGGAACAACTTAGAAAAGCCTCGGCCCATATTTCAATGTAAGCTTGCTACTCACTTCTAAAGTACACCGGGATGCTTTGCTGAGGATTCTCAAAGATGCTCATGTGCCTGAGAACTTCACGCCAGATAAACTATATAACATGGTGAGCCTCATAATGGCCTTGAATATCATTACCTTCTCTGATAACGGAATGGGCCATACCTGTTCATTGCATGTGGCCGTGAAAAAAAGAGAAAAAATGATGGCCAAAGTATTAATAAGTAATGGGTCGGCTCTGAATGTTTGCCCATATTCTACTCTAGAAAGGCTTAGAATGGACAAAACCTATTTAAATAACAACAATATAGTCATTTGCGCCTTTGATGGTCCCTGGAGAGAAACTATGGGGGAAATTGAAATGCCCATTGAGATCATTTCAAAGATGATCCGGCATGCTTAAGTGTCTTTTAGTCAGTTCCAGACCAATTTTGAGACTATTCAGTCAAAATGACTATTTTGCCCCTAGGCATCCGAGCGCCTCCAGGAATCACACAGGCTCTAGATATCAAACCGGTAACCTCTCAAGAATGCTTCTAATAGTATTCCTGACCTCCCAATACCTTTTCGGATCATTCCGAGTCTATTCCAGCAAGTCTGGTGCAAAATGACTGTTTTGCTCTTGGTGAGCCGATCGCCTTTTCCAACCACATGGCTTTACGTATCTTAGGAACATTCTAAATAGTGTTTCCAATCTTCAAGTCCTCTCATGAGACATTCCAAGTCCATTCCGATGGTTTTCCGGTCTAATTGACCGTTTTGCCCCTAATAGCTCGGTCAAACATCCCGACATTGTTATTCAAGTCCGTTACCTCCGGGATACTATTTCAAGGGTTTCTACCTATTTCTGGCTTTTTGGACCATTCCCAGCCTTCCAGAACATTCTCGGACCTCCAAGAGTCACTCTTAGTAAAGCCAAGCCAAAAATTGTATGGTAGTCACTAATACATGCTCCCAAATCTTTTGCCTTGCATATCAAAGGTTGAAAGATACATTGCTTAATGACCTTAAAACTTTCCTAAGTGGCTGGTGCCACTCCTAATGGCATCAGAAGAAAATTTGGCCCAACGCCACTGCAACAGGCGCAAGGTCAATCTTCTGTCTATAAATATAGAGCATCTTCCTGTGTAAAAAGGGTCCACAAACTCAATTCAAAAACTCTGCTTTTCAAATTACAGAGCTCGAAGTCTCTCCAAACCTTAGCTTCCTCTAATTTCCTTAAACTCTAGCCTCTATACACTTAACACTAACACTCATACACATTCCATACACTCATATACAAGCCTCTAAAGCCTCCATTGAAGACTCAAAGTGCTACAACTTGGAAGCTCTCAAGGATGAAGCAAAGCAAAGCAAATAAAGCAATAAAACAAGAAGCATACAAGGTAGGCTCTCTCTTTATGTTTATGTACTTCCCCCCTCTCTTCTTCCTCTTAACCCCTTAGGTATTCTTCTATTTTAATCCCCTATCTTCTTCCCCCCTTCCCCCTTCTTGCATGCTTGAAACAAGGGTTTTCTTGATTCATGTGTAGGAAGGATGGTTGGAAGTCACCATGTCAGGGGTTTTCTTCTAATTCAACCTTAGACCATGTGGATTCGGCCCCCTTGATTATGTGGTGAAGCCAACCTTGTATGTTCATGACCCTACTTGCATTATGCATATCATGTTCATTCATCCCATCAAAACTTGTTTTCAAAGTGGTTTTCAAAAGTTGCATCAAAATCGTCTTTCAAACTTGCATTCAAAATCTTGATCACACTCTTAGAGTGATTCTAGCCAACCTTGGTTAGGGTTGTTTTAGGAAAGTGATATATTCATTGTGACTACCAAGATCCATATTTTTTGGTGTAAACCTTAACTTGCTTTCATCAAAATCACAATCTTAAGATGATTCTAGCCATTCCATGTTTAGGGTTGTTAGTGTGATATTCAATGTGACCAAATTGGTCTATATTTCAAATTCATGTTGTTTTCAAAATCACCAACTTAGAATTGTTCTAATATCTTTATAGTTAGAATCGTTTTAGGAAGGTGAGATGTTCAAAAGGTTTTGAAAAAAGTTCATATTCAAACCTTTTTCAAAATTTCTTTTCAAAATACTTTCTAGAAGCTCTCTCCAAAAATTCACTTTCTAAAAATTCCTTTCTAAAAACTCCCTTTAAAAATCTATTTTTCAAACTCCTTTCCAAAAGTTTTCTTTAAAAATACTTTCTAAAAAGCTCTCTTCATGTTTTCTTCCCAAAAACTCCCTTCAAAAGATCTACTTTCTAAAATCTCTTTTTCTTGTAGTCTAAGTCAAGCCCTAGATTTCGTGGTTAGGAAATCTTAATTCTCTTTCCTAAAAACATGACTTCCTATTTTTCATTAAATCATAAGTTTCCAAAAACTATCTTCTCTATCAAATTCTAGATTTCCAAAATCTTTTTTTCTACACAAAATCATAGCTTTCCAAATTCTAGATTTTCAAAATTCAACCTTTCCAATTCCATGCCAAATCTAATCTCCCAAACTAAGAAACTAGAACAAATCCTCCAATTTTAGAAACTAAATCAAATCATCTCTTTTTGAAAATAAAATCAAATCTTCAACTTTAGGGAATAGAAATCAAACATTTCTTAATTCAAACATTTCCTAATTCCAACCTTTCTAAATTTCAAACTTTTCAAATTCAAAAACTTTCCTAATTTGACACTTTCCTAAAATGGAACTTTCCTATTTTGAAACTTTCCTATTTCAAAGATTTTCAAATCCAATCTTTCTTAAACCTTAAGTTTTCTAAACTCCTTCAAATCAAATAGTCGAGTGTTTTCAAATCAAATCAAATCTCTTTTCAAGTCTTCCTTAAATCCAACTTTCCTAATTTGAACATTTCCTAATTTGAACCTTTCCTAAATCCAACTTTCTAAAATCGAACTTTTCAAATCTAAATCAAATCTTTTCCAATTCAACTACATGTTCTGATCTTAGGTTGCTTCAACCCTAGGATACCTAAACTCTAGTTCAATCCTAATCCTAAGTTAAGGAACTTAAACTCTTTTGTAAAACTCCTTTCTAAACCAAGATGATTTTCCAAATTCAATATAAGTTAAAATGTTTTCAAAACTCAACTATATCATTCCAAATCAAGTCCAAGTTTTCTTTCAAAGTTCAAACCCTTTTTCAAGTCTAAGTTCAATTTCAAATCAAATATCGATTTCATATCTTTGATTCTAAGTTCAAATCCAATCATTTTTCAAATCAAACTCTTTTCCTAATCAAATCTTTTCAAATCAAACTTTTCAAACCTCAAAGTATCTATTTTCCATCAGACTCTTGTCCGAACTACAACTGACTTGATTCCCAAAACGGGATATGTAGGCAACCCTCATGGGTGCTGTTATAACCTTTTTCAAGTTTTCAATTTCATAACCTTTTTTCAAACTTCCAGTTCCATGATCTATTTCAAGTTTCTAATTCTAAAATCTATTTTCAAATCTCCAATTCTATATTCTTTTCCAATTTCTAAAACCTTCTTTCAAAATCAAATATTTCTGTTCAAATCCATTTTCAAAATCAAATCTTCTTCTCAAGTCTATTTTCAAACTTCAAATCTTTTCTTCAAAGTCTATTTTTGGAATTAAGTCTTATTCTTGCACTTGCATATCATACATTATGTCAATCTTTTATTCAAAATTCTTTTCAAACTGGATAGTATTGGATATTTATTAATCAAAGTTTCCGAATGAGTGAACCTAGGGTGAATAGACATGTAGGTATCGCAAGGGCGGAGTAGGGTAATGGCTTAGTGCGTCTTCCTTATACGTAACCAACCTCCGAACCTAGAATCACTATTTTTAAAGAGCAAAATAGAGTTGTTTTTAAAAAGGGCTTAAATCTTTTCAAAGGTTTCCAAACACCCTATTTTCTTAAAAACCCTATCTTGAAAAGTTTTTAAAATCTTTTCAAAAACCCTAAGTGTAATCTTTGGATTGTGCTTAATTTTAAGTAATCTAACTCACCTTAATCTAGTTAGGTGGTGACTCCAAAATCTTTTCCAAAAGCCCGTAATCAAATCAATTTTCAATTCAAACCTAGTCACACTCATTCTTCTAGGAGGATGAGTTCTAATGAGAGAGTACTGTATTTTTTTCCACTTGTATGTATTTTCCTTAACTACGAAAATTTGGGGTGTGACACCATCTCGAGAGGGAGACTAAACCTAATGGATTTGGCTCATTTATCTGGAGATAGGGGGTTTGCCCCTATATGTGGATATCTTACCATTTGAGTGGGAACATACATTCATTCATTTATTCATACATGAAAAAATAAAGAAGTACATTTAACGTTAGAGTTTAAATACAACGAAAGTGAAATACATTTTAATAGGGGGAGGGGGAACAATTTTCTTGGGACTTCCACTTACTACTTTTACATTTGAGATCCTAAATTATCTTGACTCTTCAGATTCGTCTTCTTTGATGTTAAGGAGGTCGTGGCGAGGCGTTGTTTGATTGCCCCTTGTCTTCTTGACAACCCTATCTCCGGGAGTATTGAGGGATTAGGGTCCCTCTTAAGGAGTGACTTGAAATGCATGCTATGAGTCCTTAGGGTTACATGGAAACTCTTAGGATTTTGGTGGGTTTAATGCACGGGAGAGTGAACTTGGTGTCACTCTCTTTGGGTTGATCATATGCATGAAGATGCAATGGCTTGAGTCACTTTGGAACTCTTGTCTTGATATGGAATATTAAATGCATGAACATGGATACATAGAGTAGAGAGAGAGAATACAATTGTAAAGTAAACATGAATGCATGAGTAGTTATACAGGTATTATAACAACAGAAATATAAGCATTATAACAACAAGAATAGATAAGTTTAAAGGAAAGTAAAGCAATCGCCTTTTCCTCTATAGTTTTAAAATCGATGTGCATGTCTTAAATCTGGCGAAGGTTCAACTATGCATGGTTTCTATATGAGAATGAGGTTAAGGGTTTACTAATGCTTCCTAAGATGGCTCGGCTCCCATATATTCAAAACTAGGCCCACTCCCCGAGGTGGTGCCATTATCGGTTGGTGATTCGAGCGGGGGAACCAATAAGAGGCCTTAAGTGAAGAAACTGACACAACATCTTGCCCAAAACTAATATATCGTTCTCCCTTCTCACTAGAAGGGACATTTTAGGTAAAGAATGCAAGTATGCAAATGCTTGTGCACAATGCAGTGTGCGTGTGAAATTTTGAAAAGCGAAGGAAAGGGCCCAACAACTCCCATCCGTCCTGTCCATACCATACATTCATTCATACATGACAGTTAATATAATATGAAATAAATATGTGAACAAAAGTCCACCTATAAAATTTGAATGACAAACTTAATGTAAGATTGAAAAATTGAACACAATCAATGGCATTTTTTTTTTTTTTGAAAACAGCTTTGAAAATTTCGATTTTGAAAGTGTGAAGTGGATAGAATTGGATAAATTAATCAAAGACTCCAGATGAGTGAGGGTGAAAAGACATGACAATAGCATAACCATCTAAACATCCCCAGTGAAGTTGCCAGCTATCGCACCCAGATTTTTTTCACTCGACGAAAATACGCACAAGTGGGAAAAACACAATACTCTCTCATTAGAACTCATCCTCCTAAAGGATGAGTGCGACTAAGTTTGAATTGGAAATTGATTTTGAATATGGGCTTTTAAAAAAAAGTTTAGATTCGCCACCTAACTTGATTAAGGTGAATTAGGTCACCTAAAACTAAGCACAATCCGAATATTACACTTAGGGTTTTTGAAAAGATTTTGAAAACTTCCTTAAGAGAGGGTTTTTAAGAAAAGAGGTTGTTTGTCAACCTTTGGAAACATTTAAGCCCTTTTTGAAAATAACTTCATCTTGGTTTTTGAAAATAGTGATTCTAGGTTTGGAGGTTGGTTACGTGTAAGGAAGACGCACTAAGCCATCACCCTACCCCGCCCTTGCGGTACCTACATATATATTCACCCTAGGCTCACTTACTAGAATCTTTGATTAATGAATGTCCAATATTATCCACTTTAGAAAGAACTATATGAAAGAAATTTAATATGATGCATGACATGCAAGTGCAAAAAAAAAGTTTTGATTTTGAAAATAGATTTGAAAAGAAAGAATTGACTTTGAAAATAGATCTGAAAAAAAAGATTCTGAAGTTTGAAAGAAGGTTTTAGAAATTGGAATTGGAGATTTGAAAATAGATTTTAGAATTAAAAACTTAAAATAGATTATGGAATGGGAAATTTGAAAATGGTTGTGACCGCACCTATGAGGGTTGCCTACGTATCTTTTTTTAGGAATCATGTCAGTAGTAGTTCGGACAAGAGTCTGATTGAAAATAGATATATTGAAAATTTGACTTTAAAAGGTTTGATTTGAAAAGAGTTTCATTTGAAAAAGAATTTGATTTGAACTTGGAATAGAAGATTTAAAATCATGTTTTGATTTGAAATTGAACGTAGACTTAGGATTGGACTTAGAAGAGAGTTTGAACTTGTTTTGAAAAGATTGAGATTTTGAAAACATCTTTGACTCGGATTGGAGTTTGCAAACCATCTTAGTTTTAGAAAGGAGTTTAAGCTTCCTAACTTGGGATTATGGTTAAACTAGGGTTTAGGTATCCTAGGGTTGGAACTTATAGTTGAATTTGGAAGGTTTGATTTGATTTTAGAAAACTTGAATTTAAGAAAGGTTCGAATTAGGAAAATTGGATTTAAAGAAGATTTGAAAAGAGATTTGATTTGATTTAGAAACACTTAACTTGGAATGATTTGGAAAGTTAGGTTTTAAGAAAGATTGAACTTTGGAAAGCTTTGAATTAGGAATGTTTCAAAGTAGGAAAGTTCTATTTTAGGAAAGTGCCAAATTTAGAAAGTTTCATTTTAAGAAAGTTTTGAATTTAGAAATATTGAATTCATATTTCCTAAAGTAGAATATTAGATTTTATTTTAAAAAAGAAATTATTTGATTTGGTTTCTAAAATTAGGGGGTTTGATTTAGTTTTCAAATTGGAAAGATTGGATTTGACATGGAATTAGAAAGGTTGAATTTGAAAATCTAGGATTTTGAACTCTATGATTTGGTGTGAAAAGACATTTTGAAAACCTATGATTTAATGTAGAAGATAGTTTTTGGAAACCTATGACTTGAAGCAAAAGACGAAGTCATGTTTTTAGGAAAGAGAATTAGGGTTTCCTAACCATGAAATTTAGGACTTGACTTGGACTCCAAGAAAAAGAGATTTTGGAAATGAGATCTTTTGAAGATTTTTTGAAAAGAAAATTGAAGAGAGTTTTTAGAAAGTGAATTTTTGAAGTGAGCTTTTGGAAAGGATTTTGAAAGGAGTTTTTGGAGAGGAATGTGAAAAGCTATTCGGGAAAGAGTTTGAACGTGGACTTTTAAGAACCTTTTGAATATCTCAATTCCTTAAAATGATTATAATCATGAATAGATTAGAACCATCCTAAGTTAGTGGTTTTGAAAACAACATGGATTTGAAATATGGACCAATATGATCCCATTGAATATCACACTTTCCTAAAACAACCCTAACCATGGAATGGCTAGAATCATTTTAAGATTATGGTTTTGATGAAAAACAATCTAGGGTTTATACCCAAAATATGGGCCTTGATGGTCACAATGAATAAAACATTTTCCTAAAGTAACCCTAACCATGGAATGACTAAAATCACTCTAGGATTGTGATTTTGAAAATAATTTTGAAAAAGATATTTTGAATGCAAGTTTGAAAGATAATTTTTTTTATGCACGTTTAAACAACTTTGGAAACAAATTTGAATACATGAATGAATATGGTATGCATAATGCAAGTAAGGTCATAAACATACAAGGTTATGCTTCACCATATAATCAAGAGGGTCAAATCCGCACGGTCTAAGTTTGAACTAGAAGAAAGCCCCCGACATAGTGATTTTCAACAGTCCTTCCTATGCATGAATAGGGGAGTCCCTTGTTTTAAGCATGCAAGAAAGGGGGTAGAAGATAGGGGATTAAAATAGAAGAAAACCCAAGTGGGTTAAGAGGAAGAAGAGAGGGGAGGGGGGGTGTAGTATATAAACATACAGAGAAAGCCTACATTGTTTTCTTCTTGTTTTGCTTCCTTTGTTTGCTTTACTTTGCTTAATCCTTGAGAACTTCCAAGTTACAGCACTTTGAGTCTTCAATGGAGGCTTTGGAGGCTTGTGTATGAGTGTATAGAGTGTATAGAGTGTATAGATGTTAAGGTTTAAGTATATGGAGGCTACGATTTGAAGAAACTAGAGGGAGCTAGGATTTGGAGAGGCTTTGAGTTCTGTATTTCGAAAAGCAGAGTTTTTGGACTGAGTTTGTATACCCTTTTTCATGCAGGGGTGGTTCTATATTTATAGACACAAGATTAGCCTAGCACCTGTTGCAGTGGTGCCAAGGCAAATTTCTTACTGTCGCCAGTAGGAGTGGCACCAGGCCAATTTTTGGCTTGGCGCCACTGTTAATGGCCCCAGCCACTTAGAAAAGTTTTAAGGGTAGCAAGAAACGTATCTTTTGACCCTTGGTTTTCAAAGGTATCTTGTCCTTTGGTAAACTTGTCATGGCCAAGAGATGAGTTCGATCCCGTGACATAAGGGTTTCATTGGCAATTCCCGATGTTGACCCGTCTACTCAATTACAAATATTCCATTTCAAGCCACTCTCAAACTTTCTTGCTTCTAACTTCGGTAGTTACCATATGTGGGGCAAACCTTGACAATTCAATGAATTTTGCCTCGTATTCAGCTACCGTCATGTTCCCTTGGATTAGAGTCAAGAATTTTGTAATCTTTTGATCTTTGACAGCATCGGGAAAGTATTTGTCGTTGAAGTTTACAAGAAATCTTTCCAAAGTCCATCGAAGCTCCTTTTCTTCCTCTATTAACCACCGTATTCGCGTTGCTCCTTCAAATGTAAAGGTAATAAAAATAACTTTTTGTTCTTCAATGCAAGGTAGAACTTTGAAGATCTTCTCCATTCAAAGTATTAACGGCTTAGTAGTCATAGGGTCTTATGTGCCCACAAAAGTAGCCGGTTTCAGTTGTTGAAACTGCTTGATAGTTGTAGGTGCTCTCCTTTAATATCATTGTATAGGTGGTTCAAGAAAATTTTGAGCATGGTGGTTGTTGTTCTATTAAGCCTCATGGATGGCATGAAAGAGTCCTTCAAGAGCTCTCTCAATTCTTTCAATATGATCATTAGATATCCCCGCCTTTTCTTTGATTTTAGCCATCTGTCAACTACTGAAAAAAAAACATTCAACATATATGTTGCAATATATATATGTAATACGTAATATACAACATATATATGTTCATATCATCGCCTAACCGTAATAGAAGATATATTAAAACACCTAGCGATTTAAATATATACGTCCTTAGATAACTATCTTAGTCTTAAGATGTTAACCTATTGTTCTGATACCACTATGTCACGACCCTAGACCCACCTTGTGCGGATTAGGAATCATAACCGGTCAGTAGCTTAGCTGCCCAAGGTCAAACTAAACCAAAAAACTGATCACCTACATTTGATATAATGTGAAAGTATGATTTACTCTTTTATTTATTAGTAAACATAAAGCAAATACCTATGTCACCATCGTAACATAGTGTTATTACACAGGCATAGTCTTGACACAAATCTAGAAAAATTTACTAGTTCAAACTTATTACAATTCAAAATATAACTCGAGTCTTCATGACATTCACACATAAGTAGCTTAGCCAACAACTTTTCAAACTTAAGCTCTCAATCTTGGTTACCTGAAAATGTTTAAGAAAATATGAGCTACAAGCTTAGTGAATAATAGAATAATTAAAGCATCAAAATATACCATGGCTTTATTTACATATGACATGAATACCATTTGCATAAGATCTTCAAACAAGTAAAAAAGAGATATCCATATACTAAACATAAGCATACCTTTCAAAAGATGTTAATTTATTTTTATATTTGCAAACGCATCTAAATATCAACATTGTATATATAATTCATAATGTAATCATGATCTCGGCTAAACGAAAAATCCGTAACAAAACGTATGCACTAGTGATGCGTAACAGAATGACAAAAATTCGTGAGGAATGTCTTCCTAATCAGACCAAGCTTTCGGCTTATTTCAAGTCTCCCTAATATAGGACCTCCGAGTATGGCACATATAGCTTTTCAAATCTTATTCATTGTATACAAAACTTAATCTATGAATTTCCTTGATAGAATAATATAAGGCTTAACATCAAAATATAATGACTATTTTTGAATAGTAACATATACATATTATCATTTACTTTGAAAACGTATTGTTTGAATCATTTGCTTTGAAAATGTATTGTTCAAATATAATTTGTAGAAAAAAAACATTTGCATTGAAAATATGTACATTTTACTCCAAATACACCATTACTCAACTCAAATGCTTAATGCTTCAAATTCCTCCTCTAAAGATCAGAACTTGATTTTCAAGAGCAACTTCCTAATCTTCACTCTTCTCTTTTCATTATGCTTAGACTTACTTGTATTCAAACCTTCTTATCTACATGTACTATTTATAGGATAAAGTTAAATAAGTAGGTTTGGTACTTTACCAATTCTTTATTTTCTACTAATTTAGTGGGCTAACTTTCATTATCATTTATATGAAGATATTTATCCCACTTATCAAGTGAAAAAACTTTATTCTCCACTCATCTAAGTGGAGTAATACTTTCATGATTACTTTGCTAAGTGCTGCCACCCTCAAGTGGAGAAACTTTATTCTCCACTCATCTGAGTGGAGTAATACTTTTATGATTATTTTGCTAAGTGTTGCCATCATTTGCTCCTCTTTAGTTGTGTATAAATGGGGAAGTATAAGCATGAAATCAGTATATACATAGAAGAGAATTATGGAGTATAACTTAATGAGTGTGAGGATTCTAGGGTGTTACATAAGGCCCCGAGGCAATAAGACTATCCATCAACTTCCTGAGATCAAGAAGCCTGCGGAATGAACGCACATCGCCAGAGTAGCAGAAACACTCACAAACATCGCAACCGTCAGAATGACAAAAACACTCTCAAATAGGTCGATATCGGGAATGCCAACAAACCCCTTATATCATGGGACCAAACATGCCTCTTGCCCGTGGCACATTTACCGAAGGATGGGATACCTTTGGAAACCAACTCGTCACACACCATCAGAGTGACGAAAAACTCAAAACCTAGATTAACACTAATGCCTGCGAGCCCATTCGGGTGAAAAATGACCAAAATATCCCCAAACGGGCCCCATCAGCATGCTTCTCGAGAAAGTACCTCAGACCTCAGAGTGGTAATTTCACTCTTCTAGAATTGTCCTAAAGACAATCCAACACGTTCTAGTGCCTTCCAGTCATTTTTGGACCGATTCCGAGAGTATCTGGTCAAAATGATCATTTTACCCCTAAGCATCCAACTGCCTCTGGGAACTACACCGACTCTGGGTATCAAATCAGTTACCTTTTGGGATACTTCTAACAGTATTCGCGACTCTCTAGCATTGATCCAGTCAACCGATCAAGTCCGAATGACCGTTTTGTTCCTAAGTGCTCACTTATCTGAGTCACTCTTTTAAGAGTTCCCATCCATTCCTGGCCGAGTCTTGCTACTCAAAACCTTCTCGATTACTTTCGGACTTTTTAAAGTCACTCTTAGTGGAGCTAGGCCAAAAATTATATGGTAGTCACTAGGACAGGCGCTCAAATCTTCTGCTTTGCGTCCCAAGTGTCAAAGATATGTTTTTTGCCAACTTAACATCTTTCCTAAGGGACTGGCACCACCAAGCTAAAATTAAGCCTGGTGCCACTACAACAAGTGCAAGGGCCAGTTTTGGTTGCCTATAAATACAAGCCATCCCCCACTGTATTTAGGATCCCAAAAATAGCTCCAGAAACTTTGCCTCTTTGAAAACAGCCTTTGAGTTTCTCCAAAACCCTAATTCCTTCAAGCCTATCTCCAAACCCTAGTCTACTTAGACTATTCTCTATTTTAATCCTTGTCTTCTACATTCTCTTCTCGTGTGCATGAAATAATGGATCTTTCGGTTCATGCCTAGGAAGACTTTGGAGGAGGTCACCGTGTTGGGGGATTTCTTTAAGTTTAACCTAAGACAGTGCAGGTCCAACCCCCTTGGTTATGTGGTGAAATCGAACATTGTATGTTCATGTCCTTATTGTATTCTGGTTATTGTGTTTATATATTGCATTCAATATCGCATTCAAAAGTTTTCTTTAAAACTTGTATTCAGAAAAGTCATTTTCAAATTTGTGTTTTTCAAACCCTAAAATGATTCTAACCATTCACTACAACAATTTTGGGCTTTTGCTATGAAATTTTTTGTCACGAGAAGTTATATTTTTTCACAATAGACTTTTTGTGATGAAAAAAATTCGTCACAAGCTTGTCACAAGAAGCTCGTCATAATAAGTTTCTCGTGACAAAACTAGTAACTTGTCACAATAAGCAAATAAATGTAGTGATGGGAAGTTTTCATCACAATAACAATACAAATAGTGACAACATATTTCATCACAAAAGATCAATATCGTGTCACCATATGCCTACTTTTGTCATAAAAAGTACGTTCCTAAGAAACATATTGTGACAAAAGTATTCGTCAAAATATGTGTGTGACCAAACATTTTTGTCACAATAAACCTATTAATGGTGATAAATGATCTCGTCACCATAGGTTTGTTATGTTGACAAATAGTGTTTGTCATTATAGGTTTTAAGCTCTTATGACAGAATAATTTGTTACAATAAGACAATTTATGGTGACGAATAAAATTGTCACAACTATATCGATTTATTATGATGAATCCATTTGTCACTATATATTTCACCTTGTTGGAATGAGAAATTTATGATGACGAATCTTGTTTGTCACAATAGATTTAAGCTTTAGCGACAAACAAAACTTATCACCCTAAGTCAATTTATGGCGACGAACAAAATTGTCACAAATAGATCTATTTATTGTGACAAAATGATTTGTCACAATATACTTTGTCTTATTTTAATAAGAAGTTTATGATGACAAAAACCATTGTCACAACAGGTTTATTTTAACCAATCAATTGTAGATGCCTATAGAGTCTATTGTGACAAAACTACATGTCACCAAAACCATTTGTTCTAACTGCTTTTAGTGACAAAGTCATTTGGTCACCACAAGCCTACAATTATTTTCAAATAATTTTATTATATTTTTATGATATATCTTGTTGGCTACCTATCTGGACACATATAAATAGCAATCATATCATTCTTGAAGTCTCAGATGAGATATCACTAAATAAAGAAAACATGCATGCATTTTAAGTAGCAAACACCATTCATGTTAAGTGAAAATCATTCTAGCAATTGTTTTAACTCTTGTCAGAAATTAAAATAAAATATCAATCTTTAATTGCTAAAATTAAAATACAATCAATGCAAAAAATGAAATCATGTTGCCACCATTACAAGAAAATATAAGAGATTAAAAGTTTTTGTACGAAAGCTAGAAGGAAAATCAACTTTGTTTTGAACTTCGTCAATGCTAGATCAGAATATGCGAGAATCAAATCAAATCATAGGTTGCACCTATCTGCCAAAAAAAAAAAAAGAGATTGAAGTTAACTCTAAAACGACACAATTGTAGGCAAATGATGATTAACTGTTTGAAAACTTAATTGCTAATGCTAACACAATAATTTTTAGAAAGAAAGCAAAGATATTAGGTAGGACAATTTCCAACAGAGATAATTTTTTGAGAGAACACAAGCATAAAACTCTACCTAATTGGACCAAGGTTACTAAGGTGCACCATAGCTCCATGGTCTTGCTTTCAATGAATTAGATGCTATATTAATGTTCTCTCCTTTCCCCCTTATTAACTCTTTTTTTTTCCTTCTTCTTCTTCTTTTTTTCTTTTTCTTTTATTTTCTTTTTCTCCACTCTCTTTCCTTTCCTTTCCTTTCCTTGCTTCCTTCTCTCATCTCTTGCTTTTCTTCTTCTTCTTCTTCTTCTTCTTCTTCTTCTTCTTCGTGGTTGCTCACCGGCAACCTTTACTGCTGCAATTAGCAGCGATTACAACTGCTCCTCCCTTGCTACCGTAGGACCCAAAAAATGTAACACTTCCCCACACTTTACTCATTCACTCTCTAACTCTTTCTCTTCCTTTTCTTCACGAAAATTAACCCAAAACAAACAACAAAATTACAGAACACTGCTACCACTGCCCATGGCAACCCTATAATCATCTCACCCGAGCACACTATTTTCTCAATTTTTAGTCCTTCTCTCACTCTACTTTTAACACCAAACCACCACTTTAACCACACAGGGCAGCCCCCCAAACACCACTCAAGTACTGCCACAATACCCTGCACACACACCACTCAGCCAACCAATTCACAGTGTTCTAATAAAATTATAACACCACTCAACAAGCTTTGATGTACCCACAAACACCAAACACACCCAAATCTCCTCTTCTTACTCTATGAATTGAACCCAATTCGAAAACCCATATTACAAAATAATTAGGAAAGATGGCAATTTTCACCAAATCTGACCATCAAAATCCCCAAGTTTAATATAGCAAACTCACAAGATAAAGGAAAACTTTTGGCACAAAAATCAAAAAATCAAGATTCAGTATAAATAGAAATGCTAACTAATAAACATTTGAAGGGACAAAATAAAAGTAGGACGATTAAGTAGTAGCTAGGGTCAGTACCCTTTTTCGAGTTCCTTAAAGAGAACAAAATTATTAGTTTAACACTCATTGTAGTTTAAGCAACAGTTGGATCTAAACATGACATTCAATCAAAGAAGCAATGAGATGTTCTTAGAACTTCAAATCAAGAATGACCCAATTCATCTTTTTGATAAATGGAAATATCTAAACAATCTCGGTAGCTACTTTCCAAGTAACCACAATTCAACACACAAAATTAATTTCATTAAACACCTCACAAAACAAATGTAGATAGATTACCATTTGGAGTCATTAACAGACTGTTGTATGAGTAATAATGAAAATTTGCAATCTTTCATGAAGTTTACACATAACCTATATGGCTACTGCCCTAAACTAGTACCTAGTGGTTAAGCTTATCTCATTCCCTATAACCAATTACAATATAAGAAATCATATAAAAATGTGCTAATTATCAGATGGGCACAAAGAAGTCTTATCCAATTAAATAAAAGACAAACACACCATTAGATGCCTACATAATTTTGCATTATTCAAAATAAATTAGAAAACAGGGGGACAACAATCATCATAAATCATAACTATTGAAGATAAGAAAAAGTGATTATGATGATATGTGCTTCTATAGTATTAACTCAATGATCCTACTTATCATAAAGACAAATAACACCCACGACTAAAATATAAAGACAAATTAGGTTATCTGGGCCAAAATAGAATGCTATAGCTTTCGAAAGACAATTAGAGCAAAATTAGTTTTAGCCAATTTCCTCAAAAAATAAACTAACACCTTATAGATTTAAACATTAGAATATAAAACATATAAAAAAAAATGAGTTACCATTAAGTGAACCAGAAGCTCATGCCCCATCAAGTCGTGCAACCAATGTCTGGACTAGTTCTTGGAGATCATTTTGTGATTGCCGCAATTGTTGTAACTCATCATGAAACTGTTGAGCTCGTCTCTTAGCCTCATTAGCCCTATGTGCCTAGATGCGTGCTGCCCCTCCTGATGTAGTACATCTAGTAGTTCTCACCCCATACCCGAGCCCACAGGCATAGCCAGATTTTGTCCTCCCCAAAACTTCCTCACGAATATAATCCTCTGTTAGTTCAACACCTCCTTCCATTGTTGGATGTGAGCGAAGAGTTTGCATCTGCTCCTACAATTACAGCATAATAAAAAAATTCACTAAATTAGTACTTATTGAAGTACATTACTAAAATGTATTTACAATATCTTACATAATTATGCTCAGCTCGCGAATGGACCCATGTGCCATCCTTCTTACAATGAGTATCATAATACAAATCCACTTGAGTAGGCTCTCGAGGTATTTCTAAATTTTCCTATTTTATTCAAGAAAGAACATAAATGCAATAAATTTTGCTAAGTAATATTCATAATTGGAATGAATTTTAGGTAGTAACAGTATTGTGTGTTTCATAACTATTGGTTTTGGAATCATACCATTTCATATAAACGCTGGCTATAGGACTTAGAACCAAAAGTGTGTGGGACTTCAGACTTTGACTGGTTGTTCTCGTTTACCTTGCTTTGTGACTGCATTAAACGTTAAAGTAAACTATTAGAATGTTCAATATATAATTATGTTCATTCAACCAAATGAAATGTATATCATACCTTGAACTCCTCACTCGCAAAATGCTCACATAAAGGAATCCAATCATGAAGCTCAACATTTGTTGGGGGATGTTCACGTGCCTCCTCTGGGGTATGAAACTTCTTTTAGTGCAAATGGCATCGATACTTAAATTGCCTGAAACGCGTGCCCATTGATGCATTAACCACCTCTCTTGCATGTGGGTCTTCAAGATTTATCTCAAATTCACTCTGCAAACAAATTGAATAATTCACAGTAGTAGCAATACTAAATAATTATTCTACATTACTGTAATGTAATCAAAACTAGCTAATGATTTCATAAAATCATTTCAGGTAATTACCTCGAGGCGTTGAAACAAGGGTTCCTTCAAAGCAGGAGTCATTTCTTTCCAATAGAAAACACGAAATGGAGCAAGTAATCGAGTGACAACACCTACCTCCATCTTAAATATCTTTTCTTGCGCCCCCACTGGTAATCATCTCTCTTTAGGGAAAAGAACTCCCTGTATCTTACCCCCAAACTTCAACCTCTTCTTAACCTCAAATCCAATTGCCACACCACGACCTCTCTTAGATGTGTTAGAAGCTTCAAGGGGAAAAAATTAAATGTAGTATGAAAATTTCATGGATAATTATTAAACATCTATCCATTGGCTAATGAAAATGGTAACCTGTAATTAGATAAATAAAAATGAATTAGACTTTGTGAGGAAAGAAAAATTACTTACCTGCGTTACTTTTAGTACCAATGGGTGTTGTAGGTGGCTGGGAGCCACTTACTAATCTGGGTGACTGAGGACCCACTAATGTAGGCTCAGATAGATCCCGATCCATTACAGTATTTCGAGTGACCAGGTGCCATGATTAACAAACCTTTAATAAATAGAGTAGTTTCATTCCCATAACATCAAAATTGAATTGACATATGTGCACGAAAAATGTATGGTAACAAATTAAACTTTCATGCTCATGTTAAGATTTTCAACATATTATTTATATCGGTTATGCAACTAAAGTGCATGAGGATCCGTCAAAGAAATTGCAAGAATAAGTGAACTATTGTGATAAAAGAAGCTGAAAAGAATGTTATTTCTTGGTACTCTTATTCACATATAGGAGAAAAATTATATATCACAAATGCTGGCAGAGTTTTCTACACCTGGGATTTCAAGTCTTTCTAAGCTATTACGTTCGTTGAGAGTGGCAAGTATAAAAGGAAGTTGCCTCTGTCAAATATTTTGATTTTTGGGATGATCATTATCAATTCATTCCCCATCCAAAGTTGTTCGAATCAGGAGGTAGAAGGCACTCCTATGTTTTGTTTATGTGAAAAATTGAAGAGCTTAAAAAGGGAGCTAAGCTTACAAAATAAGAGGGGCCCAGAAATATCTCAGGAATGGTAAAAAGACTCTTAGAAATTTGAATTGGAAGGAATTCAAGTGCACATTAATGAACACCCTGCTTCCTCTCTCCTATGCAACAAACACATGCATGTAGAACATATCAAATAAGAGCATGACAAATGCCTTAATATTTTATCTCATACCACGAATCCACTACAGAAAATCCCTATTCAAACAAACCTAAAATACAAAAGATAGCTCTTGAATGATATATGAAATGACCTTTTCAATTTGCTTGAAAAGGTTTGAGGAAACATTGATCAGGCAGATAAGAAATAAGAGCAATAAATTGAACCATCATTTCCTGAAGACCACTCAATGTGGAAAACTAAAAATTTCTATAAACTTCTAAACCAATACAGGGAACCTACAATTTATAACACAACATGGTACACAATGACAAGTTAAGAGAAAATCTTACTTCATGAAGTGAACAATGAAGAGAGATGGTAACAGATTGCTCACAAAGGCATTCCCTGCTCTAATTGTATAAACATCTAACTCACTAACATTAATGTCATAAACTTGTCATTAAATAGAAAATTAAAGAATACCAAAAAATAAGTTTGATTATGTTATATATGGTCGCGCTATACATTATCATAATCATCATCACCATCATCATCCTCCTCCTCCTCCTCGTCATTGTTGTCACCATCTTTCTCATTGTCAGTGTCATCATTGGTGTTATAATCAATTATAGTATCATCTTCCTCATCGACCACATCATCATCAAAAGTATGTCCAATGAAACAAAGTCAGTCCTTGGAATTATCACATCGGCATCAACTTGGTCTGGGCAAACATCTGTTCGACACAATGGGCTCATGTTTCTATCATCAAATTCGACAATTTCATTTATATTGTCTGAATCAAATTGTTGATACGGCTCACCATTGAGAATCGTCCCTTCATCATCATGATTCTCTTCTTTCTCTGGAACTTCATATAAGTTTCTAGGATATCTCTTCTGCACAATTTTCCAATTATCACCGTTCTTTATGTCATTAACATAAAAAAAACTTGCTTTGCTTTAGTTGCCAGCACAAAAAAGGTCATCCATGTACCATCTACGGGAGACGTTAACAGTGATCAAGTGGCCATCTTTCTTTATTCCAGTATTTTTATTACCAAAGTCCCACCAGTCACACTTGAACATAAAAACACAATTTCCATGGCAATATTCTACCTCAATAATATCTGTTAACACACCATAGAAATCAACTTCCTCTGATTGATGCTCAACTTTGACAATAATTCCACTATTTTGAGTACAATGATATTTATCACGATCCACAGTGTGGAACCTTATCCCATTGACAACTATGCCAGTATATCATGTGATTCGTTGATCTAGACCTAACCCTAGTACATAAAGAGGGTCTTTGGATCCGATTAAACCATTCTCATGCAAATTTGAAGTCTGTCACATGCAAAATTGAATATATTACACAAATGTATTAGATATGAAAGGCAAAATCAAACTTAATCGAATACGAAGACTTACATGATTTGCAAACCAAGAAGGAAAATTCTCTTGGTGCCTCTGTTGTACATTAACGAGGCTCTCTGTCTGGATATCTTCCATGTGTTTGCTATTTATAGATTCATAGAAGAATAAGATCTAATTAATAAATGCATTTATGATTTTAATTACTAAAAAACCATAGAAAGATAGTTAACTTACTTTAAATAGGAATTTATTTCATGACAGTTGTGAAGCACATACCACCGAAGCTTTTTAAGATCAAATAAGGATAAAATATCATAGATTGGAGCTCCTAAAATCCTTGCCTTTTATGTGAAAACAGAAAATCCACCACATATTTCCACGTGAATGCCACCATAATTTCTTTCTTCTCGGTTGAATCTTGTCTCAACACCACGTAAGTACATAGAATAAAAGTTAAGACATTCTTTGTCAGCGTATGCTTCAGCAATTGAACCTTCCGGGCGAGCTTTATTACGCACAGAGCACTTAAGCTTACCCAAAAACCTATACTATGTTAACATCAAAGTAATAAACCTAATTAATAAACTTTTCAGAAGATTATACCATCGAAATTGGATGTAAACATATGAAATCACCTTTCAATGGAGTACATCCACCGGTACTGAACTGGCCTGCCTAATTCTGCCTCAAGTGGCAAGTGAATTGCTAAGTGGACCATAACAACAAAGAATGATGGTGGATATATCATCTCGAGCTTACATAATATTACGGCACTGTCATTTTTTAACTGCTACAAGACCATTGTATCCAATGTTTTTGCACACAACTACTTAAAGAAATGGCTCAACTTAGATAACACATTGTACACATCCTTTCTTAAGTACCCTTGAGCTGCAACTGGAAGTAAACATTGTATGAACACATGGTAATCATGGCTTTTCATCCCTGATATTTTACAATCTCTAGTAGTGACACAACGAGATAAGTTTGATGCGTACCCATCAGGGAGCTTAACAGAGTCCAACCATTCACAAAATTTCCTTCTCTTAGGCAAAGCTAATGTATAGCAGGCAAGTGAGATTAAAAACCTATTACCATCTCGTTTTAGATGTAGTTCCTCTCTTATTCCCATTAGCTCCAAATCCATGCAAGCCTTCATGGAATCTTTGGTTTTGCCCTTAATATTCATCAATGTCCCCAACACATTCTCACATATATTCTTCTCTATATGCATGACATCTAAATTGTGTCGCAGTTTTAGTGTCCGCCAATAAGGCAATTTAAAAATTATACTTTTTTTGTCCAATTCAATTCTTGCTCTGTACGTTTTCGCTTCCTTTTATTCAGTGGATTCCCGCATGTAACATTATTAGGAATATGAGTTAGTTGCCCAAGCACATCATCCCATGACAACATTTTAGGCTCTGACCTTTTATCTGGCTTACCATCATATTTTTTGCTTCGTCGCCAAACATGGTTGTCATCCAAGTATCGACGATGTCCCATGTAACATTGATTTTGCCCATTCTTCAACCTAAGCAAACATGTATCCTTGTTGCAAATCAAACATGCTAGTTTCCCTTTTGTGCTCCACCCAGACAATATTACATAAGCAGGAAAGTCATTTATGGTCCACACTACAGCAGCATGTAACTGAAATGTCTCACCAGTGTATGCATCATGTCTCCACACCATTCTGCCATAATTCTTTCAGCTCATCTATCAACGGTTGTAAATAAACATCAATATCCTTTCCAGGAGACTCTGGTCCAGGTATAAGCAAGGATATCATGAAGAAGTGCTCTTTCATACATTTCCAAGGTGGCAAATTATAAGGCATAAGAACCACTGGCCACATACTGTAACTAGTACTCAAATTTTCAAATGGATTGAATCCATCACTTGCTAACCCAAGTCGAACATTGCAAGGATCTTGAGCAAACCACTCATGCTCCTTACCAAAATCTTGCCATGCTTTAGCATCAGTAGGATGCCTAATTTTATTCTCTTCTTGGACAAGTTTCTCTTTATGCCACCTCATATCCTCAGCTGTCTTCTTTGACATAAATAATCTTTGAAGCCTGTATTTAATAGGAAAATAGCGTAACACTTTTTGAGGAACCTTCTTATGCTTACTTGAATTAGGCTTCCATCTAGAGGCTCGACAATTCTAATTCAGACATTGTTGAAAATCTTTATACTCTTTCCAAAATAGTGCACAATTATTCGGGCATGCATGTATGGAGATGTAACCAATGCCAAGATCACGTATTAATTTTCTTGCCTCGTAGTAGGATGTCAGAAGTGTCTCACCACAAGGAAAAGCATCCTTAAACAGCTCGAAATATTTGTTGAATAGTTTGTCACTATAGTTATAAGTTGTCTTCACATGAAGAAACTTAACAAGAAAAGACAACTTAGAGTACTTTTGGCAACCCGGATACAAATCAAGCTGTGCATCTGCCAATAGTCTAGTGTATTTCTTAGCTTTTTCAGACACAATAGGATGACTACTAGATGCTTCCCTTTCATTAATTCTCCAATATAGAAAAGAACCTCAAAAATTAGAAAAGAGTATCCAAAACAGTGAAAATACTATAACTCCCTACTTCAGAGTCATTTTTTAGTTTTGTTTTTTTCTACATCTCAATTTTGGTTAGAACATTCTATGTGCAAATTTTCATGGTTATCAGACTCCGTTTCGGGATTTTACCACATCAAATCCTAAAAAATGACCCGAAAATAACATAAAAAGTATTCAAACCTATGACAATGCTCTAACTCCTTACTATGGAGTCGTTTCTCAATTCTGTTTTTTTTTTCACACATCACTTTTGCCTAGATCATTCTACATGTAAAGTTTCATGACTATGGGAGGTTGTTTATGGATTTTAGTACCTCAAAAACCCCAAAAAATGATCCAAAAATAACATAGACAGTTTCTAAAACAGTGACAATCCTCTAACTCCCTACTATAGAGTCCTTTCTTAGTTCTGTTTTTTTTCACACCTCACTATTGCCTAGATCATTCTACATGTAAACTTTCATGGCTATCGAAGGCTCTTTCTGAATTTTAGTACCTCAAACCCAAAAGGAGACCTAAAAATTACAAAAGAGTTTCCAAAACCGTGAAAATGTTCTAACTCTCTTCTCCGAAGTCCTTTTTCAGTTCCATTTCTTTTCACACCTCACTTTTTCCTAAATCATTCTACGTGTAAAGTTTCATGGCTATCAGAGGCCGTTTCGGGATTTTAGCACCTTAAATTCCAAAAAATGACTCGAAAATAACATAAAATTTTTTCAAAATAGTGACAATGCTCTAACTCCCTACTCCGAATCCTTTTTTAGTTTTGTTTTTTTTTTCAAACCAAAATTTTTCCTAGGTAATTCCACGTATCAAGTTTCATGGATATTGGAGGTTGTTTTGGGATTTTAGTATCTCAAACCCAAAAAGAGACTCGAAAATTACAAAGAGTTTCCAAAATAATGAAAATGCTCTAACTCCCTATTCTGGTGTCCTTTTTCAGTTATGTTTTTTTTCACACCTCATTTTTGCCTAGTTCATTCTATGTGTAAATTTTCATGGCTATCAGAGGCCATTTTAGGATTTTAGTACCTCAAACCTCAAAAAAAAAAAAAACCCAGAAATTACAAAAGAGTTTCCAAAACAGTGAAAATGCTATAACTCTCTACTCCCGAGTAATTTTTCAGTTTTGTTTTTTTCTACACCTCAATTTTGATTAGATCATTCTATGTGCAAATTTTCAAGGTTATTGGAGTCCGTTTCGGGATTTTAGCACCTCAAATCCCAAAAAATGACCCGAAAATAACATAAAAAGTTTCCAAAATTGTGACAATCCTCTAACTCCCTACTCTGGAGTCGTTCTTCAGTTCTATTTTTCTCACACCTCATTTTTTTCTAGATCATTCTATGTGTAAAGTTTCATGGCTATTAGAGGACGTTTCGGGATTTTAGTACCTCAAACCCAAAAAAAGACCCAAAAAGTATGGAGTTTCCAAAAACTGTGAAAATGCTCTAACTCCTTACTCCGGAGTCCTTTTTGAGATCTAATTTTTGTCACATCTCACTTTTGCCTAGAACATTCCATGCGTGAAGTTTCATGGCCATCAGAGGCTATTTTAGGATTTTAGTTTCTCGAAACCAAAAAAAGATTTTGAAAATTACGAAACAGTTTCCAAAATTGTGAAAATGCTCTAACTCTCTACTCTGAAGTGCTTTTTTAGTTCCATTTATTTTCACACCTCACTTTTACATATATCATTCCACGAGTAAATTTTTATGGCTATCTAAGGCCGTTCGGGATTTTAGTACCTTAACTCCCAAATAACAAGCAAAAGTTAACATAAAAGTTTCCAAAACAGTAACAATACTCTAACTCTCTACTTTGGAGTCCTTTTTTAGTTCTGGTTTCTATTTCAAACCTTAGTTTTGACTACATCATTCCACGTGTAAAGTTTCATAGCTAACCGAGGCCGTTTCGCGATTGCAGTACATGAAACCCCAAAAAAGACTCAAAAATTATAAAAGAGTTTTCAAAACAGTGAAAATGGTCTAACTCTATACTCCAGATCCCTTCTTCAATTCCATTTATTTTCGCACCTCACTTTTGCCTAGATCTTTCCATGTGTTAATTTTTATGACCATCTTAGGTCGTTTAGGGATTTTTGTACCTCAAGACCAAAAAAAGACCCAAAATTGTAAATGAGTTTGCAAAACAGTGAAAATGATCTAACTCTCTACTTCAGAGTCCTTTTTTAGTTCCGTTTGTTTTCATATGTACCTCACTTTTTCCTATATCATTTTACATGAAAAGTTTGATGGCTATTCAAAAACCCCAAAAAATTACCCGAAAATAACATTAAAGTTTCCAAAATCGTGAAAATGTTGGTCCCTCATCAGAAGTGATTATTTTAGTTCCGTTTGTTTCAACACCTCATTTTTGCCTAGACTATTCCATGTGCAAAGTTTGAAGGCTATCCTAAGGCTGTTCCAGGATCTTAGTACCCAAAACCTCCAAAAAGATAACATGGAAATAAGATTTTTTGCTACAAAAAATTAGTTTCGTCACAAAATGTGTATTTATTGTGACATACCTAGTTTTTCAACAAAGTTTATTGTGACAAAAAAAAATTCATTGCAATAAGAATAATCTATTGTGACAAAGAGTTTTGTCACTATCTATGAGAGTAGAATTTATTGTGACCAAAAAAGTTTGTAGCAGTAGGTTTTACTTGTTGTGAAGTGTTTCATTGTCATATTTTAAAATAAAGATTTATTGCTACAAATTTATTTTGTCACTAATATATCAAAAAAACAATTACTATGACAAATTTATTGTAATGAAAATATTATGTCCCAAATGTTAATCCCATTAATGCCAAAAGCTTGTTGTGACAAAAAACTGTCACAATAAACGGACCCTATTATGACAAAGTATGTGATGAAAAACTTTGTCACCATATATCCACAAATGAAACTTTATTGTGACAAATCTATTGTGATGAAAATATTATGTCACAAATGTTAATCCCACCAATGCCAAAAGTTTGTTGTGACTAAAAGCTTTGTCACAATAACAGAACCTATTATGACAAAATTTGGTTTGTCACTATGTATAAAAAATAAAACATTATTATGCCAAATTTATTGCAATGAAAATGTTATGTCACAAATGTTTATTCCCGCCATTGACCAACACTTCCCGCCATGACATTCTTGACAAACTATCATGACAAATGATTTTTGTCACAGTTGTGGACTTCTTGTGATGAACTATTGTGACAAAATATTGTTTTGTCACTAATTTACCTCTTGGTATGACATTTTGTGACAACATTGATTTTTGTCACGGTAGGTATACCTTTCGTGACAAATTTCATTTCGTCACAATAAAATTCATTGCAATATATGATATTTGTTGTAGTGATTCCATGGTTAATACTATATTAGGAAAGTGTTATATTCAATTAGATCATCAAGATCCATATTAAGGTTTAAAACCCTAGTTGTTTTCAGATTCACAACCCTAGAATGACTCTAGTCTTCTTATGATTAGAATCATTTTAGGAAAGTGAGATATTTAAGAGACTTCTAAAAGTCTATATTCAAATATTTTCTAAAATAGTTTTGTAAATCTACTATCTAAAAATTCTTTTCAAATATTTACTTTCCAAAAGCTCTTTGTCTTGGAGTCCAAGTTAAAACCCTAGAGTCCATGTCTAGAAAACTATAACTTTTCAAAGTGGAGTTTCGCATAAAAATATAGATTTCTTAATTCAAAGTCATATAAGATGATAGATTTTCAAAAACAAACCTTTCCTTTTTAAATTGAAATCCCATCTTTCCAATTCAAGTGCATTGCATAAATCTTAGATCCTAGGATTGCTTAAATCCCAAGTTAACCTTAAACCTAGGTCAAACCATTTCAAACTCAACTTTCCAAATTCAATTTTTTCTTAATCAAATATTTCTTAAAATGGAAACTTTCCTAAAATAGAATTTTCCTAATTTTAAAACTTTTCTAAGTTCAAACTCTCCAAATTCTAACTTTACAAAATTTTCAAATCAAATCATATCTTTTCCAATATTTCAAAAATAAAACCTTCTTAAAGTAAAACCTTCCTAATTCAAAATTTTCTAAAATCAAGCTTTCTAAAATAAAACTTTTTAAGCTCATGTTTAAACCCTAGGTCACTTAAGTCCTCGGATACCTAAGCTCTAGTTCAACCCTAACCCTAAGTTAGGAAACTTCAACTCTTTTCGAAGTTTAAAGTTTAAATCAAGATGGCTTTTAAACCCCAATTCAAGCCAATATGATTTTGAAGTTCAATTCAAACTTTCCAAGACAAATTAAAGTACCATTTCAAGGCTCAATTTCAAATTCAAGTTTTATTGCGAAGTCAACTCCAAGTTCGATTTCAAATCAAAGTTAATTTCAAATTAAAGTTTAATATCGAATCTTCCAATCAAAGTTCAAACCAAAACCTTTTCAAGTCAAATTTTTCTAAGAACCTAAAGTGTCTATTTTTTATCGGACCTCGAGTTCGAACTACGACTAATCTGATTCTCAACAAAGGAATACATAGGCAGCCCTCATGGGTGCAGTCATAACATTTTTTAAAAATTCAAATTTCTTTTTCAAAATCTCTCTCAAAATTTAAATTATTTTCATGCACTTGCATATCATGCATCACATCATCCTTAAAGTGATGACAAAAACTTTTTTCTAAAATTCTTAAAGTTGATATAATTGGACATTTAATAATTGGATATTCTAAATGAGTGAACATAAGGTGACAAGATATGCAGATACCGCAAGGGCAAGATAGGGTGATAGATTAGTGTATTTTCCTTATACATAACCAACCCACGAACCTAGAATCACTATTTTTGAAAGATCAAAACAGAGCCATTTTTCTAAAAACGCTTAAACATTCTTCAAAGGTTGCCAACCAACTTGTTTTTCAAAAAACCCTCTCTTGAGAAAGTTTCCAAAACTTTTTCAAAAACTCTAAGTTTAGTCTTTGGATTTTACTTGGTTTTAAGTGACCTAACTCACCTTAACAATATTAGGTGGTGACTTCAATTCTTTTTTCTAAAATCCTTATTCAAATCAATTTCTAATTCAAACCTAGTCGCACTCGTCCTTCTAGGAGAATCAGTTCTAAAAAGAGAATACCATGTGTATTTTTCACACTCGAGTGTAAAAAATCAGGGCACGGCAGTAACCATTTAGCATAAAAACATATTTACACTTAATAAAGTTAACGGGTGGGTTGTACTAAGTTATCACTTATTACATAAATTGAGACCATTTAATAAAAACATATTATGAAGGATATCAATTGAACTCGTGTTTTGAGAGCATAATTTTAAGAGAAGTTGTGTTATGCACATTTAGATACCAACAACTACAATAAGCTAATTTTATAAAAATAATGTAAGCACCCCATTTTTGCCCGCTCGGCAATTTTCAGCCCAACCGAGCTTGGTTTCAAACACCACAGCACATGCAGGCTCAGGATGTGCCTATCAATCTCTAATCCAATCAATTGGTCACTTCTCAACCCACAAGGACCCGTTAAAGCCATAAGCACCATTATTCCAGGCAGCTTTCCTGACCAGGCAGTCCTTGAAACCAACGCCATCCAGGTAGCTTCTCGGGATCGGGCGATCTCGGGGACCAGCACCTCATCAAATTTCAGACGGTTCACTTCTGGTGACCGCTAGCCCGCCAATGTAGAATGTCCGTCATTTGGTAGTTCTTTGAGACCGGGCATTCTCAGAGACTAACACCACCCTTCTAGGTAGCTTTTTGAGACCAAGCGTTCTCAGGAACCAACACCACCCCTACAGGTAGCTCTCTAAGACCGGGCATTCTTAGAGACCAACACCGCACATGTATTTTTTTGAGAGCGGCCGATCTCGGGAACCAACACCTAGGTCAACACTGGCGCCTGCTAGCCTGACTCGGTGAAAAATGACCAAACCTGCCCCTTGGGTCTCCAGGCACGTTTTGAGAAAGTTCAAAATCTCTCAAAATGATAAGTCCATCCTTCCAAAATGTTATTAAACCATTAGGCTTCCCCCGCACGCCATTTGGTCCAAATTCAGTCCTATTCCGACTCACTCCGGTCAAAATGACCGTTTTGCCCCTAAACACCTTAGCACGGCACAAACCCTACCGAACAGTAAAAGACTCTCTTAAAACCATCCCTGAACACCCCTACATGCTTAACCCGACACACCAAACCATTCCTAACCATTTCCAACCGATCTTGACCAAAATGACCTTTTTTGCAATCTAAACATGCCCCGAAACAGCACCGGTCTTGGGATTTCGAGCAAAGGCTTTCACCATACACCCTTGTTTAACTCGAGGAGGACCCTACGACATTAAGCGCACACGACTCGATAAAAGTTCCCCAGAGCGTCTCGTAGACGCTCTGTCTAAATTATCTTTTCTCCCGATTCCCCGGTTATAATGCACCATCAACTGACTTGAGAAATGCATAAATCAGGAAATTTTTGAAAGCTCGTTCATAGATCTTTCCATCGATATGGCTTGATCGAATAGATCGCTTCCTGAAGCAGTTCATCGTATGGCTCATACCCTGTTACTTTTGACAATCCCTAGAGCATCTCGCAAACACTCCGCCAAGGTTGACTTTTTTCCCAATTCCCTTATTAAAACGCACCGTCAAACTACTTGAGAAATGCGTAAATCTGGAAATTTCTAAAAATATTTCCACAGTACTTTCCATCGGTACAGTCCGATCGAAAAGATCGCTTCCCGAAGGCCTCGATCAGACAACACGAAAACAGCCCCTTTTGAACACCCTCAGAGTGTATCACAAGCGCTCTCCAAAAATGCTCTTTTATGCACGCTGTCGCGCCCAGATTTTTCGCACTCGAGGAATACTCACGTAAGCGGGAAAAATGCTGTACTATTTCGTTAGAACTCACCCTCCTAGAAGAATGAGTGCGACTAGGTTTGAATTGAAAATTTGATTTGAATAAAGGGCTTTTGAAAAAGATTCGGAGTTACCACCTAATTTGATTAAGGTGAGTTAGGTCACCTAAAAACTAAGCATAATCCTAAAACTACACTTAGGGTTTTTGAAAAACGATTTTGAAAATATCTCCTCAAGAGAGGGTTTTTAGGAAAACTGGTTGTTTGGCAACCTTTGGAAAACATTTAAGCTCTTTTTGAAAAATAACTTCTTTCGGTCTTTGAAATTAGTGATCCTAGGTTCGGAGGTTGGTTACATGTAGGGAAGACGCATTAAGCCATCACCCTACCCCGCTCTTTCGGTACCTACATGTCAATCTACCCTAGATTCACCTATGAGAGTCTTTAACTAACTATTGTTCAATCCTATCCACTTTGGAAAACAATGCTTGAAAGAAACTAACATGATGCATGATATGCAAGTGCAAAATAAGAGAGAGTTGGAGAATAGATTTGGAAATAAATTTGAAAAGAAATTGATTTGATTTGAAAGACATTTGAAATTGGATGGATTTGAAATTGAAAAGTTTTGGAAATTGAAAATAGAGATTTGAAATTGGAAATTTGAAAATAGATTGGAGATTTGGAAACATTTTGGAATTTGAAATTTGAAAAATATGGAGGAATTTGAAATTTGAAAGAAGTTGTGACCGCACCTATGAAGGTTGCCTACATATCCTTTTGGAGGAATCAAGTTAGTCGTAGTTCGGATAAGAGTCCGATTGAAAAGAGATTGAATTGGAAGATTGAGAGATTAAACTTTGATTGGAAGATTTGAAAAGATTTGATTTTGAAAAACTTGGTTTTAGGAAACCTAGACTTAGGAAAGAGAGGATTTAGAAAGGACTTGAAATCAATAAAGACTGGATTTGACTTGAAAAGATTTTGAAAAAGAATTGATTTGAATATTAGACTTGGAAGATTGGAGAAAAATTGGAATTAAGAAAGGTTCGAATTTGGAAAGTTTCAAATTAGGAAAGTTTCATTTTTGGAAAGTTTTGGAATTAGGAAAGTTTTTGACTTAGGAAAATTTTAAATTTGGAATGTTTTAAAATAGGGAAGTTTCAACTTAGAAAAGTTTGAATTTGGAAAGGTTTGAAAAAGGAAAGTTTTCAATTTAGGAAATGTTTGAATTAAGAAAGTTTTGAGTTTAGAAAAGTTTCGGATTTGAAAAGATTTGAAATTTAGAAAGCTTAAGATTTAGAAAGTTTTAGAGTTTGAGTTTTAGAAAATCTTAAAATTAGGAAAGGTTGAGTTTAGGAAAGATTTGAAAACTCAGATTTGGAAAGTTAAGATTTGGAAAGGGGTAGAATTAGGAAAGGGTTGAATTTTAGAATTTTAGGAAAGACTTTTATGTTCAAGTTTTGGAAACTTAAGGTTTAGGAAAGGAGAAGTTTAGGAAGAAGTTGAATTAGGAAAGATTTGGATTAGGAAGGGATTGAATTTTGTTTCTAAAAGGGAAGGTTGGATTTTGTTTCCAAAAACGGAGGACGGGATCTAGTTTCCTAAATGGGGAGATTTGATTTGGTTTCCTAAAGGGGAGATAGGATTTGGCAAGGATTTGAAAAGGGAGATTCTAGAAACCCTAGATTTGGAAAACTATAGTTTTGAGGTAGAAAACAGGTTTTGGAAACATGTATAGTTTGGATGTGAAAACAAGAGGTTTTGGGAACCTAGGTTTGGGGCAGCATTTAAAAACCATGTTTTTGGGAAGAAAATTAGGGTTTCCTAATGGTTAACTCTAGGGCTTGACTTGGGCTCTAAGGAAAGAGTTTTTGGAAAGTGAGTTTTTGGAAACGAAGATTTTCTAGAAGGGAATCCTAGGAAGGAGTTTCTAAAGGGAAGAGTTTTTTGAAAAGTAGATTCGAAGAGAGAGTTTTTGGAAAGAGATTTTTAAAGAGAAGGAGTTTTTGGAAAGTGTGTTTTTGGAAACAAGTTTTTGGAAGAAAAATCCTAGAGGGGAGTTTCTAGAAGGGAGATTTTGGGAAAGAGAGTTTTTGGAAAGATTTTTTGGAGAGAGTTTTTCTAGGAAAGAGACCTAGGGAACATTTTTGGAAAGTGGACTTTGAAGAGAGCATTTTGAAAAGGAATTGAAAAAGGAGGTTTTGAAAAATAGGTTTTTGGAGGGAATTTTTGAAAACCACTTTGGGAAGGAGAGTTTTAGGAAAATACATTGAAAAAGAGAGTTTTGAAAAGAGAGTTTTTAGAAAGTGTAAAAACGTCTCACTTTCCTAAAGCGATTCTAACCATAAGAGGGCTAGAACCACTTTAAGAAAGTGGTTTTGAAAACAACAAAGGTTGAAAATATGGTCCATGTTGGTCACTTTAAATGTAACACTTTCCTAAAGCAATCCTAGCCATGGAAAAGCTAGAATCACCCTAGGATTGTGGTTTTGAAAACAAGTTTTTGAAAAGGGGATTTTGATGCAATTTTGAAAACAAGTTTGAAAATGATTTGAAAAACAACTTTGAAAACGGTTTTTGGAAGATGCAAGATCATGATATGTACAATGCAATTTTGGGGTCGTGAACATACAAGGCTAAGGCTTCACCAGATAATCAAGGGGGCCAGATCCACGTGGTCTCTGGTTAGACTAGAAGAAAGCCCCCGACACGGTGACTCTCCAATAGCCCAATCCTGCACATGAACTGGGAATCCCCTTGTTTCAAGCATGCAAAGAAAGGGGGCGAAAGAGATGGGGGATTAAAATAGAGAAAACCCAAGTGGGTTAGGAGAGAGAAGAGAGAGGAGGGAAAGTACGGAAATTTAAATAGGGAGCCTACCGTATGTCTTGTTTATTTTGCGCGCCTTGCTTGTCTTCGTCTTGATCTTCGTCTTCAATCTTCAAGAGCTGTCTTCAAGCTTTAGATGACAGCTCTTCAAGTCTTTGAAGGAGGGTTGAAGTTTAGTGTATGAGTGTATGGGGGTGTGTATGAGTGTATATGAGGTTACGGTTTGTGTAGGGTGGCTAAGGTTTGGAAAACCTGGGGAAGCTAGGGTTTAGGAGGTGCTCGAGCTCTGTATATCGAAATATATGATTTTTAGGTTGAGTTTGCGGATCCTTTTCACGTTGGAGGAGGCTCTGTATTTATAGAGGTTGGACAACACTGGCGCTTGTTGCAGTGGTGCCAGGCCAGAATTTACACTAGTGCCACTAGGAGTGGCGCCAGGCCAATTTTTGGCTTGGCACCACCAGCCATTTAGGAAATATTTAAGGTCGGCAAGCAACGTATCTTTGACTAGATTTGGGCGTCTGTACTAGTGACTACCATGCAATTTTTAGCCTAACTTCACTAGGAGTGACTCCGAAAAGTCCGGGAATGATTTGAAGGAGCCGGGAATGACCCAGAAGGCTGAAAAAGAGTAGGAACACTTAGAATAGTGTCCCGGTGGTATTTGACTTGAAAAGTGAGGATAGGATGTGTCGGAAAGGTTGACCAAGCCTTTAGGGGCAAAACGGTCAATCGGATTGGGAAGCTGCCTGGACGGACTCGGACTGTCCCGGAAGAAGACTTGGGATCTGGAAACATTATTCAGAATGTTCCCAGAGATTGCCGGTTTGATTCCCAGAGCCGGCGTGGTTGGAAAAGGAGACCGGCCCACCAGGGGCAAAACGGTCATTTCGTACCGAGTTTGCCAAAACTGACTCGGAATGATCTGGAAAGACAAAGAAAGATTTAGAACACTATAAAAAGCATTCTTGGGAAGTTACCGGTTTGATACCCAGAGCCGGTGTGGTCGAAAAGGAGACCGGTCTACTAGGGGCAAAACGGTCATTTTGTAACAGGTTGGCCGGAACGGACTCGGAATGATCCGGAAAGGTAGAGGAGGATTGAGAATACTATAAGAAGTATTATTAGGAGGTTACCGGTTTGATACCCAAAGCCAGTGTGGTTCCCGGGGCATTCGGATGCCTAGGGGCAAAATGGTCATCTTGACCGGAAAGTCTCGGAAAAGGTCCAAAGGGCAGTTTGGTCATTTTTCACCGAAGCGGGCCAACAGACACTGGTGTTGGCCTGGGTTTTGAGTGTTTCCGCCACTCTGACGGTGGTTGTCGTGACACAGGGGTTTGTTGGCAATTCCATAGATTGACCTATTTGTGAGTATTTCCGCTACTCTAACGATTTTGTGAGTAGTTTCACTACTCGGACCGTTTCGAGGAATAAACTGTCTCGAGAAAGGGATTGGAAAGGAGACTTACCGTCTTCGAAAAGACGTGCCTGGATTAGAACCGTCTCGAGGAAGAAACTATCTCGAGAGAGGGGTTCGAAAGGGGTCTTATCGTCTTAAAAAAGACATGCCTGGATTGGAACCATCTCTAGGAATAAACTATCTCGAGAGTGGGATTGGAAAGGGGTCTTACCGTCTTAAAAAAGACGTGCTTGGATTGGAACCGTCTCAAGGAATAAACTGTCTCGAGAGTAGGATTGGATTGGAACCATCTCGAGGAATAAACTGTCTCGAGAGTGGGATTGGAAAGGGGTCTTACCGTCTCCGAAAAGACGTGCCTGGGTTGGAACCGTCTCGAGGAATAAACTGTCTCGAGAGAGGGGTTGGAGTTGGAATTGGAAAGAAACAATGCCCCCAAAGGGCATTTTGGTCATTTTGTCTCTATTTGGGTCTGGTGGGCCCGCGAGGCGATGGATAGACGGGATTTAAACTTTAGAAAAATCGGTTTTGATTAGAATACACCCACAATGACTTGAAAACAAGTCTGAACGGAGTGTAGACTGTCGAGCGGTCAAAAATGGGGTGCTTACACACGCTTCCCAAGATGATATCCCGCATTTCCAAACACAATTCAAACTTTTAAAAAACATGAAAGTTCACGAGAAACCCTGGGAGAACACTGTGGGTGTAACCGATTCTCTTGAAACCTTTCCGATTGGCTCAATTATCGAGACAAAGTGTGGACAAACCTTTCTAGTGATGGAGCGTATGCTATATGCGCTCAAATTTTGATCAGATCGACCAACTTTTGATCAACAATCGAGATTTAACTAGTACACAAAATGCAACGTGTCATTATGGCAATGGAATAGTAGTTGCGCATGTCATACATGCGTAGGGTCAAATTTTGGCCAGGCCCATGTAGCACATGCGCTAGGCCTGTTCCAGATTGCCTATAAAAACCAGACCACCCCTTTGCATATTCCATCTCTGAAATTGATGCGAAGCTCCGGTGAAACTGCTTCAGAACCTCGAATCCTTACATATATTCCACCCCTCTAACACTTAGACTAGATCCTACCTCCCTCAATCCTATACACTTCACCTACAATGCCTTATACACACTTACACACTCCCTTCTAGTCCCTCAAGCCCTCTTGAAGTCTTTCAAGCTTCAATCAAGACATCCATTGAAGACTACAAGTGTGTTGAAGACAGAAGGTGGTATCCCTTTTACATTTTTGTCTTCCCCCACTCTTCTCTTCTCCCTCCTAGCCTACTTAGGCTATTCTCTATTTTAATCCCCATCTTCAACCCCCCATTCTTGCATGCCTGAGCCAAGAGGGCTTTTAGATCATGCCTAGAGGAAAGCAAGTGAGAGCCATCGTATAGGGGGATCTCTCACTAGCCCACTTTAAGATGGTATGACCTAGGAGCCCCTTGTTTGTATGGAGTAGCCTAAAAGCCTTGTATGTGATCATGACCCCCTTGCATATTACTCTTTTGATCATGTCTTATATGCTTGGCTTCATTTTATGCTTAGTGTCATGTTTTACAATGCTTGTATTGCTCTTATTTTCACGCCATTTCCAAGCTCTATATTTCTTTCAAAAATGGTTCCAAGAGTTATCCCCTCGAAGCATAGGATAAGACCTTAGAAATCATGCTTTAGAGAATTCCCTACTAGCCCCTAACTCCCACTTTGGCATCATGACATTTTAACTTGCATAAGGGTTGCTTTCTAATTCTCCAATTTTTAAGATTTCCATTCTTTTAAGTGTAGTGATTGAAATGGCCCTATGGAACTCTCTCTTGAGTGGTCTCCCTTTTGTTTGGCCATATGAACCCTCCTTTGATGAAATGTCTCCCTTTAAACATGGTTTTCAAAATCCTTCTCAAAAGATGGTTTTCAAAAATGCATTCTCTCCATCTTTGCATTACAAATGATTTTCCAAAAGTTGTCATCATTATGTTGATTTTTGAAATCCCCACTCTTGTTAAGATAAAGGTTATAATGGTCATGAGGAAGCCTTCCTTGGAATGGTCTCCAAACACCAACTATATAAACCATACTCTTGGCTAGAGTCCAAAGGGTTGTCCACCAAAGTTTATTGTATAACATGTTTTGCTTTTCAAAGCTCTTTCCAAAAGTGCATTAAACCAAATTTTAAAACCATTTCCCAATCCCACCCTAGGTTAACTTGACCCTAGTTGTCCAACCTTGGGTTAGCTTGACCCTAGTTATTCAACACTAGTTTGAGTTCACCCTAGTTCATTTACCTTAGGTTAACCTAACCTAAGTCACCTTAACCTTAGGTTAACCCAACCTTAGTTAATTAACCATAGGTCATCTTAACCTTAGGTTAACCTAACCTAACCCAAGTTAGTTAACCTTAGGTCACTCCGAACCCTAGGCCAACCTAACCTAGGTTAGTATACTTCAAGGTCCGAACTCTTGAACCCTTTTTTAAATAATCATTCAATTTTAAACTATTCTCAAAACCTATTTTTCCAAAACCTCCTACTCTCATGATTTCAAAAAAACCAACTCCATAAACTCCTCAAATGTTCTTACACTCCATCTTTAAGGCGTTTTCAAAAATATTTTCAAAAGATCACAAACCTAAAGTGTCCCTAGCCCTCTCATGGTTAGGGATTCCAAGGAAAAGTGATATATAAAGAACAACCTCCAAGGTTGTCCATATTAGGATTCTAAACCCTTAGCCATTTCCAAAAACCACTTTCAAAAACTAATTCATCAAAATATTCTAAAGTCATGCCGCCAAGGTTTTTAAAACAAGACTTCAAAAACACTTTCAAATTCTCTTGAGACATGCCAAAGTATTTTTCCAAAACTCCCTCAAGTTGATCCAAAAACATTTTTAAAATATGCCACCATCCAATTTCAAGTCAAACTTCTAAGACCACAAAGAGTCTTCAACTTCCAAGATCATAAAGAGTCTTTAACTTCTAAAGACCTCAAAGTGTCTTAAACTTTTCCAAAGATCTCCAAGTATCTTAAACTTTTTCAAAGACCTTCAAGTGTCTTAAACTTTTTCAAAGATCCCAAAGTGTCTTAAAATCCTCAAAGTATCTTCAAATCTTCCAAAGGCCCTAATGCGCCTATTTTTTTTTTATCGGGCTCTGGCCCAAACTACGAATGACCTGATTCTCGCCAAATGAGATACGTATGCAACCTAAAATGGTGCGGTCATAACTTTTATTTCAACTCCAATCCCTTTTTAAAAAATTTCAATCAATTCAAAGTTTCCATTTCAAACTCCTCCAAAGACTTCCATTTTCAAACTTCTTCCAAAACTTGCATCATTCATCCGAAAGGTGATGAGTAAACTCCGTTTTCAAAATTCTAAAATGGATATTAAATAGACAATAGTAACCGGTTATTCTAGTGAGTGAACAAAAGGGTGATTAGACATGTAGGTACCGAAAGGATGGGGTAGGGTGATGATCTTAAGATATCTTCCCTACACGTAACCAACCCCCAAACCATAGATTTCTGTTTTCAAATGACCAAAATGGAGTTATTTTCCAAAAGGGCTTAAATCTTTCCAAAGGTTGCCAAACAATCTATTTTCTTAAAAACTCTCTCTTGAGGAAGTTTTCAAAACCTGTTCCAAAAATCCTAAGTTTAGTCATTGGATTAACATTTAGTTTTAGGTGCTCTAACTCACCTTAGTCAAGTTAGGTGGCGACTCCTATTTTTGTAAAGCTCTTATTCAAACCAATTTCCAAACCCAGTTGCACTCGTCCGTCTAGAAGGACAAGTTCTAGTGATAGAGTTCCGTGCTTTTTGTCTCCAAGCCGAAAGGACCTTGGACACCTAAAAACCGGAGCGCGACAAATAAGTTTTCAAACCATCCTAGTTAAATAAAGAATTTTGAGTTATAATGTGAATGCCTCTATATCACAAACCGATGTTTATAGTGCGATTTTCATCTCACTCCCCTTTCCCCCTTCCCTTTATCTCGCTGTAGTTGAGATAATAATTTTTAGGTATTTTTTTTTTTTTTTGCTAATTGGATGTACAGACCAACTTGCGCCATCTCGACTAACCCAGCGGCTGATGCAAACCCCTTGTCCCACACAAATCAAGTAATTGTTAAAGTCGAAAGACTTGGAGGTGGTCCTAAGAAATTGATAGCACCTAAGAGATTTTAAACCTAGTTTTTAAGCATCTAAGACTGAGATTTCAAATTTGAGTATGGGTAGTTGTTCAAGTTCAACACAGAAATATATTAAAGTAGATTTTTCATTTTTTTATTGATTCTTTCAAATTAGAAAGTTAATTTTTTATTTTTATAATGGATAGGCATGATCTAAAAGAACATAATAATGAAAAGAAAATTAAACTTCAATTAAAAAAAAGTTATTAAAGATAAAAAAAAATATTACTTTGCAAACAACTTAAATGAGCCATGTTCAAAATTTTTAGTTTTTTTTTTTTAATCATTTTGCTTCTAAAATTGAGTCTTGTTCCACATCGGATATTTTAAATAAATCTGCGTTCTATTATACGGTAATCACCGAGCTAGGTTGCGCAAGCTTGTGACCTGAGCAGGGGCATGAAGTTGGTCAGAGGCCACTACAAACTGCATCCGTTGGACATGCGGGCAGGCTCACCCTTTTCTTTCCTTTTTTTGGACTTTCGTATTACCGCTTATTAAAGTTTGGCCAAATTTCTGTTAACTTTTGATTTAACTGAAACTACGGTCCTTGATCGAGCAGAATGAATAATCACAATTTGTATAGCTGATTTCATATAATTTGGGCAAGATTTATAAAGTATTGCTGAAATTATAAACCCTGATCAAGTAGAAAAACAAATCAGAATTTGTACAGCCGATCCCAAATAGTTTGGGCAAGGCTTATATTACGTTTGGCTAAATTTTTATTAACCTTTGATTCTACTGAAATTACATTCCTTGATCTGGCAGAATAACAAATCATGATTCATATAGCCGATCCCTAATAGTTTGACCAAGGTGTTATTAAATTCGACTGAACATGTCTTTATTTTTTTGTTGATGAGGAACCACCCGTGGACAAGATCACTTTGGACCAACTCCAATAACACAAACTATAGAAACCTGCAATCACCAACAAATGACAAGTATAAACCCGAGTCTCTAGAAAGAGTTGAACCAAGACATATCAGTTTATGGTCTGTGCCAAGTTCAACCCCTACTGTTGGTGCTATGGTTTGCTTACCTTTCTACTAATCCACTTACAATATTCCAAAGTCATCAATATATTAGTTCATGAAGTTCCGGCTAAAGCAATAAATTTACTTATATCATAAAGAGTTCTTCGTACTTAATGAGTGTTGGGGAGATTTTCCCAAGATCTTGTATAGAGGATAAAGAAAGAAAATAAATATAGCACATACTCACAAAGAGACACATATTTATTTTGGTTCACCCAAATAATTAAGAACTATATCCACACTGAGTCACTACGGCATTCACTATGAATAAATAGGAGATTACAAAAGAGGAGTTACAAGAGTTTAACAAACTCTCTCTTACACAAACCCTCATTGTTTTCTCTTGATTCCTTACACCCACTTCTGCTAATTCTATGTATATATCTCTGCATCCACTGGCTCTCTTCCTTTCATAGACAGAAAAAGGGAAGAGAGTCATCCGGTGGCAGCTGTGAATTTCTTCCCCAAAGACTTTAAGAATGGTACAAATCTTCAAATGTTGCGGGCGGTGGGAAGTCTTCATATGCGGGCTTTTGGATGGTTGGTGGATTGTCTCCACACGGGACAATCTCCCACTTGGAGATAAACACCATATATCGCTGCATAATACTGTAGTGACTTAATACTTTCATCCTCAAGTGCCAAGGCCAACTGAAATTGAACACAACTTCAGTTTTTCAGTCGTAATTGCCTTGGTCAGAATATCTACAGAATTTTTACTAGTGTGGATCTTCTCCAAACTGATTTTGCCATCTTCCAAGAGCGAACAAACAAAATGGTACTTAATATCAATGTGCTTTGTTCATGAGTGAAACACTTAATTCTTTACAAGATGTATTACACTTTGACTATCACTGTACAACTTGCAATCATTAAGATTCTTGCCTAACTCACTCAAGAAACTCTGAAACCATACCATTTCCTTGTAAGCTTCTGTCATTGCAACATACTTTGTTTCTGTAGTTGAAATGGTCACAATCTTCTATAACTGAGAGACCCAACTGATTGCAGCACTACCGAGGGTAAACAAATACCCAGTCGTGCTCTTCCTATTGTTAATGTCACTTGCAAAATTAGAGTCAACATACCCATACAAGCTTATCTCTGAACCACCATACCATAGAGCCATATCTCGAGTATCTTTCAAATATCTTAATACCCACTTGATAGCTTCCTAAAGCTCTTTACCCGGATTGTTCATGAATCTGCTAACAACTCCCACTGCATCAGCATTGTCTGGCCTCGTACAGGCCATAGTATACATCAAACTACCAACGGCTAAGGCATACGGTACCTTAGCCATGTACTCACACTCCTCGTGTGTGGTTACACATTATTCCTTCGTTAATCTGAAATGGCTTGCCAATGGAGTGCTAATAGATTTATCATTCTCCATGTTAAATCTCTTAAGGACTTTACCAACATACTCAGCTTGTGATAGCTTCAACTTTTTATTTATCTTGTCTCTGCTAATTCACATCCCAAGAATTTGTTTTGCAGCACCCAAATCCTTCGTTACAAATTCTTTAGACAGTTGCTCCTTAAGCTTTGTGATTTCATTCATGCTTGAACCTACAACAAGCATATTATCTACATAAAATAGAAGTATTAGATACAAAGTGTCAAGCTTTTTGAAATAACGACAATGATCACCGTGGCACCTATGGAAGCTTACACTTGTCATGAAACTATCAAACTTTTTGTGCCACTGCCTGGGCGCCTGCTTTAGCCCATTCAGACTTTTCTTGAGTCTACACACCATATTCTCCTTCATTGCCACAACATAGCCCTAGGATTGATGCATATAAATTTCCTCCTCCAAGTTTTTACATCTAACTGTTCCAAATTCAAATCTTCAACTGCCACAATGCTAAGCATAGTTCTGATAGTAGAAATCTTAATAATATAAGAGAATATCTCGGTGTAATCAATACCTCCCTTCTGTTGGAAACCATTCACAACTAACCTGGCTTTGTATTGCTTGGTGCCATTGGGTTCTTCTTTTAAACAATAAAACCCCATTTATTGTGCAATGTAGTTTTTTCTTCGGGAAATTAAACCAGCTCCCATGTCTGATTCATCGAGAGAGATTCCATCTCATCGTCCATTGCTACCTCCCACTTTTCCTTCTCTTAACCTGTAAAGCTTCTTTAAAACACTCAGGTTCACCATTGTTAATCAACAATAAATAATGCAAGGAAGGTGAATAATGAATTATAGGCTTAATAGTTCTTGAAGACCTCCTCACAAGACAAGGGGTTTGCATATCTGCAGTTGGTGTTAATTCGACACTCGTGTCTTAAGGTTTCAACACATCTTTATTAGAGATTTTCTCAAGCTCTACTATCTCAGACTTCTCAATTTTATCATCAAGCCTATCCTTATACATGACAGACTCATTAAACACCACATCCATGCTTCTAATTATTTTTCGATTTTCATAATTCCAAAATCGATATCCATAATTATTAGAGCCATAACCGATAAAGATGCATTTACGAGATTTAGGATCAAGTTTATTCCTATACTCAAGCTCAATATGAACATAAGAGGTACAACCAAATATTCTCAAATGCGATAAATTTACCTTTTTTCTAGTCCAAGCCTCTTTTGGGATTCTGCAATTCTGGCGAACCGAAGGATCTCTATTGATCAGGTAAGCAGCTGTGTTTACTGCATCTACCCAAAACTATTTTGGCAATCCAGCATTAATCTTCATACTCCTAGAACATTCTAGGATTGTTTTGTTTATGCGTTCTGCAACACCATTCTATCGTGGTTTTCCTGAAATTGTCATCACGTGTCTAATTCCATTTTCTGCACAATACTTTTCCATACAGCCATCTATGTACTCTCCTCCAATGTCGGACTTAAGACACTTCAATTTTGAGCCTGTCTCATTCTCAACCAAGGCTTTCCACTCTTTGAAGACATCAAATAAATCAGATTTATTCTTCATAAAGTAAGCCCATAGTTTTCAAGTAGCATCATCAATAAATGTAACAAAATAGTGAGAGCCACCAAGAGACGATACTTGAAATGGTCTTCATACATCTGTATGCGCCAGCTCCAATCGTTCTGACTTGCATGTTCTTTGAACTTTGGTGAAACTATCCCTTTTTTATTTTTCCAATATGCAATCTTCACAGAAATCTAAGTCTAGTGACTCCAAACCCAGTAGTTTCCACTTTGACAACAAAACTTTTGTCCCTTTTTCACTCATGTGCCCAAGTTTACAATGCCACGTGCTCGCCTTGACTTCCGATGATGTAACTGTAATTGAACTATGAGTACCCGACGTAACATAGAGAGTACCTTCCTTATTTCCACGAGCTACCACCATAGCTCATTTGGTTATTTTCGACGAGTCACCACTGAATGTGGTCACAATACCAGAATCTGTAAGTTGGCCAACTGAAATTAGATTCTTCACCAAACATGGCACATTTCTGACATCTTTGATTCTTAGGACTGTTCCATTGGGTTGATTTATCTGAACCTCACCCTTGCCAACTATGTTACAAGCTTCATTGTTTCCAAGACACACCTGGCTAAAATTGCTTGATACATAATTATGAAGTAGCTCCTTGTGCGAAGTCATATGGAATGACACACCCGAATCAATCACCCACGATTCACTGCGAGCATCCAAAGTTAACAACAATGACTCATAATTTTCTACTTCTAAAACATTAACAAATTTTTTGTCACCTTGTTGATTGTTTTGTTTCTTTGATGCTTTGCAATCTTACTTTGTGTGACCAGTTTTTCTACAGTTACAACATTTACCTTTAAACTTTGCGCGAGATTGTGATCGCCCGTTTCACGATTGGTTTGTGTTCCGTCTATGGTTGCCTCCTCTTTTTGGATTTTTGCCTCTATCTTTAGTAGCTAACATCGAACCCAAAGTTTCTCCACCATCTTTTCTACGAGTTTCTTCACTAAGAACTAAACTCACAACATGATATATCGCCAATTTTACTGAACTCGTAGAATTGCTCACTACCACAACCAAAGGATTCCAACTCTCTAAAAGACTTGATAACAGTACCAGTGATCTAATTTCATCATCAAATAGAATTTCAACTGATTCCAATTGACTTATTAGTGCATTGAAATTGTTGATATGCTCAATCGCAACTCCTCCTTTGGGCATCTTCAAATTGAACAACTTCTTTATAAGATATACTTTTTTTTTTTTTTTGTAGTAGAGGGCTTCTCATACATTCGTGATAGAGCAGCTATCAAATCTTCGGTTGTCTTCTTGTTCTTGATATTGAAGGCAACTGATGCAACTAGGGTCAACCTTATTGTACTCAAGGCTTTATGGTCAAGTAGATCCCACTCTTCCTTCTTTATCTTTGTCAGCTTCTTTGACACTCCTCCAAGAGGTAGATAAAGATCCTTCTGGTAGAGATAATCTTCTATCTGCATCTTCCACAATCCGAAGTTTGAACCATTGAATTTTTCAATTTTGACTTTTTGTCTTCTGTCATCGTTGATGTTTCAAGGAATCGGCTACTATTGCAACTCAAGAACTGTTGCAACTCAGCTACTATTATAACAAATCATGTTTTTACATAAAAATGTCTACTTTCATAGGCTCCACCTATTTTATAGAAATCTGGCTCTGATACCAATTGTTGGGGAGATTTACTCAAGATCTAAGTAATTAAATTTGTACAGAGGATAAAAAAAGAAAGTAAATATAGTACATACATACAAAGAGGCACACATATTTATCGTGGTTCACCTAAATAATTTAAGGCTACGTCCACATTGAGTCACTACGATATTCACTATGAACAAATAGGAGATTACAAAAGAGGAGTTATAAGAGTTTAACAAACTCTCTCTTACACAAACCCTCACTATTTTCTCTCGATTCCTCACACCCGCTCCTGCTAATTCTATGTAGACTTGTCAATGGATCGGGTCTGGCCCGAATCCGATTTGGACCCGATTCGGTAGATACAGATCCGATAAGTTAGACCCGATCCGATAATTCGATAGACCCGGATCCGAGTGATCCGATTGTTATCGGATCGGATTTGGACGGATCCGCCAGACCCGATTATAGACTCGATCCGATCCGATTTAATTTGGACAAGTCATAATTTTATTTTTAAAATATTAATTTTTTTATAAACAAATTATTCTCTCCTCAAAAATCTAATTGTCGGGTCAGATTGGATCCTCATATTCGGATCCAATTACTAATGGATTGGGTCTGGGAACACTTATCGGATCCAATGCTTACTGGATCCGGATCAGATCTAGACCTTATCAGATCTAGATCAGATTCGGGACTGACGGATCTGGTCCAGACTTGGCCCATTGATAGGCCTAATTCTATATATATATATATATATCTGCATCTATTGGCTCCCTTCCTTTTATAGACAAAAAAGGGGAAGAAAGTCATCTGGTGGCAACTACAAATTTTCTCCCAAAGAGCTTAAGAATGGTGCAAATCTTCAAATGTGTCAGGCTATGAGAAGTCTTCATATGCAGGCTTCTAGATGGTATGCAACAATGAGTTCATTTCTTCTTATGACTCTTGCACTCAATTTCTCTCAAGGGTCTAATGCAATAAATTTCGGCTTAATTACACGTGAGAAAAAGAAAAACCAAGTGGATTTCTTCGAGTCCAGTTGGATTTTCTCAGTCACTTATGGAAGTACATCACTGAGATCAACAACTAACAAATATAGCCATTGAAATCCGAAAGCCTTGCACAAACAATCAATAGTTTACCTCAAAAAAATAATAATAACGACTGATGATTATTATATTTTAGATCTATTATTATACATTTTAATTTTGCCCAAATACATTTTAATTTTACATATTGATTCACTGTACTACTTCAAGAAACTCCATGGATTGGCTCTTTTTTTTCGGTGGTCAATCTTAGTGAAAGATCCTGGAATAAGTCTACTTCATCCGATTACATAAATATTTTGATAATATGCCATTGCACAACAATCCTGGGAATGAAAAGAGCAACGGCAAAAAAAAAAACTCTTATCCCCCTCACATTACTTATAACTACAAAAAAAACATCCATTGCCAATTCCCAAGAAAAATAGATAATGTAAAAATTATAGGTATGTGCCACTATCCAATACCAAGAATGTGCTCCTTTTCCATATATCAATTTAGTGGATACACAGAGCACTCATATCTGCATTCGATACTATACAGAAACAAATCCCAGTCAAAAAATGGTCCAATGACTCTCAATCCTTTCATGTTTATATCAGCATTGCACCGAAAGTTGTTTTCCAAAATTGAGGTCTACACACCCCCATTTTGACTATACAATAGCTAAAATTTAAACTTGCAAATTAAAAAAGAAAAGAGGGTCTGAAAAATACAATAAAGTCAGTTCAATTCCAATAAGCTGTTCCTTAGAAATTTTCTACCAGGTCCCCAAAAACTCACTTCAAGAAATACAAAAAATTGAGTTGATTTACGCACCTCTTTAGATAACTTGAGTTCTCATGTAAATTCATCTGTATATATGCATGTAGTGCATATTGGCGTGTGTGTGTGTGTGTGTGTGTGTGTGAAAGCATTAAGCTATATAATTGAGAGCAGTGTTTACCATAGTGAGTTTGTTATTGACCTCCGTCCAAAGAAGCACATCTGCTATCACAACTCTAACATGTTCTTGCTTCCTCTGTCGCAAAAAAACTAAAGCCAGAACACCAAATGGAAGCCAATTGAAGCAATTTTATGATTTCACTGAAAATGGATCAAGTTGAGTGAAGTTCACATGTTGGAAGAGCAGGAAGTGTCAAATGTTCACCCAAAAAAATAATGCTCAGATATGTGAAGTTGAGAAGCTACAACAGTTTCCTCTCAGGTATTTCACCATATTCAAAGCCTAGTTCAGCGAGGCCCACTTTTCCATTAAAAAAATCTAACAACTGGGGAATATCTTCCTCATACTTGGTAACAAACTTATCCAAAAGGACTTGTCAGTCTTAATTACCACAGTGGAACAACACACAATTTTCTTTATTAAGCCTTTCAAGATCAGAACTTTGATAACTAAACACCTTGGAATAGTGCTCATTTTCAGACTATAATCAAGAACTACTGGAACTCTGGCAATAGCAGTTGGCTTCCAACCCGTATTGTTCATAATGAAATCCATCGAACTCAATATTTTCTTCCCAGATATACCCATACAGAGGGGATACTTCTTGAATACCAGTTGAAAGTCATCTTCAAACCAACCACACTTCCTATTAACTTCCATTTTACGCTCCCAAATGGATTTACTGGTTCTTAACATCATTTGCAGGACACAGACAAATGAACATTTAGAAGGATTGAGTCCCAAATCTACAACCTCCTTCACAGCTTTGTCAAAACAGTTGCGATTGCAGAGCAGCATCTGGGGAAATGAAGTCATTGAAAAGGACAAATTGTAGGTAGTAAATCCAAGTTCACTCAAAACTATAATTCGAGGAACAATATCCTTTTCTAAATCCTTTCAAAACACCGCATTGATATCTTCAAAGTTTTCCTTATTTGCTTATTATCTAGAAGCATCACACTTTTAAGGTAATTCTAAACATGGATGAGCCGGTTGTTGAGGCTATATTCCAAAATATTTGGTGTAGGAGAGAGGCTATTTGCAAGGTTAGCAGTTGGAAAGCCTATGATGGAAATGAAAATTTCAAGTTTGGGTAGAAGGGTTTACTTGGGATCAGCCGAGAGCACGTCTGGGCGTATCCTGGCGAGTTTGGAGATCTGGGTGTTGGTGAATCCATGATTTCTCAGAAAGGTGAGGACCGAATCTGGTTGTTCTGTGGATCGAAAATGTACCTTTTGGGATGCACGAATAGCAGTTTCTGGGGACAACCCACAGGAGGATATGAGATAAGACACCGTAAAAGATTGTTCATCTACGGTGCGTCTCTTCAACTAGAATGATTTCACAAAGAATGTGTTCTGAGATCTAAGGAGCGTTTTGGGCAATAAGTCACACTCAGCCCTCGCATTTGGGAGCAAAACTAGCACTGCTCTTTTACAAAACATCTGATTTCCAAGAACTTACGAGTTAAATTAGGGTTTTGGTTGATGTTTGAATCTTAACAAAGCATTTATAAAGAGTTGATGTTCAAGCTTGTACATAAACGATGCAGAATCACAGCAGACGAAGGATTTCTTGAGAGTTAAGATTACATAACTATTTGGGATAAGTTGTGGCTTGAATGTAAAAAAGCTTAGACTTTTTAAGGAAATATTAATGCTATTTTTTTATGATTCTATCTTTGAAATACAGCCTTGTACAAATATGAGACTACCTGATGCCGGTGGCATTTTTATCGATGTAATGTAGTTGTGTTGATTTCACAGAGCTGCAACTTGAGCAAATGCAGCTTATGCAAGTGCTTCATGAAATAACTGATCATTTGTATAATTAATGGCACGAATGGATCAATTGGAAGAGGGTATTTCTCATTGTCCTTCTTGCATGTATTCGAGGGATTGGATGGCTATGGGTCGTGCTATGGCCTATACTATATGGATTTGGACGACAAGGACTTGAAAAGATGCCCTAAACTCTCTGCAAATTGGTACTCCAATTTCTTGAAGGGAAAGAACATTAGTCTGGAGGATGGTGCAATTGAAGTTGAGAAGATCATGTCCTCTGTTTCTCAATCTCACTTCTCTCACTAGCTTCTGCTTTGGTGTGTGTGTGTGTGTGTTCCTTAGTTCTTTAATGAAAGAAATGTTGCTAATGTCTATTTGGCATGTTCCATCATCCTTCTATTATGTAATGATTGAGAGATACACAGGTCTATATCTGTGAAAACGCATGCAGGAGAGCAAGCTTTTGTGATTGAACAATTTACTATCTAAAAGTTATTGGTATTAGATTCAGCTTTCAATATTTTCACCTATTGTAGTCATTCTCTTCATGTCTTTTCTTATGTACCAGTCCGACTGAGATGATTGAGTTTAAAGATAAAAGGAGTCAATTTTCACACACTTGGAAGCCCGATGAAGCTTTAAACCATATTTAAATATTCCACCACTCCACTTAACTACTCGTTTGCATATAGTCGAGCGGGCCGGTGTTAAGTCCCATATGAGGTATGTATTTGGAAGGTGTTAAGCATAAGTGAGCACAAGAAATCTTAAATATGATTAGTTTTTTTTTAGCGCATTATCGACCGTGATAAGTGATATTAGACCAACTTGAGGGTATTACTATGTGGCTCGAGAGCACTATAACATGAGTCCTAGAGAACGAATGGGGAGATTGTTAAATCGTTCGGATGTTTGAGAGATAGGTATAGAAGCGGGTGCAAGCAATCTAGATGTAACTAGTCTTTTTAAGTGTAAACCCGGCAAGTGCAAGGCTAAGATTTTTCACAATGCAAGTCATGCATAGATATAAAAAGTTTGCTAATGGGGTGGGGCGAGAATGACTTTAGTGTCCGGGTTGCATGCTTCGCACGTGACAGTATTGATGGGTCCCTTATAGGTTTTAACTGTGTCATATTGTATCTCATACTCTGCATGCATATGATAATTATTTTGATGAATCTTTATATGACGTCGAGAAATCTCGCAAAAAAAAAAATTTTTGAGGAATAGGTCTTGGACTCATGTATATTAATGAATGAATTAATGAAAGAATGATTGGAACATTTTCATTGAAGATGATAGGGGTAAAACTGAGCAGCTGGTATGTCCTTCTTGGGCAGCCCAGAGGTGTCCAGACCAAGACCACCCCTGGATACCTGTCTGACCATCTACACCGGACAGACCTGGACAGGCCACACCAACGTGATGCATTAGGCACCGTTAGAGGTGCACTCCGAGTTTTTTGCCTAAATATTAGCTCCCATAACCCCATCATTAGGACGGTTACTTCTATGACTAGAAGCACGATTCATGTCTTCTATCCACTATGCTTAATTTGGGGGCACCATTGATGCCCACAATCCATATCTCCATGATCCAAGGTACATTCCTTGCTAACATCACCGTATACATGGCAATCACCATCACCAAAAGAAGGTACGAAAAAAAACACCAACCCTTAAGCATCATTACTTTGCCTATTTATTTCTAGTCTAACTTTGGCATCAAAGTGTCCTTGGTAGGTACCACGCCAATATCCACAATCGAAGGTTATTTCCAGTCATCCACACTAGAGCTCGGGAAGATCACGCAAATTTACTGCATTATCAGTTGGTGCCATTTGTGGGAATGACATTTTGGTTGTTTCATGGTCTTGACCTAATCTAGTGCTTCATTAATCAGGCTAGACAAAACAATAGAGGAACAAAGCACTGCTAGGATCGCTGCCTTAGTGCAGCAGCAATTCATCAAAATGATGACTGCCATGAATTAGCTCCAAGCTTGGAATCAGGAGTTGGAAACAAGATTGCCTCCACCACCAGTATCGCCGGCAGTAATGGACCTTCCGCCACCAGAGGACCCCCTGTCGCGCCCAGATTTTTTGCACTTGACGAATACACACACAAATGAAAAAAATACTGTACTCTCTCGTTAGAACTCATCCTCCTAGAAGCATGAGTGCAACTATGTTTGAATTGAAAATTTGATTTGAATAAAGGGCTTTTTAGAAAAGATTTAGAGTCGCCACCTAACTTGATTAAGGTGAGTTAGGTCATCTAAAAACTAAGCATAATCCGAAAACTGCACTTAGGGTTTTTAAAAACGATTTTGAAAATACCACCTCAAAAGAGGGTTTTTAAGAGAAACAGGTTGTTTGGCAATCTTTGGAAAACATTTAGCCCTTTTTGAAAAATAACTCTATTTTTAGTCTTTCGAAAACAGTGATCTAGGTTCGGAGGTTGGTTATGTGTAGGGAAGACGCATTAAGCCATCACCCTACTCCGCCCTTTCAGTACCTACATATCAATCTACCCTAGATTCACCTATGAGAGTTTTCAACTAACTATTATTCAATCCTATCCACTTTAGAAAACAATGTTTAAAAAACTATCATGATGCATGATATGCAAGTACAAGAAAAGAGGCTTGATTTGAAAATAGATTTGAAAAGAAGAATTTGATTTGATTTTAGAAGAGAGATTTGAAAGGATAGATTTGAAATTGGAAATTTTTAGAAATTAAAAATTAAGATTTGAAAATAGATTTTATGGAAATTGAAAATAGAACATAGAATTGGAAATTGGGAAGCAGTTATGGAATTTGAGATTCGAAAAAGGTTGTGAAATTAGAAATTTGATAAATGTTGTGGAATTTGAGATTTGAAAAATATGATGACTGCACCCACGAGGGTTGCCTACGTATCCCTTTGAAGAAATTAGGTCAGTAGTAGTTCGGACAAAAGTCCAATAGAAAATAGAAGGTATGATTGGAGGGAAGAGCTTGAATTGGAATTTGGATTTGATTTGAACTTAGAATAGAAGACTGGAAATTGGAATTTTGGAATTTGAAATGATTGGACTTTGATTTGGAAAGATAGAATTTGGAAGAAGAATTTGGACTTGTTTTAGAAAGATTAAGGTTTATGAAACCTAGACTTAGGAAAGATTTGATTCGAGTGTTGAACTTAGAAGGTCGAAGAAAGATTGGATTTAGGAAGCGTTCGAATTAGGAAAGATCCAATTTAGGAAAGTTTCAAAATAGGAAAGTGTCATTTTTAGAAAGTTTCATTTTAGGAAAGTTTTTGAATTAGGAAAGTTTTGAAATTAGAAAAGGTTTTGTTTTAAGAAAGTTTTGAATTTGGAAAACTTAGAATTTTAGAAAGATTTGGATTTAGAAAGTTTTAACTTAAGAAAGTTTTGAATTAAGAAAGTTTCAACTTAGGAAAGTTTTGAATTTGAAATATTTTGAAATAGGAAAGTTTCATTTTAAGAAAGGTTTTGAAATAGGAAAGTGTTGAATTTAGAAATGTTTTGAATTAGGAAAAGTTTAGTTTACGAAAGGTTTAGAAATTGAAAAGTTTCAACTTAAGAAAGTTTCGAATTTAGAAAGCTCAAAATTTTAGAAAGATTTTAAATTAGGAAAGATTTGAATTTAGAAAAGGTTTGAATTAAGAAAGATTCAAAGTTTGAGTTTTAGAAACGTTTGAAAATCTAGATTTGGGAGTTAAAGTTTGGAAAGGATGTGGAATTAAGAAACGTTGGAATTAGGAAAGGTTTAGACTTTGAAAGATTTGAAATTTAAGAAAGTTTAGAACTTAGAAAGTTTTAGAGTTTGAAAGCTTTGAATTTAGAAAGTTTAAGATTTAGAAAGCTTTAAAGTTTGAGTTTTAGAAAATCTTGAGATTAGAAAAGTTTTGAGTTTAGAAAAGATTTGAAGACTTAGATTTGAAAAGTTAAGATTTGAAAAGGGGTAGAATTGGGAAAAGGTTGAATTAGGAAACATTTGAAAATTGAATTTTAGAATTTAGGAAATTTTTTTATGTTCAAGTTTTGGAAACTTAAGATTCAGGAAAGTAGAAGATTAGGAAAGAGTTGAATTAGGAAATATTTGGATTAGGAAGGGATTAGATTTTGTTTCTAAAAGAGAAAATTTGATTTTGTTTCCAAAAACGGAGGATTGGATCTAGTTTCCTAAAGGGCAGATTGGATTTAGTTTTCTAGAGGAAAAATTTGATTTGACAAGGATTTGGAAAAGGAAGTTTTAGAAACCCTAGATTTGGAAGTGTATAGTTTTGACGTAGAAAATAGATTTTGAAAATATGTATAGTTTTGATGTAGAAAACAAAAGGTTTTAGAAACCTAGGTTTTAAGGCAAGTTTGAAAACCATGTTTTTGGAAAGAAAATTAGGGCCTCCTAATCGTGGCTCTAGGGCTTGACTTGGGCTCTAAGGAAAGGGATTTTTGGAAAGTGTGATTTTAGAAACGAAGAATTTTAGAAGGAAACCCTAGAGAGGAGTTTCTAGAAGGAAGATTTTGGAAAGAGGGTTTTTAGAAAGATTTTTGGAAAAAGATTGTTGGAGAGAGTTTTTAGAAAAGAGATTTGGGAAGTGTTTTTAGAAAGTGGATTTTGAGGAGAGTATTTTGAAAAGGAATTTAAAAGGAGAAGTTCTAGAAAATAGATTTTTGGAGGAGTTTTTAGAAAACAATTTTGGAAAGAAGAACTTTTTAAAAAGCATGTTGAAAAAGAGGGTTTTAGAAAGAGAGACTTTTGAAAAAAGAGTCTTTTGGAAAGTATAAAAACGTCTCACTTTCCTAAAGCGATCCTAACCATAAGAAGGTTAGAACCACTTTAAGAAAGTGGTTTTGAAAATAACAAGATTTGAAAATATGGACCATGGAAGTCACTTTAAATATAACATTTTCCTAAAGCGACCCTAGTCATGGAAATGCTAGAATCACCCTAGAATTATGATTTTGAAAACAAGTTTTAGAAAAGAAGGTTTTGATGCAATTTTGAAAACAAGTTTAATGCAAGCTTTGAAAACAAGTTTGAAAACGATTTTTGGAAGAATGCAAGATAATGATATGCATAATGCAAATTGGGGTCATGAACATACAAGGTTAAGGCTTCACCACATAATCAAGGGGGCCGGACCCACGTGGTCTCCGGTTAGACTAAAAGAAGGCCCCCGACACGGTGACCCTCCAATAGCCTAATCCTACACATGGACCGGGAGTCCCCTTGTTTCAAGCATGCAAAGAAAGGGGGAAAGAGATGGGGGATTAAAATAGAGAAAACCCAATTAGGTTAGGAGAGAGAAGAGAGGGGGGGGGGGGGGGGAGTGCAAAAACTTAAAGAGAAAACCTACTATATGTCTTGTTTATTTCGCTTGGCTTTGCGCGCCTTGCTTTTCTTATTTTTTCTTCTGTCTTCACTTCACTTCAGTCTTGATCTTTGAGGGCTTGTCTTTGGTCTTCAAATCTTCGTAGTTGTAGCAATCTAAGTCTTCAATGGAGGGTTGGAGGCTCGTGTATAAGTGTATAGGGGTGAGTATAAGTGTATTATAAGCACCCTATTTTTGCTCGCTCGGCGATCTCCGAGCTGACCAGGCTCACTTTCACACATCACATACATATTTAGACTCTAAGCCCACCTTTTTAACTTGAATTTAGTCCACCAGTCGCTTCTCGGGCCCGTAGGACCTACTTAAAGCTAAATGACCGTTTTGTCCCTAGGCATTCGAACGCCCCGGGAACCACACCGGCTCTGGGTATCAAATCTGTAACCTTCTAAGATTACTTCTTATGGTATTCTCAACCTTCCTATACCTTTCCAGATCATTCCGAGTCAGTTCCGGCAAATCCGGTGCAAAATGACCGTTTTGCCCCTAGTGGGCCGATCTCCTTTTTCGACCACACAAGCTCTGGGTATCAAACCGGTAACTTCCCGAGAATACTTTTTATAGTATTCTAAATCTTTCTTTACCTTTCCGGATCATTCCGAGTCAATTCCCGCAAACCCGGTACAAAATGACCGTTTTGCCCCTGGTGGGCCGGTCTTTTTTTCCAACCACACCAACTCTGGGAACCAAGCCGGTAACCTTTGGGAACATTCTAAATAATATTTCCAAATTTTGAGTCTTCTTCCGGGACAGTCCGAGTCCGTCCTGGCAGCTTTCCAATTCGATTGACCGTTTTGCCCCTAAAGGCTCAGTCAACCTTTCCGACCCATCTTATCCTCATTTTTCAAATCAAATACCTCCAGGACACTATTTTAAGTGTTCCTACTCTTTTTCGGCTTTTTGGGTCATTCCCGGTCTTCCAAACTCCTTCTCGGACTTTCCGAAGTCACTCCTAGTGAAGCCAAGCTAAAAATTACATGGTAGTCACTAGTACAGGCGCCCAAATCTAGTCAAAGATACGTTGCTTGCTGACCTTAAACATTTCCTAAATGGCCTGGCACCACTCGTAGTGGCGCTAGGGTAAAGTTTTACCTGGCCCCACTGTAACAAGCACTAGTGTTGTCCAACCTCTATAAATACAGAGCCTCTTCCAACGTGAAAACGATCTGCAAACTCAATCTAAAAATCATATAATTCGATATATAGAGTTTGAAAACTCCCTAAACCCTAGCCTCCTATACACTCATACACACCCCCATACACTCATACACTAACTTTCAACCCTCCTTCGAAGACTTGAAGAGTTGTAATATGAAGTTTGAAAATTGAAGGCGGCTCTTGAAGATTGAAGACGAAGATCGAAGAAAGCAAGGCGCGCAAAATAAACAAGATACAAGATAGGTTCTCCATTTAAATTTCCACACTTCCCCCTCTCTCTTCTCTCTCCTAACTCACTTGGGTTTTCTCTATTTTAATCCCCCATCTCTTTCCCCGCCTTTCTTTGCATGCTTGAAACAACGGGACTCCCGGTCCATGTGTAGGATTAGACTATTGGAGAGTTACCGTGTCGGGGGCTTTCTTCTAGTCTAACTAGAGACCACGTGGGTCCGGCCCCCTTGATTATGTAATGAAGCCTTAGCCTTGTATGTTCACGACCCTAAATTTGCATTGTGTATATCACGATCTTGCATCTTCCAAAAACTGTTTTCAAAGTTGTCTTCAAAATCGTTTTCAAACTTGTTTTCAAAATTGCATCAAAATCCTCTTTTTCAAAAACATGTTTTCAAAATCACAATTCTAGGGTGATTCTAGCTTTTCCATGGTTAGGATCGCTTTGTGAAAGTGTTATATTTGAAGTGACTTTTATGGTCCATATTTTTAACTCTTGTTGTTTTCAAAACCACTTTCCTAAAGTGGTTCTAGCCCTCTTATGGTTAGAATTGCTTTAGGAAAGTGAGATGTTTTTACACCTTCCAAAACTCTCTCTTCAAAAATCTCTTACTAAAAATCTTCTTTTTCAACATGCTTCCCTAAAACTCTTCTTTCCAAATTTGTTTTCAAAAAACTCCCTCCAAAAATCTATTTTCCAAAACTCTCTTTTTTAACTCCTTTTCAAAATTCTCTCCTAAAATCAACTTTCTAAAAACGCTCCCTTAAAAATCTTTCCAAAAACTCTCTCCAACAATTTTCTTCCAAAAATATTTCTAAAAAACTCTCTTTCCAAAATCTTCCTTCTAGAAACTCCTTTGTAGGATTTCCTTCCGAAAAACTTGTTTCCAAAACAACACCTTCCAAAAAACTCTTATCTAGGATTCCCTTCTAAAAATCTTTGTTTCCAAAAATGCACTTTCCAAAAATCTCTTTCCTTAGAGCCCAAGTCAAGCCCTAGAACCCACAATTAGGAAATCCTAATTTTCTTTCCAAAAACATAGTTTTCAAACTTTGCCCCAAATCCAGGTTTCCAAAACCTCTTGTTTTCTACATCAAGATTATACATATTTCTAAAACCTATTTTATACGTCAAAACTATAGTTTTTCAAATTTAGGGTTTCTAAAACTTCCCTTTTCAAATCTTTGACTAAATCCAATCTTCCCGTTTAGGAAACTAGATCCTATCCTCCATTTTTTAAAACAAAATCAAACCTTCCCTTTTAGAAACAAAGTCCAATCCCTTCCTAATCCAAATCTTTCCTAATTCAACTCCTTCTTAAACTTCTTATTTCCTAAACCTTAAGTTTCTAAAACTTGAACATAAAAATCTTTCCTAAAATTCTAAAGTCAACTCTTTCCTAATTCTACCCTCTTTTCAAATCTTAACTTTTCAAGCCTAAGTTTTCAAACCTTTCCTAAATTCAAATATTTCCTAATTTTAAGATTTTCTAAAGTTCAAACTCTAAAACTTTCTAAATCTTAAACTTTTCAAATTTCAAATCTTTCCAAATTCAAAGTTTTTTTTTTCTAAATCTAAAACTTTCTTAAGTTAAGTCTTTCTAAACTTCCAAACTTTCTAAATTCTAAACTTTCCAAAACTTCAACATCTTTCTAAATCTAAAATTTTTTCTAAACTCAAAGCTTTCTTAATTTAAGACTTTCTTAAGTTGAAACTTTCTTAATTCAAATATTTCCTAAATTGAAAACTTTCCTTTTTCAAACCTTTCTAAAAACGAAACTTTCTAATTTTCAAAACTTCCATATTTCAAAACATTCCAAATTCAAAACTTTCCTAAGTTGAAACTTTCCTAATTCCAAAACTTTCCTAAGTCGAAAACTTTCCTAATTCTAAAACTTTCCTAAAATGACACTTTCCTAGTTCGAAACTTTCCTAATTCGAAACTTTCCTAATCTTCCAAGTCCAATCTTCAAGTCAATTCTTTTCCAAAATCTTTCTAAGTCAAATCCAATCCTTCTTTTCTAAATCCTCTCTTTCCTAAGTCTAGATTTCCTAAAACCAAGTTTTTCAAAATCAAATCTTTTCAAATCTTCCAATCAAAGTTCAATTTCTCAATCTTCCAATTCAATTTCCAATTCAACTCCTTTTTCAAATCAACTCTTGTCCGAACTACGACTGACCTGATTCCTCCAAAATGATACGTAGGCAACCCTCATGGGTGCGGTCACAACTTCTTTCAAATTTCAAATTTCACAACATTTTCAAATCTCAAGTCCCATATTTTTCAAATCTCCAATTTTACAATCTTCTTCAATCTCCAATTCCATGCCTATTTCAAGTTTCCAATTCCAAAAATCTATTTTCAAATCTTTACTTCCAATTTCTAAAACTTTCCAATTTCAATTCTATCTCTTCAAATCTCTTTTAAATCAAATTCTTCTTTTCAAATTTGTTTCCAAATCTATTTTCCAACTTCTCTTATCTTGCACTTGCATATCATGCATCATGTTTTTCTAAACATTATTTTTCAAAGTAGATAGAATTGAACATATGTTAGTTGAAGACTCTCATAGGTGAATCTAGGGTAGATTGACATGTAGATACCAAAAGGGTGGGGTAGGGTGATGGCTTAGTGCGTCTTCCCTACACGTAACTAACCTCTGAACCTAGATCACTGATTTCAAAGACCAAAGAAGAGTTATTTTTCAAAAAGGGCTAAATGTTTTCCAAAGGTTGCCAAACAACCTGTTTTCTTAAAAACCCTCTTTTGAGGAGATCTTTTCAAAACCTTTTTCAAAAAAAACCCTAAGTGTAGTCTTCGGATCATGCTTAAGTTTTTTTAGGTGACCTAATACACCTTAATTAAGTTAGGTGGCGACTCCAAAATTTTTTCAAAAGCCCTTTATTCAAATCTATTTTTAATTCAAAGCTAGTCGCACTGATTCTTTTAGGAGGGTGAGTTCTAACGAGAGAGTACAGCATTTTTTCCACTTGTGTGAGTATTCCTCGAGTGCGAAAAATCTGGGTGCGACATGTATAGAAGGCTAAGGTTTGGTGTATGGTGGCTAGGGTTTGGAAAACTTAGGGAAGCTAGGGTTTTAAAAGTGTACAAGCTCTGTATATCGAATATTAGGTTTTTTAGACTGAGTTTGCGGGCCTCTTTCATGCTGGAGGAGGCTCTGTATTTATAGATGTGAGATAGACCTGGCGCCTGTTGCAATGGCGCTAGGCTAGAATTCCTCTTGATGCCACTAAGAGTGGCGCTAGACCATTTCTTGGCTTAGCGCCACTACTAGTGGCGCCAGCAAGTTAGGAAAGTTTGTTAAGTCAACAAGCAACGTATCTTTGGAAGATTTGGGCGCCTGTACTAGTGACTACCATGCAATTTTTAGCCTAGCTTCACTAGGAGTGACTCCGGAAAATCTGGGAAGGATTTAAGTGACTGAGATTGGCCCGGAAGAGCTGGAAAAGGGCAGGAACACTTAGAAGAGCGTCCTAGAGGTATTTGACTTGAAAAAATAAAGATAGGATGTGTCGGAAGGATTGACCAGGCCGTTAGAGGCAAAACGGTCAACTGCGCTGGAAAGCTACCGGGACGGACTCGGAACGTCCCAAAAAAAGACTTAAGATTTGGAAACATTATTCAAAATGTTCCCAAAGGCTTGCCGGTTTGATACCCTGAGCCGGTATGGTTGGAATAGGCAACCGGCCCTCCAGGGGCAAAACGGTCATTTTACAACGGGTTTGCCGAAACTGACTCAAAATGATCCAGAAAGATAAAGAAAGGTTGAAAACACTATAATAAGCATTCTCGTGAGGCTATCGGTTTGATACCAGGAGCCGGTGTGGTTCCCGAGGCATTCGAATGCCGAGAAGCAAAATGGTCATCTTGACTGGAAAGTCTCGGAATTGGCCCGAACCTTATTAGAAGGCACCTATTCATGCTGGATTGCCTTTGAGACAATCTTGGAAGGTTGGAATTATCGTTCTGAGGACTCAAATGTGTTCTCAAGAAACGTGCTGGAAAATGGCCTTAGGGGCAGTTTGGTTATTTTTCACTGAAGTGGGCTAGTAGGCACTAGTGTTGACCTGGGTTTTGAGTGTTGCCGCCACTCTGACGGTGGTCGTATGATACAGGGGTTTGTTGGCAATTCCCTATATCGACCTGTTTGCGAGTATTTCCATTACTCTGACAGTTGTGTTGTTTGCGAGTATTTTCGCTACTCTAACGGTTCACGATCATTCCCGAGACTGCCTGATCTCGGGAAGCTGCTAAAGGGACTTAGTGCCTGAGAATCAACTTTCTCGAAAGGCATGCCTAAACAGACATTTCTGCATTGGCAAGCTAACAGGCGCCAAAAGTGGACCGTTCTACCATCTAGGGGACTTGGGGTCTCGTCCAAGTCGACAAGTTTGAAGGGACTTACCATTTCGAAGAGACTTTTTCAAAAAATGTGCTAGACTGTCTCGAGGAATCAACTGTCTCGAGAGAGGGATTGGAATTGGAATTGGAATTGGAATTGGAAAGGGGACTTACTGTCTTCGGAAAGACGTGCCTAATTTGGAATTGGAAAGGGGACTTACCGTCTTCGGAAAGACGTGCCTGTTGAGATTGGAAAAGGGGACTTACTATCTTCAGAAAGGCGTGCCTGTTGAGATTGGAAAAGGGGACTTACTGTCTTCGGAAAGACGTGCCTGATTTGGAATTGGATCGAACAATGCCCCCGGGGGCATTTTGGTCATTTTGCCTCTATTTGGGCCTGGCGGGGCCCGCGAAGTGATGAATAGACAGGATTAGATTTAGAGAGTTTACTTCGATTGGAATATGTCCATATTGACTTGAGTACAAGTCTAGACGGACCGTAGACTGTCGAGCAGTCAAAAATGGGGTGCTTACACCCCCTAATACCTACAGACTCGCCGGCAGCAAGGAACGAGGAAGGCAACGCTGGCGAAGGAACAGAGAACCCAGTTCTCCCCAAAGGAAACCCTCCTCAGAGGGGGGTTGGAGCCAATACCAATGAAGCCCAGAGCCACATGGCCCAATCCAAAGCAACGACAGTGGTTCTTCTGAGGCACACTAGCGAAACTCGTCCAGTATGGGATGAATAGATAAAGGAGATGTAGGCTCAACTAGTTGGAGTAATTATGGTCGTGAAGGAAAAAGGCCCCAGCACGGTGAAGGAACTGGTGAACAGGACAGACACACCTTTCACACCAGTAGTAATGAGGGTATCCTTACCCCCAAAGTTCAAGATGCCCACATTAGAGTCTTTTGATGGCACGAAAGACCCCTTAGATCATCTAGAGACGTATAAAACCCTGATGGACCTCCAGGCTATTCCCAACGACATTACGTGTAGAGCGTTTCCTATAACCCTTAAAGACCCAGCCCGGATTTGGTTCCACAGACGTTCTCCCGCGACCATCAGCAAATTCGTAGATCTAAGCAGATTGTTCGTCCACCACTACATTGGGTAGAGGCAAAGAAGGCCCTCCACTTCCTTGTTTAACACTAAACAGCATGAGAAAGAGACTTTGCACAAGTTTGCCACCCGCTTCAACCAGGAGACTCTCTACATGGATGATTTGGATCAGAAGGTGGCAGTAGTGGCTTTTGTTGCAGGGGTCAAAACCCCCAAGTTCCTCTTCTCTCTAGCTAAGGAAGCGCCCAAGACCGTGGTTGTGCTAATGCTTTGAGCGCAAAAATCCATGAACGCGGAGGACACCCTCAAAGCCAAGGAAGACCCGAAGAATGTCAGTCCAAGCGTAGACAAGAAGAGACTGGCTGAGGAGAAGAAAGATGACAGGGCAGCTAAAACCCCTAGACTGACTGAGCTGAAGCCCAAGACAGAGGGCAATAGGGCCAAGCCAGCCAGATACAACCAGCACTTTACCCCCCTAAATACTCCCATGGATTAGGTGCTATACAAAATCAAGGGGGACCCAGCGTTAAAATGGCCAGGACGAATGAGGTCCCCACCAGTGAAGAGACCGACCAACGAGTAGTGCCGATTCCACTAGGACTATGGTCATGATACAAAAGATTGTTACGACCTCAAGCAGCAGGTAGAGAACCTAATCAAGTAAGGGGGGTTGGGAAGATATATAGCAAGGGGCAGGAGCGACGAAAGGTGAGACCAGCCACCCCGGCAGGCTGAACAATGCAGCCTTGAGAGGGAACGGCAGAATTAGCAACCTATAGGGGAGATAAGGGTCATTTCTAGAGGATTCACAAGCAGTAGTGAATTTTTATCTGCCAAGAAAAGGCACGCTAGGGAGACCCAGAGTTAGGGGAAAGTCATGTCCATAGACCAATCGAGCAAAAGGCCTAGGGCAGAACATACCCCCATCACATTCACTGATGAAGAGGTAGAGACCTTATGTCAACCCCACGATGATCCCTTGGTCATATTAGCAGTAGTCTCTAACTTCTTGATATGAAGAATCCTTGTAGATAGTGGCAGCTTAGTAGACATCCTCTTCCTAAAGGCCTTCCAGCAATTGAAGGTGGGCATGTAAAAATTGCAACCAGTTAACTCCCTCTTGGTCGGTTTCATTGGTGACAGAGTTACCCCTTCGGGTTCTATAGCACTGTCAGTAACCTTGGGGACCACACCTCAGCAAACCACCAAGATGGTTACCTTCTTGGTAATGGATTGCCTTTCATCATACAACGTCATTGTGGGCAAAACAGCCCTCAACGAGTTCAAGGCTATACCCTCCACCTACCATCTAAAGGTCAAGTTTCCCACACATCAAGGAGTTGGGAAAGCCAGGGGTGATCAACAGACTGCCAGAGAATGTTACATGGCATCCCTTATGTTAGCCCAAAACACAACCCAAGAGGGGGGGGTGAATTGGGTTTTTTGAAAAAATAAAGCAATTAAGATTAATTAAAAATAATCTAATCAATGAAACAGTAATTTAAAATATATGCAATGTAATGTAATCAACAAAGAAATGAAAATAGAGTAAGAGAAAGCACACCAAGGATTGTCGAGGTTTTAATCACAATTTGTGGTCTACATCCTCACCCTAAGATTCTCCTTGAAGTCTCATTGCACTATGCAATCTCCAATTACAAAGTAGATGCTGATTTCCAAAGTTCTCAGCTCACTTTTACATAAGAACTTCTTCATAAGTTCTTCTAGCTACCAAGTGATTTTGTCCAAAATCTACTTTACCTTACAAATGTTTTTCCTTTAAAAGAGAACACTTAAACTCTCACTTACAAGTGTATGAAAGATATACAAATAAAATACAAACTCTCTATGAAGAGTAAATAGGAATTGAATAGCTCACTAAATGCCAAAACGAAGACAAAGGAAATTTTTTAGAATTTCTCAGCTTGATTAGTTAATGAATGTTGTATTTTTTGTATTTCTTATGTATAAATGCAGTTGGAAGCTTGTATATAAATTTCTGTATTGAATTCACCCGTTAGAGGTAGTTGAGGGCTCATTTAATGCTAGTTAAGTCTGTTATAACATTAGAAAAACTAGCCGTGAGTCCCCAGGTGTCGACACTTGATTTCCATGTATCGACACATTCAGCCTACATTTTCTAGATGTTGTTTAATGTCTCTATGTGTCGACATTTCAATCTTATGTGTCAACACTTTGATCATCCTGTCTCCAGACTTTGGCCACTGTCCTCATATGTCGACTCTTCATTCATGTGTCGACACATTACCCAGAAATCTTCATTCATCCTTCCTTTGATCAAGTTCAGCTTTAACAGTACTATAAGATCTTCAAGAAGTCTTCTCTTTGGGGTATTATAATAGATTGAGGCGTTCAATCCATCAAAGCTGTCTTCCATTCAATTTGGATTGAATTTCCTTCTTGATAGTCATATATATATATATATATATATTTTGCCATGCTGCCAGAACTTCTTTCCATTTATGCCAAGCTCTTCGTCTTTATTGCCGAGCTCTTTCCATCTGCTGTTTATGACTTTTTCATCCATGTAGAACTTCATATTCATTATACCTCATTGCCTAGCACTTTCTTTTTACTACTAATCCTTCTTTCTTCTTTAGGATCACTTTAATGAGTCTTTTATAAGCTTGATGAAGTTTACTCTTGAACATCTTCAATTTCTTCGAACACATATCATCTTCATTAACTCTTCACATCCTAGATGAATTCTTCACTTGAATTCTTTGTAAAGATTTTGTAATTACGATGAATTCTCTTTTCAAACACCTTCAATCTTTTTAAGTCAATCTTCATTGAGCCTTTGCACATTTGTTGAAATCTTCTTTTAAACACTTTCAATCTCTTCAAATGCAAGTCATTTGTTTGAAGTTTGAATAGGTGTCACTGCTCTGTTTGGTGCATTGTTTGACTCTTGACTTGTTGTGCATCCAAGTTGATATGTATTAGCTTTGAGTAAACTTTGAGCCAAATTCATGATCTTTATTAATCTGCACACTAAGTAAATGTATTAGTAAAATAACACAAGGTTTAGTTATCATCAAAATCGACATGAGGATCAACCTTGAATCAACAATCTCCCTTTTTTTGATGTAACAAAACCTTTGCAAATGAAATTGATATAAGATTAAATAAAATGGACAAGATTAGATTGCAGACTAGTAAAGAGCTCCCCCTCTGTTTTATAATTAAGCAACTGATGCTTTACAGAAAAATTCTTTTTGTTGTTTTATCAAAAAAAAATCTCAAGGAGTTTTTGTCAATTAATTTTAAAACAAATGGAGGAAAATAATTCTTTATCATGTTACTCCCCTTAGGAACATGCTTTATCAGTTAGTCATTCAATAGCTAACAAGTTAATTGCCATCGATTCATGTATGATTCTTCTCCCCCTTTTGTCAGTCCATCAAAAAGAGAGAAAAAATGTATAACAAAGATAGGTACAATAGCAAAAAAAATGTATAATAAGATAATTTGTATAAATAGTAAAGCAAGCAAAGCAATCAATTAACAAGGCATAAAGTTAGCAAAATAACAGAGTTATATTTCATTTAAAAAGTATTACAAAAGATTTGACAATTGATATCCACAAAATGTGTAACAGAACCATGATATAAAGTAAACACAAATGTAACAAGGCCATAGTGGAAGGACTTTGATGTAAGAGAAGTGTGAGCAATTATGGGAGGAAGTTAAGGAGATGCAGAGGGAGAAGGGCATAGGTTAACTAGATTAGAGGCAGTATTGGAAGGGCCAGAAGTGTATTGAGGCCTCAGACTACATCACAGTTTGCCCAATGATGTAAAGACTGGTAAAGGTGATGTGGCTCTTTTGGTTGTACCAGCTCTCTTCCTTCAGACATCGATTAAGCTATCCTCAGACTCATCCACTGTGTCCTCGTTACCAGCTCTCTTCCTTCGGACATCGAATAAGCTATCCTTAGACTCATCCGCTATGTCCTCGTTACCAGCTCTCTTCCTTCGGACATCGAATAAGCTATCCTTAGACTCATTCGCTGTGTCCTCATGTTCAAATCCTTCGTTTTGTTCCTCTTCTTCTTGATTTCTTGCTGGAGTTTCATTTTCAGTTTCAAATTCCTTTTCTGCCTGATCTTCTTCTTTACTGACTTCTTCGTCTTCTGCTTCCTTTTCCTCAACAACAATCCCTTGAGCCTTCTTCAACTGATTCACATCTTTCTTAATGCTTTTCAACTGTGCTAGCCTATTGTCAAGTTTGTGGTTCATGGAGTGAATCAGATCCATTATATTTCCCATGAAGGCTTCAACTTTAGTAGCTGCTAGAGATTGTGCCAAGGGTTTTCGAGGTCCAGAAGCAAAGGCTCTCCCATGAGGAGTACTACCAGGGGCAACTTTCTTAGGTCTTGGAACCCATTGGCCATTTACTTTCTTGTAGCCCATCCTGCCTAGTGTGTACTTGCTGTATTCATCACTGTAAGGGTCAGGTTTTTTGTAGTTCTCACTTGTCAGGTTCACTTGAAAGTGTTTGAAAATCTTAGTGAGTAACATGCCATAGGGTAGATTTTTGGTGGATGTGGTAGAGGTATGGGCCATGTTTGTGAGAATGTAGACGGGAATATTAATTTTGGTGTTGGTTAGGAAAGCCCATAGGAAGAACAAATCTTTTTCACTCACGTGTTCAAAGCTTCCAATTTTGGTTAGAAAGATTTTAGAAACAAAATGGTGTACCAACCTTAGTTCGATAGGTAGGTCATTGGCTACAGGTTGGGTTGTTTCAGGCATATCTTGGCCATAAAGAACATGTAATTGTTCTTTTCTAGATACATTCTAAAAGTACAACTCTCCACCATGCCCAATTCCCATAATCTGAGAGAGTGTGTATTCATTTAGAGTGATTTTCACTCCATTCACATAACTGATCAATTCCACACTTCCCACTTTCTTCAAAAGGTTGGAGTAAAAATGCATAACCAATTTTTGGTATACATTCTCTCAAATTAGAGTTTAGGGTTTTCAGGTGTCGCACCCAGATTTTTCGCACTCGAGGAATACTCACACAAGCGGGAAAAATGTTGTACACTCTCGTTAGAACTCACCCTCCTAGAAGAATGAGTGCGACTAGGTTTGAATTGAAAATTGATTTGAACAAAGGGCTTTTAGAAAAGATTCGGAGTCACCACCTAACTTGATTAAGGTGAGTTAGGTCACCTAAAAACTAAGAATAATCCAAAGACAACTCTTAGGGTTTTGGAAAAGGATTTTGAAAATATCTCCTCAAGAGAGGGTTTTTAAGAAAAACAGGTTGTTTGGCAACCTTTGGAAAACATTTAGCCCTTTTTAGAAAATAACTCCGTTTTCGTCTTTGAAATTAGTGATCTAGGTTCGGAGGTTGGTTACGTGTAGGGAAGACGCACTAAGCTATCACCCTACCTCGCCCTTTCGGTACCTACATGTCAATCTACCCTAGATTCACCTATGAGAGTCTCCAACTAACTAATGTTCAATCCTATCCACTTTTGAAAACAATGTTTAGAAAAACATGATGCATGATATGCAAGTGCAAAATAAGAGAGAATTGGAAAATAGATTTGGAAATAAATTCAAAAAGAAATTGATTTGGATTGAAAGAGATTTGAAACTGGATAGATTTGAAATTGAAAAGTTTTGGAAATTGAAAGTAGAGATTTGAAAATAGATTTGAAGAGGTGGAATTGAAATTGGAAAGTTTGAAAATTTGGAAATAGAAATTTGAAAATAGAAATTTTGAAAATAGATTGAAATTTGAGATTTGAAAAATATGGAGATCGCACCCATGAGGGTGGAATTGAAAGTTTGAAAAGTGTTGTGACCCCACCTATGAAGGTTGCCTACGTATCCCTTTGGGGGAATCAGGTCAGTCGTAATTCGGACCGGAGTCCGATTGAAAATAGAAGGTTGGATTGGAAGAAATAGATTGAATTGAAAATTGGATTTGATTTGAGATTAGAAGAGGAGATTGGAAATTGAAATTGAGAAGATTTGACTTGCTTTGGAAAGATTGATTTTGGAAAGACTTGGTTTTAGGAAACCTAGGCTTAGGAAAGAGACTTAAGAAAGATTTGACCCGACTTGGAAGGTTTAGAAAGAATTAGATTTAGGAAATGTTTGAATTAGGAAAGGTCCGATTTAGGAAAGTTTCAAAAATTAGAAAGTTTCACTTTTAGAAAGTTTTGAAATTAGAAAAGTTTCAACTTAGGGAAGTTTTCAAATTAAGAAAATTTTGAAATTAGGAAAGTTTGAATTTGGAAAGATTTGAAAAAGGAAAGTTTCAATTTAGGAAATGTTTGAATTAAGAAAGGGAAAGTTTTGAATTAAGAAAGTTTCAACTTAGGAAAGTTTTGAATTAGGAAAGTTTCCACTTAGGAAAGTGTTGTTTTAGGAAATGTTTTAAAAATAGGAAGTTTTGAAAGTTGGAAAGTTTAGAATTTGGAAAGTTTTGAAATAGGGAAGTTTTGAGAATTGGAAAGTCTTGAGTTTAGAAAGTTTTGAAATTTGGAAAGATTTGAAATTTGAAAAGTTTAAGATTTAGAAAGTTTTAGAGTTTGAATTTTGGAAAATCTTGAAATTAGGAAGGGTTTGAAAACTTAGGTTTAAAAAGTTAAGATTTGGAAAGTGGTAGAATTAGGAAAGAGTGGAGTTGGGAAGGATGTGGAAATTGAGTTTTAAAATTTAGGAAAGATTTTTATTTTCAAGTTTTGGGAACTTAAGATTTAGGAAAGGAGAAGCTTAGGAAGGATTTGAATTAGGAAAGAGTTGGATTAGGAAGGGATTAGATTTGGTTTCTAAAAGGGAAGGTTTAATTTTGTTTTCAAAAACGGAGGATAGGATCTAGTTTCCTAAATGGGGAGATTGGATTTGGTTTCCTAAAGGGAAGATTTGACGAGGATTTGGAAAGAGAATGTTCTAGAAACCCTAGATTTGGAAAGCTATAGTTTCGACGTAGAAAATAGGTTTTGGAAACATGTATAGTTTGGATGTAAAAACAAGAGGTTTTGGAAACCTAGGTTTGGGGCAAAGTTTAAAAATCATGTTTTTGGAATGAAAATTAGGGTTTCCTAATTGTGGGTTCTAGGGCTTGACTTGGGCTCTAAGAAAAAAGGATTTTTGGAAAATGCGTTTTTGGAAGCAAAGGTTTTCTAGAAGGGAATCCTAAGGAGGAGTTTCTAGAGGGTAGAGTTTTTGGAAAGTATATTCGAAGAGAGAGTTTTTGGAAAGAGATTTTAAAGAGAAGAAGTTTTTGGAAAATGTGTTTTTAGAAACGAAGATTTTAGAAGGAAAATCCTAGAGGAGAGTTTCTAGAAGGAAGGTTTTGGAAAAATAGTTTTTTAGAAAGATTTTTAGAAGGAGATTGTTGGAGAGAGTTTTTAGGAAAGCAAATTTAGGGAGCACTTTTTAAAAAGTGAATTTTGAGGAGAAAGGGTTTTTGGAATGAAGTTGAAAAAGAAAGCTTTGAAAAATAAATTTTGGAGGGAGTTTTTGAAAACAACTTTGGAGAGGAGAGTTTTAGGAAAGTATATTGAAAGAGATTTTTAGGAAGGAAGACTTTTTGAAAAGAGAGTTTTTAGAATGTGTAAAAACATCTCACTTTCCTAAAGCAATTCTAACTATAGGAGGGCTAGAACCACTTTAGGAAAGCGGTTTTGAAAACAACACGAATTGAAAATATGGACCATATTGGTCATTTTGAATGTAACACTTTCCTAAAGCAACCCTAGCTATGGAAAGGCTAGAATCACCTTAGGATTGTGATTTTGAAAACATGTTTTGAAAAAGGAGATTTTGATGCAATTTTGAAAACAAGTTTGAAAATGATTTTGACAACAACTTTGAAAACGACTTTTGGAAAATGCAAGACCATGATATGCACAATGCAATTTTGGGGTCGTGAACATACAAGGTTAAGGCTTCGCCATATAATCAAGGGGGGCCGAACCCACGTGGTCTCTGGTTGAACTAGAAGAAAGCCCCCGACACGGTGACTCTCCAATAGCCCAATCCTACACATGGACCAGTAATCTCTTGTTTCAAGCGTGCAAAGAAAGGGGGGGAAAGAGATGGGGGATTAAAATAGAGAAAACCCAAGTTGGTTGGAGAGAGAAGAGAGAGGGAGAAAGTGCGGAAATTTAAATAGGAAGCCAATCGTACGCCTTATTTATTTTGTGCGCCTTGCTTGTCTTTGGTCTTCGGTCATCGTCTTGATCTTCGTCTTCAATCTTCAAGAGTTGTCTTCAAGCTTTTAGATTGCCGCTCTTTAAGTCTTCAAAGGAGGGTTCAATGTTAGTGTATGAGTGTATGGGATGTATAAGAGTGTATATGAGGCTAGGGTTTTTGTATAGTGGCTAGGGATTGGAAAACCTAGGGAAGCTAGGGTTTAGGGGGTGCACAAGCTCTGTATATCGAATTATATGATTTTTGGGTTGAGTTTGCGGATCCTTTTCACGTTAGAGGAGGCTCTGTATTTGTAGAGGTTGGACAACACTGGCACTTGTTGTAGTGGCGCCAGGCCAATTTTTGGCTTGGCGCCACTACTAGTGGCCCCAGCCATTTAGGAAATATTTAAGGTCGGCAAGCAACGTATATTTGACTAGATTTGGGCGCCTGTACTAGTAACTACCATGTACTTTTTAGCTTGGCTTCACTAGCAGTGACTCCGAAAAGTCTGGGAATGATTTGAAGGAGCCGAGAATGACCCAGAAGGCCGGAAAGGAGCAAGAACGCTTAAAATAGTGTCCTGGAGGTATTTGACTTAAGAAATGAGAATAAGATGAGTCGGAAAGGTTGACCGGGCCTTTACGGGCAAAACGGTCAATCGGACCGGGAAACTGCCGGGACAGACTCAGACTGTCCCGGAAGAAGACTTGGGATCTGGAAACATTATTCAAAATGTTCCCAGAGGCTGCCGGCTTGATTCCCAGAGCCGGCGTGGTCGAAAAAGGAGACCGGCCCTCCAGGGGCAAAACAGTCATTTTGTACCGGGTTGGCTGGAACTAACTCAGAATGATCCGGAAAGGTAAAGGAGGATTGAGAATACTATAAGAAGTATCCTCGGGAGGTTGCCGGTTTGGTACACAGAGCTGGTGTGGTTCCCGGGGCATTCGAATGCTTAGGGGCAAAATGGTCATCTTGACAGGAAAGTCTCAGAAAAGGTCCAAGGGGTAGTTTGGTCATTTTTTTCACCGAAGTGGGCTAACAGACACTGGTGTTGACCTGGGTTTTTAGTGTTTCTGCCACTCTAACGGCGGTCGTCATGACACAGGGGTTTGTTGGCAATTCCCTATGTCGACCTATTTGTGAGTATTTCCGCTACTCTAACGGTTTTGTGAGTAGTTTCGCTACTTGGATCGTCTCGAGGAATAAACTGTCTCGAGAGAGGGATTGGAAAGGGGTCTTACTGTCTTCAAAAAGACGTGCCTGAATTGGAACTGTCTCGAGGAATAAACTGTCTCGAGAGTGGGATTGGAAATGGGTCTTACTGTCTTCGAAAAGACGTGCCTGAGTTGGAACCGTCTCGAGGAATAAACTGTCTCAAGAGAGGGATTGGAAAGGGGACTTATCGCCTTTCTAAAAGACGTGCCTAGGTTGGAACCGTCTCGAGAGTGGGATTGGAAAGGGGTCTTACCGTCTTCGAAAAGACGTGCTTGAGATGGAACCGTCTCGAGGAATAAACTATCTCGAGAGAGGGATTGGAAAGGGGTTTTACCGTCTTTGAAAAGACGTGCTTGGATTGGAACCATCTCGAGGAATAAACTGTCTCGAGAGAGGGATTGGAAAGGGGACTTACCGTCTCCGAAAAGACGTGCCTGGATTGGAACCGTCTCGAAGAATAAACTGTCTCGAGAGAGGGAATGGAAAGGGGACTTACCGCCTTTGAAAAGACTTGCCTGGGTTGGAACCGTCTCGAGGAATAAACTGTCTCGAGAGAGGGATTGGAATTGGAATTGGAATTGGAATTGGAGAGAATAATGCCCCTAAGGGCATTTTGGTCATTTTGCCTCTTTTTGGCCCTAATGGGCCCGCGAGACGATGGACAAACGGGATTTGGACTTAGAAAAATCAGTTTCGATTGGAATACGCCCACAATGACTTGAAAACAAGTCTAGACGGAGTGTAGACTGCCGACCGGTCAAAAATGGGGTGCTTACAACTGCCCCTCCTTTTTTGTCTTTGCTTATCAAAGGCAGAAAACGATAAGAGTAAGAGTGCCATGTTGACCGCGAGGCAGTCGGAGGGACGGACATTGGAAATCTTTCGACAACGAGGGTCGAAAACGGTTAACGGGCCAAAAAGGCCTTCGAAAATGAGTTTTGGCGGGAAAAAGGGCAAAACTGCCCAGAATTTGCAACTAGCGCCACTAGTAGTGGCGTCTTTGGCAAAAAAGGCCTAGCGCCTCTGCTAGTGGCGCCAAGCTTAAAGTTAAAACCAGAAAATTTCTGGTTCAAACAGCCGCGGCATTTTGGAGAGATTTCTGCAAATCCGAGAGATTCTGCGTAAGACTTGACTTGAACCTTGAAGGGGCACCTCTTAGGGATCGTGGGTGATTGCCAGAAGGAGACCACGTCGTCGGAAAAGTCGCCAAAAGAGAAGATTTTGCTGGAGAACTTCTAAAAAGTGAGTTTTCAAATTTTGTTGATTTTAATGTGTAAAAGTTTGTTTGAATCATGTGAATAGTAGAAATTGATGTTTTGATATGCTTTCAACACTTTGGTGATGTTGTTTTTGCATTTTGATGGTTGTTTGATTGAATTTGAGTGATTATATGCGAATATGTGAAGGGGGTTTTCAGCAGGAATAGGGGATTTGTTCCTATGAGCTTGGGCATTAGGTTTTCTGGCTATTTTTTTGTGCAATGTGCCTTAGAAAAATGTGTTTAACAATCGTATGAAGTTTCGTGATTTTTTTGAAAACTCGGTGAATTTTTGATTTTTTGAAAAATAGGAAAATACTTAGAAAATTTAGAAAAATTAGAAAACTCAGGAAACTGATGGAATTTTTAGAGTTTAAAATTTGAAGAAGGTAAGAATATTTTTGGAAAACATTTGAAAGAATTTTGAGGAAATTTAAGACATTTTTGAAAACCATGGATTTATTAGAAAAATAAAACATGTGTTTTGAAAATTTTGAAAAACTGAAAAGTGTGCACGGGTGCTGATGTCACGTGATTGTGACAATGTGAAGTGCTTGTTTTGTGTTTCATGTTGATGTCCTGGGTGTTGTAGGGGCCATTTTTTAAATGAGACTCTGCCGAAATTTTTTTAGAAATTAGGAAAAGAGTTGGTTAAAGTTTTAGAAATAAAATCTTTTTGAAGGAAAAAGGCAGAGAACCCTTAAGATGTGATTTAAAAATTAGAAAACCAAGATGTGTAGAAATTTTGTTTTTGATTTGTTATTCGAAATCCTTTATTTGTTTTGTTTGTGTTAGTTGTTTATTTTTTTTACTTTTATTTAATCTGCATGTATGGCATGTTAACGTCTCTTACCTTGACTTACCTTTTCAGGATGGCAGACGCGGGTGATGATGGTTTTGAGAGGAGACGTCGCTCGGGGAAGGCGGCCCGGACAGATTCTACTGGCGGCTCTAATCGATCTAGAGGTAGTCGATGATCTACCAGACAATCTTCATCTAGTCAGAGTGGGCAGGGGAGTAGGCTACTTGTCGACCCTTTTTCTCCGGTTGAGCAGGCTTTTGTCGAGGAGATTGATGCTGAGGAGGAGGTACCGGGCCCCGGGGATCAGGTGACCGGTTATGGGAGAGCTTCTTCCAGGCATAGGCAAACGGATGCCGACTTGGGAGATCTGCAGATACCGGACGTCCCACCACTTGGGGATCTGGCTTACCACCCCAGTGTATACTCCAGACAGCATTTGCCTCCTCCGCGGGTACATGCAGCTTCCAGAGGGGCCGTTCATCAGGTTTTTGTGGCCATGCAGCGGGCTGCCCCCTCATACCGCGCCTTCTTGGCGGAGATCGAATTTGGCACTTTTATGGGATTACAGGCTAACCGCTTGAACCGGCATTTGGTACTGGCACTTGTTGAGAGGTGGTTCGGGGAGACCGGGACTTTTCATTTTGTCGGCTTCGAGTTAGGTCCCACTCCTTTGGATTGGGCGATTATCATAGGGTTTTTCTTTGTCGGTCGGCAGATCACCCTACACCCAGTCAGTAGGGATGAGGCCTGTTTGCTGTTGGACTTGCCTCCTCCTGAGCGTTCTACTTTCCTGGTCTCTTGGATTAGTCAGGATGAGAGTACTTTTGCTACTGAGCCATCGCTTGCCAGGCGGGACATCATGAGACGGCAATTTGTGTTGTATATCATCTTTAGCTGTTTCTGCAACAACAACAAGTCACTCGTGCCATGCCGTTTAGTGAGTATAGTAGCCGATCTTGGAGCTTTGTCTGAGTTGGACTGGGGGTCCTTTTCTTTCAGCTGCTTTCTTCGATCGATGTGGGTTCGGACTTCTTCCCGCTGGGGCAGCATGACTAGCTTCTGGCCTTTCCTTGTCTGGTGGAGCTATGAGTACCTGCCAATGCGTCGCCCTGCAATTGTTGAGGATGACCTCTATCCTTGTGCCTTGAGGTGGGCACATGATCGGGTAGCCCAGCAATCGGAGATTACTGACTTTATGACGCTCTGGGCTAACCTGGAGTTGATTGAGGCGAGGGATGTGACCTGGCGGCCCTTCATTGGATTAGTCCATTACGAGACGGTCTGGTACTTGGTCCCATTGTCCCTGTCGAGAGCTGCCTTTCTCAGTGATGACACTTGGGGAGTCCTATCTTGGAGAGCGACACTGGCGGCAGTTTCATGAGGAGTTTCGATCAGCAGGGGCTCTGCCAGAGTATATGTTTGGAGCCTTGATGGCGGGAGTGCCTATCCTTTATTAGGAGCGTCAGCCAAGTGCCGAGTTCTTGCTTCCCCCGAATACAGACTACACTGCGCACTTTGGGGCTTATTTGGTGCCTTCACCCGGTTTGAGGTAGTAGTCGGCGGGTACGCTGTTGGCCAGGAGGTGGTCGACTTGTGGCGCCATGCTAGAGGATATGTGCCCCAGGCCGAGTTTACTGCTGTGAGAGACCAGAGAGACCAGTACCAGATGGAGCGGGACTAGTACCAGGCCGAGGTAGCTTCCCTGACGGCTCGGTTAACTCAGATGGGCGGTGGGGGGGTATGTTATTCTTTCCTTGCTTCTTCTTGCTCTGCTGTTGCTTAGTTCCTTTTGTATGCAGCTGATTCCGGTTCTATCTTCCTTGTAGGATGGTGGTGCTTCGAGTAGTTATCCACCTCTTCTGATGTCGGGCTTCAGGGATTTTGATCCAGATGACATCGACTTCGACCTATGATAAATGCCCCTTATGGAGACTCTGATCCTCTTTTGGCCCTGGTCCCTGAGTTGTATTTATGTTAGACAGTTTTATTCTAATATTTTGTACAAAAATGGATATTTATGGTACTTAGATGCATGGATAGACAGATACATTTATGATCTTTATGGCTAGACATATGATCAGATGCATGTGATGTATGATGATGTTAGATATCTATTACATGAGTTGTTGTTGATGACTTCTATTTCTACAGGGAGTTATATCATATGTGTGCAAAGCCCATGTTTTTTTTTTTTTTTTTACATATGCACAAGTTAGAAATATGTTAATAGAATGACACAAGGTGTTGTTAGACTTGTAGTCCTGGGAATGGTAACTCCCTCCTCTTCAGGGATTTAGTCTCTCTTTTGGCTCGACCCTACCTTGATTGGATGATAGCACTCCGCACCTTTCTCAACCTCTTGATCACCTCCAACTCTCTGTCTTAGTGTTAGTGTATAGGGTTATTGGGCTGAGACTCTCGACTCTCGGGGTTTTAGCAACAACTTACCTGATCTTTGGCAGAGCGATAAGTGGCCAGTCATTTCAATCCGAGAAGACTTTGTTTAGGACCGTAATGTAGGCTAGGTTATGGGGGTTTTAAAAACAACGGGATATGCAGGCTCAAATTTGATGTTGTTTTCAATAGGGCTTAAATCCATACCATCCTTAACTACTTTTCAGTAGGATTAGCATCCTTTTTCAGCTTTGGCAGTGTATCTAGCTCATTTAGATCAAGCGATCTGTTTTCAATCAGAGGGGACTTTAATAGGGTTGTAATGTAGGCCATGGTTTCGGGGTTTTGCAAGAAAAGAGTAAAGGCTCAAACCTATTGTTTCTACTGGGTTTCCTTGTAACCTAGGATCACCTTTGAATTTCTTCTTGTTTTTGACCATATACTTCTCAGGGTGAAAATAACCTTGTTCTTTCACCCTTTCTATATACTTTTTTGAGATAGACATGACTTTCTTCTCATTTGACCTTCTTATCACGCTTTTGTAGATGACTCAATCATGATTTTCTTCAGGCCTTTCATTAAAGGTTTTTTTTTGTTTTTAGGCCTCTTGCCTCTCAGCAACTCCTTTCCTTTGCTTATTCTTTCTATGAATAATTTTTTGACCATTTTCCCTCATATCTTTTCCTTGGTAGTTCAATATACCCAATGTGGGCAGTGATCCCTAGGTTGGGGTTTTGTTAAGAGAGGATAAGTGGCTTAAGGGGTTTGGCAAGGGGTTGCTTTTGACTGTATGAAAAATGAAATGAGGGCCTCTCTTCACCTTGAATTAGATTGCTTGATCTATAGAGCTTTCATTGCTGCCTTAGCACAGCGGGGGTGGATACCATTCCTAGAGTTCTCAGACTATTGTCTGCCCCAATGTGGGGAGGACAGTCTTGGATCAGGGTTGACAAAGAAAATTTTTGCTTTCCACGAGGCATTAGGGGTTAAGCAAAGGGAATATGAGCACATTTAGTTATTTACTCAGTTATTTATTCTTTATATGTGGGGAAATGAAAGATGGCTCCTCTTCATTTTGATAAACTGGCAACACATCGCTTAGCTTCGGAGTCTCGCAAGTGCCGCCTTTAGGTGGTATCCTCACTCATCCTTATCCTCTCTGTCTCTGGAAAGCTGATCATTTGGTGAGTGGTTAACTCATGCTATCATCCCTTCAAGTTGGATCATTTCATAAGATAAACCATGCCCCTTGCGTAGAAAGTAGTCACTACTCCCCAGAGATAAATAAGATAGCAGCAGTGAACCAAAGATTATTATCATTTTCATAGAAAGGAATAGAGTTCTCAAGCAAGAATGAAATGTAAACATCAATTTAAAGACAGGAAATAAAAGGGATAGGAAGAAAGTGGGTGTGAACATCCCTCTCTTGTGCGCTTTTGAAGGGAACCCATTTCTAGTAAGGTCTTGGGCCTATGCCCTTGTCTGCATTCCATCCACAGTTGAGATTTTCAGCTAAGGCAGGATAGGTAGTTGCTTCTCCCAAAGTTCCAAGTGAGTTGGCGATGATGATGTAATTGTCAGCTTTCTTGACTGTCTGGCCTTCATTTGCTTGCTCCGGAGTTTCTCTAACAAACCACTCGGGCGACTCGTATTCGTCCAGCTGGATAGGTCGAGCCCGGGGTTTTCTGCTCTGGCTTCCAGCCGGGGCTCGGTGCTCCTCAAGTGTGCATAATGGGGGATTCTTATTACAAAGTTTGGACAGTTCCTCATCAATTTTCTTCATAGATTCGTGTACAAGTTTGTCTTCGGGGGTCGGCATCTCATTGGGGTTATATCGTGACTAGGCATCTTCGCATTCCATTTCCTCTCCGTCCTTGTAATATATCTCCTGGCATATAGCAAAATAAACCTTGTTGTTACCAAACTTGGTAACGATGTTGACAGTATGGTCTAGTGGAGGGTTTGTAGAGCCGTTCGGAGAAGGACTTGCCGGTCGCACCCCAATGATCTTGTTATCTATCAGGTCTTGAATCTTATGCTTGAGGGCCAAACAATCTTCAATATCATGCCCTTGGCTATTCGAATGATACTTACAGCTTGCTGTAGATTTAAAGTAATGAGGCAGAGGATTGGGCTAGGGTCGCGCAGGTACAGGTTTCAGATATCCAGCTGCTACGAGGCCAAAATAAGCCGCGGTCAGTGAGCATGCAAGTTTTGTAAATGTCCGCTTCTTCCCACTTGTTCGCCTAGTTCGAGGAGGTATTGCAGATGTTTTTGATGATTGGGGACCAAGTTTTGGTGAGGTCACAGCTGGGTTAATGGTTCGGGAATTGAAAGCGCTTCGGGTTCTATGTTTTAAAATGGGACAATTTTCGGTGGCAGGGCCAAATGGGTTGGGATGATATCCGAAGGAGAGATTATATAGTCCTTGTGTTTGGTTACGGGTTGGTTTGGAAGGCATCCGAGCAAGGCCCACGGTTTGGGGAGGTCGTTGGTAAGCAACGGTGGCGGCATGGTCATGGTCTTCCTTCTTCATCCTTTTCCGTCCATCATGGGTTTGGGCCTGCGAAGACTCTGCTTGCTCATGGGTTGCGTGGGATAAGAATGAGGAAAGCATGTCTTCCATTTTGGTCATCTTATGCTTGACTCCTCTTGTCTCTGCTAGTAATTGAGTTAAAGTATCAAGAGTAAGCAATTCCAAGCTTGTAAGATTGCGGAACGAGGGAAGGTACCTAAAACCAACAAAAGAAAAGAGTCAGTATTTGACCTTGACAAGTCTTTATGCAATGCATGCTCTAAGATGCCCCTCTTAAGGAGGGAAACTAGTCATGATGTATTGGCTCACTTTTGGAGATAGGGGGTTTGCCCCTGTATGCAGATACCTTACTGTCAAGTAGGAACCTTCAACCATCCATGCATTCATTCTCAAAAGTAAAGAAGTACATTGAATTTTAGGTTTAAGATACAAAAGAATTGAAATACATTTTAATAGGGGGGAGGGGGAATATTTTCCTTTGGACTTCCACCTATCTACTTTTACAAAGGGAGACCCTAAACTACTCTTGAGTCTTCGGATTCGCCTTCCTTGGATTTGATGTCGAGGAGGTCGTTGAGAGACCTTATTGATTGATTGCCCCTTGTCTTCATGGCAACCCTATCTCTGTGAGCATAGAGGGATTGGGGCCCCTCTTATGGAATGAATTGAGATGCATGCAATGAGTCCTTAGGGTTATGTGGGAACCCTTAGGGTTTAGGTAGGTTTAATGCAAAGGAGAGTGACCTTGGTGTCACTCCCAAGGGGTTGATCATATGCATGAGAATGCAGTGACTTGAGTTACTTGGAACTCTTGTCTTGACATGGAATATGGAATGCATGAACATGGGTATGCAAAGAGTATAAGGAGAGAGAAATGCAATAGCAAGATAAACGTGCATGCATGAGCAGTCAAACATGCATTATAACAGTATAAACACAGTCAGTATAACATCAGGAATAGACAGGTATAAATGAAAGTAAGAGCAGTCGCCATTTCCTCCGTGATTTTGAAAACGGTGCTCGTATCTTAAATCCGGTAGAGGTTCGGCTATGCATGGTGTCTATATGAGTATGAGGTTGAGGGTTGACTAATGCGTCCTAAAAGGGCTCGGTCCCCGGATCTTCAAACCTAGGCCCACTCCCCGAGGTGGGGCCATGATCAGTTGGTGATCCGAGCGGGGGAACCATCAAGAGGCCGTAGGCGAAGAAACTGACACAGCATCTTGCCCACAACCAATATACCGTTCCCCCTTTCTAACTAGAAAGGACATATCAGGGTAATAATGCAAGTATGCAGAATGCAAGTGCACATGCAGTGTGTGTGTGATTTTTAAAAGTGGAGGAAAGAGTCCAACAACTCCCATTCATCCTGTACATCACATTCATGCAAAGCAGTTAATAAAATTTAAACAAAATGTGTACCTACAAAACAAAGATGCAAGTGTTACTATGTGGATAACAAACATAATACAAGATAATATGAATAAATGCATGTTTTTTTTTTTTTAAAAACAATCCTGAAAATTTAGTTTTGAAAATTTAAAGTGAATAGGATTGAACGAAGTTAATTGAAGACTTTACATGGGTGAACGGTAAAGATACATGACTACGGCCTAACCCTCTAAGTGTCCCCAGCGGAGTCGCCAGCTGTCGCGCCCAGATTTTTCGCATTCGAGGAATACTCACACAAGCGAGAAAAATGTTGTACTCTCTCGTTAGAACTCACCCTCCTAGAAGAATGAGTGCGACTAGGTTTGAATTGAAAATTAATTTGAATAAAGGGCTTTTAGAAAAGATTCGGAGTCACCACCTAACTTGATTAAGGTGAGTTAGGTCACCTAAAAACTAAGAATAATCCAAAGACTACTCTTAGGGTTTTGGAAGAGGATTTTGAAAATATCTCCTCAAGAGAGAGTTTTTAAGAAAAATAGATTGTTTGGCAACCTTCGGAAAACATTTAGCCTTTTTTAGAAAATAACTCCATTTTGGTCTTTGAAATCAGTGATCTAGGTTCGGAGGTTGGTTACGTATAGGGAAGACGCACTAAGCTATCACCCTACCCCGCCCTTTCGGTACCTACATGTCAATCTACCCTAGATTCACCTATGAGAGTCTCCAATTAACTAATGTTCAATCCTATCCACTTTTAAAAACAATGTTTAGAAAAACATGATACATGATATGCAAGTGCAAAATAAGAGAGAATTGGAGAATAGATTTGGAAATAAATTCGAAAAGAAATTGATTTGGATTGAAAGAGATTTGAAACTAGATAGATTTGAAATTGAAAAGTTTTGAAAATTGAAAGTAGAGATTTGAAAATAGATTTGAAGAGGTGGAATTGAAATTGGAAAGTTTGAAAATTTGGAAATAGAAATTTGAAAATAGAAATTTTGAAATTGGAATTTTGAAAATAGATTAGAATTTGAGATTTGAAAAATGTGGCGATGGCACCCATGAGGGTGGAATTGAAAGTTTGAAAAGTATTGTGATCGCACCTATAAAGGTTGCCTACGTATCCCTTTGAGGGAATCAGGTCAGTCGTAGTTTGGACCGGAGTCCGATTGAAAATAGAAGGTTGGATTGGAAGAAATAGATTGAATTGAAAATTGAATTTGATTTGAGATTAGAAGAGGAGATTGGAAATTGAAATTGAGAAGTTTGGACTTGCTTTGGAAAGATTGATTTTGTAAAGACTTGGTTTTAGAAAACTTAGACTTAGGAAAGAGACTTAAGAAAGATTTGACCCGACTTCGAAGGTTTAGAAAGAATTAGATTTAGGAAATGTTTGAATTAGGAAAGGTCCGATTTAGGAAAGTTTCGAAAATTGGAAAGTTTCATTTTTAAAAAGTTTTGAAATTAGGAAAGTTTCAACTTAGGGGAGTTTTCAAATTAAGAAAGTTTTGAAATTTGGAAAGTTTGAATTTGGAAAGATTTGAAAAAAGAAAGTTTCAATTTAGGAAATGTTTTAATTAAGAAAGGGAAATTTTTGAATTAAGAAAGTTTCAACTTAGGAAAGTTTTGAATTAGGAAAGTTTCCACTTAGGAAAGTGTTGTTTTAGGAAAGGTTTTGAAAATAGGAAGTTTTGAAAGTTGGAAAGTTTTGAAATAGGGAAGTTTTGAAAATTGGAAAGTCTTGAGTTTAGAAAGTTTTGAAATTTGGAAAGATTGGAAATTTGGAAAGTTTAAGATTTAGAAAGTTTTAGGGTTTGAATTTTAGAAAATTTTGAAATTAGGAAGGGTTGGAAAACTTAGGTTTAAAAAGTTAAGATTTGAAAAGGGGTAGAATTAGGAAAGAGTGGAGTTGGGAAGGATGTGGAAATTGAGTTTTAAAATTTAGGAAAGATTTTTATTTTCAAGTTTTGGGAACTTAAGATTTAGGAAAGGAAAAGCTTAGGAAGGATTTGAATTAGGAAAGAGTTGGATTAGGAAGGGATTAGATTTGGTTTCTAAAAGGGAATGTTTGATTTTGTTTTCAAAAACGGAGGACAGGATCTAGTTTCCTAAACGGGGGGATTGGATTTGGCTTCCTAAAGGGAAGATTTGACAAGGATTTGGAAAGGGGATGCTAGAAACCCTAGATTTGGAAAACTATAATTTCAACGTAGAAAATAGGTTTTGGAAACATGTATAGTTTGGATGTAAAAACAAGAGGTTTTGGAAACCTAGGTTTGGGGCAAAGTTTAAAAATCATGTTTTCGGAAAGAAAATTAGGGTTTCCTAATTGTGGGTTCTAGGGCTTGACTTGGGCTCTAAGGAAAAAGATTTTGAAAAATGCGTTTTTGGAAACGAAGGTTTTCTAGAAGGGAATCCTAGGGAGGAATTTCTAGAGGGTCGAGTTTTTGGAAAGTATATTCGAAGAGAGAGTTTTTGGAAAGAGATTTTAAAGAGGAGTTTTTGGAAAGTGTGTTTTTAAAAACGAAGATTTTGGAAGGAAAATTCTAGAGGAGAGTTTCTAGAAGGAAGGTTTTAGAAAGAGAGTTTTTGAGAAAGATTTTTGGAAGGAGATTGTTGGAGAGAGTTTTTAGGAAAGCAAATTTAGGGAGCGTTTTTAGAAAGTGAATTTTGAGGAGAAAGGGTTTTTGGAATGAAGTTGAAAAAGAAAGCTTTGAAAAATAGATTTTGGAGGGAGTTTTTGAAAACAACTTTGGAGAGGAGAGTTTTAGGAAAGTATATTGAAAGAGATTTTTAGGATGGAAGACTTTTTGAAAAGAGAGTTTTTAGAATGTGTAAAAACATCTCACTTTCCTAAAGCAATTCTAACTATAGGAGGGCTAGAACCACTTTAGGAAAGCGGTTTTGAAAACAACACGAATTGAAAATATGGACCATATTGGTCATTTTGAATGTAACACTTTCCTAAAGCAACCCTAGCTATGGAAAGGCTAGAATCACCTTAGGATTGTGATTTTGAAAACATGTTTTGAAAAAGGAGATTTTGATGTAATTTTGAAAACAAGTTTGAAAATGATTTTGACAACAACTTTGAAAACGACTTTTGGAAAATACAAGACCATGATATGCACAATGCAATTTTGGGATCGTGAACATACAAGGTTAAGGCTTCACCACATAATCAAGGGGGCCGGACCCACGTGGTCTCTGGTTGGACTAGAAGAAAGTCCTCGACACGGTGACTCTCCAATAGCCCAATCCTACACATGGACCGGGAATTCCCTTGTTTCAACCATGCAAAAAAAGGGTGGAAAAGAGATGGGGGATTAAAATAGAGAAAACCCAAGTAGGTTGGAGAGAGAAGAGAGAGGGGGGAAGTGCGGAAATTTAAATAGGAAGCTTATCGTATGTCTTCCTTATTTTGTGCGCCTTGCTTGTCTTCGGTCTTCGGTCTTCGTCTTGATCTTCGTCTTCATTCTTCAAGAGTTGTCTTCAAGCTTTTAGATTGCAGCTCTTCAAGTCTTCAAAGGAGGGTTGAAGGTTAGTGTATGAGTGTATAGGGATGTATAGGGGTGTATATGAGGCTAGGGTTTGTGTATGGTGGCTAGGGTTTGGAAAACCTAGGAAAGCTAGGGTTTAGGGGGTGCTCGAGCTCTGTATATCGAATTACATGATTTTTAGGTTGAGTTTGCCGATCCTTTTCACGTTAGAGGAGGCTCTGTATTTATAGAGGTTGGACAACACTAGCACTTGTTGCAGTGGCGCCAGGCCAATTTTTGGCTTGGCGCCACTACTAGTGGTGCCAATCATTTAGGAAATATTTAAGGTCGGCAAGCAACGTATCGTTGACTAGATTTGGGCACCTGTACTAGTGACTACCATGTAATTTTTAGCTTAGCTTCACTAGAAGTGACTACAGAAAGTTCGGGAATGATTTGAAGGAGCCGAGAATGACCCAGAAGGCCGGAAAGGAGCAGGAACACTTAAAATAGTGTCCTGGAGGTATTTGACTTAAGAAATGAGGATAAGATGGGTCAGAAAGGTTGACCGGGCCTTTAGGGGCAAAACGGTCAATCGGACCGGGAAACTACCGGGACAGACTCGGACTGTCCTGGAAGAAGACTTGGGATCTGGAAACATTATTCAGAATGTTCCGTGAGGCTGCCGGCTTGATTCCCAGAGTCGGCGTGGTCGAAAAAAGAGACCGGCCCTCTAGGGGCGAAACGGTTATTTTGTACCGGATTGGCCGGAACTGACTCGGAATGATCCGGAAAGGTAAAAGAGGATTGAGAATACTATAAGAAGTATCCTCGGGAGGTTACCGGTTTGATATCCAGAGCCGGTGTGGTTCCCAGGGCATTCGGATGCCTAGGGGCAAAATGGTCATCTTGACAGGAAAGTCTCAGAAAAGGTCCAAGGGGTAGTTTGGTCATTTTTTTCACCGAAGTGGGCTAACAGACACTGGTGTTAACCTGGGATTTGAGTGTTTCCGCTACTCTAACAGCGGCCGTCATGACACAGGGGTTTGTTAGCAATTCCCTATGTCGACCTATTTGTGAGTATTTTCGCTACTCTAACGGTTTTGTGAGTAATTTCGCTGCTCGGAACGTCTCAAGGAATAAACTGTCTCGATAGAGGGATTGGAAAGGGGTCTTACCGTCTTCGAAAAGACGTGCCTGAATTGGAACCGTCTCGAGGAATAACCTGTTTCGAGAGTGGGATTGAAAAGGGGTCTTACCGTCTTCGAAAAGACGTGCCTGAGATGGAACCGTCTCGAGGAATAAACTGTCTCAAGAGAGGGATTGGAAAGGGGTCTTACCATCTTTGAAAAGACGTGCTTGGATTGGAACCATCTCGAGGAATAAACTGTCTCGAGAGAAGGATTGGAAAGGGGACTTACCGTCTCCGAAAAGAAGTGCCTGGATTGGAACCATCTCGTAGAATAAACTGTCTCGAGAAAGGGAATGGAAAGGGGACTTACCGCCTTCGAAAAGACTTGCCTGGGTTGGAACCGTCTCGAGGAATAAACTGTCTCGAGAGAGGGATTGGAATTGGAATTGGAGATAATAATGCCCCTAAGGGCATTTCGGTCATTTTGCCTTTATTTGGGCCTGGTGGGCCCGTGAGACGATGGACAAACGGGATTTGGACTTAGAAAAATCGGTTTCGATTGAAATATGCCCACAATGACTTGAAAATAAGTCTGGACGGAGTGTAAATTGCCGAGCGGTCAAAAATGGGATGCTTACATCAGGAGATGACTTTTCAGTATGCAATGAATCATGAACTCAAGAATTGCAATTCACATAAACGATAATCAATTTTAAAACATAAATAACATGAATTTCACTCAAATTTAACAAAACTCAAGATATAGGATTACTCATCCCCAATTCTCTTCTTATCATATAGAACCTGTCTTCACTCATTGGTTTTGTAAATATATCAATTAATTACATGTTTGTGTATACAAAATCAAGTTCAATATCTCCTTTTTGTACATGATTTCGTATAAAGTGAAACCCAATCTCAATGTGTTTTGTGCGAGAGTGTTGAATAGTATTCCTAGTCAAGTTTATAGCACTAGTATTATCACATTTACTAGGAACATGATCAAATATAATACCATAATCTTCTAACTATTATTTAATCCATAATACTTGAGCACAACAACTATCAGACGCTACATATTCAACCTCAGTAGTGGGGAGAGCAACTGAATTTTGTTTCCTGCTATACCAAGACATAATCATGTTGCCTAGGAGTTGGCAAGAGCCACTTATGCTCTTCCTATTAACTCTACTCCCTGCATAATCAGTGTCAGTGTAAGTAATCAAATAAAAGCAAGAACCTTTTGGATACCATAATTCAAGGTTAGGTGTGTGCTTGAGATAACGAAAAATTCTTTTCATAGCAATCACATGAGAGTCTTTACAATTTGGTTGAAATCAAGCATATAAGCAAACACTAAACATTATATCTGGCCTACTAGCAGTTAGATATAATAATGAGCCTACCATGCTTTTATAAAGTGTAATATCTACAACTTTACCTTTTTCATCGCTGTCCAATTTTGTTGTAGTACTCATTGGAGTACTTATAAGCTTTGCATCTTCCATGTCAAACCTTTTGATCAAATCCTTGATGTACTTGGCTTGGTTGATGAAGATGCCTTCATTTGATTGCTTGATTTGAAGTCCGAGGAAATAATTAAGTTTGCTCATCATACTCATCTCGAATTCTCCTTGCATACACTTAACAAATTTCTTGCAAAGCGATTCATTAGTAGCACCAAATATAATATCATCTACACATATTTGTACTAAGAGCATGTCATTATTTTTGATCTTGATAAAAAGAGTGACATCTATTTTTCCTCTCGAAAAATCTTTTTCAATCAAAAACTTGCTCAATCTTTCATACCAAGCCCTTGGGTCGTCCTTCAAACTATATAAAGCTTTTGTTAATTTGAAAACATGGTTGGGAAACTCTGGATCTTCAAATCGGAGGGGTTGCTCAACATATACTTCTTCAGTAATAAAACAATTTAGAAAAGCACTTTTAACATCCATTGATATAGTTTAATATCTTTACAACATGAGAATGCAAGAAACAATCTAATGGCCTATAATCTAGCTACTGGAGTATATGTTTCATCAAAATCAATACATTCCTTTTGTCTATATCCTTGAGCAACAAGTCTTGCCTTGTTCCTCACTACAACTCTGGATTCATCCATTTTATTTCTAAACACCCATTTAGTTCTAATGACTGGATGATCATTAGGCCTAGGAACAAGGTGTCACACCTCATTCCTTTCAAATTGATTCGATTCCTCTTACATTGCATTAATCCAAAACTCATCATTTTTAGCATCATTAAAACATTTAGGTTCTATTTGTAATAAAAATACAATATGATTACATATATTCTAAGAGAGGATTAAGTTTTTACTCTTTGTGAAGGATTATCTATGATTTGTTCCGTAGGATAGTTATGCATAAACTTTCATTCCTTAGGTAGACCTTTATTGATCTCTTGTTGGCTTGTAAAGGCTTCTTGCACTTTTTTCTCCTTTTGTGCTTTTTCATTTGAGCTTGGTTGAATATCCAATCTTTCCATGTTTTGCTCTACTTCATCTACATCATCACTTTTAATATTTCTAGGAAGAGAGTTATATTCATCAAAAGTGTTATGGACTGATTCTTTAACCACTAAAGTCCTCTTATTAAAGACTCTATAAGCTTTGCTATGTGTTGAATATCCAAGAAATACAGTCTTGTCAGATTTTACATCAAAATTACTGAGGTTGTCTTTACTGTTATTCAATACAAAGCACTTGCATCCAAAGGCTCTAAAGTATGAGACATTTGATTTCTTATCTTTCCAAAACTCATAAAGGGATTTGTTCAAAAATTTTCTAAATAGAATTCGATTTAAAACATAGCAAGCTATGTTAACAGCTTCAACCCAAAAAATATTTTGGTAAACCATTTTTACAAAAGCATGGTTCTACCTATTTCTTCCAAAACTCTATTTTTCCTCTCAACAACTCCATTTTGTTAAGGTGTTCTAGGGGCTGAAAAGTTGTTATCAAAACTATTTTCATCGCAAAACATTTCAAAGGGTTTGCAAGTGAATTCCCCTATATGATCAGTCCTTATAGAAGTGATTAAAAACCCTTTTCATTTTGAACCTTCCTACAAAATTTTGTGAAGAAAACAATTATCTCATCCTTGTGAGCTAGGAAGAATGTCCATGTAAATCTAGAATAATCATCAACGATAACTAGTGCATATTATTCCCACTAAGGCTTAAAGTCCTAGTTGGTTCAAATAAGTCCATATGCAATAGTTGTAATGGTCTAGAAGTGGTCAACATGTTTAAAGACTTAAAAAAAATTCAAGTTTGTTTTCCCAATTGACAAGCATCACAAATCCTAACTATGTCAAATTTTATTTTTGGAAGTCCTTTGATCAAATCATTTTTAGAGACTTTTAAAAGAATGCTCATGCTCATATAACCAAGTCTTCTATGCCACATCCAACTCTCATCACTATTCACAACAGTAAGGCATTCAACTTTGCATGAAGATAAGCCATTTAGATCAAAGATGTATATGTTGCCTTGTCTATGTCCAGTGAATAGTCTTGTTACTATTGATGTCAATCACATCACATTTAGAGAATTCAAATACAACCTTGCATCTTTTATCACAAAGTTAACTAATGCTCAAAAGATTGTGTTTGAGTCCTATAACAAGCAAAACATTTTCAATAGAGGTGGAAGTGTTCTTACCAACACTACCTATACCGATGATTTTTCCTTTGCTATTATCTCCAAATGTGACATGACCTCCATCTTTTGGTGAGAGAGATGTGAATTGTGCTTCATCTCCCATTATATGCCTTGAGCATCCACTATCCAAGTACCAATGGTCTTTCTTAGAGTTAGCTTGAAGACATACCTATAAAAGAGTTCATTTGACTTTAGGTACCCAAATCATATTGGGTCCTTGGGGGTTAGTTCTCAGTGGTCTTCTAAGGACCCATGCATTGCTAGGAGCAATAAATTTTTGTAAAGTATAGCATTTACTAGCAACATGTCCTAGTTTGTGAAAATAAAAGTATGAAATTTATGGTTTTCCAACTGAAGCAACAAATCTGCCTTTCGAAAATTTTCTTTTTTTAAAAGGATTAAAGCCAAGTCCTGCTTTGTCTACTGAGCACTTCTGTTTTCCTAAGATTATATCCAATTTTTTTTTTTCCATTAACACATCTAAAAAGAGTAGTTTCCAAATTTTTAACTTTATCATGCAAAATTTGATTTTCCTTTGGAGAATCCTTTAGAAAAGAGTTTTTCTTAATCTTATCATTCAAAGCACAAACTTCGTTTTTCAAGACCTCCTTATCTTTTTCGCAAGTTCTCATTTTCCTTGGTGAGAGTAGAAACCATCTTTTTGAGAAGTTCATTTTTTATATTCATTTTTTTGAATTCAAAAAATAAGTCATCGAAAGCATTTTGTAATTCATTGAAACTAAATTGAGATGAGTTAGAGTTTGATACCTTATTATCATCCTCATGAGCCATGAGACAAAGATTAGTCACCTCTTGAGGTCCGGCTTCTTCGCCGAAGCTAGATTCTTCATCATCACTCTATGCCATAACTGCCATTGTCCTCTTCCCTTGGTATTTCTTTCATTTCTTTTTGAGCAGTGGGCATTCACGGTCAAACTTTTTACACTCATAGCATATGATGGTGGATTCTTTGCTAGAATCTCCTTTGGCTTCGTGCTTCTTTTGACCTTTCCAATTTCTCTTCATGAATCTTCTGAATTTTCGTGTGATGGGTGCAATTTCATCCTCATCCTCATCACTAGCTGATTCATCATTTTGGTTGGTGGACTTTGTAAGCACCCCATTTTTGACCGCTCGGCAATCTACGGTCCGTCCAGACTTGTGTTTAAGTCGTTGTGGGCATATTTCAATCCAAATTAACTTTTTAAGTCTAATCCTATCAATTCATTGCCTTGCGGGCCCCACCGGGCCCAAATAGAGGCAAAATGACCGAAATGCCCTTAGGGGCATTATCTTTTCCATATTCTGAATCAGGCATGTCTTTCCGTAGACGGTAAGAACCCTTTCCAATTCATTTTCCAATTCCAATTCCAAGCCTTCTCTCAAGACAGTTGATTCATCGAGACGGTAAGTCCCCTTTCCAATTCCAAATTAGGCACGTCTTTCCGAAGACGATAAGACCCCTTTCCAATTCCAATCCCTCTCTCGAGACAGTTTATTCCTCAAGACGGTAAATATATTCTAAATCAGGCACATCTTTCCGAAGATGATAAGACCCTTTTCAAATTCCAATCCCTCTCTCGAGACAATTGATTCCTCGAGACGGTAAATCTACTCCAATCAGGCACGTCTTTCCGAAGACGATAAGACCCCTTTCCAATTCCAATCCCTCTCTCGAGACAATTGATTCCTCGAGACGGTAAATCTACTCTAATCAGGCTCGTCTTTCCGAAGACGATAAGATGCCTTTCCAATTCCAATCCCTCTCTTGAGACAGTTTATTCCTTGAGACAGTAAATCTACTCCAATTAGGCACGTCTTTCCGAAGACAATAAGACCCCTTTCCAATTCCAATCCCTTTCTCGAGACAGTTTATTCCTCGAGATGGTAAATCTATTCCAAATCAAGCACATCTTTTCGAAGATGATAAGACCTTTTTCCAATTCCAATCCTTCTCTCGAGACAGTTTATTCCTCGAGACGGTCCGACGCGTTTTTCGAAGAACATCTCTTCAGAGTGGTAAGTCCCTTTAAACCTGTCGATCGAGACGAGACCCCAAGTCCCTTAGATGGTAAAACAGTCCACCTTTGGCGCCTGTTAGCTCGCCAATGTAGAAATGTCTGTTTAGGCACGCTTTCTGAGAAAGTTGACTTCTCAGGCACTAAGTCCCTTTAGCAGTTTCTTGAGATTAGGCAGTCTTAAGAATGATCATCAGAGTAGCGGAAATACTTGCAAACATCGCAACCGTCAAAGTAGCGAAAATACTTGCAAACATCGCAACCGTCAGAGTAGCGGAAATACTCACAAATAGGTCAATATAAGGAATTGCCAACAAACACCTATATGACGTGACCGCCTTCAGACTGACAAAAACACTCAAAACCCAGGTCAACACCAGTATATGCTAGCCCATTTCGGTGAATAATGACCAAACTGCCCCTTGGGTTTTTTCCAACACATTTCTCAAGAACACACCTAAGTCTTCAGAATGGTGAGTACAACCTTCTAAAATTGTCTTAAAAGCAATCCGGCAAGGTTAGGTGCCTTCTAGTTAGTTTCGGGCCAATTCTGAGACTTTCCGGTCAAGATGACCATTTTGCCCCTAGGCATCCGAACGCCCCAGGAACCACACCGGCTCTGGGTATCAAATCGGTAACCTCCTGAGAATACTTCTATAGTATTCCCGACCTTCCTCTATTTTTCCGGATCATTCCGAGTCAGTTCCGGCAAACCCGATATAAAATGACCGTTTTGCCCTGGTGTGCCGGTCCCCTTTTTCGACCACACTGGCTCTGGGTATCAAACCGATAACTTCCCGAGAATGCTTTTTATAGTATTCTCAACCTTTCTTTATCCTTTCGGATCATTCCGAGTCAGTTCCAGCAAACTCGGTGTGAAATGACCATTTTGCCCCTAGTGGGCCAGTTACCTTTTCCGACCACACCGGCTCTAGGTATCAAACCGGCAACCTTTGGGAACATTCTGAATAATGTTTCCAAATCTCGAGTCTTCTTCCGGGACAGTCCGAGTCCATCTCGGCAGCTTCCCGATCCGATTGATCGTTTTGCCCCTAAAGGCTCGGTCAATCCTTCTGACGTATCTTATCCTCATTTTTCAAGTCAAACACCTTTGGGACACTATTCTAAGTGTTCTTGCTCTTTTTCGGCCTTCCAAGTCATTCCCAGCCTCTTCAAATCATTCCCGGACTTTCCGGAGTCACTCCTAGTGAAGTCAGGTTAAAAATTGCATGGTAGTCACTAGTACAAGCGCCCAAATCTAGTCAAAGATACGTTGCTTGCCGACCTTAATAGTTTCCTAATTGGCTGGCACCATTAGTAGTGGCGCCAAGCCAATATTTGGCCTGGTGCCATTTCTAGTGGCGCCAGAAGCATTTTTGGCCTAGCGCCACTGCAACAGGCGCCAGGTCTATCCTATCTTTATAAATACAGAGCCTCTTCCAGCGTGAAAGAGGTCCGCAAACTCAATCTAAAAATCCTATATTTCGATATACAGAGCTCGTACACTCCCAAAACCCTAGCTTCTCTAGGTTTTCCAAACCCTAGCCACCATACACAAACCCTAACCTCATATACACTCCTATACACTCTCATACACTTATACACTAGCTTCCAACCCTCCTTCGAAGACTTGAAGAGCTGCAATCTGAAGTTTTAAAGATTGAAGACAACTCTTGAAGATTAAAGTGAAGACCAAAGCAAGAAAAACAAGGCGTGCAAAGCAAGCAAAATAAACAAGACATATAGTAGGCTTTCTCTTTAAGTTTCTGTACTTCCCCTTCTCTCTTCTCTCTCCTAACCCAATTGGGTTCTCTATTTTAATCTCCCATCTCTTCCCCCCCCCCCCCTTTCTTTGCATGCTTGAAATAAGGGGATTTCCGGTCCATGTGTAGGATTGGACTATTGGAGAGTCACCGTGTCGGGGGCTTTCTTTTAGTCTAACCAAAGACCACGTGGGTTCGACCCTCTTGATTATGTGGTGAAGCCTTAGCCTTGTATGTTCACGACCCCAAATTTGCATTGTACATATCATGATTCTTGCATTCTACCAAAAGTTGTTTTCAAAGTTGTTTTCAAAATCGTTTTCAAATTGTATCAAAATCCTCTTTTTCAAAACTTGTTTTCAAAATCACAATCCTAGGGTGATTCTAGCCTTTCCATGGCTAGGATTGCTTTAGGAAAGTGTTACATTCAAAGTGACCAATGTGGTCTATATTTTCAACCCTTGTTGTTTTCAAATTCACTTTCTTAAAGTGGTCCTAGCCTTCTTATGGTTAGAATAGCTTTAGGAAAGTGAGATGTTTTTATATTTTCCAAAAAGCTCTCTTTTCAAAAGTCTCTTTTTCAACACACTTCCAAAAACTCTTCTTTCCAAAATGGTTTTTCCAAAAACTTCTTCCAAAAATCTAATTTCCAAAACTTCTCTTTTTAAACCCATTTCAAAATGCTCTCTTCAAAGTCCACTTTCCAAAAACGTTCCCTAGATCTCCTTTATAGAAAAACTCTTTCCAAAAACTCTCTCAAAGTTTTACTTTCCAAGAATTTCCTTCCTAAAATTCTTTTCAAAATACGCTTCCTAAAAAAACTCCCCTTTAGAATCTTCCTCCAAAATCTTTGTTTCAAAAAACACACTTTCTAAAAAACTCTTTCCTTAGAGCCCAAGTCAAGCCCTAGAACCCACGATTAGGAAATCCTAATTTTCTTTCCAAAAACATGGTTTTCAAACTTGCCTTAAGACCTAGGTTTCCAAAACATCTTGTTTTCTACATCAAAACTATATATATTTTCAAAACCTATTTTCTACATCAAAACAATAGTCTGCCAAATCTAGGGTTTTTAAAACCTCCCTTTCCAAATCCTTGTCAAATCCAATCCTTCCGTTTAGGAAACTAGATACAATCCTCCGTTTTTGGAAACGAAATTAAACTTTCTCTTTTAGAAACGAAATCTAATCCGTTGTTTTAGGAAATAGGAATCTTAACTCTTCCTAGTCTAAATCTTTCATAATTGAAATCCTTCCTAATCTTCTATTTTCCTAAATCTTAAGTTTCCAAAATTTGAACATAAAAATCTTTCCTAAATTTTAAAACTCAACTTCCAAATCTTTCCTAATTCTACCCCTTTCCAAATATTAACTTTTCAAAACTAAGCTTTCAAATCTTTCCTAAACTCAAACATTTCCTAATCTCAAGATTTTCTAAAACTTAAACTCTAAAACTTTCTAAATCTTAAACTTTCTAAATTTTAAATCTTTCTTAATTTAAAACTTTCTTAAGTTAAAACTTTCTAAACCCAAATCTTTCTAAAATCCTAACTTTCTAAATTTCAAAATCTTCCCAAATCCGAAGCTTTCTAAATTCAAAACTTTCTTAAGTTAATTTTTTCTAAACCCCCCAATCTTTCCAAATTCTAAACTTTCCTAAAACTTCAAATCTTCCCAAATCCAAAATTTTCTAAACTCAAAACTTTCTTACTTTCAAAACTTTTCTATTTCAAAACATTCCAAATTCTAAACTTTCCAACTTTAAAAACTTCCTAATTTCAAAACCTTTCCTAAAATGAAAGCTTTCCTAATTCGAAACTTTCCTAAACTAAAGCTTTCCTAAGTTGAAAACTCTACTAAACCAAAACTTTTCTAAAATGACACTTTCCTAATTTGAACCTTTCCTAATTCGAACTTTTTCTAAATTCAATCCAATCTTTTTCCAATCTTCAACGTCCAACATTCGAGTCCAATATTTCTTAATCTCAAGTCCTTTCTAAATTCTCTCTTTCCTAAGTCTAGGTTTCCTAAAACTAAGTTTTCCAAAGTCAAATCTCTCAATCTTCCAATTCAATCTCTTTCTTCCAATCTTCTATTTTCAATCAGACTCTTTTCTGAACTACGACTGACCTAATTCCTCCGAAAGGATACGAAGGCAACACTCATAGGTGTAGTCTCCACATTTTCCAAATCTCAAATTCCACAATCTTTTCAAATCTCCAATCTATTTTCAAACTTCCAATTTCAAATTTTTATTTCCAAATCTCTATTTCTAATTTTTCAAACTTTCGAATTTCAAATCTTTCTTCTAAAATCAAATCAAATTCTTCTTTTCAAATCTATTTTCAAATCAACTCTCTTTTCTTGCACTTGCATATCATGCGTCATGTTTTTCTAAATATTGTTTCTAAAGTGGATATGATTGGTCATTGGTTAGTTGAAGACTCTCGTAGGTGAATCTAGGGTAGATTGACATGTAGGTACTGAAAGGGCGGGGTAGGGTGATGGCTTAGTGCGTCTTCCCTACATGTAACCAACCTCCAAACTTAGATCACTGTTTTTGAAAGACCAAAAGGAGTTAGGAATTCGATTTTGAAAAATGATTTTAAAGATGAACTTTTGGAGGAGGGAATTAGAAAATCTTCTGAGGGCTGATGTTGAATAGGCATTTTTGGAGAAAAAAAGTAAAAAAAAAAACTCCTTTATATATATATGCCTTGCTTTTTTTTTTACTGTATATACCGTATTTTAACGCTCTTACCTTAGTTTACCTTTTGGGATGGCTGACACAATTTTGAGTCGATTAAGAGCTTGGTATGATGGGTATCCTCCGAATTAGCAGGACATCTTTCGCCAATTCTTTGGTCATATAGCTTCTATCCTATCAGTGTCGTCTATCCCTGGATTCGTGAAGGTAGTGATTCCCTTCTGGCAGCCTGATTTGTCTCCCATTTTGGGTAATGTGAGCTTACTCCCATTCCCCACGAGTATGGCTTCCTCCTAGGTCTTCGAGATGGTTCAGCTAAGATTATAGGACCTATTTTTCCTGATGGCTACATCACAGTCGTCTCTTCTTAGCTTGGGCTTTGTCGTGCATTCCTTTCCTCTGGCCTCTTGCCCAAGTTTTCTTATGTTCGTATGGAGTTATTGTTATCTCATTTTGAGTTTGCGGCAGGCAGGAGAACTTATTCGAGGGACTGGCATACTTTTTAAGGTTGGTCCATTTCTTGCATGGTGGCCCTAACTCTACTTCTTCTGAATTCCTTGATATTTCTGCGAGAGGATGACTTGAGCGACTGTCGGTTATGTGCACTACTTGCTAGGATTCATGTGGGGCATTCATATGCTCTTATGGTTATGGGAAAGACCTCTATGAGCCTTACTAAATTTGAGCAGGGGGTTGATGCTCGCTCTAGGGGGTCGATGCTCGCTCTAGCGGATGCACTTCATTACTCTAGCTCTAGGCGATTGGACACTTATTCATTACTCTGCTCTATCAGCATACATGATATCCCGAGCTCGACCACATACATTCTCTGATACAGTCTGAGAGAGTTATCTTGGATGATGAGAGGTTTCCACAGACTACACGAGCATGGGTTGTCTTCCTTCAGGGCAAAAGGTTTGATTCGATTAGGTGATATACGAGACTAATAGGTAAGTATTGCTTGAGAGTGCGGCCTTCTGAGAGGGCCTTCGTGCCCTTAGCGGGCTTGCAAGGTATTTCCCCTTTCTTCGGTATTCGTGTGTTGCGATAGTTTGGCAGGAGTCAGGACATCCCTTATCTGGCATCTACAGTGGACTTTAGTCTTTTCTTTGAGGCACTAATCCCGAGCGCATTGGTAAGGAGAGTTATGGACATTTGGAGGTGCTTGCTTCCTCATTCAGATGATGACGGGCCATTTTCCAACACATCCGTAGGGACTGAGAACTATCGCTATTGGTTCCACCGATATGTGCTAGGACCTCACAAGTTTGAGGATCTACTTCTGGAGACAGAGTTTTTGATGGCTATGGTTGTCTAGAGGTGTTGTCACAGGCGGTAAAACTGACACTACATGATTGATTGGGGGTGAGGGATGCTGAGGTAGCTTCTTCAGAGATATAACTAGCACTAGTCGCATTGACTTGTGACAGCTTACCCTTGAGTACTGCGAGGGGACAAAAGCGGTCACGAGGTGCCCCAGATGTTTCTACTGCCCCGAGGGATGATATTGTTGACCTTCGGTCTCTAAGGGAGGCTGTGAAGGCCTGTGAAGGCCCTTTCCTAAAAGAAGGACGCACTTCTAGCTAGGTGTGCAGACTACGAGTGGGGCAGGCTCAAATCACAGACGGTCGGTGCTTCTTCGAGTGCTACTCTTGAGGGCGGCGAGCCGATAGACCCATTTTTGGTTGACTCCTCCTCCGATGATGACGAAGAGTGTTACATCTTCACTCCTCGTTACTGATTTGTTCCCAGATTCTCTGATACTTGAGATGATTCCCCTGTGATTTTTGGGAATGTCTATGCTTACTTGGTCGTGGGGGTGATTTTTTTTTTTTTAGCTCCTTTTGTGTTTTACCTCGTTCCTTGTTTCCTATTTGAAAGAGAGAGAGAGTAAGTTTTTGTGCAAAAACAGTTTATATATGGTAATTCTAAAAATGCACAGGTAAAGTGGTGAATGCATGTTTATACTTTTTGATGAATGTATATACAAAAGTAGAACTGAATGCATGTCCTATTTTATTTTATTTATATTTATTTTATTTATTATTTATTATTATTTTTTATATATATATTTTTTTGATGAATGCATGAATAGATACAAACTACACAAGAATTTAATAGACGTACAGGTTATACATGTCATAGATGCATTAGTACTACACGTATATAGGCTATTTACAAAGAATGTCTCAGGATTGCCGCAGCGCCCATACTCTCAGGATTCTATTTCCCTTCTAGGATTCTACCCCATTTAGTTTTGTCCCGTTCTTATCGAAGTGTGATAGCATTTGCACCATTCTCCAGGGATCTTGACCTTTTGGTTTGCTATCATAACCCTACTTTCTACAGGGTTGTTGTTTGGGGTTTTTTTTTACTTCACTTGGTTTTTTCTCTTAGATTTCTAAAATGCCACCATGGCTAGAGCGAAAACTTGCATGCTCTTTGCAGAGCGATGAATAGTTAAGCCCTCAATCCGAGAAGACTTCTTTTAGGACTGTAATGCAGGCTGGGTTTAGGGGTTGTAAGAAATAAAGGGATATTTAGGCTTAAAGATTTTCTTTTAATGGGTTGTTTAAACCAGAACCATCTGAGCACACCTTGGAACATGAGATTGCCCCTGCATTCCTCCCCAGTTCTTCTTTCTCATCCTACTTGTCTTGGTATTGTTCAGGCTTATTTGGATTAAGCAATTCTCTTTGATTAAAAAGGACTTTAACTTGAACCGTAATGTAAGCTAGGTTAAGGGGTTTACGAATGAAAGGGTATAAAGGCTCAAACATTATCACTTGCGGCATTTTAAAAGACCAAAAATCACCTTTGGCAACTTAACTTCCATTCATTGCTTTCTTCTTTCCTTCATACTCTTGTTGTTCTTCTAGACCATTCTCTGCCTTCTAATTTAGAATTTTTTCATCAAGAAATTTGTTTCCAAGTCAACTTTTAGATATGCTAACTTTGTCATTTATATTTTGAGATGACAGTATCTTCTTTTAAAGATCACCACGAACACCCTTTGACGCCATAACTTCTTGAAAATCACCATTTTCTTCGTTGCTCATTATATCTTCTTGGAAATCACCCTTTTCATCATTGCTCATTAGTTCCCACTTATGACTTTTTCCTTATCCCAATGTGGGCAGTGACCATCCGGTCGGTTTTCTTAAGAAATTGTAACTGGCTCAAGTGGGCTTTGCAAAGGAAGTTTTTGTGTATGGTAGTAGAATTGAGGGCCTCTCATCATTTCGGATTGAATTGCTTAGTCCATAAAGCCTTTATACAAAATTTAGATAATGTTCCTAAAAAATGATGTGTTTCTGCCAGTAACCCTTATATATTATATTGAATCAACTACCACTACTACAAAGAGGGGTCAAGGCGGCACTTTATTCCTGGCGTTTTTAAAAAAAGCTGTTATATGTCTATTTATGCCGACACTTTTTTAAAAAAGCGCCGTTTATGTGCAAATAAACCAACTCTGGTTATATCTTGCAAATATCCAGATAATTCATTTAAACAAGGAAAAATGAACGACGTCATGTCTTTTGGAAAAAATTTTCCCCTTCCATCTTAAAACCCTAGATTTATCGATTCTCTCTCTCGATTAGTTCATCTCTCTTTTTCTAACTAGTGGAAGCACCTGGAAAGGCCACAACTTGAGTTTGGTTGACATGATCCCCAAGGATGATCCACTACCCTTAATGATATCACACAATCACTGTGGTTGTGAGCGAACAACATTGGCAAGCTGCGTGCAGCATCTTGAAGACGGCGTCGACCACCTAAATTGAGGGTTTGTCGAGTCACACTAGCAATTGTGAATCTCTTCACGAGGTTCACATTCTTGGTTCTGAAACTGTTGAAATTGTTTTTCGGTGACGCCATGGAGAATCAAAGTGAAGTTGGCCGAAGGTTCATTTGATATGGTTTCAATGGAAATAAGGTATGTCTTTGCTTCTCTAATTACTCCTGTTGTTCTTGTAGATGGGTTTGTGATCAAATTTTGGTTGCTTAAGTAAAGTTTTAGTCGAATTTCAGTATAGTTTTTCTTATTTTTTTTTGCTGTGCTAATCATTTTGTGAGTTTAGTTTTGTGTTGTATGTTGTTGGGTTTGTAGAAGGGTTTGTGATTGATTTTGGATTTGATTTTGCCTAATCTTGATTTTGGTCATGTAGCCTTTTGATAATCACTTTGTTAGGTTTGTAGCAGTTCGCCCTGATTTAATTTCCTTGAGCAATTAGCCCTATTTTAATCTCTTTGAGCCTTGTTTTAAATCATTTTACTCTAATACATTTGGTTCAAATCTTCATAATATGCTGTTTGTTGAATTTTAACTTGTCTTACAAGTTGTTTGCTTATTATTTTTCGCTTGGATATGCAAGTTCATTTCTTAAAATTGCAATTAGTGAAATTTGTTATTGATTTCATTACTTCACAAAGAAATTAGTTCAGTATCTAGCCTTCACAAAGAAATTAGATCCATGCACTGTAGGGCTCTTCAATTATATACGTTTTGCGAAAATCATACCGTCTGTCTATCGTGGGAAAGTGAATGTTTATGATGATGTGCCAGCTGAAAAGGTATTGTAGCTTTGCCTTGTGTGGAAATGCTCTCAAATTATTCTGATGGTATTCTAGGTCTCTAATTTGACCTATATGTTTAGGCACAGGCACTAATGCAACTTGCTACAAGACCACTCCAATTGCCTCTGGAAGTTCCATTTGATGGGACTACAGCAACACAACATTTGCCGTGCCATTTACAGTCTGTAAGTTTTAAAGTAGGCCCGGATTCTCCTATTGTGATCTTGCCAACCTCACAAGCAGGTAATTTAGAATGTATTATGAATCCTCTCCCTTGTTGATGATGGTGGCATGGAATCATTCGCAGAATATTTGTGAACTATTAAATGCTATGGTTAATTATTGTGCTTGTGCTCAATATTAACTCGTGATCTTGATTTGGCTTTACAGTGAACATGACTGACAACTGTCTACTACACAGGGAGGAAAGTGGTATATTTTGTGAAGACAAGCCTGGTACATGCTTTTGCTATTTTACAATTACTTTAGTGGATTTTACATAAATAGGTATAACAAATTATTATTTCTGGATTGCTTAGAGCAATGCTGCATATGGGGAGTTTTTATTTGTGGTTGGGTCCAGTAGGCCTTCCCATGCATGTAGAAGAAAAAAGAAAAACCAGATAAAAGCACGATTTTATCATAGGTCTTTAGTATGCCTATTAAAAAAATCTACAAAGCCGACTGGCATCTTCTGTTGTGGGGGTTTAAGATTATAGGGTAATGATAAAACTTGAATAGGAATGAAATAGCATAGAGCCGAAGTTAGTATTTTCTTGCATGATTTGTGGTGTGGTCTCACCTCATTTTCTTAAGCTATATCCTGTCATAAGAATAATTAGCCTTCAGTTTTGCCTGTGTCCGAAGACAGGTTACCAGAATTCAACATGAAAGTCTAGGGTCCACTGGAGAGTATTTCTTTCACAATTTTTGATTTATCCTTGGTTTTTTGTTCCTTCTAGTTTCATATGGCATCTTGCTTCTGTTTACAGCTTAACTACATTTCATATGAGTGCTTGACTAAACTGTTTTTGACAAGCAGATAGATCTACAAAGAGTCCTCGTTGCTTTCCTTTTTTTGGTTCCTCACATCCCTGTTAGGTGAAGGTTCAAGAGCAAGAGAAAGGTAGCAACCCCTTCATCTGCTAGCTTGGACATTTACTTAAACCATCAGATGAGGAATCAGACCCAAAATGAGTGCTCAAATAGTACTGAGGCATGCTCCTCACCCCAAATTAGACCACCCAATACCCTACCATATGCTGCTCACTGGAGAATACTGTAGTGACGAATGCCAATCTTTCAGCTGTTCAGAATGACAAAGGTAGTTTTTTGTTGCCCTTTTTTTTTAATGTGAAGTGGATAAAAGACTACAAAAAATTCACAATAATATTCCTTATTATGTGATTGTTATATAGACCTTACAAAACATTAATAACAAGTCATAGCAGTGGAATTTCAATGACCCGCGGAGTGATAATTACTGCAACAGCTCACCTAATCACTTGATACAATAGTCTCCTCTGTTTACTCGGCTCCAATGTCTATCCAAATCACAATCTCCTCCTAGCTTACTCTTTATTGTCTTCTACAGTTATAGTCACCCCATTTGTTTTTATTTGTGGATGATTGAAGGAATGCTCTTATTGAGAGTACTACTTAATGCATTACCTATGTTGAATGTCAGGGTGAAGTTTCATGCCAAATGCTTGTGTGTATTTTGTTTTTGGGTAGGTACTTACTTTGAAATGGTGATGAAGGATTTGTAATGGTATGTTGTATTTCAGATATGCAAGAATGAATTAGGGTAGGTGGTTTTGGTGGGCCATGTCAGTGGTTTATCTTCATGCTATATAACCGCTAATGGGTGTCGCACCTAGATTTTTCGCACTCGAGGAATACACACACAAGCGGAAAAAACATTGTACTCTCTTATTAGAACTCACCCTCCTAGAATAATGAGTGCGACTAGGTTTGAATTGAAAATAGATTTAAATAAGGGCCTTTTAGAAAAAATTTAGAGTCGCCACCTAACTTGATTAAGGTGAGTTAGGTCACCTAAAAACTAAGCATAATCCAAAAACTACACTTAGGGTTTTGGAAAACGATTTTGAAAATATCTCCTCAAGATAGGGTTTTTAAGAAAACAGGTTATTTAGCAACCTTTAGAAAATATTAAGCCCTTTTTAGAAAAATAACTCCTTTTGGTATTTCGAAAACAGTGATCTAGGTTCAGATGTTGGTTACGTGTAGGGAAGACGCATTAAGCCATCACCCCTAACCGCCCTTGCGGTACCTACATGTCTATTCACCCTAAATTCACCTATGAGAGTCTTCAACTAACAAACTGTCCAATCCTATCCACTTTAGAAAAAAGAATGTTTAAAAGACATGATGCATGATATGCAAATTCAAGAGAGAGAGTAAAAAAATAGATTTGGAAAAAGATTTGAAAAGATAGATTTGAAATTGAAAATTTTAAGAAATTGAAAATAGAGATTTAGAAATAGATTTTTGGAATTGGAAGAATAGATTATGAATTGAAAACTTGAAGAAGATTGTAGAATGGAGATTTGAAAAAGATTATGGAAATAAAAATTTGAAAAATGTTGTGACCGCACCTATGAGGGTTGCCTACGTATCCTTTTGAAGGAATCAGGTCAGTCGTAGTTCGGACAAGAGTCTGATTGAAAATAGAAGAGTTGATTTGAAAAAGGATTTGATTTGAACTTAGAATAAAAAATTGGAAATTGGAATTTAAAAATTTGGAATTGAGAAGATAGGACTTTGATTTGAAAAAATAGAATTCGGAAGAAAGATTTAGACTTGTTTTGGAAAGATGAAGGTTTAGGAAACCTAGACTTAGGAGCTTAGAAAAGAAAGATTAGATTTAGAAAAGATTCGAATTAAGAATGTTTCAAAATAGGAAAGTTTCGTTCTAGGAAAGTTTAGTTTTAGGAAAGTTTTCGAATTAGCAAAATTTTAACTTAAGAAAGTTTCAATTTAGGAAAGTTGGAACTTAGGAAGGTTTTGATTTAGGAAAAGTTTCAAATTAGGAAAATTTTGATTTAGGAAATTGTTAACTTAATAAAGTTTCAAATTTAGAAAGTTTTCGAAATAGCAAAGTGTTGAATTTATAAATGTTTTGAATTAGGAAAAGTTTAGTTTAAGAAAGGTTTAGAATTTGGAGAGTTTCAACTTAAGAAAGTTTTGAATTTGGAAAGCTTAGAATTTTAAAAAGATTTTAAATTAGGAAATATTTGAATTTAGAAAGCTTTAGGATTTTTGGAAGATTCAAAGTTTGAGTTTTAGAAAGTCTTGAGATTAGGAAAGTTTGAGTTCAGGAAAGATTTGAAAACTTAGATTTGGAAAGGGGTATAATTAGAAAAGGGTTGAATTAGGAAATATTTGAAAGTTGAGTTTTAAAATATGGGAAAGATTCTATGTTCAAGTTTTGGAAACTTAAGATTTAGGAAAGTAGAAGATTAGGAAAGATTTAGAGTAGGAAGGGTTAAGATTCCTATTTCCTAAAACATGGGATTAGATTTTGTTTCTAAAAGAAAAGGTTTGATTTTGTTTCCAAAAACGGAGGATTGGATCTAATTTCCTAAATGAGAAGATTGGATTTGGTTTCCTAAAGGGAAGATGAGATTTGACAAGTGTTTGAAAGAGGGAGTTTTAGAAACCCTAGATTTGAAAGCGTATAGTTTTGACGTAGAAAATAAGTTTTAAAAATATAATTTTGACATAGAAAATGGGAGGTTTTGGAAACCCAGGTTTTAAGGCAAGATTGAAAAATCATATTTTTGGAAAGAAAATTAGGGTTACCTAATTGTTAGTTCTAGGGCTTGACTTGGGCTCTAAGAAAAGAGTTTTTGGAAACAAGTTTTTGGAAGCAAATCCTAGAGAGGAGTTTCTAGAAGGAAGATTTTGGAAAGAGAGTTTTTAGAAAAATTCTTGTAAGAAGATTGTTGGAGAGAGTTTTTTTTAGGAAAGAGATTTAGGGGGAGAGTGTTTTTTAGAAAGTGAATTTTGAGGAGAGTATTTTGGAAATGAATTTAAAAAAAAGTTTTGAAAAATAGATTTTTGGAGGGAGTTTTTAGAAAACAATTTTGGAAAGAAGAGTTTTGAAAAGCACGTTGAAAAAGGAGGTTTTAGAAAAAGAGATTTTTGAAAAGAGAGTTTTCTAAAAAGTATAAAAACGTCTCACTTTCCTAAAGTGAATCTAACCCTAAGAAGGCTAGAACCACTTTAAGAAAGTGGTTTTGAAAACAACAAGGAGTTTAAAATATTGACCATGTTGGTCACTTTAAATATAACACTTTCCTAAAGCAACCCTAGCCATGAAAGGGCTAGAATCACCATAGGATTGTGATTTTGAAAACAAGTTTTTGGAAAAACAAATTTTGAAACAATTTTGAAAACAAGTTTTAATGCAAGTTTTGAAAACGAGTTTGAGAACGATTTTTGGAAGAATGCAAGAGGATGATATGCACAATACAAATTTGGGGTCGTGAACATACAAGGTTAAGGCTTCACCACATAATCAAGGGGGCCGAACCCATTTGGTCTCTAGTTAGACTAAAAGAAAGCCCTCGACGTGGTGACCCTCCAATAGCCTAATCCTACACATGGACTGGGAGTCCCCTTGTTTCAAGCATGCAAAGAAAGGGAGAAAAGAGATAGGGGATTAAAATAGAGAAAACCTAGGGAGAGAAGAGAGAGGGGGGAAGTGCGGAAATTTAAATAAGAAGCCTACCTTGTGTCTTCTTTATTTTGCTTCACTTTGCGTGCCTTGCTTTTCTTCGGTCTTCGCTTCACTTCAGTCTTAGAGGGCTTTGTCTTGGTCTTCAAGAGCTTGGAGTAGCAACAATCCAAATCTTCAATGGAGGGTTGGAGGCTAATGTATAAGTGTATAGGAGTGTGTATGGGTGTATAGGGTTTGGAAAACCTAGAGGAGCTGGGGTTTAGGGAAGCTACAAGCTCTGTATATCAAAAATTAGGGTTTTCAGAATGAGTTTGCGGACCCCTTTCACGCTGGAAGAGGCTCTGTATTTATAAAGACAGGATAAACCTGGAGCTTATTGTAGTGGCGCTAGGGCAAAATTCCTCTTGGCGCCACTCCTAGTGGCGCTAGGCCATTTCTTGGCTTGTAGTGGCGCCAGCCAGTTAGGAAGTTTTAAGGTTGGCAAGCAACGTATCTTGAGAAGATTTGGGCGCCTGTACTAATGACTACCATGCAATTTTTAGCCTAGCTTCACTAGGAGTGACTCTGGAAAGTCCGAGAATGATTTGAAGAGGCCGAGAATGACTTGGAGAGCCGAAAAAGGGCAGGAACACTTAGAATAGTGTCCCAAAGGTATTTGACTTGAAAGATGAGGATAGGATGTGTCGGAAGGGTTGACCCGGCCATTAGGCGCAAAACGATCAACCGGGCCAGTAAGCTGCCAAGATGGACTCAGAATGTCCCAGAAAAACACTCGAGATTTGGAAAAATTATTTAGAATGTTCCCAAAGGTTGCCGGTTTGATACCCAGAGCCGGTGTGGTTGGAAAAGGCGACCGGCCCACCAGGGGCAAAACGGTCATTTCGTATCGGGTTTGCCGGAACTGATTCAGAATGATCCAAAAAGATAAAGAAAGGTTGAGAATACTATAGGAAGCATTCTCGAGATGTTACCGGTTTGATAACCAGGGCCGATGTGGTTCCCGGGGTATTCGAATGCCTAGGGGCAAAATGGTCATCTTGACCTACAAGTCTCGAAATTGACCCGAAACAGACTGGAGGGCACCTAATCATGCTAGATCATCTCTGGGACGATCTAGAAGGGTAGATTTATCGTTCTGAGGACTTAGGTGTACTCTCGAGAAACGCGTCGAAAAATGGCCCTAGGGGCAATTTGGTCATTTTTTACCGAAGTGGGCTAGCAGGCACTGGTGTTGACCTATGTTTTATGTGTTTCTGCCACTCTGACGACGGTCGCGTGATACAAGGGTTTGTTGGCAATTCCCTATATCGACCTGTTTGCAAGTATTTCTGCTACTCTGACCGTTGCGATGTTTGTGAGTATTTCCGCTACTCTGATGGTTCACGATCATTCCTGAGACTGTCTGATCTCAGGAAGCTTTTAAAGGGACTTAGCGTATGAACGGACTTTTCTGCATTGGAGGGCTAGCAGGCGTCAAAGGTGGACCGTTCTATCATCTAGGGGACTTAGGGTCTCGTCTCGGTCGACAGGTTTAAAGGGACTTACCGCTTCGAAGAAATTTTCTTCAAAAAACATGCTAGACCGTCTTGAGGAATCAACTGTCTCGAAAGAGGGATTGGAATTGGAATTGGACTTTGAAAGGGGACTTACCGTCTTCAGAAAGACGCGCCTGTTGGAATTGGAAAGGGAACTTACCATCTTCGGAAAGACGTGCCTAAATTGGAATTAGAAAGGTGACTTACCAGCTTTGGAAAGACGTGTCTGTTGGAATTAGAAAGGGGACTTACCGCGTTTAGAAAGACGCGCCAGTTGGAATTAGAAAGGAGACTTACCATTTTTGGAAAGACATGCCTGTTGGAATTGGAAAGGGAACTTACCGCCTTCGTAAAGACGCGCCTGTTGGAATTAGAAAGGGGACTTACCGTCTTTGAAAAGACGTGCCTGTTGGAATTGGAAAGGGGACTTACCGCCTTTGGAAAGACGCTCCTAATTTGGAATGAGACCCAACAATGGCCCCAAGGGCATTTTGGTCTTTTTGCCTCTATTTGGGCCCGGCGGGGCCCGCGAAGCGATGAATTGGTAGGATTAGACTTAGAAAGTTGATTTTGATTGGAATACGTCCATATTGACTTGAGTACAAGTATGGACAGACCGTAAACTGCCGAGCGGTGAAAAATGGGGTACTTACAATGGGCCCTGTATCATCCACGATGGCTAGTGAAATGACTGCGGATGCCTCAAAATATAATCTCTCTTTGAATATCTTCATTTTAAGATGTAAGGTCTACTTTTTTTGGTTGTTGCCATTTGAGTTAAATGAAGAGAAGAGTCCCATCTGTCTTTAATGGACGTAGTAATTCATTCAACTGCAAATTCCATCTGTTGAAGTTGTGTGATATGATTAACAGGTTTAAGATAGTTAAGACATCAAGTCAGAGTTCACTAAGAGAATATGATAGAACCAAATAGCAGAGCATTGTCTCATAATGAAATCAACTAGACTATTATCCGAAGACACAAATGATGGCAATAACAGGACTTATTATGTTTTTAATTGACAAAATTCACCGAAAGGTAATAGCAGAAAGTTAATAAGAAAATGTACACAGTGAAGCCCTTAGATGTACCAAATCATCCTGGCACAGGATCGATCAAAACTCAAGTGACCAGTGACCCCTTAGTGAGTCCTTAGCATCCAAATGGGTCGGGGTGAAGTGGAATGTCAAGGAATTGAGTTTAGTCATTTGTGAATGGGATAATGTGACAATTTGGTGAAACCAAGCAAATGATAATATAAAATAAAATGTTGCAAATTCTTGTTGGCTTGACTACCATGTAATTTTTGGCCTAGCTCCACTAGGAGTGACTCTGGAAGGTTTGAGAATGTTTTGGAAGGCTGGAAAGGGTCTGAAAGGCCAAAAATGGGTAGAAACCCCTAAAATAGTGTCCCAGCAGTAACAAACTTAAAAAACAGGGTCGGAATTGTGAACCGAGCTTTTAAGGGCAAAACGGTCATCTAGACCAAAAAACCATCGAATGGACTCAGATGGCTCATAAGAAGACTTAAAGGTTGAAAACACTATCCAGAGTGTTCCAAAGTAGTGCCGGTTTGATACCCAGAGCCAGTGTGGTTGGAAAAGGCAACCGGCTCACCAGAGGCAAAACGGTCATTTCGTATCAGGTTTGCTGGAATTGACTTGAAATGATCTGAAAAGGTATTAAAAGATCAGGAATACTATTAGAAGCATTCACGTGAGGTTACCTGTTTGATACCTAGAGCCGGTGTGGTTCCCGGAGGCACTCGGATGCCTAGGGGCAAAATGGTTATTTTGGCCTAATGGTCCCAGAATTAGCCCGGAATCGACTGGAGGGTAGTTGAACATGCCGGATCATCTTTGGGTTGATCTTGGAATGGTGAACTTACCATTCTGAGGACTTAGGTACTATCTCAACAAACGTGCCAGAAATGGCCCAAAGGACAGTTTGGTCATTTTTCACCAGAGTGGGCTCGCAAGCATTGGTGTTGACCTGGTTTTGAGTATTTTCATCACTCTGACGGTCTATGATGAGTTGGTTTCCATAGTTACCTCATCCTTTGGTAAATGTGTCACAGCCAATAGGTGAATTCGGTCTCGTGACATAGGAGGTTTGTTAGCAATTCTCAATGTCGACCTGTTTGCAAGTGTTTCTGCCACTCTAACGGTTGCGATGTTTAGAAGTGTTTCTGCTACTCTGACGTTTCGCATTCATTTTGGAGATTGCCTGATCTCGGAAAACTGCTAAGTGGACTTATCGTCTGAAGAATGAACTTTCTTGAAAGATTTGCTGAACAACGGACATTCTTCATTAGCGGGCTAGCAGGTGCCAAAGGTGGACCGTTCTACCATTTTGGGGACTTAGGTTTGAAGGGACTTATCGTTCTGAAGAGTTTTCTCAAAAAAACGTGCTGAAACTGGATAGTCTTACTACTTGAGGAATTACCTTTCTCGAAAGGGGTGCTAAATTTGATTTGAACTAGAATTGGACTTGAAGTTGAGTTTGAGGTTGAAATAGGGACTTACCGTCTTCAAGAAGATGTGCCAACGGAAATTGGACCGAGCAATGCCACAAGGGCATTTTGGTCATTTTGCCTCTATTGGTCCCCAACGGGCCCACAAAGCAATGGATTGATTGAATTGAGTTCGAAAAGTTAATTGAACTTGAATATGTCTATGTTGATTTGAATATGAGTTCAGACAAACTGGAGATTACCGAGCGGGCAAAAATGGGTGCTTACGATAATTATCCTCCAAAATTCGTCACATGGTTCAATATATTTGTGGGTCAAAAAAATCAGGCCCAGTATGCCTGGTCAGCCTAATAAAGATTAATTGAAAGAAGTTGGGCTACGGGTCAGCCCCAAGTGGTCAAAAGTGCGGCCAGGCCTGCACTGTCGATCTTGTGCCGACCTTAGGCCTAAGCCCAACGAGGCGAGCCTAATTCGCATGTATAATAAGAGCATTTAATGCTTTGACCGCAACATTTAATATGGAGATGACCTGCATTTGATGCGGCAGTAGCTTGCCACCCAATGTCTACCCTCACGTCCGATCAGCCGACTCTGGCAAGGCAGCGAAGCTGGACCCTAGTCTGATTAGTTGGAGACGAATGATGTGGTATACGAGGTAAGTCATGATGACCCTAAAATAGACACAAGGGTAAAACACTCCATTGATTACACTATAAATACAACAGCTCCAAGGAGAAAGGTATAGATAATTAATTTCAAGCATACAGTGTCTTTATTCATTTGATTCTTAATTAAGATTGTTAACTTAATCATCGGAGTGTGATCAGCCTAAAAAGGGTCGACCCATTCTAACTTCTCTGTCTTTTTTGCAGCGAGTTTGGGCTCATTGATATTGGTTCAAGTGATCGATCAGGCCTTCCTGAAAATTGCACCTACAACTGGCGTCGTCTATAGGAAGGTCAAGATAACCATGAGTACCAATGCCCAAAGGGGAAGGGGAGAAAACCACAATGAACAAGGAAATGAGGCTTCCTCTAGCAAAGATCATATCTATTCGGCATACTTTCGATCTACCTTAGTAGATCGCTGACGAGGTCAAACGATGAGGTTGGAAATTCGAACCCATACTGGGACCCACTAGGAAGCACGAGAAGGATTGCAGAGAGACCTAGACTACGTCAGGGAGCTGAACCCTCGCAAAAGCCGCCACCGGGACCTTGCCCCTTTGACCTCCAACAATTGCGTACCAAGCGACCATATGCTCCATTTTACCAAAAAGGAGCTTTAATGACGCGACAAAGAGCTTGCTACCTCACTTCTCAGGTTTGGCCATAAGGGAGGCAATCTCCGAAAGAGATAGGTCTGGCAGAGAGGGATCCCCAGACCATGAAAAGATCACAAGAATTCAGGACACCAGAAGTAAAGACATAATAACAGCGTGAGTGAGAGGAAGTTATAGCTCTAGCACCGAACGTTACTTCGAAAAGTGAGCAAATCAACACCGTAGAAAGAGCCAGACTCTGCAGAACGAGGCTCGGGTGGAGGCTGGTCGATAATAGAAAGACTGGGAAAAGTGGTTCAATGAAAAGCTAGAGGATAAGAAGCAGTATTCCAAATACCGCACAGCCCAGGACATGATTAAAAAGGCCTTAGACCAGATTGCATCCACACTATTCATGGAAGAGATTGAGTCTCGCCAACCTCCACGAAAGTTCACACCACCAAAGTTCACTCCATATGATGGAAAGGTTGACCCAGTCAGTCATGTTCACCATTACAAGCAGATGATAACGCTATGGAGCAGAGACTAATCCTTGATGTGTTGAATTTTTGCCTTTAGTTTGGGGGACTTAGCCCCACGTTGGTTCAATAGGTTGCCATCTGGGTCAGTGTCAAACTGGAGGCAACTTGCCAAGCTCTTTACTTCACACTTCATAGCTAACATCATACACCCCAAGGAAGTCAATTTCCTATTAACCTTACGGAAGAGCGAGGGAGAAGGATTGCAAGCATACACAGGACGCTACTGAGAGGCCTACAATGAGATCGACAAATGCAGTGAGCAGTTGGCTGTAACCCAATTCAGATCAGTTTGCCCAGGGAGCACCATTTGCGGCAATTCTTAATGAAGAAACCAGTCTTTACCGTATAGTAATTGATGTCCAGAATCGAGCGATACACTTGATTAGATGAAGATGTGCCTTAGCCGATTTTGGAGAAGGTCGGTATAGTTGTTGAAAGGACAAATAGAAGAGATGCCAAGAAGCCTCGCCGAGAAGACAACAACAACTGGGGCAAGATGGTGAATTATGGAGTCTACATAGTCTTCAAAGATCCCATCTACAAAATCTTACCGCAGATTTGCAACAAGCCCTTTTCAAATGACCCCCAAATCTAGGAGGAGACCCTGCGTCTTGAGATCAAAAAAAGTTCTACTCTTGTCATCGGGAGAAGGGGCATCAAACAGAGTAGTGCCAGCATCTCAAAAGCCACTTGGAAGACTTAGCCAAAGTTAGTCACCTCGACTAGTATATGATCGAGAAACGACAAAACGCGAGGCCAAGCATCCACGGTAGGAAGTTATCCCACAAAAGGAGAATGAAGTGAGACCAGTTCGAGTAATCAATGTGCTACAACATGCTGCACAGTTCGGCTAAACCAGAAGCCGTTGACCCACACCGATACTAGGCTGAGATACAAAAGGCTGCGCACTTAAAGGAGGTAATAAATATACAACCTCCATTCAAAAAGGTTAAGGTCTACAGCAATCCTGCATCCATAACCTTCACTGATGAAGACCTCGTGGGAGTGCAGACCCCCCACAATGATGCTTTGGTGGTGACATTGAGAATGGCGAATTGCGACGTGAGAAGATTGCTCATCGACCAAGGAAGTTCTTCTGAAGTCATGTACTACAGCCTCTTTAAAAAACTAGAGCTAAAAGAGTCTGATCTCCAGCCATCTCTCAACCCATTGGTCGGGTTTAGCTCAGATCCAATTTAGCCTTTGGGGAAGGTAACAATCCTTATGACTACTTAAGGAATTACATTGCAGACAGAGTTCCTAGTAGTCAATGTGCCTTCCCATGTAATGCAATCATGGGACATACATGGTTGCACCTCATGAAGGCTATTCCATCGACCTACCATTAGCTGATCAAATTCGATATCCTCGATGGAGTGGGAGAAATAAGAGAAGACTAAGTGGCCGTCAAATAGTGCTTCCTGAGGCATGCACAACGAAGGTGAAAGCTGACAAGGTACAGATGATGGAACTTCACGAGGACACGCCTACTATTGACGATATGGGGTAAACTTTAGAGAATAAAGCCATTGAAGAATTAAAGAAAATCCACATCGGTTAGCACGATAAGAAGTATTTCATCATCGGCACGTCCTTATGATATGCCTAAAGAACTCTCTAATTGAGCTGCTAACAAGTTACCTTGAGGTGTTCGCCTGGACACCATATGATATGCCAGGGATCAATGTTGAGGTTGCTTGCCACTGATTACAAGTCGACCCAAAGTGCCAACCTGTGGTCGAAAAGAGAAGGAGGGCGGTAACACAATATATGGACATCGTTATTAAAGAAACAGAAAAAATCCTAGAGGTCGGGGCAATTCAGGAAGTCCACTACCCAAGCCGGCTTTCAAACACTGTGGTGGTAAAGAAGAAGGATGGCAAGTGGAGGGCCTATGTTGACTTCACCAATCTAAACAAAGTATACCCCAAGGACCCTTTTGCTATTCCCAAAATCGACAACTCGTAGATGCAACAGCCGGTTTTGAGAGGATGAGCTTCTTGGATGCTTACCGGGGGTATCACCAGATTCCTCTCCTTCTAGATGATTAGGAGAAGACAACCTTCATCATTCCAAGGGGTATATTTTGCTATAAAATAATGCCCTTTGGTCTAAAGAATGTTGGGGCCACTGACCAGTGACTAGTCACCAAAATGTTCAAAGACCATATCAGCAGCACTGTGGAGGTGTACATTGACGATATGGAGGTTAAAAGTAAAGTTAACAGCTCCTATTTAGAGGATCTGAAAGGAGTGTTCAGCTTCCTGAAGCAATACAAAATGAGGCTAAACGCCTCCAAGTGCATATTCAGAGTCAGTTCGGGGAAATGCCTGGGGTTCTTGATTGCACAATAGGGAATTGAAGTAGATCCACAACAGATTAGTGTGATGCGTAGCGTTCAAGCCCGAAAGAATGCTAAAGAAGTGCAAAAGTTGACTGGAATGGCAGCGGCACTCATTAGATTCATCAGCCGATCTGCAACTAAGTGCTGACTATTCTTTTAGCTTCTCAAGAAATGGGAACAATTCAGCTGGACTTGGGAATGTGATCAAGCCCTTGGTGATTTAAAGAAATACTTGACCTAGCCACCCCTACTTTCCACCCCACTAAAGCATGAAGAACTCTTACTCTACTTGGTAGTGTTGGAGTAGGCAAACAACATCGTACTACTCTGGCAACAAGATTAGTAGCAGAAGCCAGTCTATTATGTCAGTAAAACACTCATGGGGGCAGAAAGAAGGTACTTACCACTGGAAAAATTGGCACTTGCTCTGGTAGTAGCGACTCGCAAATTGGTGCACTACTTCAGAGCCCGTACCATCAATGTCCTCATGGACCATTAACTAAAACCACTCCTTAGAAGGGCCGACTTCTCTGGAAGATGGGCAAAGTGGGCCATTGAGCTAGGAGAATTTGACATCAATTTTTACCCAAGATCGGTAGTAAAAGGTCAGGTACTTGCTGACTTTATTGTCGAATTCTCTGTTAAACTACCACCAGAGAACGACCCGCCAATATCTTCTCCTTAACAAAACGGCGACCTCCCCCTAGACCTTTGGGAAAGTACTGGTCATTCAAAACTCTATGTCGGCAGAGCGTCTAATAACCGAGGGACAGAATTGGGCATAGTGCTTATTGCACCAGATGGTTTGGCTATTGAAGCAGCTATCAAACTGGAGTTCATCGCCTCAAACAATGAATCTAAATATGAGGCTTTGCTTGCTGGACTGTGCTGAGCCATTGAACTAAAAATTGCCAAGATCATCATCTATTCGAACTCCCAGTTAGTGGTTAATCAGATCACGGGAGAATATGTGACAAAAAATGAAAGAATGACGTAGTACCTAGCAAAAGCGAAAGAATTGCTAACCAAGTTTGGCAGGTATAAACTCCTCCAGATCAGCCATGACAGTAACTCTCATGTCGATACCTTTACCACGCTAGCAACAACCCTGAAGTCAGGGTCAAAAAGAACATTCCATGTGGGGACCTTAGCCAGACCAAACATATTTTATGGAGAGGAAAAAGCTCTGGCAATAGAATAGTTGGGACCATCATGAATGGACCCAATTATCTCGTATCTTGACAAAGACGAGCTGTTGGAGGACAAGAAAAAAGCCAGACAGATCAAACATAAAGCTCTCAGATACTGGTTGTCACCAACCAAGGAACTCTACAGGAGATCCTTCATAGGTCCTTACTTACACTGTGTCCACCTGGACAAAGTGAGGGTGTCCTATTTGAAATCCATGAAGGGATATATGGAAGTCATATCGGTGAAAGATCCTTAGCCCATTAAGCTATCTCACAGGGGTACTGGTGGTCCTATATGCAAAAAGACGTAGCCCAGTACGTGTTGAGATGTGAAAAGTGCCAAAAGTTCTCTCCAATCATACATCAGCCTGCTGAAGATCTCGCAACTATAACCAGCCCATGGCCTTTTACTTAGTGGGAACTGGATATAGTCGGGCTCCTGTCTCAAGCTCCAGGCAATAGGAGGTTTCTTATTGTGGCGACAGACTACTTCACCAAATGGGTGGAGGCAGAGCCCTTGTCAACCATCCGAGAGATTGACGCCAAAAGATTTCCATGGAAAAATATCGTAACAAGGTTCGGCATACCTCATGCACTTGTCTCAAACAATGACACCCAATTTGATGGCAACGTGTTTAGGTCATTCTATGAGGAGCTCATAATTAGGAACTACTATTCAACACCGACATATCCGCAGTGTAACGGGCAAGCTGAAATTTCTAACAAAACAATGCTAAACTGGATCAAGAAGTGGCTGGAAAAGCCTAAAGGAAGATGGGTGAAGGAACTGTCTAGCGTCTTATGGTCCTATAGAACTACCCTGATGAGGTCTACTAGAGAAACCCCCTTTTCATTGGCTTATGGGGTGGAGGCCGTTATACCCTTGGAGGTGGGACTACCGACAATTAGATCGGCAGTATTCAAACAATGGGCTTAACAACCAGACACTAGCCAGTGACATTGATCTTGCAAAAGAAAATAGAGAGGCTGCCCTATTTAAGCTCATTGGATATTAGCAGCAGTTAAATCGTTCTTACAACAAACGGGTTTAGCCTAGATCCTTTGTACCAGGAGACTTAGTTATATAAAAGGTATTAGAGGAAACAAAGAACCCTAAAGATGGAAAGCTCGGCCCCAACTGGGAGGGTCCCCACAAAGTAGCGTCCTAAGTCGGTGTGGGGGCATACCGATTGGAATTTGTCAAAAACAGGGAATAACTACCTCGACCTTGGAATGCAAATAATTTGAGAAAATTTTATTAGTAGAAGTTGATTCCCATATGATGTATCTACTCAGTGATGTTTTTTCGACGCTTCATAAGACCAATAAAATCTGAAGTCTTTCAAACAACTCTGCTCATTTGATGCCACTCCAAAACATAAAAAAAAAAGAAAAAGAAAAAGAAATCAAGTGTAAAAACTTAGTTGTAAGCACCCCATTTTTCACCATTTGGCGGTCTCCAGTCTGTCTAGACTTGCACTCAAGTCGATATAGGCATATTCCAATCGCAATCAACTTTCCAAGTCTAATCCTGTCCATTCATCGCTTCACAGGCCGACTAGGCCCAAATAGAGACAAAATGACCGAAATGCCCTTAGGGGTATTGTTCGGTCCAATTTCAAATTAGGCACGTCTTTCCGAATACGGTAAGTCCACTTTCCAATTCCAACAGGCACATTTTTTCGAAGACAGTAAGTCCCCTTTCTAATTCCAAATTAGGCACGTCTTTCCCTTTCAAATATCATTCAGGCACGTCTTTCTGAAGACAGTAAGTCCTCATTCCAAATTCGATCAGGCATGTTTTTCCGAAGACGATAAGTCCCCTTTCCAATCCCAAATCAATTGCGTCTTTCCGAAGACGGTATGTCCCTTTTCCAATCCCTTCCTGCCAGTCTTTTCGAAGACGATAAGACCCCTTTAGGCTCGTCTTTTCGAAGACGATAAGACCCCTTCAGGCACGACTTTTTGAAGATGGTAAGTCCCCTTTCCAATTCTAATTCCAATCCCTCTCTTGAGACAGTTGATTCCTTGAGACGGTAATTCTATCCAATTCGACACGTTTTTTGAAGGAAATCTCTTCGGAACGATAAGTCCTTTTAAACCTGTCGACCGGGAAAGACCCCAAGTCCCCTAGATGGTAGAACGGTCCACCTTTGGCGCCTGCTAGCCCGCCAATGTAGAAATATCCGTTTTAGGCACGCCTTCTGAGATAGTTGACTTCTCAGGCGCTAAGTCTCTTTAGCAGCTTTCCGAGATCAAACAGCCTCGGGAATGATTGCGAACCGTTAGGGTAGCAGAAATACTCGTAGACATCGCAACTGTTAGAGTAACGGAAATACTCGCAAACAGGTTGATATAGGGAATTGCCAACAAACCCATGTATCATGCGACCGCCGTCAGAGTGGAGGAAACACTCAAAACCCAGGTCAACACCAGTGCCTGGTAGCCTACTTTAGTGAAAAAAGACCAAACTGCCCCTAGGGCCATTTTTTGGCACGTTTCTTGAGAGCATACCTAAGTCCTCATAACTATAAGCCCACCCTTCCTAGATCGTCCCAGAGATGATCCGGCATGATTAGGTGCCATCCAGTTCATTTCGGGTCAATTCCGAGACTTCTTAGTCAAGATGACCATTTTACCCCTAGGCATCCGAACGCCTCGGGAACCACACCGGCCCTGGGTATGAAATCGGTAACTTCCCGAGAATGCCTCCTACAGTATTCTCAATCTTTCTTTACCTTTCTGGATTATTCTGAGTTAGTTCTGGCAAACCCGGTGCAAAATGACTGTTTTGCCCCTAGTGAGCTGGTCACCTTTTCCAACCACACCGGCTCTGGGTATTAAACTGGCAACCTTTGGGAACATTCTAAATAATGTTTCCATATCTCGAATCTTCTTTCGGGACACTTTGAGTCCATCTCGACAGCTTTCCAGCCCGGTTGACCGATTTGCCTTAATGGCCCGATCAACCCTTTCGACACATCCTATCCACATTTTTCAAGTCAAATACCTCTGGGACACTATTCTAAATGTTCCTGGCCTTTTCCGGCCTTCCGGGCCATTCCCGGTCCCTTAAATCATCCTCGGACTTTTCGAAGTCATTCTTAGTGAAGCCAAGATAAAAATTACATGGTAGTCACTAGTACAGGTGCCCAAATCTTCCTAAAATATGTTGCTTGCCAACTTACTAACTTTTCTAACTGGCTGGTGCCACTAGTAGAGGCGCTAAGCTAAGAAATGGCCTGGCACCAAAGTATGTTTGGCCTAGCGCCACTGCAACAAGTGCCAGGTCTATCCCATCTCTATAAATACAGAGCCTTCTCTAGCTTGAAAGGGGTTCGCAAACTCAGTCTGAAAATCCTAATATTTGATATACAGAGCTCGTAGCTTCCCTATACCCTAGCTTCTCTAGATTTCCAAACCCTAGCTACCATACACAAACCCTAGCCTCCCATACACTCATACACACCCCTATACACTTATACACTAGCCTCCAACCCTCCATTGAAGACTTAGATTGCTGCAACTCGAAGGTCTCAGAGACCAAGACAAGCCCTCGAAGACTGAAGCAAAGCGAAGACCGAAGAAAAGCAGTGTGCACAAAGCAAAGCCAAACAAGACATACGGTAGGCTTTCTCTTTAAGTTTTTGCACTTCACCCCTCTCTATTCTCTCTCCTAACCCACTTGAGTTTTCTCTATTTTAATTTCTCATCTTCTTCCCTCCCTTTCTTTGCATGCTTGAAACAAGGGGATTCCCATCCATGTGTAGGATTAGGTTATTGGAGAGTCACCGTGTTGGGGACTTTCTTTTAGTCTAACCGGAGACCACGTGGGTTCGGCCCCCTTGATTATGTGGTGAAGCCTTTAACCTTGTATGTTCACGACCCCAAATTTGCATTATGCATATCATGATCTTGCATCTCGCCAAAATCGTTTTCAAACGTGTTTTCAAAACTTGCATTAACATTGTTTTCAAAATTACATCAAAATCTTCTTTTCATTGCTAGGGTTGCATTAGGAAAGTGTTACATTTAAAGTGACTTTCATGGTCTATATTTTCAAATCTTGTTATTTTTAACCACTATTTTAAAGTGGTTCTAGCCCTCTTATGGTTAGAATTGCTTTAGGAAAGTGACATATTTTATATACATTCCAAAATCTCTTCTCAAAAATCTCCTCCTAAAAATCTCTTTTCCAACATGCTTTCCATAAACTCTCTTTAAATTCCTTTCCAAATTATTTTGAAAAACTCTCTCCAAAGATCTATTTTCCAAAACTTCTCTTTTTAAACTCCTTTCCAAAACACTCTCCACAAAATTCCTTTCCTAAAAACACTCCATAGGTTTCTTTTCTAGAAAACACTTTCCTCAAAATTCACTTTCCTAAAAGCTCTTTCCTAAAAGCTTCTTCCAAAATTTTGTTTCCAAAACTCTGTCAAAGTTTTACTTTCCAAAAACTTCCTTCTTAAAATTCTTTTCAAAATACGCTTTCTAAAAACTCCTCTTTAGAATCTTCCTCCAAAATCTTAGTTTCCAAAAACGTACTTTCCAAAAAACTCTTTCCTTAGAGCCCAAGTCAAGCCCTATAACCCACAATTAGGAAACCCTAATTTTCTTTTCAAAATCATGATTTTCAACATTGCCTTAAAACCTAGGTTTCCAAAACCCCTTTCTACATCAAAACTATAGTCTTCCAAATCTAGGATTTCTAAAACTTCCCTTTCCAAATTCATGCCAAATCCAATTTTCTCTTTAGGAAATCAAATCAAATCTTCCCTTTAGGTAACCGAATCCAGTCCTCCCATTTAGGAAACTAGATCCTATCCTCCGTTTTTTTGAAACAAAATCGAACCTTCTCTTTTAGAAGCAAAATCCAATCTATTGTTTTAGGAAATAGGAATCTTAACCCTTCATAGTCTAAATCTTTCCTAATTCAAATCCCTCATAATCTTCTACTTTCCTAAATCTTAAGTTTCCAAAACTTGAACATAAAAATCTTTCCCAAATCTTAAAATTCAACTTTCAAATCTTTCCTAATTCTACCCCTTTCCAAATCTTAACTTTCCAAATCTAAGTTTTCAAATCTTTCCTAAACTCAAACCATTCCTAATCTCAAGATTACCTAAAACTTAAACTTCCTAAAGTTTTCTAAATTCAAATCTTTCCTAATTTAAAATCTTTCTAAAATTCTAAGCTTTCCAAATTCAAAACTTTCTTAAGTTGAAACTCTCCAAATTCTAAACTTTTCTTAAACTAAACTTTTTCTAATTCAAAACATTTCTAAATTCAACACTTTCCTAAGTTAAAACTTTCCTAAATTGAAGCTTCCTTAAGTTAAAACTTTTCTAATTCGAAAACTTTCCTAAAATAGAACTTTCCTAAAATGAAACTTTCCTAATTCAAATCTTTCCTAAATCCAATCTTTCTTTTCTAAGCTCCTAAGTCTAGGTTTCCTAAACCTTCGTCTTTCCAAAACAAGTCTAAATCTTTCTTCCAAATTCTATATTTTCAAATCAAAGTCCAATATTCGCAATGCCAAAATTCTTAATTCCAATTTCCAATCTTCTATTCTAAGTTCAAATCAAATCCTTTTTCAATAAAATCATTCTATTTTCTATTAGACTCTTGTTCGAACTACGACTGACCTGATTCCTCAAAAAGGATACGTAGGCAACCCTCATGGGTGCGGTCATAACCTTTTTCAAATCTCAAATTCCACAATCTTTTTCAAGCTTCTATTTCCACAACCTTTTTCAAATCTCCAATTCCATAATCTATTTCAAACTTCCAATTCCAAATTTCAATTTCCAAATCTCTATTTCCAATTTCTAAAACTTTCTAATTTCAAATCTATCTTTTTCCAAATTTCTTTTTTTTCCAAATCAATTTCTTTCCAAATCTATTTTTCAACTTTCTTTTCTTGCACTTGCATATCATGCATCGTATCTTTTAAAACATTATTTTTTTAAAGTGAATAGGATTTGACATTTATTAGTTGAAGACTCTCATAGGTGAATCTAGGGTAAATGGACATGTAGGTACCGCAAGGGCAGGGTAGGGTGATGGCTTACTGCGTCTTCCCTACACGTAACCAACCTCCGAACCTAGAATCACTGTTTTCATAGACCAAAATGGAGTTTATTTTCAAAAAGGGCTTAAATGTTTTCCAAAGGTTGCCAAACAACCTGTTTTCCTAAAAAACCCTATCTTGAAGTGATATTTTCAAAAACTTTTTCCAAAAACCCTAAGTGTAGTATTCAGATTATGCTTAGTTTTTAGGTGACCTAACTCACCTTAATCACGCTAGGTGGCGATTCCAAGTCTTTTCTAAAAGCCCTTTATTCAAACCAATTTTCAATTCAAACCTAGTCACACTCGTTCTTCTAGGAGGGTGAGTTCTAACGAGAGAGTACAGAGTTTTTCCTGCTTGTGTGTGTATTCCCCGAGTGCAAAAAATCTGGGCGCGACATTAGTCCTGTCCAAGTTGGACAAGTCGGTCAATGAAGGTCACAAAAAAAACTAAATGTAAAAACTTAGTCCTGTCCAAGTTAGAAAGGTCGGCCAATGAAGGTCACAAAAAAAATCAAGTGTAAAAACTTGGTCTTGTCCAAGTTGGACAGGTCGGCCAATGAAAGTCACAAAAAACCAAGTGTAAAAATTTGGTCATGTCCAAGTTGGACAGCTCGGCCAATGAAGCTCACAAAAAACCAAGTGTAAAAACTTGGTCTTGCCCAAGTTGGATAGATTGCCCAATAAAGGTTACAAAAAACCAAGTGTGAAAACTTGGCATCTGCCAATAAGGGCCAAAAAAATTCTAAGGCAAAAGGCCAAATTGAAGACAATTAAGAATGGTCCTACCCAAGAAAGGCAGATGCGCAAGCACAGATCAAAACCCAAACATTCATATCAACGAGATTGTGAGACCGCAAAATTGAAGGCAGACTAAGTTTAGTAAAAAAGACTTGTATTAATGCAAAACAACCAATTACATAAAGAAAAGGGAAGAAAAAGGTACAAAAAGCTAATTATCAGTTATGATCTCTACCAACTTTTCAGAGGGCTCAGCCGATTTCTCTCTAGAAACTTCATCAGTGGCCATTGGTGGGTTGGCAATAGTTTTGGCTTGTTCATCAGCTGCCTCCTAAGCCAGTTTCCTCTTCTCTTTAGTATTGGCGGTCACCTCCTCGGGATTAACAGAGCCATCCTCTATCGTGTCAAAGTAGTCAGGGTACAGCTTCCACACATCGGAAGACTTCTCCACTTTGGTAACAAGAAGGGCACCATTCTAACCCTCCCGAAAGATGGTCCAGCTTAGGTCCGCAATCTCAATAGCTAGTTCCTTGTCCACCCGATCAACGCCTCTCTTCATTACTAGCTCTTTATCATCCTTCAGTTTGGCCACCTCGGCTTGGAGTGCTTTAACCTCGGCTTTCGCCTAAAATAGCTTCAAGAACTGAACCTCGTTCTTTGCCAATAGTTAGCCGACCTCTTTATCCCTCTTTTCAAAGTCTGCGGTAACCATTGTCAACTTTGCATTTGCCTCTTCTGCCTTCTTCTTCATCAACAGTCTCTCCTCACTGGTGTCAAGCCATTCCTTCTTCAGTCAGCCGTGCTCTTCAATCAATTGTTGATGGTGCTCAATGAGGGACTAAAAATGGCTCATCGCTTCCATAGCGTTGAGACAACCCTACACAGCAAGAGTACACGTTTGAATGAGGAGTCAGAAGAATCAAGAAAAGAATTGAAGGGATAGGAAATAACTAATTACCAGGAGAGTCATGGAAGGCACCCATAAAAATTTTCATATCGTTGGAGGTTCCTAGCTTTATAACGTTCTTCTTTGGCAAAGCACTATAAAGAACACCCAATGCCACCTCTGCCTGGTTGATCATAGAATCGGTAGTTATTATTCGCTGACCTAGAATCTCTAGGATAATGGCAACTGGCTCAGAATTTTTTAGCTTTTCAGAGGCACCTTTTGAGCCGACCTTTGCTTTCTTTGGGGTCGGCAGTTAGGAGGCTGCCTCAGGAGCTTTCTTATTTTGCTATCGAGTACTCGGTTTCTTCTGTGAATGCGCCACTTCCTTAGTCTGGGGAGTCTCCAAGTCCTTGGCTGAGGGTTCAGCAGCTTCGGTATCAGCCTTCTTTATTGGCTTCCCTGTCGTGGCAAACATCAATTCCTTGAGGCCCATCTCATCGTCTTCATCGGGAGATGGGGTAGCCCTCTGCTTCCTCTTGATTAACTTCACGTGGCGATTAGGCATGGTCAAAGGCTCCGACGTTGATGCTGAACTATTTGAACTGGACCTAATTATTAGTACCTGTTGTTCCTCAGCAACAGTCACTTGACGAGTGGCGTATACCCTTTCAATGGCAACGCCGACCGGGATCTCTTCAAAATCCCCCTTTGCTCCCTACTTGGCCAATGTCGCAAGGGTGCTCTGTGGAACCCCTGTCTTCACGGTGAATGAGGAGTATCGAATCGGGTAGTTCAGCAAAATGTGGGGAGTTCGCACAATATACCTCAACCTGCCTTGACCACGAAAATCCAAGACCTTCTTCAGATCAACGAAGTTGACTCCCCAGGCAACGTCTTTTGACCTCTTTTTCATTTCTGCAATAACAGCAAGGATAAGGTTGGAATCAAAGTAAAATAGTTCAAGAAAGTTAATTATAAGTTTGCATCGAACCTATCTCCTGAGCAAGTCTAAGGCACTGTATCGCCAGTCTTTCTTCTGAAGGAAGGTCGCCAAACACCCAGGGTGCAGATACCCAAACCTTAACGTCGTCTACACCCTTCCCAGAGGAAGGCAGACACTTAACTATCTCCTTACTGTTATTAACGGCCCAAAGATACACCGTCCAACTATCACCCCTTACTTTGCAAAATATGTAACAATAGTTGAGCTCGGTAAGCCCGAGGTTCACTCCCAAGAGCCGATTAAGCTCGAGCATCCCAAAAATCATCCTATATATGTTCGACAAAATTTGGGAAGGTGCTACCTTACTTTGGATAATGAACTTTTGAAGGAAGGGGTGTAGGGGAAACCTAAGCCCTCCCTCAACAACGGCAATAACCGGGAAGGGCATCCCCTTCTCGGTCTTGTCCACACGAAAGTCATCCGAGTCTACCAACTCCAATCCAATTGGATCGGGGATTTCATACCTAGCCCTAAAGGCAGCAATCGCTACCGGACTCTTTACCATCTTTCTCAAATGGCTCGCCATCAAGGGACAACTGTCGAAAGGAGACTTTCACGAAAAAGATAGATGAGCACAGAAGAGACTTACAGTGGAGGGGGTAAGCGAGGGGAACTCTCAGACAAGGGAACGAAACAAACAAGTGCCTGTTACCAAGAAAGGCACCCTCCTTTATACTAGCCTTCGCCACCAATATGTTTATGCGAAACAGTAGCGATCGCGTCGTAACAGCATAATGTCACATCGGCTGTCAATGCCTTGTTGTTTTGTCATTGCAGCTTTAAAACCGTACCGTCCACGTGGCCAAGTAATAGCCAAAATGATGGCACGCCTGGAGGAGCGTCATAATGACCCGACACAGCCCTTGACCCTTCAAGGAACCAGAAAAGGCACAAGGGCTGGGGGCAATTGTGGGTCAAAGAAATCAGGCCTAGTTCGCCTGGTCAGGCCCAATAAAGACTAAGTGAATGAAGTTGGGCTACGGGTCAGCCCAAGTGGTCAAAAGTGCATCCATGCCTGCACTGCTGGCCCCATGCCGACCTCAGGCCCAAGCCCAATTCGAGGGTATAATCAAAGCATTTAATGTGGAGATGACCCGCATTTGATGCGGTAGTGGCTTACCACACAATGTCCACTCTCACGTCCGATCAGCCAACTCTGGCACGACAGTAAAGCTGGACGCAGGTCTGATCAGTTGAAGACGAATAATGTGGTCTACAAGGTAGGTCATGATGACCCTAAAATAGACACAAGAGTAAAACACTCCATCGATTACACTATATATACAACAGCCCCAAGGAGAAAGGTATGGACAATTAATTTCAAGCATACACTATCTTTATTCATTCGATTCTCGAATAAATTGCTAACTTAATCGTTGGAGTGTGATCATCCCAAAAAGGGTCGGCCCATTCTAACTTCTCTGTCCTTTTTGTAGCGAGTTTGGACTTATTGATGTTCGTTCGATTGATCGGCCAAGCCTTCCCAAAAATCCCACCTACAAGAGTAATTATTTTTGCCTAAAAACTTCCTTGGCACCTCAAAGCGAAGTTCAAGGTATTCAAAGCAAGCTCAATGGATAAACATATTAATAATCAAAACCACTCAAATTCATAAGAAATCACACTGGTTCTAGTTATTCTAATGCTTTTATTAAGTCACTTACCTGACCCTTCTCAAACCATCATGGCACAACACCTGGCTAACCCTTTCATTCATGAGCTTGTCTCAACCCTCGAAAATTTGATAATATCAAATCTACATAACTTATGTATCTCTATTCAAATGACATAAGAATGAAATACTGACTATACACTCTACTAGTACAAGTCTAGGTTTGGAAATAATTCCGATGGTACTAGCTATCTCCAAAATTTATGGAACTCCCCAAAGTAGGTTTTTAACATGCTAAGAATACGGGCCAAAAACAGTTCCTTAAAATTCCAATAGCTTATAATTTTTTGACACCAAAATCCACCAACTTCTTTAATCTGCCAATGAGGACCAATGCCTGCTAAAATGGACACACTTTCATAATTTCATACCAAAACCTTTCAAAATTTGTGGGATTTCCAAAATAGACATCTTAGAGAGTATACAAACCAAATTTCACCCTTAACTAGGAAGCCTGACTATTTATTTAGTATTTTACCAAACAGGGCAATGTTATTGAAATATAAATTCTACAGCAGATGGTTCATCTTTGAGAGGGTTTAAACTTAGGCAACTGATACTCAATTGTCCTCAAATTTTGCACACCTTCTCTTTCATATCTCCAATATATATAGTAAAAATTTCATGACATTTTGAAAAATCTAACTAGATCAAATTTATTGTTGAAGTAGAGCTCGCAGTAGAGGGCATTAGAATTCAGCAATGACAGTCCCACTTTAAAAATTCACCTAATTTCGAAAATTAAACATTTTTTACTAAAACCAAAACCCAAATGACCATGACATCTCAAAGTTCAAGTTTTCAAAAATTCGTCATGAACTAAGATTTTTTTAGATCGGCCAAACAGCCTCCTATAGTGGCTGTTTCCGCAGATTTTCACAGTAGAAATTTTTTTAACTTTGAATAGGGTTTTCTCCTTCGTTTCTCAATGGAATTTCGCGAAATTAGAGTCTAAATTGTATGTTTTCGAAAGCACTTTCTATTTCTTGTCTTAATTTCAACAACAGATCTTGTTTGGACCTTCGAAATGAAGTCCAAATCTTGTTGTGCACCTCCAGCCAGTGTGCAGCTTGCCTTTAATGGAGTTTCTAAACCTACCTAACCCTTCTAAAATTTCCCCATTCCACTAAAATTCTTTATGTATGCAAGATTCAGAGTTCTAAGAACTTAATAAGAAGTTTTACCTCAAGCTTTTGCCTCCTCTTATCAAATCGTCTACCAATCCCACATTTTTCTTTTTGACTCCATTCATTTGGCTTAAATCTACAAATTTTGAAGAATATTCACTTTTCTAATGACCTAATGCCACAAATAAATTATAATTCTAAAACAAATACATATGCCAAGTTAAGAAGTCACGCGTGGTCCTCAATATATTTATTACCTTAAATATTTATTCCACTAACACCACTTAAGTCTAGCAATAATAATTCTAAAGCCATCAAAATTTTGGGGTGTTATAATCTACCCTCCCAAAAATTTGTGTCCTCCAAATTGACATCGTGACGTCAAAGAATTTAATCTCCTGTTTCCACTGTGTATTCTGATAATTTCCTCAAAATAAAATTTTTTAACCTGAAATTTCGTAATAACTCAAATATTCTATCTTCAAGGTATCCCACTTAGTCCCACGCAATATTTACTTCCCATGCTCTATATATATATTTTTTCTTATGGCTTCTATAGCCAAACTTTACTCATCGGGTCCCATATAAGATCTACTACCTAAGCTTTGATACCACCTGTGACGATCCGAATTTTTAGATCATTAATAACTAAAATAAACAACCTCAAATAAGATTTAATCACTCTGCAACTTCAAATGTAGAGCTTATAATTGATTCCCAAATTTATCCTTGAGATAAAATTACAACTTCAAGTGCCTCAAAAGAATAAATAATTCTTTATAGCCTCCAAATACATAGCTTTCAAAATCATATCTTCAAAGTACTTCACAACACAAAGTAATAATTTTTTTTTTGTCTAATCATTTCATCAGCACCCTATATGCTCCCCGGATCTCCATGTGATGTGCCCCTTCCTGAAAAGTGTCCCATGAAATAAAAATTAGCTATGAGGCTCAGTAGGGACTTTATAGTTCCCAAAGTACACAGATTTGAGTAGGGTAATGCAACAAAATAGCAATGCAGACATAATAGTAATGCAATCATATAATAAAATGGCATGCATATGATCTCTATAGTATTTTCTCAATTCTCTAGGATCATGCAGGAATGTCCTGCTCGGGCCAATTCAAGCCAATAGGCTCACCCATGATACTCCTCCTTCATTAAGTCAATGAGACCCACCCATGATCATCCAGCCTGTATCAAGTCAATGAATGCTGACTCGTGGTAGCCCCGTATACCAGTTGGTCAGGTTCACCCATGATGCAAACATGGGGATCTTTTAGCATTCCGGTTGTTCCACCCTTATTTCTCCCCAGTGATGCAGACATATGAATGATGCAAGTAATTTATATAATACATGATATAAACTAAAATTAGGCACATATTTTGCATAATTTCATAAAATAGTAGAACACCCATTTGCAAAAAATTTAATAAAAGAAAATAGGCATGTGTTCTAAAGGACATGCAATTCCTTACCCTTTCTTTTCTATTTTAAGGATCTTCCCCCGTCCTTGGTTTAGCTGCTCAAAATAAATCATTTCTCTTCAATTCTTCATAATATGCTATTCTAGCATTATGATAATTCATACATTTGTACCTAATATATATATATATATAGGCTTTAAAGAGCTAAAATTAAAAGTTAAGTTAGGGATAGAGTTAGAGGCTGAAATTTTGTAGAGTCCCTCTTTAAAATATTTCTAATTTTTTAAAAATATAAAATGGCTTAGTCCCTTGGGTTCTTTTCCTTCTAGCATCAGCCGAAGACAGTCAAAAGGGCTTGAAGGGGAAAATTTTGAAAAATTGTGAAATTGATGAGGTTTTCACCTCACTCTCCCAAACATATCTTCCTCTTATTTTTTTTGGTATTTTTCACAAAATTTCATAATTTTCTCCTTTCTAATTTAATTTCTGTGAATTTTTTTCTTAGAATCAATAAATAATATATAGAAATTCATAGAAATTAAGAAAATTGCTGAAATTAATGTAAGAGGGTGTCATTGGAGAGGGAAGGCTACCAGCAAAATTTCATTGGAATTCGGCTGGCCACGCACCCTCACATGCCACCAGCCGCGCGTGGGAGAAGGTGGGAGTAATGTTTACCTCCTTCCACCTCTAGCCCGCGCGACCATCCATCCTTCCGATCATTTTCAGCAAAAGTGCCTAACATGAAATTTGTTATTTTCTTTAAGTGGAAAAGAATCCAATTCAAATAAAAAAGAAAAATGCAAAAAATGAGTTAGATATGAATTTTTGAAATTTCCTCGCCAGAATTCACAATGATGGAGTCGGTCGGCATACTTCAGGTGTTCTGGACCTCTCTAGAGCATAGCGTGATGTTCCTGAGAGATCAAGGAACCTCTGAGATAACCTCCCTTCCCCTTGTTTTCTCTTGAGTATAAGACCTCTCCCTCATTTTTTTTTTTTTTTTTCTTTCTTTTCTTCTCTTTCTTTTCTTCCCCACTTTCTTTTCTTTCCATCTTGCTATGGCTCCCACTCTCTTTTCTTCCTATTGCATATGAGAGAAACAAAGGGGGGGAGGGGAAGGCTTTACATAAATAATTCCAATAGGTGCATGGTTGACAAGTGGGAGGGGGAGACTTTATATAGGCAATTCCAATAGGTGCATGGTTGATAAGTGGTTTACACTAGTCAACCACAGGCCTTTTCTTTTCTTTTTTTTTTTTCTTTTCCTTGGTCGAATTGGCTTCCTTCTCTCTAGATGATTCTTATATATATATATATGGGTAGATACCTATAGATCTTTATTACTAATATTTTCATAGAAAAATATTGAATTTTTATTTGGTAAAAACATACTACTTAATTTCTTAATTTTTGTAAGAAGAATAAAATTTGATAAGTTAAATGTAGGTGTCATGTTTTTAAAATTAACACCTTACAATTATTATGATACGTAATTTAATACCTGTCATGAGCCCAAGACTCCTAAGCCCAAGTGTACTTTCTTTCAAATAAATATATATTTTTTTTCTCTTAAAATTTTACTCCCTATCAATGTTTATTTTATTATTATTTTGATTTTCTCTGGGAAGCTTTCTCTGGCAAGTTCTTTCTATTGGTATAATTGAAAAGGTAATTTTCTCTTTGTAGGCATGTATGTCCCTACTAAAGTTTGCATGTGAATTGTCATATGTTGACATGCCTCCACCTTGCCATGTATTGAGAATGCTATATATAGCACATATAGAAGTATTGCTAAGTAAATGAAATTCCAAATTTTTAATTCTAATTATATTATTATACATATTTACCATATATTACACCTTCTCTCCCTATATTCAAGATATATTACACATCTTCCCCAGTATGTAATTGGATCTTTCACGTGGATCCCTAATTTATTTACACATTGATCCCTATCTTTTGCTAAACGCTGTGTACAATTAAATATTTGGTATGTTATGTACTTGTGTATAGGTGTGTGTAGAACGGTGTGGTACTAGGGGTTAATCAAAAAATTGTGGTTATTACAATAAGTTAATTTGGAAACACCATCAATCTATTCCTTGAGAATAACCTGAAAATATATATATATATATATATATTAGATATAATAATGAACACAATACAGATAATTACTAGATATACATGAAAATATATGGGCTTATTGAACTAAAAATGCAATTTACATCAAGAGAATGCCAAGTTATATGCCGGCTGACAAATTCTCTAACAGTTTTAATGTCTTGGCGAGGTCCTTCTAAGAGGGCATTAAGTTTTCAGGCATTTTGAACAAAACACCTCTTAAGAGGACATTTTCAAAATATTCCCGAAAACCTAAGTTTGATCCTTGTATTGTGCTTAGGTTTGGGTGACCTAGCACACCTTTATCAAAGTTAGGTAGCAATTCCAAACCTTTTTCAAAAGTCCTTAATCAAATCAATTCCAAGTTTAAACCCCGTCGCACTTGTCCTCTTAAGAGGGTGAGTTCTGACAGACAGAGTATTGGGTTTCGCTCGAGTCAATAGCCAGACTCGGGGCCAAAAATTAGGGCGCAACAGAGCATTTATTTTGTTGATTCCCTCCCGGTACACCGTGCTACTGGGTGCAACTTCATCAGAGTGGATTGCCATTTGAGACGCTCTCTGTCAGGTGATGATGGGTGCTCTGAGCGGTGCTTGAGCCTTTATTGGGAACAATGATGTCTTTTCTAGTACTTTCCAATTTCCTTGTCTGCTTTGAGCCTTACTGAAAAATAAAAAGAGAAAAGACTAGAGTTTAGCCTCGTTGATCTTGGAGATTTTTATGCAATGCATGTCTTAAGGGTGCCCCTATCTTAAGAGAGGTCTAAGCATGATGCTTGGACTCATATTTGGAGATAGGGGAATGCCCCTATATGCAATACCATACATGTGCCTGTAGTTATTCATTCATACATACATCCCCTCATTCAAGAAGTGTAAATGACAATTTTATTAAAGTGAGTTCCTCTTGTACATGGAATTTCAAAAGTACATTGCAAGGGGAGAGGAAACATTTTTCTTAGAACTTTCGCCTATCTAGTTTTACATTTAAAATCCTAAACTTTGGATTCGCCTTCTCTAAAAGAGGTTGGTGAGAGATCTTGCTTCCCTATTGCCCTTTGTCTTCTTGGCAACCCTATCTTAATGAGCGGAGAGGGATTAGGGCCTCTTTTTATAAGATGATCTCGATACATGCCATGAGTTCTTAGGGTCACTTGGTACCCTTAGCAATTTAGGTAGGCTTTGAATGAACAAGACTGGCTTTGGGCCTCTCTCTAGGGTTTGATCATATGCATAAGATGCAACGACTCGAGTTACTTTGGAACTCTTGTCCTGAAAGAGAATAGATGTGTGAATAGCATAATAGCCGTGAATGCATGAGTATAGAATGTTTGCATAGCAATAGAAAATAATCGGGTAGTCTAACAACAATAATCAAGCAATTAAATTTGACATAAAGTAAAGAAAAGTAAAATGCTCACCCTTTCCTCATTAGTTTTGAAATCGGCAAGTGTGTCTTAAATTTAGCAAAGGTTCGGTTATGCACGGGGTGCTACATAAGCATAAGGTTGGGGCTTACTAATGCTTCCTAAAAAGCTTGGTTCCCGAACCTTCAAACCTCCAACGTCTACCCCCAAAAGGGTGAGCCACATCTTTGGTTAGAGGTTTGAGCGGGGGAACTATCAAAAGGCCATAGGCTAAGAAACTGAAATAACATCTACCCCACCACTAATATATTATTCCCCTTTCTAACTAGAAGGGTAGTAACCAAGTAGTAATGCATAAATGAATGACATACAACTGAAGTGTGTGAGAATTTTTTAAAGTAGAGGAAAGGGCCTGACAACTCTCATCCATCCTATTCATTCATTTCATGTATGGAAGTTAATATAAGACAGAAAAGTAGAAGGTGAGTACCTACAAAACAAATGCACAGAGTCAATATCTTTATGAAAAACCCAATGCAAGATAAAAATAAATAATGGATGTAAGAGCATAAGATGACATGCATGGATGCAAATGATGACATCTTCTAAAAACATTTTGAAAATTGTTGAAAAAGTGGACAAAAGTGGACAAGAAAACCGAAGATTTTGGGTGAGTGAGGTGTGAAGAGACATGACAATGGCCTAACCCTCTAAGTAGTGCCCAGTGGAGTAGCTAGTTGTTGTGCCCCAGATTTTGCCCTCTAAGTCTCCACTATTCAGGGGAAGAAAGCACGGTACTCTCTCATGTTAGAACTTATCCTAAAAAGGACAAGTGCGACGGGATTTGAACTTGAAATGTATTTGATTAAGAGCTTTTGGAAAAATGTTTGGAGTTGTCACCTAACATGGTTAAAGGTGTGTCAGGTCACCCAAAATAAGTGTAATCCAAGGATTAAACTCAGGTTTTTGTAAATGATTTGAAAATGTCCTCTTGAGAGGTATTTTGAAAAATAGGGTTGTTTGGCAACTTTTAAAAATGTTTTAAGCCCTTTTAAAAAATGACTCCAATTTTGGTCTTTGAAACAGAAATCTACAGTCCGAGGGTTGGTTATGTGTAGGGAAGATATCCTAAGATCATCACCCTACCCCGCCCTTTGCGGTACCTACATGTCTATTCACCCTTGGGTTCACTCGTTTGAATATCCAGTTCCTAATTATCCACTTTGAAAAGTTTTGAAAAAGGGGTTTTTGTAATCACTTTTGAGATGAATGATGCATGATGCAAGTTTTGAAAACAGTTTAGAGGAGACTTGGGGTTGACAAAAAGCTCTTGTGAACTTATCTCGAAAAGAATTTTCAAAATTGTTTTTTATGTACCTTAGGAAAGGTATGTCAATATTTTATTACCTTTGAGAGGTTAGTTATGTAAGAACTAAACTCCTTCGAGACCATGAGTTTTGGAAAACATTTTTAAAAAAGGGGTTAGAAACTTTCCTTGTTTGAATATTTCACTCTAACTTGGGCAACCGTAACCATAGGCGGCCTAGGGTTTGTCGCGCCCAGATTTTTCGCACTCCAGGAATACTCACACAAGCGGGAAAACTGTTGTACTCTCTCGTTAGAACTCACGCTCCTAGAAGAATGAGTGCGACTAGGTTTGAATTGAAAATAGATTTGAATAAAGGGCTTTTAGAAAAAGATTTGGAGTCGCCACCTAACTTGATTAAGATGAGTTAGGTCACCTAAAAACTAAGAATAATCCAGAGACTATACTTAGGATTTTTGAAAAAAGATTTTGAAAAACATCCTCAAGAGAGGGTTTTTAAGAAAAACAGGTTGTTTGGCAACCTTTAGAAAACATTTAGCCCTTTTTAGAAAAATAACTTCTTTTGGTCTTTGAAAACAGTGATCCTAGGTTCGGAGGTTGGTTACGTGTAGGGAAGACGCACTAAGCCATCACCCTACCCCACCCTTTCGGTACCTACATGTCAATCTACCCTAGATTCACCTATAAGAGTCTTCGACTAACTATTGTCCAATCCTATCCACTTTGAAAAATAATGTTTGAAAATAAACTAAAATGATGCATGAGATGCAAGTGCAAGGAAAGAGAATTGAAAAATAGATTTGGAAAGAGATTGATTTGAAATTGATTTGATTTGAAAATAGATTTGAAGAGATGGAATTGAAATTGAAAAGTTTGAAAATTTGGAAATAGAAATTTGAAATTGGAAGTTTGAAAATAGATTAGAATTTGTGATTTGAAAAATGTTGTGACCGCACCTATGAGGGTTGCCTACGTATCCTTTTAGAGGAATCAGGTTAGTCGTAGTTCGGATCGGAGTCCGATTGAAAATAGAAGAGTTGATTTGAAGAAGGAGATTAAATTGTAAATTGAATTGGAAGATTGAGAGATTGAACTTTGAATAGAGAATTGAAAATTGGAATTTGGAATTTTAGAATTGAAAAGATTGAATTTTGATTTGAAAAAGTAGAACTTGGAAAAGATTTAGACTTGTTTTGGAAAGATGGAGGTTTAGAAAACCTAGACTTAAGAAAGATGAGACTTAGAAAAGACTTGAGAGTTTAAGAAAGATTAGATTTAGGAAAGGTTTGAATTAGGAAAGGTCCGATTTAGGAAAGTTCTGTTTTAGGAAAGTGTCATTTTAGGAAAGTTTTTGAATTAGGAAAGTTTCAAAATTAGGAAAAGTTTTGAATTAAGAAAGTCTCAACTTTGGAAAGTTTTGAATTTGGAATGTTTTGACTTAGGAAAGTGTTTGTTTTAGGAAATGTTTTGAAATTAGGAAGTTTTGAAAGTTGGAAAGTTTAGAATTTAGAAAGTTTTGAAATAGGAAAGTTTTGAAAATTGGAAAGTTTTGAGTTTAGAAAGTTTTGAAACTAGAAAGTTTCGTTTTAAGAAAGGTCTTGAAATAGGAAAGTGTTGAATTTAGAAATGTTTTGAATTAGAAAAAGTTTAGTTTAAGAAAGGTTTAGAATTTGGAAAGTTCCAAGTTAAGAAAGTCTTGAATTTGGAAAGCTTAGAATTTTAGAAAGATTTCAAATTAGGAAAGATTTAGAAAAGGTTTGAATTAAGAAAGTTTCAACTTAAGAAAGTTTTAGACTTGGAAAGATTTGAAATTTAGAGAGTTTAAGATTTAGAAAGTTTTAAAAATTTGAGTTTTAGAAAATCTTGAGATTAGGAAAGGTTTGAGTTTAGGAAAGATTTGAAAAACATAGATTTGGAGAGTTGATATTTGGAAAAGGGGTAGAATTAGGGAAGGGTTAGATTAGGAAAGATGTGGAAGTTGAGTTTTAAAATTTAGGAAAGATTTTTATGTTCAAGTTTTAGAAACTTAAGACTTAGGAAAGGAGAAGTTTAGGAAGGAGTTGAATTATGAAAGGTTTGGATTAGGAAGGGATTGGATTTGGTTTCTAAAAGCAAAGGTTTGATTTTCTTTCAAAAAACGGAGGATTGGATTTGGTTTCCTAAACGGGAATATTTGATTTGGTTTCCTAAAGGGAAGGTAGGATTTGGAAAGGGAGATTCTAGAAACCCTAGATTTGGAAAACTATAGTTTCGACGTAGAAAACAGGTTTTGGAAACATGTATAGTTTGGATGTAAAACAAGAGGTTTTGGAAACCTAGGTTTGGGGCAAAGTTTGAAAATTATGTTTTTAGAAAGAAAATTAGGGTTTTCTAATTGTGGGTTCTAGGACTTGACTTGGGCTCTAAGGAAAAAGGATTTTTGGAAAGTGCGTTTTTGGAAACGAAGGTTTTCTAGAAGAGAATCCTAGGGAGGAGTTTCTAGAGGGAAGAGTTTTTGGAAAGTAAATTCGAAGAGAGAGTTTTTGGAAAGAGATTTTTAAAGAGAAGGAGTTTTTGGAAAGTGTGTTTTTAGAAATGAATATTTTAGAAGGAAAATCCTAGAGGAGAGTTTCTAGAACGAAGGTTTTGGAAAGAGAGTTTTTTAAAAAGATTTTTGGAAGGAGATTGTTGAAGAGAGTTTTTAGGAAAGTGAATTTAGGGAGTGCTTTTAGAAAGTGAATTTTGAGAAGAAAGGGTTTTTGGAAAGGAGTTGAAAAAGAAAGCTTTGAAAAATAGATTTTGGAGGGAGTTTTTGAAAACAACTTTGGAGATGAGAGTTTTAGGAAAGTATATTGAAAGAGATTTTTAGGAAAAGAGTTTTTTGAAAATAGAGTTTTTAGGAAGTGTAAAAACATCTCACTTTCCTAAAGCAATTCTAACCATAGGAGGGCTAGAACCACTTTAGGAAAGCGGTTTTGAAAACAACAAGAGTTGAAAATATGGACCATATTGGTCACTTTGAATGTAACACTTTCCTAAAGCAACCCTAGCCATGGAAAGACTAGAATCACCCTAGGATTGTGATTTTGAAAACATGTTTTGAAAAAGGAGATTTTGATGCAATTTTGAAAACAAGTTTGAAAACGATTTTGAAAACAACTTTGAAAACGACTTTTGGAAGATGCAAGACCATGATATGCACAATGCAATTTTGGGGTCGTGAACATACAAGGTTAAGGCTTCACCACATAATCGAGGGGGCCGAACCCACGTGGTCTCTGGTTAGACTAGAAGAAAGCCCTGACACGGTGACTCTCTAATAGCCCAATCCTGCACATGGACCGGAATTCCCCTTGTTCCAAGCATGCAAAGAAAAGGGGGGGGGGGGGGGGGGGGGAAAGAGATGGGGGATTAAAATAGAGAAAACCCAAGTGGGTTAGGAGAGAGAAGAGAGAGGGGGAAAGTGCAGAAATTTAAATAGAGAACCTACCTTATATCTTGTTTATTTTGCGCACCTTGCTTTCTTCGGTCTTCATCTTGATCTTCGTCTTGAATCTTCAAACTTCAGATTGCAACTCTTCAAGTCTTCAAAGGAGGGTTGAAGGCTAGTGTATGAGTATATGGGGATGTATAGGAGTGTATATAAGGCTAGGGTTTGTGTATGGTGACTAGGGTTTGGAAAACCTAAGGAGGCTAGGGTTTAGGGAGTGTTCGAGCTCTGTATATCGAATTATATGATTTCTAGACTGAGTTGACGGATCCTTTTCAAGTTGGAGGAGGCTCTGTATTTATAGAGGCTGGACAACACTGGCGCTTGTTGCAGTGGCACCAGGCCAAACTTTACATTGGCACCACTAAGAGTGGTGCTAGCCATTTAGGAAATATTTAAGGTCGGCAAGCAACGTATCTTTGACTAGATTTGGGCGCCTGTACTAGTGACTACCATGCAATTTTTGGCCTGGCTTCACTAAGAGTAATTCCGGAAAGTCCGGGAAGGTTTTTAGAGGACCGAGGATGACTCGAAAGGCCGAAAAAGAGCAAGAACACTTAGAATAGTATCCTGGAGGTATTTGACTAGAGAAATGAGGATAGGATGTGTAGGAAGGGTTGACCGGGCCTTCAAGGGCAAAACAGTCAATCGAGTTGGGAAACTGACGGGATAAACTCAGATTGTCCCGGAAGAAGACTTTGGAATCTGAAAACATTATTTAGAATGTTTCCAAAGGTTTCCGGTTTGATACCCAGAGCCAGTGTGGTCGGAAAAGGTGACCAGCCCACTAGGGGCAAAACGGTCATTTCGCACCAGGTTTGCCAGAACTGACTCGGAATGATTTGAAAAGGTAAAGGGAGGTTGAGAAAACTACAAAAAACATTTTTAGAAGGTTACCAGTTTGATACCCAGAGCCGGTATGGTTGAAAAAGGAGACCGGCCCCCCAGGGGCAAAACGGTCATTTTGTACTGGGTTGGCCGGAACTGACTCGGAATGATCCGAAAGGATAAAGGGAGGTTGATAACACTATAAAAGCATTCTCAGAAAGTTACCGGTTTGATACCCAGAGCCGGTGTGGTCGAAAAAGGAGACTGACCTACTAGGGGCAAAATAGTGATTTTGTACTGGGTTGGCCGGAACTGACTCAGAATGATCCAGAAAGGTAAAGGAAGGTTGAGAATACTATAAGAAGTAATCTCAAAGGGTTACCGTTTTGATACCCAGAGCCGGTGGGGTTCCCAGGGCATTCAGATACCTAGGGGCAAAATGGTCATCTTGACTAGAAAGTCTCGGAAAAGGTCCAAAGGGCAGTTTGGTCATTTTTCACCGAAGTGGGCTAACAGACACTGGTGTTGACCTGGCTTTTGAGTGTTTCTGCCACTCTGACGGTGGTCGTCATGACACAGGGGTTTGTTGGCAATTTCTTATATTGACCTATTTGTGAGTATTTCCGATACTCTAATGGTTGTGATATTTACGAGTATTTTCGCTATTCAGACCGTCTCGAGGAGTAAACTGTCTCGAGAGAGGGATTGGAAAGGGGTCTTACCGCCTTCAAAAAGACGTGCCTGATTTGGAACCGTCTCGAGGAATAAACTGTCTTGAGAGAAGGGTTGGAAAGGGGACTTACTGTCTCCGAAAAGACATGCCTGATTTGGAACTGTCTCGAAGAATAAACTGTCCCGAGAGAGGGATTGGAAAGGGGTCTTACCGTCTTTGAAAAGACGTGCCTGATTTGGAATCGTCTCGAGGAATAAACTGTCCCGAGAGAGGGTTGGAAAGAGGTCTTACCGTCTTCGAAAAGACGTGCCTGAATTGGAACCGTCTCGAGGAATAAATTGTCTCGAGAGAGGGGTTGGAAAGGGGTCTTATCGTCTTCGAAAAGACGTGCCTGAGTTCGAACTGTCTCGAGGAATAAACTGTCTCGAGAGTGGGATTGGAAAGGGGACTTATCGTCTTCGAAAAGACGTGCCTGATTTGGAATAGATTTACCATTTTGAGGAATCAACTGTCTCGAGAGAGGGATTAGAGTTGAAAAGGAAAGGACGATGCCCCTAAGGGCATTTTGGTCATTTTGCCTCTATTTGGGCCTGACTGGCCCGCGAAGCGATGGACACACGGGATTTGGACTTAGAGAGTTGGTTTCGGTTGGAATACACCCACAGTGACTTGAAAACAAGTTTGGACAGAGTGTAGACTGTCGAGCAATAAAAAATGGGGTGCTTACAGGGTTACTTCAAGTGTGTGTCATTTGAAAGCTGGTTTTGGAAAAGATTTTCAAAAAATGTTGAGGGCTTGGGAACCCTAAACTGAATCATGTAAGCTTCACTTGATGTATTACTTTCCACAGGCAATCCTAAACATAAAGAGGGTTAGAGTCACCTTAAGGTTATGAGCTTCGAAAAAGATTTTATAAACAGTTTTCAAAAATAGCAATTACCTAGCCATTTTGAATTGAGACAAGTTTGAAAGAGCTTTTGAAAACATTTTTTGGATTTAAGTTTGGTTGAAAAAAGGTTCCCAGAGTTAAAATCTTGAAGCCATCTAACCATGGCTGGGGAAACTAAGGTTAAGGTAACCTAAGGTTGACTAAGGTTAGGTTAGCCTGGGGTTAGATGAACTAGAATTAGGATGACCAACTAGGGTTTAGGTGACCTAGGTTAGGTGAACTAGGGTCTAATAGACCTCGGGATTATAAGGCGGTTTTGAAAAGTTGTTTAGGGTTAGGGTTTGGCCCTAGTGGTTTTATACATGAACTTGAAAAGGAATTTTAAAAAATCTATGATTTTATGTGAAAAAGGAAAGATAGGATTTGAAATTAAAAAAAGGAAACAATTGATTTTATTTATGAAATAAAAGATTTGATTTGTTTCCGAAAATAAAAGATTGGATTTGGTTTCCAAAAAGGAAAGATTTTATTTGAAATCGAAAAAGGAAATATTTGTATTGAAAAATGAAATATTTGATTTGAAAATCTTCTGATTTTATGTGTGAATCTTCCATGATTTTATGTGAAACTTTGGTTTGAAAAGTTATGATTTTATGTGACACTTTTTGAAAAGCAACTCAAGAGAGTTATGCACTTTTTTGGAAGACATAATGCAACAATGACTTTAAAAACTATTTTAATGCAACTTGAAATGTAATGAATGCAAAGATGCAAAGTGAAGTTTAGGGGACAAGACAAGGCTTCCTAAAACATGAACTTCTAGGGCTTCCACCTAGGATTTAAGAAAACAAATCTTGGAACAATTTTTGAAAAAGCACTTGAATGTGGAATTTAAAGAGGTTTAAAAAAATTAGGCTTTGAAAAAGGTGTTTTAGGGCTTAAAAACCTAATGTGGCTTTGAACGCCCCTTTGAATATTCTACTTTTCGAAAACAACCCTAACCATGAAAGTGCTAGAATCACTTTAGGGTTGTAATGTTGAAAACAAGTTAAGGCTTGAAACCCTAATATGAACCTTGATGGTTGTATTGAATATGTCACTTTCCTTGGAAAACCCTAACCACAAAGAGGTTAGAATTATCCTATGATTGTGAGTTTGAAAGCAAAGCAATTGTAACCAATGCATGAACATGACAGTTATAACAGCCTTCAAACCATACCATGATTGGATGGGCTAAGGGATGATCCCTGACACGGTGATCTCTCAAAAGCTTCCCTTAGGCATGGACCTAAGGTTCTCTTATTTTAAACATGCAAGAAAAGGAGGGAAGAAAATGGGGTTAAAAATGGAGAATAACCCAAGTGGGCTAGTAGAGAGAAGAGAAAAGTTGGGGGGGGGGGGGGGGGGGGGGGGGGGGGGTGTTTAGGGGGTGGGTTTAACACAATTTAAAGAGAAACCTTACCTTATCTTCAATCTCCTTCAAGCTTCAATGGTGACTTTGCCGTGGACTTGAGAGGTCTTCAAGAGCTTTGAAGAGGCTGGAGTTAACCTCTAATGGAGCTTGGAGGCTAGGGTTAGAGGTGTATCAGCTATAGGAGCTAGCGCCTTTAAGAGAACTAGGGTTTTTGAGATTCTCGGGGCCTGTAGAGTGTTTCGCAGATCATTGCTTGTGATTTCTCGGACCAGGAATATGTTGGGAGTGCAATGTATTTATAGACAAGAATTAGAGGAGGTGGCACCATTATTAGTGGCTCGTAGCCAAAATTTGGCCAGGCGCACCTCCTAGTGGCGCTAGGCCATTTTTTGGCCAAGCTTCACTACAAGTGGCTTCGGTTTGATTTGGAAAAGCTATCGGGCTATGGGACACAACTGGAAATGAGATAGGGGCACTCGGGATTGTCTTTAGAGTTTTCGGTTTGATACCCAAAGCCGGTATGATTGAAAAGGATGACCGACTCTCTAGGGGCAAAACAATTATTTTGATCAGGGTTCACTGAATGGTCTAGGATGGTACTTGGAGATTGGGGATACTTGTAGGAATGCCCCAGGGGTTTACCGATTTGATACCCAGAGCCGGTGTGGTAAATGAGGGTGATCGAGCACCCAAGGGTAAAATGGTCATTTTTAACTTAGAGTCACTAGAATTAACTTGGAGTTAGCTTGAATGGCATTCTGAGTATGCCAGGCTATCTGGGGATAGTTCTAGAAGGGATGAATTTACCGCTCTAAGGACTTAGGTACTTTCTCAAAAAACGTGTCCAATTAGATTAGACTGGATGACACCACAGGGGCATTTTGGTCATTCGGCTTCAATTGGCTAGATTGGAGTTTGAAAGGCCGATTTGGGCTTGAATGTGTATATGGTGTTTAAAAGTGAGTTTGGTTAGGCCAGAAATTGTTGAGCGGGCAAAAATTGGGTGCTTACATACGCGTAATAAAATCCCCAAACTTAGACCTGATTAAGCACACCAACATGGAGTCAAACCATCAAGGGTCTTTCAAAACTGGCTTAAATGCCTTTTCAAAACAATTGGAACCTTCTCAAAATTGCATGTCATGTTTTTAGCATTAAAATCATGTTTTTAGCTTCTAAACTTATGTTTTCAAAAACACAGTTTTGGTGTCTTGGCAAACCTTGTTTGTCAGGTGGCGACTCCAAAAGTTTTTCAAAACTAACGGCCATTTTCAAATCACAGTAAATCATACGAGTCGAGACAAAGACCCCCGTACAATCCGGAGGTAATAGAATCTCCTAGTCACATTTAGAATCCCATTTCGGGCCCCGTTTCATTTATGAGATATTTAGACGGTCCAAAATTCAGTTGTGTCACCGTAATAGGCGATGGCAAAAGATTAAATCAAAAAGCTTTGACTTGAACATATTCATGGATTCTTACCGAAAAAGCATGACTGAATCATGAGGGGATTCAAGCCCATGAATATTCAAGCATAAAGAAAACATAAATAACAGTTGATGAACAATAATCATAGATTATATAAACTAGGAACAACAATAATGTGGATCAAAATATATTACAACACCTTTATTTGATCGAGTTTATCCTTAGCCAATGCCAAAGAAATTATCTCCTCATGTAAGGAAAATAACTTTCTTTTTTCCTAGGCAAACAAAATCACTCTTCCAAGATATCTCTAAATGATCTCTGAATCTATCTATCTATAGATGGAGAGGAGTAGACCCTAGGCAAGAAAGCCAACAGATTTGCAGCACAAAGAAATTCGGATGCAAATTAAAGTTACCTAGTGCGTCTATCATTTTGACCAAGTTAGCATCCGAATTGGAAAATTTATATCTGAGACAAAATTAAGTTAGCTTTTTGGTCCAACTTGAATCACTTCATTCAGATGTCGACTAAGAGAGATATAGTCAATATACTGAAATTTGCGCATTATGGCCGCCAATTTGGACTAGTTTGGGAATGGATTAATATTCAGCATTCTCTTTCCACGTTGGGTGCCTCCCATGTGATCATTCAGTCATTCAAAGCTTCAAGGTCTTCAAGATTTTCTCTTCCTTATCCTTGAATATTCTTTTGTTCTCACCTAGCTTTGATTCCACGAATTTGCAGCAAATATTTCTCATTTGAACACATTTCGAACATGATTATTGATAGAGCAATAAATTTGTATGGTCTGCACTCAGGCCCCAGTGAACTATTCAGATTGGTTATAAAAGAAAATTAGATCAAGGAACACCGGTATAGTGCCTCTCAAAGACCCTCTGATGACAAAGTTAGTTTCTCAAAAGATTACTTCACAGAGTGTCTTGCTAGGGTTTTTGGTTATGCGTACCTTGGAGATGGAGATGCCTTCTTTTACGTCCATGGTTGTGGTCCCCAGTACGTCTGCAGATGGTTAGTGGAGAATGATTGCCTTTTCACATGGCTATTCATCATTAGGCAGTTAGATCTCTAGAGTGTGTCAACAGGTCCAATTGGGGCTGGGGGTGTCTCCAGAATAACTAAGGGTGCTGGAGGAGGACTGGTGACTTTGGGCGGTGGGAGGTCCCCTTGGTCGGACCCCTTACCCTGGTTACCACTGCTCCTAGGTTTGCAGCTAGTAGAGAGCTTGAAATGCTTAGCATGTACAGAAGGCTCTTAAGAGAGCTTCACCTTTGGCAAGATGTTCTTGTTCGGGGCCATATCTCCTTCCTTGTTAGAGTGGTCTTTTCCTTGGTCTAGATAGGAACAATAAGGACAAACATTAAACAAGCAATCAGCAAAGGGAAACAAAGAGAACGAACTATACTCACTCCTCTCACATTTTGCCCTAAGAGCTTCACTTGTAGGCTTAGGGCCCAACAAGTAGATACCCAGGTTTTCTAAATTCATCAAAGCATTAAAACCTGTGATGCCAAAATCCTAGGCCCTCTTCACCCTAGCCTTCTGGGCCTTGTTTAGAGTGGGTGTACCATGGGCTAGCCAGACACAAGGAATCTAAGTGAAAGCCCTAGAAATCTAGAAACTACGGCTGAGCACAATTGAAAGCTACAAAAACTAAGGGATATACCCTTTTAAGTTGGACATTCCATGACTAAGGGACTCAAGCAGAATCATCGCCCACAAACTCCCACTACTGGTGCTCCCAACCTTCACCATAAATGAAGAAAAATCTACCCTTCGACCTCTTGTTAGAAGAGGGCAACTCCATCACCAAAGTTGTGTCACCTCTCCTAGCTGAGAAGTACCACCAACCCCTCTCCTACTTGGTCAGCTTGTAATAGTACAAGAACTTACCAACAGTGAAGTGGTCCTCACCAGCACTGCACGCTTGCCACAGCACAGGCCACCAAGATCCTCCAAGAATTAGGAAGAAGTTGACCAGGGGCCAACCCTAAAACACTCAAAACCCTTATGATGGGGGTCGAAATAGAATACCTAAGCCACCAGCTAGGGCGGCCTCATAAACACAAACTTCCCCAGGACGAGCATAACAAGCCCACTCTCCCTTCTCAAGGATCTTATATGACAAACCAAGAGGAAGCTAGTAATCCTTCCATGGCTTCTTCACCTTCCTTTCCATTCGCTGAGCAATATAAAGCCTAACTAGGAGGGCCTCATACTTTGCTTTGTTGTTGGTGGCCAAAACTTGAATCAGATGGCATACTCTACCTTGTGGTCGTCTGGTGTGACAAGAACGACACCTGACTCACTAGAATGTTCAGTGGAGGAACCATCAACATTCAATATCCAATTGTTCTCAATATCATCGAGTTGGGGTGGGGAGTTGGGTAGGATTGTAAATTCTGCAATGAAGTCTCCTGTTACCTGCCCTTTTGATTGCCACTCGTGGTCTGTACTAGATATCAAACTGACTGAGCTCCATCGATCACTTCATGAGCCACCTTGAAGTTTCAGGCTTGTGCAGTACTTTCTTAAGGGGTTAGTCAGTCAGTACCACAATCGAATACACTTGGAAATAGGGTCTAAGTCTTCGAGCTAATGTGACCAGGGCAAAGGCCAATAGCTCCATCTTTGGGTATTGCTCTTCTGCTATTCTTAGGGCCCTGCTGGTGTAGTAGATCGATTTTTGGACTCCTTGGTCTTCACGGACAAGGGCTGAGCTCATTGCTATTGCTGAAATAGCCAAGTATAGAAAGAGTTCTTCTCCAGTAACTGTTCGGCTAAGCAAAGGAACTGAACCCAAGTATTGCTTCAACTATTGAAATGCTTCTTCACACTTATCAGTCTATTGAAATGCTCTTCTCAGTGTCTTGAAAAAGGGGAGGCATTTGTTAGTTGACTTGGAAATAAACCTATTCAGGGCTGCTACTCTGCCTGTCAACCTTTAAACATCTTTAATTGACTTTGGCACTTGCATGTTCAGTATCGCGCTCACTTTTTCGGGGTTGGCCTCAATCCCTCTCTATGAGACCATGAATCCAATGAACTTTCCAAATGCTACCTTGAACATACACTTGGCAGGATTCAGCTTCATGTTATAGGCCTTGAAGGTCTGAAATGTCTCCTTTACATTGATAAAGTGGTCCATCGTCTGTTTACTCTTCACCAACATGTCGTCGACGTAGATCTCCACATTCCTCATGATTTAGGCTTTGAACATTCTGTTCACTAGCCATTGGTAGGTTACCCCGGCATTCTTCAGGCCAAAGGGCATGATTGTATAGTAGTGCAGTCCCCTATCAGTGATGAAAATGATGTGTTCTTGGTCTCTTTCGGCCATCTTGATCTGGTTGTACCCCGAGAAGGTGTCCATGAATGAGAACATCTCGTATCCTGCAGTGGAGTCTACTAGAAGGTTGATGGTAGGCAGGGGGAAGCTATCTTTGGGGTAAGCCTTGTTAAGGTCTGTGAAGTCCACACACATCCTCCATTTTCCATTGGCCTTCTTCACCATCACCATATTTGAGAGCCACGTCGGGTAATGGGCTTCTTAGCTTGGACGAGCTTGTCTACTTTGTCTGTGATGACTTCATTGTGATTTGGAGCAAAGCTCCTCCTCTTCTGCTTGACTGACATGGCTTTAGGTGAGATGTTAAGGTGGTGGGCAGCAATCTTAGGATCAATGCCTAGCATATCCTCATGCGTCCAGGCGAAGAAATAAGTGTTACTTCTAAGGAAGCTTCTCAGCTCTTGCTTTAGCAGCTCTAAGGCCATTAATCCGATCATGACCATTCTTGGCTGGGCTGGGTTGCCATCCTGGTTTGGTCTGTTGTTTTGGGTTGGATTGTCGATCAGGACTTATTCTAGCTCTTCCACTGACTTTCTTATCTTCACTTCTTCCTCGTCCTTGACTTTTACCTCTTCTATTACGAGGGTTTCCTTGCCAGTGTTCCCCTTAAGGGATGCCATATGGCACTCTTTGGTTGTTATCTGGTTGCCCTTGACAGTTCTCACTCCCTGCTCCACTAAAAACTTCAATCTCAAATGATAAGAGGATGTGACCGCTTTGAAACAGTTCAGTGTCGTTCGCCCTAAGATCACATTATAGGCTGAGGGGCAGTCCACTACCAGAAAGTTGACCAGCTTAGTAGCTTGCTGGGGGTAATCTCCTAGGGTTACCAGTAGTTTAATGGACCCTATGGGGATAACCTTGTCCCCCCTGAACCCCACCAAGGGGGAGATCATGGGTTTCAAAGCTTCTTTCTATATTTACAGCTGCTTGAATGCCTTCTAGGAGATGATGTCTGCTGTGCTGCCATTGTCGATAAGGATTCATCTTATCTGGAAATTGGAGATGACTGGGCTAACAACTAAAGCGTCATCATGAGGGTGGCATAGCTTTATGGCTTCTTCTTCTGTGAACACTATGTCTAGAACATCCGAGCAGGGTTTCTTGCTCGGTCTCTGCACTGCGAACACCTCTGCTTGCTTAGCCCTCCTGGTATGGACTCAAAACATTGACTTTTTGAAAGCAAAACACTTAGGAAATTCGTTTTGAGTCAAAACTGGAAGTCTTGAAGGGAAAATGTTTAGAAAATTTATTTTGACTTGAGATTTGTTTGACGAAAAATTTAGAAAGACTTGTTTGACTTTTAAAAATTGATTTTGAGTTCGAAAGAAAGCAAAAGCTTTGATGTTTTGAAATTGAAACTTTTTGTAGAAAAAGTTTCAAAAGCTCTTTTGAAATTTTGAGAATTTTTTAAATTGAAGGGAAGTAAGTGCTTTTAATATTGAAATTGATTTGAAATTGAAATTTTAAAAAAAAAACTTTGAGATCTCTTGAAAATATTTTTGGATTTGGAAGAAAGCAAGTGCTTTGGGTTTTTGAAATTGGTTTGGAATGGACAATTAAAGCTTTTGATATTTGAAAACTTTTGGGCTTGAAAAAGTTTTTGAATTTAAAAGAAGGCAAGAGCTTTTGCTTTTGAAAGATTTTGACTAGGTTTGGTGGGAATTGTACCTTTGCTTGATTGGGAGCTCTTGAGATGACTTGAACCTGGGGAATCGTGACAGATTGTTCTGTGCTTGTAGTTCTTTTGCTTTGAAATTTGAAGTAGAGAAAATTTGTCTATCTTTGCTTGAGATCACCGGAGGTTAGAATGCATGGTGTTTGCTTGATTGTCAAATTTTGCTTTTGGTAGTCATGACAAGATTCTTATTAAGACATCTTCTGGAGGATTTTGCTTCTTTGAAGCCGAGCATCTTGAGTTGGTTTCTAAAGAGGGTGAGCTCTCTTTTGAAAAATTTGAGGTATATGGAGGGTCAAACATCTTTGCCTGGTTTGTTTTGAATGGATCAATTGGTTTGGAAAGGAGGTGTAGAGTGGGGCATTACCCCACTTTTCATGATTTGAAAAAGGTTGAATCAAGATTGATTGGGAGATTGGGGGTGGGTCGTTGCCGCAATCTTCATTGTTTGAAAAAGGTTGGATTAAGCTGTTCAAAGTATTCACTGGAAGTTAAAATGATGTATGTTATACCCATGGATGAATGCACAAGAATATGAATAAATGTATGTACGGGTTTACACAGGGATTGAAATGAATGCATGTTGTACTTATTGATTAATGCACAGGTTTATATAAGAAATTGAATGAATGTCATATTTTTTTATGAGGGCATAGAATTATGCAAGGATGTAATTGTATGCATGTAATACTTTTTTATGAATGCACAGGATTGTATAGGATTGAAAACGAATGCATGTCATACGTTTTGATAAATGCACAGAATTGTACAGGATTGAAAATGAATGCATGTCATACTTTTTGACGAGTGCACAAGTTTATACAGGATAAAAATGGATGCAGTCTCCGGGGGTTGCCCCAGGATTCATATTTAGCTGCGAGTGTATATCCTAGAATCATGTAGTCTTTTGAACTTCTATTTCTCTTTTGGGATTTCCCGTTCTAGCTTTGCCCTTTTTTCTTACCGGGATATGATAGCACTTGCACCCTTTTTAGAGATTTAACCCAATGACACTTTTTTTTCTATCTTGTGAAAGGAAAAACTCTCTCGAGTGGGCCTCTCAACTATTTCTAGGAATTTCTTTTGGGATTTGGTAATAGCCAACATCGTCTTTTAGCAAAGCAACATGTAGCTTTCGTCCATATTCCGAGAAGACTTTGAAAACTATTTAAAAGTGCAGGAAAGCCTATAATTTTTTTTGTAGAACCATTGAACTTTTCAAATTATAAGAGCCCTATAAATATATGATCAATTAATGTATCGCAAATATAGATTCATGAATGTCAAGATGCAGCTTAGCATGAAAATATCAACAGAAAATATGCACAAAACCATAAAAAATGAGTACAATTGGTCGTGAGATGATCAAAACTATATCAATGACAATGTAGTGGTGTAAGTGTGAACTTCATATAGACTAATAAGAATATAGACCCTGGGCGTGGTCTAGAATGGTGTACCATATCCAATAACTTGTAGATTGACACGCCTAGAAGTCAAACCTGTCTCGTCCCATGATCTCGATTTTTTTTTTTTTATTGACAGAATTCCAACCTTATCTCTCCAACGATGAAAACATTGAACATAAAAGATATGATGGCTTTCACACACATGCATATATAGCCTTCTCTTCTTGTCACATAATAATGGTAGCTATACTCACACTCACTGGTAGTCCTTTCCATAATTGATGGGAGAGGGAATTGACAAAAGGTCAATCTGGGTGTGAGACAATCTGCAAATATTTAACAATAGCAAAAACAACTAAAATAAATCATAAAAGCGGATTCAAGATTCTAAGAAGTCTCAAGAAGTGTGCATTAAGATGAATATGAATCACTAATATGACAAAGATCATCAAAACCATTGACTTATATTTATGCAAGTGATCATGCACACAAGATTCAATCTTAAACAAGCATGCACATCAATCTGTTCATAATTGAATACTTGCCCTAATGATTGTGCACATGTAGAACAAATACTATCAATAATCTTTTTAGTTTTTCTGATTTGATTTTGTTTTAATGATTCATTCATCCTAGACTTGCCAATGTGCGCTAATCTTCACTTTGAGGTGTAGCTACTTGCTGCTTTGCCAGGACATCCTTCGAGGGTCACTCATTGGATTTGAGCGAGCTACGTGATTGATCTTCATCTCTTGCCATTCTATTTTTTTTCCCTTTCTTTGCACTTCCTATTTCTCTCTCCTCTTTTCAGAGTCAGAGATTGTTTCTGCTGAATGTGGTGCTTATGCTATCCCATTATCTAAGTCGGGATAAAAAATTTTAGGGGGAAAATTCATGGAAGGAAACATTATTCATAGAAAGCCATGAGACCATGATATAAATATGAAAATTTTGAACCCTTTTCACTTAGGTGATGCCATTTCCATGCCAAAATTTAAATTGAAAGTTGGAAGATGGGTTAAAAACAAATCCCCTTTCTGAAACAAACACCCTTTGACGGGTTTAGGAGCCACACCATTGACCGTATGCTTCATATGAATGCGCAGAGATGGTTTCATGAGCTTAAAGACTAGGTGGAATGAAAACATGGTGCTGAGGTGATGGCTAAGAGAGAGCCTTGTGAACTGGGTGGGATGCTGGAGGGTCCCTATAGGTTTGGTTGTGCTCTTGGGCTTAGAAAAAGAAAAATAAAAATAAAATGCAGTTAGCATGTGGAGTTGGGGCTTTTATGTAATGCATATCCTATGGAGATCTCTTCTTTGAGGGAATCTAGGCATAATGCTGAGTCCATTTTCGAGACAGGGTTTTGCCCCTGTATGCAGTATAATATCTTTTTCGGCATAGGCCAGTTGATGATTCTTTGTTTTAGGCAATTTCTTCTCCATGGACGGGGAGAGATTTGGGCCTCTCTTGAAATATGGTTCTATGCATGCCATGAATTCTTAGGGTTATGAGGAACCCTTAGAGCTTAGGTGGGTATGATTAGCTTGAGATTAGATCGTCCCTTGCTCTCTATGGTTGATTGAATGCATAAGAATACTATAACTCAAGTTTCTTAGAACTCTTATCTCAGAATGGATATCGATTGATGAGCACAATAGTAGTGAATATGTGAGCAGCATAATGGCAGCAGATGAGTAGTTTTAGAAGACCCTCTTTTTGTCCTTGCTTCAGCCTTTGGCTTTCTTGGCCTTTAGAGATGAGGAAGAAGACAAAAGAATGTAAAAAGAAAAACAAAAAGGAGAAGTTAGTGCCATTAGGATTGGAAATCTTTATGCAATACATGCCTTAGGAATGCCCATGCTTGTTGGGGGAACTAAACGTGATGAGCTATTTATCTTTGGAGATAGGGTGTTGCCCCTATGTGCAGGACCATACCTGTGGCCTATTGCTTTCATTCATACATACATCGATTCGAGAAAGATAACGAGATAAAAATTTTATTATTTTTGAATTGCTTTTTGTTCATGGAATTGAAATACATTGAATGGGAGGAAGGAAACATTTTTTTCATAGGATCTTTCGCCTATTTTCTACACATTGGATTCCTAAACTACTCTTGAGTCTATGAATTTACCTTCTTGTTGCTTTGGATGCTGGCCAGTGAAGCACTCTTCTTCTTGGTTGCCCTAGTCTTCTTGGCAATCCTATCTCCATGAAAGAAGAAAGATTGTGGCCCCTTTTTATGGGATGTAATTTGAATGCATGCTATGAGCCCTTAGGGTTGCTTGAAACCCTTTGAAGGTTTTGTAAACTTTGAAGGTGTGAGATTGACTTTGGGCCATTCTCCAGGGGTTGATCATGTGCATGAAAATATGATGACTTTAGTTACTTTGGAACTCTTGTCTTAAAATGGATATTGATGCATGAATAGTATTGTAAGTGTGTGAATAGCATAATAGCCCGAAATTAGCAATTTAAATGAATAGGAGATAAGAAAAAGTAAACTAGTCGTCTTTTCCTCCTTGGTTTTGAAATTGAAGCATGCATCTCAAATTCAGCAAAGATTCAACTATGCATGATGTATTACAGGAGCATGACATTGAGGGTTAACTAATACTTCTTAAAAAGCTTAGTTCCCGAACCTTCAAACCTTTGGCATCCACCCCGAGAGGGTGAACCCCATCTTTGGTTGGTGGTTCGTGTGGGGGAATTATCAAGATCTCATAGGCTGAGAAACTGACACAGCATTCACCCACAACTAATATATTGTTTTCCCCTTCTAAATAGAAGGGTAGTAACCAGGTAGAATGCAAATATGAATGCATATGATTGTGAGCGCACCAAGTGTGTGGGGAATTTTCAAAAATGGAGAAAAGAACCCAACAACACAAATCCATCTTGTCATACATGCATTCATGGTAGTTAAAACATTCATGTAGCATAAAATAAATGTGAACAATGGCTCACCTACGAAAGAAATGCAAAGAGTTAGTATTTTTCAAAAAAACTCAATGCAATATGGAAATAGATGATCAACGCAAAAGCATGAATATAGAAATCAATACAAGAGCATGAATAATAGAAGGAATGCAAGTGAGGACACTTGTTTGAAAACTTTGAACATTTTTTTTAAATCTTAAAAATAATGTATAATTTTTACAAATTTATGGCTTTTGAAAACTTTTGAACTTTGAAAATTTGAAAAATGGATGAAATTGGACCAGGTAACCAGAGATTCTGGGTTAGTGAAGGGTGAAGAGACATGACAATGGTCTAACCCTCCAAGTGTCTCAGTGGAGTCACCAACTGTCACGCTCCCGGTTTTTAACCAAACCCTCTTGGCTTAGGAAAAGCACGGTACTCTCTCTGTTAGAACTTATCCTCCTAAAAGAATAAGTGCGACGGGGTTTGAGCATGAAAACTTGATTTGATTTAAGGGCTTTTTGGAAAAAATAGGAGTCACTACCTAATATAGTTAAAGATGTACTAGGTCACCCAAAACTATGAGTAATCTGAAGACTATACTTAGGTTATTGAAAAGGTTTTGAAAATGTCCTCCTTCATAAGGCTTTTTGAAAAGAGGTTTTTAGCAACCTTTTAAAAGTATTTTAAGGCCCATTTGAAAACATGACTCCGATTTTGGTCTTCGAAATAGAAATCTATGATCTGGGAGTTGGTTACGAGTAGGGAAGATATCCTAAGATCATCACCCTATCCCGTCCTTTTGGTACTTACATGCCTAATCACCCTTAATTCACTCACTTGAATCACTTGTTACTAATAATCCACTTGTATCCACTTTAGAATTTTAAAAATGGGATTTCTTCATCACTTTTTGGATGAATAATGCATGATGCATCTTTTTGAAAAGATATTTGAAAATAGAAAGTTTTGAAGGGATTTAAGATAGGTGTTTTGAATTGATGGAAACTTTTGAAAGGGGAAACTTGAGTTGAAATAAAGGTTATGATTGCACCATTTTAAGTTGCCTGTGTATCTCATTTGCAAGAATCAGGTCATTCGTAGTTCGGACTAGTGCTCAATTGAAGATAGACTCATGGGAGACTTGGAAGGTTTTGAAACTTTGGATTCAAGAGTTTTGACTTGAAATAGAACTTGAGGGTTTGAAAATGTTTTTGGACATAGAACTTGAGAGATCTTTAGAATGTTTTGAAGATGCCTTTGAAATAGGACTTGGATTGTTTTTGAAAAATTCTAGAAGTTGAATTTGAATGTTTTTGAAATGTCTTTCAAAGTGTTGGAATATTTTTGGAAACAACTCAAGGGATTTTTGAATGGTTTTTGAAACAACTCAAGAGAGTTTTGGAAGGTTTTTTTTAAATAACTTAAGATAGTTTTTGAAATATTTTTGGAACAACTCAAGAGAGTTTTGGAATGTTGTAAAAATTGATTAGAGATTTTAAAAATGGAGTTTGAATTGGACTAGAAATCTTTTGACCTTGTCTTTGAAAAGTTTTTGAAATTAGTTTTTGAATACCTTATAAAAGGTATGTTGAATATCTTAACACCTTTAAGCGATTTTCTATGACTTGACTAACTCCTTTAAGGCTATGAATTTTGAAGACATGTTTAGAAAATGGGCTAGAGACTTCCCTTAGGTTTTGAAAACTTTAGGGTTATCTAAGCCTACTTGACAGTTCACCTTCCCTGAATAACCTTAACCATGTAAAGCCTAAGATTACTTCAAGGGTGAGACTCATGAGACCCTAACCATGTGAGCTTTAGTGGGTTTAACCCTCAAGAGAGTCAACTTTCGAAAACCAGTATATAAAAGGTAGTTTTGGAAAACATTTTTATGCAAATTTAGGAGAATGAACTTTTGAGAACCCTTCTTGAATAGGGTTATTTTGAAAACCACTTTTGGGGAAGTAGAAAACCACTTTAGTGGGTTTAGGGTTCTTATGATCATTATGGGGATACCACTCAAGAGAGGGGTCGGGATCATTCCAATCACACAACTCAAGAGAGTAAAAATTTAAAAATCAACATGGAATACAACACTTTGAAACCCACTTTTGGTGAAAACTTAAAAGAGTAGAGATTTTGGAAAGACTTTTTTAGAGGGTGGTTTTGGAAACTAGGGTTTAATCCTAGGCTTCAAGAAACCAACTCTTAGAACCATCTTTAGGAAAACACTTAAATATGGAGTTTGAGAATGATATGGAAATAGAAATAGTTAGAGTTTCTCAAAAATTGTGATGAGCATGAAAATGGAGCCAAGCATGCAATATGTGAACATAGTAACCACATGCAAAGGGGGTCATGAAATTATACAAGGCTAAAAGGCCACACCATATTACAAGGGGCCTATGGTCCATACCATGATAAGGTAGGCTAAAGGGAGAACCTCCACTCTGTGGCTTCCCTAAAGCTTCCTGTAGGCATGGACCTAAGGTCCTCTTATTCAAGCAAGCAAGAAAGAGGGGTAGAAGATGGGGTGTAAAATAGATAATAGCCTAAATAGGCTAGGAGGGGAATAGAAAAGTTGGGGGTAGCAAAATGTAAATAGAAATACTACCTTGTCTTCACAACTTCTTCAAGCTTCAATGGAGGGCTTTGCTTGAGCTTTGAAGGGTCTTCAATGGCCTTAAAATGGGCTAGAAATGGCTTGAGTCTTGCTTTGGAGGCTCTGGGATGAAGTGTATAGGCTTGAGGTGAGTGGAATCTAGCTTGGATGCTTGAAAGGCTGAAAGAGGTGGAGTATTTAGGGATTTTCAGAGTTCTGGGAGCATTTTAGCAGGGCTTTTCCATTATTTTCAACTCTAAAATATGTAAGGGGTGGCCTGCTATTTATAGGCAAAGGTTGAGGAAACGAATGCATATGTTACATGCGTCTAGCCAAAATTTGGCCAAGAGCATGTAGTACATGCTCCTGTACTGGGCATGTATTTGAGCACCACGTGGCACTCCTTGTACTATGCCAGCTTGGGCTGCAAGACAAGTTTTGGTCTGATATGATCATTTTTTGGGTGCATGTAGCATACACTCCACCGTCAGGAACACTTATGCTGACTTTGTCTCGATATCCACACAAACTGGGAAAGATCCGGAGAAATTGGTCATATTCATGACGTTCCCCTGTTGTTTCTCATGAACCGACAGCCCTCAGAGAGCTCCAAAGGATTTCAAATGTCAGAGATGTGTTATCAAGAAGCGTGCATAAAAATAAGCTTTTCGAAGAGTCTGCGAGTTGCTCTGATGGTTACTGAAAGTAGTAATTTTTGGGCCACATGATCATGGCTCTCGGGAAGCAACCTCTTCAATTAAATTGTACCAATAAGAGGTCCTCTGGATAAGCTTCAGGGAATTCCCTAATTTACGCATTTAGCAAGTCATTTGATGATGCATTTTAATTCAGGGAATTAAAGAAAAAATCAACCCTGGTAGAGCGTCTGTGAGACGCTCCAAGAGTTTTCAAAAGTGGCAACTTTCGAGCCATGCGATCCTTCCAATCTTGTTGTATCAATGGAAAGACCTATGGAAAGGCTTTCCGAAATTTCCTGATTTGCACATTTTTTAAGTCATTTGACGGTGCATTTTAATTAGGAAATTGGTAAAAAAGACAACCCTAGAAAAGCGTCTATGAGAATCTTATGGAAGCTTTTGTTGACTTAGTGGTGTTTTGAGTCAAAGGAATTGCTTGGTAATAGATGGGGATGTTCAACGGAGCATCCCAATGAATGCTGATTTGGTTCCCGAAGCCGATATGGTTGGAACAGAAGCCCGAGCCACCACAGGCAAAACGATCATTTTGACTGGAACTTCCCGTGATCGGGATGAATTTGAGTGGCATATTTCTCGAACATTGGATTGCCCAAAGGTGAAATTGTTATTTTGACCAGAGTTGGCTTGATTGGCATCTTGAACGTGCCAAACTATCAAAGGACAGTCGTAGAGGACTTAGTACTTTCTCAAAGATGTGTAGGGTTGCATGGACTTATCGTTTCGAGGAGTTTGTACTTTCTCGCAAATAGGCACGTCTTTCCAAAGACGGTAAGTTCCCTACCTAATTCCAATAGCCACGTCTTTCTAAAGACGGTAAGTCCTTTGTCCAATTCCAATTCCAATCCCTCTCTCGAGAAAGTTGATTCCTCGAGACAGTAAGTCTATCCAATTCGGCACGTTTTTCGCAAAAAGTTTTCTTCGGAATGGTAAGTCCCTTTAAACCCGTCAACTAGGACGAGACCCCAAGTCCCCTAGATGGTATAACTGTCCACCTTTGGCGCTTGCTAGCCTGCCAATGCAGAAATGTCTGTTTTGGCACGCCTTTTGAGAAAGTTGATTCCTCAGGCGCTAAGTCCCTTAGCAACTTCCCGAGATCAGGCAATCTCAAGATTGATCACAAACCGTCAGAGTAGCGGAAGTACTCATAAACATTGCAACCGTCAGAGTAACATAAATACTCATAAACAAGTCAATATAGGGAATTGCCAACAAACCCCTGTATCACGGGACCGCCGTCAGAGTGGTGGAAACACTCAAAACCCAAGTCAACATCGCTGCCTGCTAGCCCACTTCGGTGAAAAATTACCAAACTGCCTATAAGGCCATTTTCAGCACGTTTCTCGAGAAAATACCTAAGTCCTCAGAACGGTAAGTCCACCCTTCCAAGATCATCCTACAGATGATCCAGTATGATTAGGTGCCCTCTAGTTAGTTTTGGGTCAATTCTGAGACTTTTCGGTCAAGATAACCATTTTGCCCCTAGGCATCCGAATGCTGTGGGAACCACACCGGCTCTGGGTATTAAACCAGTAATCTCCTGAGAATGCTTCTTATAGTTTTCTTGAACTTCCATTATCTTTTCGGATCATTCCGAGTCAATTCTAGCAAACCCGGTGTAAAATGACTATTTTGCCCCTAGTGGACCGGTCGCCTTTTCGACCATACCGGTAGCCTTTGGGAACATTCTAAATAATGTTTTCAAATCTCGAATCTTCTTCTGGGACATTTCAAGTCCATCCTGGCAGCTTTCCGGCCTAATTGACCGTTTCACCCCTAATGGCCCAATCAACCCTTTCGACACATCCTATCCTCATTTTCAAGTCAAATACCTCTAGAACACTGTCCTAAGTGTTTCTATCCTTTTTCGGCCTTTCGGGCCAATCCCGGTCCCTTAAATCATTCTCGGACTTTTCGGAGTCACTCCTAGTGAAGCCAGGCTAAAAATTGCAAGGTAATCACTAGTACAGGCGCTCAAATCTTCTCAAGATACGTTGCTTGCCGACCTTAAAACTTTCCTAATTGGCTGGCGCCACTAGTAGTGACGCCAAACCAATATTTGGCCTAGCGCCACTCCTAGTGGCGCCAGAAGGATTTTTGGCCAGGCACCCCTGCAACAGGCGCCAAGTCTATCCCCTCTCTATAAATACAAAGCCTCCTCTAGCGTGAGAGAGGTCCGCAAACTCAATCTGAAAACCCTATTATTCGATACACAGAGCTCATAGCCTTCCTCAACCCTAGTCTTCTTTAGGTTCCCTAAACCCTAGCCTCCATACACAAACCCTAGCCTCCTATACACTTATACACACTCCTATACACTTATACACTAACCTCAACCTTTTATTGAAGACTTGAAGTGTTACAACTCGAAGCTCCCAAAGATCGTAGAAGCGTTCTCGAAGATCAAGACGAAGACTGAAGCGAAGACCGAAGAAAAGCAAGGCGCACAAAGCAAAGCGAAATAAACAAGACATACGGTAGGCTTTCTCTTTAAGTTTACGCATCTTCCCCCTCTCTTCTCTCTCCTAACCCACTTGGGTTTTCTTCTATTTTAATCCCCCATCTTCTTCCCTCCCTTTCTTGCTTGGTTGAAACAAAGGACTTCCTGGTTCATGTGTAGGATTAGGCTATTGGAGAGTCACCGTGTCGGGGGCTTTCGTTTAGTCTAACAAGAGACCACGTGGGTTCGGCCCCCTTGATTATGTGGTGAAGCCTTAACCTTGTATGTTCACGACCCCAATTTGCATTGTGCATATCATGATCTTGCATTCTTCCAAAAATCGTTTTCAAACTCGTTTTCAAAACTTGCATTAAACTTGTTTTTAAAATTGTATCAAAATCTTCTTTTCCAAAACTTGTTTTCAAAATCACAATCCTAGGGTGATTCTAGCCTTTTTATGGCTAGGATTGCTTTAGGAAAGTGTTACATTTAAAGTGACCAATATGTTCCATATTTTCAAATTCGTGTTGTTTTCAAAACCACTTTCTTAAAGTGGTTCTAGCCTTCTTATGGTTAGAATCACTTTAGGAAAGTGAGACATTTTTATACTTTCTAAAAACTCTCTTTTCAAAGTCTCTCTTTCTAAAACCCTCTTTTTTAACATGCTTTCCAAAAACTCTTCTTTCCAAAATCGTTTTCTAAAAACTTCCCTTCAAAAATCTATTTTCCAAAACCCCTTTTTCAAACTCCTTTCTAAAACACTCTTCTCAAAATTCACTTTCTAAAAACACTCCTTAGGTTTCCCTCTCTAAGCTCTCCCCCTAAATCTCTTTCCTAAAAACTCTTTCTAACAATCTCCTTCCAAAATCTTATTTCTAAAACTCTCTCAAAGTTTTACTTTCCAAAAACTTCCTTCCTAAAACTCTTTTCAAAGTTCACTTTCTAAAAACTCCTCTCTAGGATTTCCTTCCAAAAACTCCCTTTTCAAAAACTCACTTTCCAAAAATCCTTTTTCTTGGTGCCCAAGTCAAACCCGAGAACCCACAATTAAGAAACCCTAATTTTCCTTCCCAAAACACATGATTTTCAATCTTACCTTAAAACCTAGGTTTTTAAAATCTCCCTTTTTACACCAAAATCATAAGTTTCCAAAAACCCCTTTTCTATGTCAAAACTATAGTCTTCCAAATCTATACCGAGTCCAATCTCCCCTTTAGGAAACCAAATCAAATCTCCCATTTAGGAAACTAGATCCTATCCTCCGTTTTTTGAAGCAAAATCAAACCATCCCTTTTTAGAAACAAAATCCAATCTTTCGTTTTAGGAAATAGGAACCTGAATCCTTCCAACTCCAAATCTTTCCGAATTCAAATCCTTCTTAATCTCTTACTTTCCTAAATCTTAAGTTTTCAACACTTGAACGTAAAAATCTTTCCTTAAACTTCAAACCTCCAAATCTTCCCTAATTTTAACCCTTTCCTAATTCTACCCTTTCCAAAATTCGACTTTCTAAATCTAAGTTTTCAAATCTTCCTAAACTTAAACCTTTCCTAACTTCGAGTGTTTTCTAAAACTCAAACTTTCAAACATTTTCTAAATTCTAAACTTTCATAAACTTCAAATCTTTCCAAATCTAAAACTTTCTAAACTCAAAACTTTCTAACTTCCAAAACTTTCCTATTTCAAAACATTCCAAATTTGAAACTCTCCAATTTCAAATACATTCCTCTTTATTAAAAAAAAAAACCTTTCCTATTTGAAAACTTTTCTTAAAATGAAAACTTTCCTAATTCAAAACTTTCCTAAGTTGAAACTTTCCTAATTTGAAATCTTTCCTAAAACAAAACTTTTCTAAAATAAAACTTTCCTAAAATGAAACTTTTCTATTTTGAAACTTCCCTAATTTGAACCTTTCCTAAATCAAATCTTTCCTAATCTTTCAAGTCTAATATTCGAGTCAAATCTTTTCAAAAACTCTTTCAAATCAAGTCAAATCTTTCTTAAACCTCAAGTCTTTCCGAAATCTCATCTTTCCTAAGCCTAGGTTTCCTGAACCTCAATCTTTCCAAAACAAGTCCAAGTCTTTCTTCCAAGTTCTATCTTTCCAACTCAAAGTCTAATCTTTTCAATTCTAAAATTTCAATTTTCAATTTTCTATTCTAAGTTCAAATCAAAAACCTCTTTTTCAAATCCGACATTCTATTTTCTATCGGGCTCTTGTCCGAACTACAACTAACCTGATTCTTCCAAAAGGATACGTAGGCAACCCTCATAGGTGCGGTCACAACCTTTTTCAAATTTTCAATTTCAAAACCTTTTTCAAATCTCCAATTCCACAATCTTTTTCAAGCTTTTATTTCCACAACTTCTTTCAAATCTCCAATTCTACATTCTTCTTCGAGTTTACAATTCCATAATCTATTTTTCTAATTCCAAATTTCTATTTTCAAATCTCTATTTCCAGTTTCTAAAACTTTTCAATTTCAAATCTATCTTTTCAAATTTCTTTCAAATCAATTTCTCTCCAAATCTATTTTCCAACTTTCTTTTCTTGCATTTACATATCATGCATCATTCTTTTCAAAATTGTTTTCTAAAGTGAATAGGATTAAACATTTGTTAGTTGAAGACTCTCATAGGTGAATCTGGGATAAATAGACATGTAGGTACCGCAAGAGCGGGGTAGGGTGATGGCTTAGTACGTCTTCCCTACACGTAACCAACCTCCAAACCTAGGATCACTGTTTTCAAAGACCAAAATAGAGTTATTTTTCTAAAAAAGGCTTAAATTTTTTCCAAATGTTGCCAAACAACCTGTTTTCCTAAAAACCCTCTCTTGAGAAAGTATTTTCAAAATCATTTTCAAAAACCCTAGGTGTAGTCTTCGGATTGTGCTTAGTTTTTAGGTGACCTAACTCACCTTAATCAAGTTAGGTGGCAACTCCAAATTGTTTTCTAAAAGCCCTTTATTCAAATTAATTTTCAATTCAAACTTGGTCGCACTCATTCTTTTAGGAGGGTGAGTTCTAACGAGAGAGTACAGTGTTTTTCCCGCTTGCGTGTATATTCCTCAAGTGCGAAAAATCTGGGCGCGACAGCTGGCGACTCTGCTGGGGAGACTTGGAGGGTTAGGCCGTAGTCATGTCTCTTTACCCTTCACCCGTGTAGAGTCTTCAATTAACTTGTTCAATCCTATTCACTTTAAATTTTCAAAACCAAATTTTTAAAAACTGGTTTTAAAAAAAAAAACACGCATTTCTTCATATTATCTTGTATTAAGTTGCCATCCACATACTAACTATTGCATCTTTGTTTTATAGGTGCACTTTTTGTTTGCAATATTATTTTAATTGTTGTGCATGAATGTGATGAACAGGATGGATGGGAGTTGTTGGGCTCTTTCCTCCGCTTTCAAAAATCACACACACACCGCACGTGCACTTGCATTCTGCATACTTGCATTTTTATCCTAATATGACCCTTCTAGTTAGAAAGGGGAAACGTTATATTAGTTGTGGGCAAAATGTTGTGTCAATTTCTTCGCCTATGGCTTCTTGATGGTTCCCCTGCTCGGATCACCAACCGATCATGGCACCACCTCGGGGAGTGGGCCTAGGTTTGAAGATCCAAGAACCAAGCCTTTTTAGGATGCATTAGTCAACTCTCAACCTCATACTCATATAGACACCTTGCATAGCCGAACCTCTACCGAATTTAAGACACGCGCACTATTTTCCAAAATAATGGAGGAAAGGACGACTGCTCTTACTTTCCTTTATACCTGCTTATTCCTATTGTTATAATGACTGTATTCTTACTGTTATAATGCCTGTCTAACTGCTCATACATGCATATGTACTTCAACTGCATTCTCTCTCCTTATACTCTTTGCATATCCATGTTCATGCATTCAATATTCCATGTCAAGACAAGAGTTTCAAGTAACTCAAGTCACTGCATTCTCATGCATATGATCAACCCATCGAGAGTGACACCGAGGTCACTCTCCCTTGCATTAAGCCTACCCAAACCCTAAAGGGTTCCCACGTAACCCTAAGGAATCATTGCATGCATTTTTAAGTCATCTCAAAAGAGGGGCCCCAATCCCTCTATGCTCACGGAGATAGGGTTGCCAAGAAGACAAGGGGCAATCGATCAATAAGGTCTCTCAGCGACCTCCTCGATATCAAATCTAGAGAAGGTAAATCCGAAGACTCAACAGCAAGATAAGAAGGGGGCTTTCTAAATCACTCACTTATTATCATCATATTGCTTGCACGTTTATTTCTTTTATGCTCATGCACCCATATCCATTCCAAGACAAGAGTTCTAAGAAACTCAAGTCATTTCATTCTCATACAGCTAATCAACCATAGAGAGAAAGGAGCAATCCAATTTCATGTTAATCAAACCTACCAAAACTCCTAAGGGTTCTTAAACCCTAAGGATTCATGGCATGCATAGAACCATATCACGAGATAAGCTCAAATCTCTCTCAATCCATAGAGGCGGGATTACCCAAATAAGGAAACATCAATCGGCTCACTTTGAAAAGGTATTATATTGCATAATAGGGGCAAAACCCCACCTCCAAAATGGATTTGTCATCATGCTTGGATTCCCTCAAAGAAGGGACCTTCATAGGACATGCATTGCCTAGAACCTCCAACTCTACATGCTGACTGTATTGTATTTTTCTTTTTCTTTTTGTAGGTTAGAGAGCACGACTGAATTCATGGAATCCCTCTAGTACCCCACCAAGTTCAAACGCATGGAAGGATGAGCCTAGTTGTTAGAAGAGGTTGAACCTACATTAGGGAGCAATAAGAACTAACCATCCATCAATAGGACGTTACCTCCACACCATGCCGCGACAACCACCGTCCATGCAAAAGGAGGCTTCACCGTTCACAAAGTCCTATCAGGCCCGTGCAATGCTATAAAAGAATCTTTTAACTGTCAAATGCATGCCAAACACCGCAAAAGATCCGTCAATTCGCCCTCCGTCATTTGGTGATACACCCAGGGAATGAAATACCAAAGCAGCTGGCATAGTTTCAAAACCTTGATAGGAGTTCCACCAAAAGGTCCACTAGAAAATGGAAGTTTTCATAAAATTCATTTATTTTCTTTTTGTCTTTTTGGTTTTCGCGTATCTTCTATAAATAAACACTGCGTGCTATGTAGTCATGTTTTTAAATGAAAATAGGTAATTCCCAATTTATCCCCTTTGTCTCATACTCTTGTGGACAATTGTTGCATTTAAGGATTCTTTCCCATTCAGTAATGACTCGACTTAAAGGATGGGCAACCCACTCAAGGGGGTTAAAACCTTTGAGAGACTGAGAGAGAGAGAGTGAGAGATAGGAAGAAGGCAATCTCAACAAAGAAGTGCGAATTTTATTAAAGAGGTGACACTTGCATGATATCCTAGCTAGGCAATGGGCAGCCGAGTCCCCAAAATGATGAGAAGCCATTGTTCTATTTATCCTAAACACTACCCTTTGCTCAGCCCACTAGAGCTATACATAATTTCTTTTTAGATATCCCTAAACCAAGAACCATCCCCCACATTGGGGTAAGAATATAATAGTTGATTTGATAGAACATGTAGGGGTTCACTGACAGAAACACATCATCCCTAGGAATATTGTCTAAATTTTATACTAATGCTTTATGGACTAAGCAATTCAATTTGAAACAATTAGAGGCCCTCTATTCTGCTACCATACACAAAAATATCCCCTTTGTTTAACCCACTAGTGCCTCATGAACAGCAGAAGATTTTTTGTCAACCCCAATCCAAAACCATCCCCCCATACTAGGGCAGACAAGCAGCAGAAGATCTGGCAGAGACTGTCATCGACCATCAAGCTGAAATAACGTGAAGGCTCTATGGATCAAGCAATCTTGTTCAAAATGAAGAGAGGCCCTCATTTCATTTCCCATATAGTTAAAAACAACTCTTATCAAACCTGTTGAGCTAGTTACCTTTTCCTCTAGAAAAAATCTCAATCTAGGGATCGCCGCCCACAATAGGTTAAATTGAAATGCTAACGAAAGGATCTGAGAGAAAGAAGTTGTGGAAATGTTCATCTCGCAGAAAGCAGAAAGAAAGGGAAGAAATAGCAAAGCAAAGAGAAAAAGCTACCATGAGGAAAGTCAACAGAAATATAAAATAAAAAATAAAAAAAGAAAGAAAGAAAATGAAGGGGCAACTCCATTAGAAGGTTATCAAATTATAAGAAAGGTGAACTCCTTGAAGAATATATATAGTTATTCAAAGGTGATCCTAGGTAACAAAGAAGCCTAGTAGAAGTAATCGGTTTAAGCCTTTACCCTTTCTTATAAAAACCCGAAAACCATGGCCCACATTACAATCCTACTAAAGTCCTCTCTAATGAAAAAGGATTGCTTGATCTAGATGAGCCAAACGTGTTGCCAAAGCTAAAGAAGGATATTAGGGGACCAAACCCTGCTGGAAGACGAACTAAGGATGGTGTGGATCTAAACCCTACTGGAAACAACATCAAACTTGAGCCTACATATCTCTTTCTTCATAAACCCCTTAACATAGCCTACGTCACGGTTTAAATTAAAGTCCTCTCTGATCAAAGAAAATTGCTTAGTCCAAATAAGCCTGAGCAATACCAAGACAAGTAGGATGAGAAAGGATAACTGGGGAGGAATGCAGGGGCAATCTCATGCTCCAAAGTGTACTCATATGGTTTTGGTTTAAACAACCCACTAAAAGAAGATCTTTGAGCCTAAATATCCTTTCATTTCTTATAACCTCTAAACCCAGCTTACATTACGGTCCTAAAAAAAGTCTTCTTGGATTGAGAGCCTAGTTGTTTATCGCTCTACAAAGGGCATGCGAGTTGTCGATCGAGCCATGGTGGCATTTTGGAGATCTGAGAGAGAAAGCCAAGTGAGATCAGAAAAACCCCAAACAGTAACCCTGTAGAAAGTAGAGATAGAATAGCCAACCAAAAGGTCAAGATCCCTAGAGAATGGTGCAAATGCTATCACACCCGATGAGAATGGGACAAAACCAAATGGGGCAGAATCCTAAAAGGGAAACAGAATCCTAAGAGTATGAGCCCTAAAGCAATCCTAGGTCATTCTTTGTAAATAGTTTATATACGTGTAGTATAATGCATCTATGACATGTATAATCTGTACATCTATTAAATTCATGTGTAGTTTGTATCTATTCATGTACTCATCAAAGGCATGTCATGCATTCAATTCTTTTCCTATATGTACGTTCATCCAAAAAATATAACATGCATTAAATTCCATTCCTGTATGAACTTATGCGTTCATAAAAAAAAATAAAAAACAAAACAAAATATATATATATATATATAAAAGTTGGACATGCAAAATAAGTTATACATCTAATTCCATGTGCATTCATTAAAAATAATAATAATAATAATAAATAAATAAATAAATAAGTATAACATGCATTTACTTGTGCATTTTTAAAATTGGCATAAGTAAACTGTTTTTGTATAAAAACTAATTCTATGTCTTTCTCTCTCTCTCTCAAATAAGAAATAGGGAACGAGGTAAAACACAAAAAGGAGCTAAAGCTACCCCTCAAACATCTCCAGCATTGGCACACACCTTAGAAACTTCAGATATCCAATGGCCGACAAGAAATAGAGAATGGGGCAACGACCCACCCTCGACCTTCCCAATCAAATGACTTCTGACTCAAGAAATCATGTATGCCGAAAAAGGAGAGTAATGAATAAGTTTCCAATCGCTCAAAGCTGGAATAATGAAGCATATCCCCGAAAATGAGCATTAACCCCTTGTTGGAGTCTGATAAGGCTCACGAAGGTCTCTCCCACAACCCTAGGAGTATGGGAGTGCCCCTCACCAATCTTGATAAGCTGTGCATATAATCGACAGTCGACCAAGTCATCCCCCCCCGACGAAAACATCAACAAATTTAGGAGAAGTAGAGCTAGGGCTACCATGGAGAAATGGACCAATCTTAAGAAGTAGGCCAATCCCCTATCCATCGCAAACTCAAAATGAGAGAAACAAGAACTTCATTGGGACATAAGGAAACTGTGGCAGCAAATCAGAAGAAAAGTCTGCACAACGGAGCCCAAGCTAAGAAAAAACAATCGTGATGCAGCCATCAGGAAAAAGAGGATGGATAATGTCAGTTGAACCATCCCGAAGACCTAGGAGGAAGCCATACTCATGGGGAGTAGGGGCAAGCTCACATTCCCCAAAACGAAAGAGAGACAAGTCAGGTGGCCAAAAGGGGAATCACTGCCAGAAAACAAGTTACACCAATAGGAGAGAAGCCATACAACCAAAGGACTAGCAAAAAGTGTCTTAGTCATCTAGAGGATACCCATCATACCAAACCCGTAGTCAACTCAAAATAACATCGGTCATCCTAAAAGTAAAAAGTGAAAAACCTCGGCGTCCATCTCATCCTCGAAAGTTGCCTCAACCGGAGGGAAGGGGTCGACTAGTGGTCTACTCCCCCGGCAGCTCTGGCCAGAAGATGCCTGTCCTGCAGATCGTCGACTACCCCTAAATCGACTAAAACTGCTAACAGAATCTGTCTGATCCGCCTTCCCAGAACCATCATCACCCGCATCTGCCATCCTAAAAAGGTAAGCCAAGGTAAGAGGTGTTAATATACAGTATACACAGATAAGAAATAAAAAAAAAATTCGGCAGACTTTCGTTTAAAACGGTCCTTACAACACCTACGACATTAACACAAAATACAACCCATACACTTCACAATGTCATGATTACATAACATCAACACCCGTGCACAATCTTCAAATTTTTGAATTTTTTTAAAACACATGTTTTATTGTTTCCAATAAATCAATGGTTTTCAAAAAGGTCCTAAAATTTCTCAAAATCATTTTAAATGTTTTCTAAAATTTTCCTAATTTTAAACTCTAAAAATTTCATCAATTTCTTAAGTTTTCCAAATTTTTTTAATTTTTTAAGTATTTTTCTATTTTTCAAAAAATCAAAAATTTACCAAGTTTTTAAAAAATCACGAAACTTCACATGGTTGTTAAACACATTTTTCTAAGGTGCATAGTATAAAAATCTAGCAAAAAAAACCCAATGCCCAAGCCTGTAGGAACAAACCCCCAATTCTTACAGAAATCCCCTTCACATAATCACATAAAGTCACTCAAATTCAGTCCAACAAGCACCAAAATGCAAAAATAACATCACCATAGTGTTCAAAACATGTCAAAATATCATTTTCCACTATTTACATGACTTAAACTAAATTCTACACATCAAAATCGACAGAAAATTCAAAACTCACCTTTCGAAGTTCTCCGGCGAAATCTTCTCTTCCGGCGGCTTTTCTAGCAACGTGGTCTACTCCCAGCAATCACCCATGGTCTCCAAGAAGTGCTACTTCAAGGTTCAAGTCGGTTTCCCCACAAACACTCTCAACTTTTCAAAAAACTCTTCAAATGCCGCAAAGTGGTCGAACTATAATTTTTCTGGTTTTAATCCCAAGCCTGGCGCCACTAGCAGAGGCGCCAAGCTAAACTTGCCAAAGGCGCCACTAGTGACAAGTATTGTTGAGTTATTACTACTGTGAGATAGCCTAGATACCGAAGACATGGTTCTCGTTAAACGATTCATTAGAAAACTAGGAAGAATAATGTTTTCCTCATCCCAATTGGACACCTCCTCGTGTCACAGTCTGACAAGTTTATCAAATTACACCTTTTCATTTTTTATCCAATTATACAATCAAAACAGTTGAACAAACAATTCCTTTTACAGAATCAACTCAACAAATTCAACTTCTCAGTCAAGCTATTATTAACAAATACAAACACCAAAAATACAATTATTTACACTTACGATTAATACAAGTAGCAGTTGTTCTCTTAACTCATCAAGGTCAAAATACTGCAATTCTTTTAACCTTACAATATAAAAGACACACCATATTTATCAACAGTACTTTGGGCCTAATTGAAACAAGTCTATATAGTGGACTCGCCCATTTTGATTGTTATCCCGGATACGCTGTATGTCTTCAAGATATTGGTATTCTCAAAGTTCTCACACTTAAAATTAAAACTTCTGGTTATGACTTATCACCAGGTAATATCCCTTTTTCCATTATTTACCATATCCATCTCAAAGCCATGACTACATTTGTAGATCCACGTTGTAGGATCACTAGCCCCAAAGGAGAAACACTCCTTATTTATACAAATAGTGACTCCAACATTAGTTCTCCCAAGACCATATACTGGGAAGATGTTAATATCCCATTAGAATGGATTTTAGACAATGAAGTTCCAGCTACAACCATCGAAAACAAAAATTTAGAATATATTCATGAAAGCACTGATGGCAGTGTTCGTATCAAATTCACCAATACTACAACAGGGTCATCTCGACCATGGTTATCAGATATTGGATCATCTGCCAGCACTCAATTTCAATCTTTTCCACCTAGGAGTTTTTTTTCTTCTTTTCCTTATTCTTCAATACCTTTTAAATCTCATGTTTTACAATCTGTCACAACTTCTAATGTTGCACAACCTATTTATACACATGATGATTTTTCCTAATCTCCCACACTATCTCAAATGCTTCTAGATCCTCCTCTTGATCCCCAAATAAATATGATAGAACAAGAATTTATTTTTGACAAATCTATTCTAATTCGTGATTTCAATTCTCCCCAAAATATACAGAAGAAGAATTGGTTTTTAGAAACCTTTGATGAAATTGCTCGCCTTCCTATACGTGAAGAATATTATCAGTTTGTTCAAAATCACAAAATCGATTTAAGTTTCTTTGACTGGTTTGAACATTATTCCAATTATTTTGACCAACATAATGTTATTACCAATACTGAAAACCAATGGGTTACTTCCAACGATATTATTAAACCTTCTATTCATCCCCCTCTACAAGAAATTCATATTCAATACAAATCTAGTATTATTACTGCTTCCCCTTTCAAACTTAAGCCTGATATTTCACCTCCTAATGCCAAAGATATTTCTAATATTTTACAACAAAATAATTTTACAAATCAAACACTTAAAACTATAGGTGACCAATTAACTCGTGTAGAAAACTTTATCAACAAAGATCAAGTCACTACACTCACCACTACTGAAACCCCTTTATTTACACCACATGAAGTCCCTTCACATCTTCAAAATGAATTAAATAACCAAGACTTTTCTTCTCAAATTGATCACAAACTTGCACAAATAGATCATGTTCTTCGTGTTGTCACTGCACCTAACACACCTTCATCTACTTCTAAAACTATTAATACTTTATCTCAACCAACCCTTTCTAAAGTTGAAGCTATTGAACAAACCATAAATGATTCCCAACATTTAGAACTTAATGCTACTCATAATAAAAAACAAAATGAAAATATCAAAATCGCTATGAATCTAATAACACCAAAAATTATTATCCTCATCCTACTCTTCCTGATATGCAATATGAAGAAAGGAATCAATTCACTCAAGCTGCTTATCATGGTGGCACCATTTATGAATGGAATATTGATGGTATGACTAAATATCATATTCTTAACAAACTCCAAGAAATGACAATGGTTACTTTAGCCTACAAAACTAAACAAAAATCTTCTGATTTTGTTGTTGTTCAAGCTTTAATTGCTGGTTTTACTGGTCATCTTAAAGGATGGTGGGATCATTTCCTCACCTCTACTGAACGTACTCAAATCCTTACTGCAATCAAAACTGATTCAAATGGTACTCCCATCAAAACTGAAGATAATCAAACAATTGAAGATGTCGTTAGTACCCTTATCTTTTCAATTTCTAGGCACTTCTTAAGGCAATCTTCTAAAGTCCAAGCTGTTACCTCTAAAATCCTCAATAATCTTCGATATCCAAAACTTCAAGATTTTCGTTGGTATAAAGATGTTTTCTTTATCAAAGTTATGTTACATGATGACTGTCGTCAAACACATTGGAAAGAAAAAATTTTAGATGGTCTTCCCAAACTATTTTCTCAAAAAGTCAAAGACAAACTCAAAGAAAACACCAATGGAGTTGTCCTTTATGAACAACTCACTTATGGTGACTTAATTATTGCCATCCAAACCCAAGGTCTTGAACTCTATACCAACTTCAAACTTAATCAACAATTATAAAAGGATTTAGCCACTTCCAAACGTGAATTAGGCACATTTTGCCAACAATTTGGTTTTAAAAGCACCACACAAATCATACCCCCTTCCCCACGCAAACCTCGCACTACTTCTGCACGTAGATTCTTTCGAAAACCAAAACCAAGTTCCAATGTTTTTTTACCAAAAACCCCATACACAAACTCCTATCAGAACTTCTCCTTCTAAACCTAAACATGTTTCTAAACACACAAGAAAAGTTCCCACATGTTACAAATGTGGTAAAATTGGCCATTATAAAAATCAATGTCGCATAAATCAAAAAATTAATTCTTTAGATATTGATGAAACACTTAAACAACAACTTACGCATTTATTCTTAAATTCTGATGCTTCTGATAATCCTCCACTCTCTGATGATGAATTACAAATAGATGAAATTGTATCTCAATCTTCTTCTGAAGAAGAATCTCATACTTCTTCTTTTCCTCCTGAACCTGACCAAATTATAAAAACAAATTGTCAATGTCCAACCACACATACTATTAATGTTATTACAAAAAAACAAGAATCACTTCTTGATGTTATTGATAAAATTTCTGATCCTCAAGTTAAAAAATATTATTTACTATAACTTAAACAAAGTTTAACTTTTGCTGACAAACCTACCCAAGATATTTCATTACTGAATAACTCTTATATTCTTAATGATATTCTCAAAAGATTTGATCAAACTTCTAAGTCTTCCCCTATAACTATTCAAGATTTACAAACTGAAATCAACTCTGTCAAAAAAGAATTACGTGATTTAAAACTTGAACATAATATTTTTAAAATTGATCTTGATAATCTTAAGAATTAAGTATTATTACTTCAACACTCTTCCTCTTCTTCTAGCCAACCTATTATTCCAAATCCTATAGATATTTTCTTACTTTCCCAAATCTCTTATAAAAAATGGAATGTCAAAATTACTATTGTTTTAAATCAAGAATTTCGATTTGACACTATTGCCCTTTTTTACTCTGGTGCCGATCTTAATTGTATTCAAGAAAGTTTAATCCCAACTAAATATTTTGAAAAAACACGTGAACGTCTCTCTGCTGCTGGTGGAACTCCACTTCAAATACAATATAAACTTTCTAATGCTCATATTTGCAATAATAATGTATGTATCAAAACTCCTTTTGTTCTTGTCAAAAACCTTTCCAGAGAAGTCATATTAGGAACTCATTTCCTTAGTCTTCTCCAACCCTTTCAAGTTACTACTAAAGGTATCACTACTACTCTTAATAATAATCAAATTATTTTCTCCTTTATTTATCCTCCTCCTACCAAAGATAACCATACTTTAAAAATTTTTGCTATTTCCCATAATATTCTTAATCTTATCATTCGAAAAGAAAAACACTTATTATTTTTAAAAGAGGAAAAAATTAATACTCAAATTGAACATAGCTTACAACATGGTACTTTGCAATTAGCCACAAGTAAATTTTTAACAGAATTACAACAAGAAGTTTGTTCTGATATACCCAATGCTTTCTGGTCTAGGCACAAACATGTTGTTACTTTACCTTATGTTTTTGAATTTTCTGACTCCAAAATTTCTACCAAAGCTCGTCTAATCCAAATGAACCATGAACTTTTTGAATATTGCAAAAAAGAAATTCACGATTTACTTGATAAAAAATTAATTCGCCCTAGTAGATCTCCATGGAGTTGTGCTACTTTTTATGTTTATAAAAATGCTGAGATTAAATGAGGTGCTCCATGTTTAGTAATCAATTATAAACCTCTCAATGATGCTCTCCAATGGATTTGGTATCCTATTCCCAATAAAAAAAAAAATCTTCTTCAACGTCTCTGTCATGCAAAAATCTTTTCAAAATTTGATATGAAATTTGACTTTTGGTAAATTCAATTAGCTGAACAAGATCAATATAAAACTACATTTACTTTACCTTTCGGACATTGTGAATGGAATGTAATGCCATTTGGTTTAAAAAATGCTCCCTCTGAATTTCAAAAAATTATGAATGATATTTTCAATCCCCATTCTCGATTCACAATTATTTATATTGATGATATTTTGATTTTTTCTAATTCTATTATTCAACACTGGACACATCTTGAAGAATTTTCAAAATTGTTAAATACACTGGTTTAGTCCTTTCTGCAAAGAAAATTAGTTTATTCCAAACTTGTCACGCCCCATAACCCGGCCTATACGCATTTAGGGTACATGACCGGCCAGTAGTAAGGTTACCCAAGGCCGCATTACATAAACTGGTTGATCACCTGTGCATAATCATTTAAAATGATACATAATTACGGAAAATAGAACTTTTAATAACTTGAAAACATAATCCGTGTCATACATGGTAAAGCTATGCCTAATCTCAAACATGACATACATAAGGACCAAATCAAGGTCCACAAAAGTTATAAATATCATTACAAAATAATGGGTCCAGCCCTCAAATATTATACAAAACATAGGCCCGTGGGCCGTAGCTCAAATCCACATATGGCCTCACTCTAGGGCCTCCCGGATTGGCTACATAAAAATCATTTGAGAAAAGGTAAGCTAATGTTTAGTGAATAACAAAGATGCATGAGTGAGAAAATACCATGGACTAGCAATTATATCCAACGTACAAGGATCGATAATCAGTTATGTATAAGGAAATGAGCTTTTGAGTGTTTAACACTTAGGCTTGGAACTCATAGGTAACGTAAACATCATTTGAAACATTTCAACATTTCAAAACATAATATCATAAGAAGAGATGCAACATAACATTATTCTTGATATAACATTTCATATCTTGTCGTAAAACATGTGAACATTTCATGGTTCTCGGTTCAAAACATAAGTGTGCTACAACTCGACATATGAGCTAAGCTCCATAGTAACCATTTAGGTCACGCTAAGACTCTTTAAGCCAGGGACGTCTCCCAACATAGATAGTTTATTTTCCATCCCCTATCGTAGGACTATCGGGCTAAATTAAGGTCTTGCCACGAGAAGACCCGAGTTGGCACCATACATTGAAAACTTAACATCTCTTTCATTTAAACATTTTAGTCCATGGCTTTCATTCATAACATAAGTATAACTTTTATGCATTTGAAATATGACATTTGTAATTGAACGTAACATTTTTGCATTGAAATGTATGAAAAGCATTTATGATATAGAGGTGAGCTTAAAACATTTAGAAAATACTAGAGTTTTACTCATGGCATATCTTTACTCACCTTTCTCCGACTAGGCTGGTGACAAACAAGGTATTCCTACACAAATGCACATAGAAGTAAAGAAACATCAATACAAGACTCTAAGGCAAAGCAATAATACATAAGTCAAAACTAAGCACACAAACGCCTCAACCCCGACTCAACAACACCTCATTCTCACAACAGGAGAGCGAGGCTAAACTCTAGGATAAGGCCCCGATGTAAAATAAGAACATAAAGTTAAGGTTTGAAAATGAAATTCGAAATGTCGACTCCTTCATCGAATCCCAACCACCTCTCAAATATGAGTTCACACCCAAGGCTAGTTCCATTTGAAAATAGGCTTAAAGGCCTTTATTTTGATAGGTCATGGGCCAAAAACACATTTCAGGTGAAGAAGTTATGCCTCACGGAAGGTGGACTAAAATTTTGGAAAACAATGTTGTTGGCATGGATTTTGGGTCAACTTTAAACTTCCATAACTCTCAATCTATAATGAATTAGACAACACACTTTCTATGAGTCTACTTTCTAATTATTTAACGGAGCATCAACCCAAGTTTTGTAGAGAAAGTTATGCTCATTTTACTAAACAGTGCTGAAACGCCCAACCGGGTCGTTCAAACGCTAGGCCAAAAATAACCTAGCCATTCGAATGCCCAAAATGGCTGTTCGAATCCCAGGCAAAAATGGAAAAACACCCTTTCGGGCTATTTGAACGCTTGCAAAGGCCGTTCGAATGCCAGGCTAAATGGAAAACTCCGCTCTCGGGCCGTTCGAACGGCGCTGTCGGGCGTTCGAATGCTCCCTTCTGCGCAGCAACGATTTTCAACCCAAAACTCTCCTAAAACCCCTCCAAACACAACTAAACCTTCCCAATACTCTTAGGGCTCAAAATTTAGCCCACAAGGATGACAATAACTCAAAATGGAGGAGAAAGAACAATTAAAATAAGGGGATCTAAATAAGAAAACAAAACCTTAACATTTCACATAATTGGGGATTCTTCAAACCACCACTCCCAATCTTCAACAATGAGCTTCAAGCTCTCAAAATCATGCAAATGGGACCTAAGGGATCCCCCAAACTTAATGAAAACACTCCAAGATGCATATATACAATATCCCAACATTTTTTCACAAGATAGATACATATACATATATAATTGTAGAGAGAGAAAAAAGAAACCTTACCTTCTTCAAGCTTGGTGAAGTCTTCAATGGCTTCAATCCCTTCCTTCAAGCCTTCTTCCTTCAATTTTCCCTTCCTTCTTCCCCTTTCTCTCTTCCTCCCTCTCTCAATCAGTTGGTAAGAGTTGTGTATATGCATGTGTTTGTTTTATGTGTGTTAGTAGAAGACACACATGGGAAATAATCCCATGTGTCTCACACCTCTAACAAAAGATACAACACAAGCTTCCATTGGTCATTTTGACCCAAAAGAATGAATAATTAACACTAAAAAAATTACATAAACTAGATATTCTCATTAATATAATTAGATAGAGGTTTGGGCTATCACAAAACTCATGTTAAGTTCTTAGGTCATTATATTTATCAAGGTACAATTACCCCTATTAAACAATCTATCCAATTTGCTGATAAATTTCCTGATGAAATTAAAAATAAGAATCAATTGCAATAGTTTTTAGGAAGTCTCAATTATGTCTCTGACTTATATCCCAATTTAAGTCAAACTGCTGCTCCTCTTAGGCAATGTCTTAAGAAAGACCCTTCTGCTTGGTCTAATGAACATACTAAAATCATTCAAACCCTTAAACAATATGTTCAAACCCTGCCTTGTCTCACCCTAGCCAATCCTACTGCTTTCAAAATAGTTGAAACAGATGCCTCTAATATAGGTTATGGTGGTATCCTTAAACAAGTCCTCAATAACAAAGAACAATTGGTTAGGTTTACCTTGGGCACCTGAAATCCTACTCAAAAGAATTGTAGTACTATTAAAAAAAATTATTAGCAATTATTTTATGTATTTCCAAATTTCAAAGTGATTTATTAAATCAAGAATTTTTACTTTGTATTGATTGTCAAGCTGCCAAAAATTATTTTTAAAGATGTACAAAATATAGCTTCTAAGTAAATCTTTACTCGATGGCAAGCTATTCTTTCTGTTTTTTATTTTAAAATTGCTTACATTAAAGGTACTGATAATTCAATTCCAGATTTTCTTACTCGAGAATTCTTATAGGGAGATTCACACCATGCCTCTTAAACCCAGTCGCGACCCCGGCAAAGCCCCTGCTCAAACTCAACCCAAAACCAAAGCTTCTTATGCCATGAAACCAATTCCTCTCCAAACAGTTCCTCCCAAGTCCCCCAGTGATTGGTATAACCAAACACTTATTGACCAAACTCAACAATTATCTCAAACCTATGCTCAAACTACAGTCATTCCCCGACAACAACAAGTGGTGGCTCCTCGCCCCTCTACTGCTTCTTCTGTGGTGGCTCCTCGCCCCACTTCTTCTTCTTTTGTGGTGACTAATAACCCCATAGTCAAATCCAAATATTTTCTCAAAACTCAATGCGAATAAACTATTGTTCTTTTGGAAAATCAAACATGGAATGAAGATCCATTTCAAATTCCTCCTAGAGTGTTCGCCCCAAACACACACTTTCTCTAAATCTTCCCTTTGCATACCCAACAATTTTATGAATTTATCCTCATTGAAATTGATTCCATTTCCCTCAAAAACCATTATAATCCTAATCAAACCCACATTGCCTATTCTATTGTTTACATTAACCAAATCTTAACCTAAGAACAATGGGGGCCTCATCCTCTCCGTCCCCACTATTTTTTTTAAGTTTACAACCCTCCTACTTTCGATTATTATGATTACCAACAAGCCTAGTTCAATACTTTATTTTTCCAAAATCCGAAATTTAGTCACTCTTGGATGTTTACATTTAAGGACTTTCCTTTCAATTTTTGAAATTGGTTCTTTTCGTGGTCGACTCACTTTGGGTCCATACCTCAAATTTTTCCTCTATCTATCCATGAAGCATTCCTCCTCTATCAAACCCAATTCAAACCTAATAAGAATTTATCCAAATTCCCTTGCATTTTACCGTTTATGATTCAATTTTCTATCCCATGGATTTGTGCTTGGAACTATACCATCATTTCTCAAAATTCCTTTTCCTATCTTGCCCGAAGCTTTCAGGTCAAATAGTGGGATAATTGGCCAGCTGCCCAAACCGTCACCTCTCAAGTAGTCCACAAATTCTTCAAATAACACCCAGCCATTGCTATGGCATTTGATCCTTAATTTCTCCTCAATCATAGCCAATTAATTCCTTAATTAGCTGCAGCCAAATCCAAGAAGGAGTTTCGTTAACACTTACTTGAAACCTTATCATCCCTTTCTGATAGTGATGATGATGATGCGACTTCTCTTTCCAATCCAGACCATGATTCCCAAGCTTCTATTGAAGACCTTGCTCAAGACAACGAAGACGATTGCTATGGCATTTTCACTCCTGTCCAAACATGTTCAAAGATTTGATAGGCTGACCCCAAACGAAGGCCTTTTTGAATCAATCCAACTACCAGTCAACATTTAACCGACAGTCAACGCTGCTACAACAAAGTCAACCTTGCTACGGTAAAATTGACTTTTACTATTCACAAAGCGACAAAACAACTGTCGGTGCCAACAGCCAAACAGTGACAGTCAACAGTCAAAGGTTCAACAGTAACAGTTCAACCAGTCCAAACAGGTATGCCGATAGTTACTGTTCCAAATAGTTCTAGTGTTCATTTTATTATTCCAAATAGTTTCGGTTACAAATTTTGTCTATTTAAACCCTGATCCTCAATGTGTTGGGGCAGGCTAATTTCTAAGAAACCAAACTCTCTCTCTCTCTCTCTCTCTCTCTCTCTCTCTCTCTCTCTCTCTCTCTCTCTCTCTCTCTAGAATTCTGTTGTAAGTTCAAATTGTAAGTGCAAGATCAGATTACCTTACTTGGTAATCTTCAAATTATGTTTATTTTTATGTAATATTTCAATTATCAATTTCCAATTTCAATGTTTCTATCTTTAATACTAATAATTATTTGTGTGTTCATTATTTACTTTTATTCTATGCTTATACCGCCTTATTGGTTGGTTTTAATTGCTTTCATTATTTATTATTTGTTATAAGCCGCAAAAAACGTTTGGTTAACTCTCTGGGCGTGCCTATAAATTGTTGAGGCTTACTACGCTTACTACCTGGGTTATTAATGGTATCAGGAGTGGCGCCAGTTGCCAATTCTGGGCAACTTTTCCTTTTTCTCGCCAAAACTCGATTTCGAAGGCCTTTTTTGGCCTAATACCCATTTCCACGCTCCTATCTTCCAAAGATTTCCAAAATCCGTCCCTCCGACCGCCTCATGGTCAATATGGGACTCTTACTCTATCGTTTTCTATCTTCGACAAGCAAAGACAGAAAAAGAGGGGCAACTGTAAGCACCCCATTTTTGACTGCTCGGCAGTCTATAGTCCGTCCAGACTTGAGTTCAAGTCAATGTAGACATATTCTGAGTCAAATCAACTTTCTAGTCCTAATCTAGTCAATTCATCGCTTCGCAGGCCCGCCGGGTCCAAATAAAGGCAAAATGACCAAAATGCCCTTATGGGCATTGTTCGGTCCAATTCCAAATTAGGCGCGTCTTCCCAAAGACAGTAAGTCCCCTTTCCAATCCAACAAGCACATCAATCTGAAGATGGTAAGTCCTCTTCCTAATTCCAATAGGCACGTCTTTCCAAAGACTGTAAGTCCCCTTCCTAATTCCAATAGGCACGTCTTTCCGAAGACGGTAAGTCCCCTGTCCAATTCCAATTCCAATCCCTCTCTCGAGAAAGTTGATTCCTCGAGATGGTAAGTCTATCCAATCTGGAACATTTTTTGCAAAAATTTTTCTTCGAAACGGTAAGTCCCCAAGTCTTCCGAGAAAGTTGATTCCTCAAACCCGTCGACCAGGACAAAGACCCCAAGTCCCCTAGATGGTAGAACAGTCAACCTTTGGCGCCTGCTAGCCCGCCATTATAGAAATGTCCGTTTTGGCACGCCTTCCGAGAAAGTTGATTCCTCAAGTGCTAAGTCCCTTTAGCAGCTTCCCGAGATTAGACAATCTCGGGAATAATCGCAAACCGTCAGAGTAGTGGAAGTACTCGCAAATATCGCAACGGTCAAAGTAACGAAAATACTCGTAAAAAGGTCGATATAGGAAATTGCCAACAAATCCTTGTATCACGAGACTGCCGTCAGAGTGGCGGAAACACTCAAAACCCAGGTCAACACAGGTGCCTGCTAGCCCACTGTACCCCTAGACCCATTTTCGGCACGTTTCTCAAGAAAATACCTAAGTCCTCAGAACAGTAAGTCCACCTTTCCAAGATCATCCCAGAGATGATCCGGTATGATTAGGCGCCCTCCAGTCAATTTCGGGCCAATTCCAAGACTTTTAGGTCAAGATGATCATTTTGCCCCTAAGCATCCGAACGCCGCAGGAACCACACCGGCTCTAGGTATCAAACTGGTAACCTCTTGAGAATGCTTCTTATAGTATTCTCGACCTTCCATTATCTTTTTGGATCATTCTGAGCCAATTCCGACAAACCCAGTGTAAAATGACCGTTTTGCCCCTTGGTGGGCCGGTCGCCTTTTCCGACCAAACCGGCTCTAGGTATCAAACCGGTAGCCTTTGGGAATATTCTAAATAATGCTTCCAAATCTTGAGTCTTCTTTTGGGACATTCTGAATCCATCCTGGCAGCTTTTCGGCCCAATTGATCGTTTAGTCCCTAATAGCCCGGTCAACCCTTCCGACACATCCTATCCTCATTTTTCAAGTCAACTACCTCCGGGACACTGCCCTAAGTGTTACTGTGCTTTTTAAATCTTCCGGGCCAATCTCGGTCCCTTTAATCATTCCCGAACTTTCCAGAGTCACTCTTAGTGAAGCTAAGCTAAAAATTACATGGTAGTCACTAGTATAGGAGCCCAAATCTTCTCAAGATACATTTCTTACCAACCTTAAAACTTTCCTAACTGGATGGTGCCACTCCTAGTGGCACCAGAAGGATTTTTGGCCTAGCGCCACTGCAACAGGCGCCAGGTCTATCCCCTCCCTATAAATACAGAGCCCCCTCCAGTGTGAAAGAGGTATGCAAACTCAGTTTGAAAACCCTACTATTTGATACACAGAGCTCATAGCCTCCCTAAACCCTAGTCTCCTTTAGGTTCCCTAAACCCTAGCCTCCATACACATACCCTAGCCTCCTATACACTCATACACACTCCTATACACTTATACAATAGCCTCAACATTCCATTGAAGACTTGAAGTGCTACAACTCGAAGCTCCCGAAGATCGAAGAAAAGTTCCGAAGATCAAGACGAAGACTGAAGCGAAGACTGAAGAAAAGCAACGCACGCTAAGCAAAGCGAAATAAACAAGACATACGGTAGGCTTTACGCATCTTCCTCCTCTCTTCTCTCTCCTAACCCACTTGGGTTTTCTTCTATTTTAATCCCCCGTCTTCTTCCTCCCCTTTCTTGAATGCTTGAAACAAAGGACTTCCAAGTCCATGTGTAGGATTAGGCTATTGGAGAGTCACCGTGTCGGGGGCTTTCTTTTAGTCTAACCGGAGACCATGTGGGTTCGGCCTCCTTGATTATGTGGTGAAACCTTAACCTTGTATGTTCACGACCCTAATTTGCATTGTGCATATCATGATCTTGCATTCTTCCAAAAGTCGTTTTCAAACTCATTTTCAAAACTTGCATTAAACTTGTTTTCAAAATTGCATCAAAATCTTCTTTTCCAAAACTTGTTTTCAAAATCACAATCCTAGGGTGATTCTAGCCTTTCCATGGCTAGGGTTGCTTTAGGAAAGTGTTACATTTAAAGTGATCAATATGGTCCATATTTTCAAATCCTTGTTGTTTTCAAAACCACTTTCTTAAAGTGGTTCTAGCCTTCTTATAATTAGAATTGCTTTAGCAAAGTGAGACATTTTTATACTTTCTAAAAACTCTCTTTTCAAAAGTCTCTCTTTCTAAAACCCTCTTTTTCAACATGCTTTCCAAAAACTCTTCTTTCCAAAATTATTTTTTAAAAACTTCCCTTCAAAAATCTATTTTTCAAAACCCCTTTTTCAAACTCCTTTCTAAAACACTCTCCTCAAAATTCACTTTCTAAAAACACTCCTTAGGTTTCCCTCTCTAAGCTCTCCCCCTAAATCTCTTTCCTAAAAACTCTTTCTAACAATCTCCTTCCATAATCTTATTTCTAAAACTCTCTCAAAGTTTTACTTTCCAAAAACTTCCTTCCTAAAACTCTTTTCAAAGTTCACTTTTTAAAAACTTCTCTCTAGAATTTCCTTCCAAAACCTCCCTTTTCAAAACTCACTTCCCAAAAATCCTTTTTCTTGGTGCCCAAGTCAAACCCTAGAACCCACAATTAGGAAACCCTAATTTTCTTTCCCAAAAACATGATTTTCAATCTTGCCTTAAAACCTAAGTTTCCGAAATCCCCGTTTTTACACAAAAATCATAAGTTTCCAAAAACCCCTTTTCTACGTCAAAACTATAGTCTTCCAAATCTAGGGTTTCTAAAAACAACATCCTTCCAAATCTATACCGAGTCCAATCTCTCCTTTAGGAAACCAAATCCAATCTCCCATTTAGGAAACTAGATCCTATCCTCCGTTTTTGGAAACAAAATCAAACCATCCCTTTTTAGAAACAAAATCCAATCTTTCATTTTAGGAAATAGGAATCTCAATCCTTCCGACTCCAAATCTTTCCGAATTCAAATCCTTCCTAATCTCTTACTTTTCTAAATCTTAAGTTTCCAAAACTTAAACGTAAAAATCTTTCCTTAAACTTCAAACCTCCAAATCTTCCCTAATTTCAACCCTTTCCTAATTCTACCCTTTCCAAAATTTGACTTTCCAAATCTAAGTTTTCAAATCTTTCCTAAACTTAAACCTTTTCTAACTTCAAGTGTTTTCTAAAACTCAAACTTTCAAACATTTTCTAAATTCTAAACTTTCTTAAACTTCAAATCTTTCCAAATCTAAAAATTTCTAAACTCAAAACTTTCTAACTTTCAAAACTTTCCTATTTCAAAACATTCCAAATTCGAAACTCTCCAATTTCAAAAACGTTCCCCTTAATTAAAACAAAACCTTTCCTATTTGAAAACCTTTCTTAAAATGAAACTTTCCTAATTCAAAACTTTCCCAAGTTGAAACTTTCCTAAAATGAAACTTTCTTTAAACGAAACTTTCCTATTTTGAAACTTCCCTAATTCGAACCTTTCCTAAATCCAATCTTTCCTAATCTTCCAAGTCTAACATTCGAGTCAAATCTTTTCAAAAACTCTTCCAAGTCAAGTCAAATCTTTCTTAAACCTCAAGTCTTTCCTAAGTCTCATCTTTCATGAGTCTAGGTTTCCTAAACCTCAATCTTTCGAAAACAAGTCCAAGTCTTTCTTCCAAGTTCTATCTTTCCAACTCAGAGTCTAATCTTTTCAATTCCAAAATTTCAATTTCCAATTTTCTATTCTAAGTTCAAATCAAAACCTCTTTTTCAAATCTGACATTCTATTTTCTATCGAACTCTTGTCCGAACTACGACTGACCTAATTTCTATAAAAGGATACGTAGGCAACCCTCATGGGTGCAGTCACAACCTTTTTCAAATCTCCAATTCCACAATCTTTTTCAAGTTTCTATTTCCACAACTTCTTTCAAATCTCCAATTCTACAATCTTCTTCAAGTTTTCAATTCCATAATCTATTTTTCTAATTCCAAATTTCTAATTCCAAATCTGTATTTCCAATTTTTAAAACTTTCCAATTTCAAATCTATCTTTTCAAATTTCTTTCAAATCAATTTCTTTCCAGATCTATTTTTCAACTTTCTTTTCTTACATTTACATATCATGCATCATTCTTTTCAAAATTATTTTTTAAAGTGAATAGGATTAGACATTTGTTAGTTGAAGACTCTCATAGGTGAATCTAAGGTAAATAGACATGTAGGTATCGCAAGGGCGGGGTAGGGTGATGGCTTAGTGTGTCTTCCTTACAAGTAACCAACCTTCGAACCTAGGATTACTGTTTTCAAAGACCAAAATGGAGTTATTTTTCTAAAAAGGGCTTAAATGTTTTCCAAAGGTTGCCAAACAACCTATTTTCCTAAAACCCTCTCTTGAGGAAGTATTTTCAAAATCGTTTTCAAAAACCCTAGGTGTAGTCTTCGGATTGTGCTTAGTTTTTAGGTGACCTAACTCACCTTAATCAAGTTAGGTGGTAACTCCAAATTGTTTTCCAAAAACCCTTTATTCAAATTAATTTTCAATTCAAACCTAGTCGCACTCATTCTTCTGGGAGGGTGAGTTCTAACGAGAGAGTACAGTGCTTTTCTCGCTTGTGTGTGTATTCCTCGAGTGCGAAAAATCTGGGCAAGACAGTTGTGATGGGTTGGTTTCCAGAGCTCTTTCTTTTCTCCAGTAAATGTGTCACAACCAAGAGGTACATTCGGTCCCATGACACTGCGTGGTTTAGTGGCAAAAGCCATTCGACCTGGTGAGTATTCTCATCACTCTAGTGGCTTAAAGGTTTACGGGTGTTTCCATCACTTTGATGGTTTGGTGTTGGTTCTAGAGACTGCCTGATCTCGAAAAGCCACCTAATGCCAACGAACATAATGGTCATTCTACATTGGTGGGCTAGCAAGCGCCAAAAGTGAACCGTTTAAAGTTTATAAGTGTTTTCATCATTTCGACAACGGTAATTGGTTTCGAAAACCACCCAGTCTTTAGAAGCTACCTTGAAAAGTTCGTGAGTGCTTTCGCCACTTTGACGGTGTGATAGTTTATGAGTGATTTCGTCACTCCGATGGTGTTTGGCATTAGTTTCGGAGATTAATTGATCCCGGGAAGTCGCTTGAAGTGCCTAGGGGCATTTTGGTCTTTTTGCCTTCAATTGGGGCCTATGGGCCCAGGAAGCTACCAATTGACTTGATTGGAGTTTGGTGATGTTGTGACGTTTTATTGGAGAATTGATTTGGACTGGAGATTGTCGAGCGGTTAAAAATTGGGTGCTTACATGGTTGTTGATAGATTTTCTAAGGTGGCACATTTCATTCCTTGTAATAAGACTTCAAATGCTAACCATATTGCTCAATTATTCTTTCAAGAAGTTGTTCAATTGCATGGTTTGGTAAAGACTATAGTTTTTGATTGGGATAGCAAGTTCTTGAGTCACTTTTGGCAGACTTTATAGAAGAGGCTTGACACAAATTTGGAGTATAGTAGCACTTGCCATCCTCAAATTGATAGCCAAACAAAGGTGGTGAATCAGACATTGGGAAATATTTTGCGAAGTCTATGTCAAGATAGTCCTAGGCAATTGGACTTTGCTATTTCATAAGCTGAGTTTGCCTACAATAATGTTCTAAACAGATCTAGTGGCAAATCACCTTTGGAGATTGTCTACATACGCCCTCCATTGCATACTTTGGACTTGGTCCCACTTCCTGGCATGAGTGTCATTTCAGATCACATGTCTGAAAAGGTATCTAAAACTCATTTTGATGTTAAGTAGAAATTAGAGGGGTCTACAGAAAAATACAAGGCTGTTACAAATACACACCATTATGAAAAAAACATTTGTCATGGGAGATATGGTGATGGTGCATTTGCGCAAAAAGAGGTTTCATGTGGGAACTTACAATAAGCTGAAATAGGAAAAGATTGGTCATGTTCATATCTTGCAGAAAATTAATGATAATGCTTATGTGGGGGATCTTCCTAAAGATTTAGATATCTCAAAAACTTTTAACGTTCAAGACTTGTTCGAGTGTCGTGCAGTTACTTCCCCTACAATTCCTGTACTTAACTAGAGAATGAGTTCTTTCAAAGGAGAGGAGGCTAATGTAGGACGAGATTAGTTTAGTTTTTTATTTTGGCAGATTAGTTTAGTTTCCTAATTCTAATGGTTTCCTAGTTAGCTAGTTTCCTATTTGTTATTACTTGCTCACCACTCTTTTTGGCCTATATATGGAGGCCCTCTCTCAATGTAAAAAAACAACTTTTGATTAATAAAATTTCAGACTTTAGAGACTTTTCTCTTGTTCTTGGTGAGCCAAGTTATCTTCATCTTCTAGAACAAGATTTAGACTATTCGTCAGCTAGAATGAAATATAATCACAGTTTCGTCTTGCATCAACTTTTAAGGTTAAAAGAGGGGACATCTGCATGATTGCATGTCTCTTCTATGATAGTGGAATGACCCACCTAGACCTAGTAAGCCCGAGCCAGTTTTGCAGTTCTAGAGGACCCTAAACAAAAAGAGGCAAAGATAACAGATTTGGACACTAGTTGGTCCCCTTTCATCTATTAATTTTTTCTTCATAATTGTTCTCTTATTGCATAAATCTCCTTTTTTACATTTTTTTGCTTGTTTTTACTTACTGATAATTAGAAAATAAGAACCAATAAGTAATAAAATGTATAGTTTTTTAATTGAGATAATTTCTCCGTAGTGTGATAGTATGTAAGTTCCTTCACATCCTCTTGCATGTAAATTTTTAGCCAATTCTATTCTAAAATAGTTATGTTGTGAAATTGTCTAGTTTAGGTTCTATCCTATTTTTGTGTTTCAAATATTAACATAAAAAGGAGCGTGGAACTAAATTTTAGGTGTTATATTTTGTGGAATTGTTACCAAAAATTGCCTTGAAAATATTGTTAGTTTTGAAGCCCAAGGTGATTTGACAACTAGCATTATATCTTCAATCAGTGTAATCTTCAAAACTTTACCAAGTAAAACTCGTTTTAGATAAGCAGATTTTCTAGGATATAAGATTATCATGTTTGGAAAAGAAAATGATTGCATCAGAACCTTCCCCTCGGTCAATTACTGTTCTCTAGAAAATACCAAACGGTACCATTCTAACATTCATAAATCTCTCTTCAAAACTACCAGGTAACATACGCATCGTTGACTTATCAAGAAAAAAAACATAGGCATTACTAACGGCTATATGGTAGTCAAACTTAACACGTAACAAGGTCTAGGCATGAGTGACGTGTGAGAACAAATGGCATAGTTGCTAGACTCCTGGTATGAGAGTTGTGACATTTTTGTCCTCTCTTTTTCCTTAACTTTTTTTTTACAAAAAAAAAAAAGTTTTTTAAGCTATTTGGGTATTAAAACCCCTAAACAGCCTTCAAAGTCCATCAAACATTTGCCGGACTCTAAGTGTGAGAGTTGTGACATTTTTTTCCTCTCTTTTTTCTTAACTTTTTGGAAAAAAAAAAAAACAAGTTTTCAGAGCCATTTGGGTACTAAAACCTTCCAAATAGTCTTGAAAGTCTGTCAAACCTGACATGTAGCAAGGTCTAGGCATGAGTGTCGTGTAGGAATAAACGGCACGGTTACCGAACACCCGGTGTGAGAGTTCTGACATTTTTCTTTTGTTTTTTCTTTAACTTTTTAAAAAACCATTTTTTAAACTTTTGGGGTACTAAAACTCTCAAATGGTCTTGGAAGTCCATGAGACTTGACACATAACAAGGTCGAGGCATGAGTGATTTTGGAAACGAACGACACAGTTGTTCGACTCCCTGTTTGCAAGTTAAAATACTATTTATTTTATTACTTGTATTGTATATAAGTTTTTTCATTTTATATTTTTAAAACATTGTACTTATTATTATAAGAATGAGTAAAGGTTTCTTTGCTTTGTTTTGGTCTTCCAAAACTCAAATTAGCCGAAGGACTTCTTATTAGTACGAATCCTTTGACAGAAGTTGATGGAGAACTAACTGTCGACCGACATGTAGCTTGGCATTTTCGTGATGTAAATTGAATTTTTATTTCAATAATTCTATATATTTATATGCGTATCTATTAATTATCTTTATTGTGTCCATTATTATATCTAATATTTATATATATATTTTTAGGTTATTCCAAAAGAATAGGTCGATGGTGTTCCTACATGGGCTTATTTGGCGATAGACTAAAAATTCTATTTTGTTGTATAAATTTTGGATTATGGTCATTATTTTGCAAGAGACTATATAATTTATTTTTTATTGTATAAATTTTGATGAGAGTCAATATTTGTTTTGGATAAATGTTTAAAAGTATATTAACTTTGTTATGCATTTTTGTAAGTATTTGAATTTGAATGAATGCTTATGCTTTGCAATTTGGATTATATTAAATGTACATTTTATCAGGTAAAACAAAAAATTAAAAAAATTATTTGTAATTTATTTAAAAAATTATTTTTTCAATAAAAAAAAGTATTAGCGACGGCCTTTTGTCGTCGCTAAAAGTGAAGAAACTGTCGGTAATTCAATGCTTTAATTGCATAGCTTTTTGCGACAGTTATTTGCTGTCGCTAAAAGTGTTTTTGCGAAATTCAAACCATCGCTAATAGGAGTCGCCTATAAGTATTCTCGACGGTCTTTAACCATCACAAAAGCTTGTTAGCGTTCGGGAAGCAACGGTCATAATTGAAAGTCACCCGATGATGGGTATTTGTGATGGTATCTCTGTCGTCGCTAATAGTGCCGTATGTCATCGTTAAAACCCTTGCGACCCCAACATTTTCATTGCCAAAAATGCCGTCGCAACATCGTTGCAAAACCTATATAACTCCAAGATGAGTTCCAAAAAGAGTATTTTAGCACTCCAAATCATTCGAGGAACTAGAACTTTTTAGGCTATGACTTATCTCTCTCTTTTCCATTTTCTTTCACGTTCTTTTCCACTTTACACTCATGCACTCAGGTCACAGAAGTATCACGTGTTCTACATAAGGATGAAATTGCATCAACTAGAGAAAACCCAATGATTCATTTCTAATGTGTAGTGTTTAGAATGGAAAAGCATGCACATTTTCAATTTTAATAAATTCCCTATAATCCATTTTATTTTACAAATTAATATAAACAATAATAATAGAATACAAATGAATAAACAATTATAAATAAATAAATGGATACAAAAAAATGATTACAGAGCACTTTACACTTGATACTTGCTAGGCTCACCTAGGGGCTGGGCTTGGGCCACCCATATAGGCCTCAAGCCCAATTGACACCGTAGTGGTTGTAATTGGAATTATGTGCAATCGTTGCAATCGTGCTCCTCGATAAAAGAATGCATCTCTACAACAGCAATATTAGCTTTAATTAATGGCTCCCCTTTCAAATAATTTGGTATGTCTAGGGTTCTCAGGCAAGGGGACCCTTTGTCTCCTTTTTTGTTTAATATTGTTGTGGAAGGTCTTAATATATTGTTTAATAGAGCAAAGGAGTTAGGCTATATCAAGTGCTTCTCAGTGGCATATGGAGGGGTAAATATCTCACACCTACAATTTGCAGATGACACCATCATTTTTTGTAGTGGCGAGGAAGTTAAACTTAGATGCATAAAAAGATTTGTAAGATGTTTTAAGCTATGTTTTGGTCTGAAGATCAACTTTCATAAGAGCTTGGCAGTTGAGGTTAGTATTGATAATGTTGGTTTGAGAGCCATGGAGGAAATCTTCAGGTGCCCTATTGCAAAGCTTCCTGTTTAGCATCTTGGTCTTCCTTTGGGGGCAAACCCTAGGCTTGTGAAAACTTGTGATGGCTTAATAGCAAAAGTGAAGTAAAAACTAGCCTCTTGGAAATCTAGATATCTTTCTATGGGTGGAAGGCTTACTCTCATTAAAGCCTCTCTTGCAAATTTGCCTATCTATTACCTTTCCCTGTTTAAAATGCCTCAAAAGGTCTGTAGTGAACTTGAAATGATCCAGAGGAGGTTTCTCTGGGGTGGTGTAAAAGCAAAGAGGCATATTCATTGTGTGAATTGGTCTTTAGTAACAAAGCCAAAATCTCCTGGGGGCTAGGGTATCACTCCTCTTAGGCTGCAAAATGAAACTCTCTTAGCAAAGTGGTGGTGGAGATTTGGCTATGAAAAGTTATCCCCTTGGAGAAGATATGTTTTAGTTAAATACTATGGCAACAATTCTAGTTGGTTCTCATCACCTAATGTCATATCTGACTGCTCTCGCATCTGGAGAGACATTCTATCTGTAGGTATTGATCCATATCAGTCTGGTAATCTTTTGTCGAAGTTCATGCAGATCCAACTTGGTTTAGGTCAAAACACCTCATTTTGGTCTGACCATTGGATTAGGGCAAAGCCTTTAGCAGATTTGTTTCCCAAGCTCTTTTCCATATCTATTTTCAAAGATGCCACTATGGCTAAGGTTGCCTCTCTTTTCCCCAGTTCATCAGCTCACTGGAATCTGTGCTTCAAAAGACCCCTATTTGTCTAGGAAGCCCAGGCCTTCCTTGAGTTAAGGTCCTTGATCTCCTTTGTTATTTTGTCCCCATCAAAATCTAATTCCTTGAGTTGGCTGCCTAAGAAAAATGGGATTTTTTGCTGTTACATCTACAAAGTGTCAACAATCCCAAGGGTGTTGCCAGTTGTCGTGCCCAGATTTTTCGCACTCGAGGAATACTCACACAAGCGGGAAAAATGATGTACTCTCTCGTTAGAACTCACCCTCCTAAAAGAATGAGTGCGACTAGGTTTGAATTGAAAATAGATTTAAATAAAGGGCTTTTGAAAATGATTCGAAGTCGCCACCTAACTTGATTAAGGTAAATTAGGTCACCTAAAACTAAGAATAATCCGGAGACTACACTTAGGATTTTTGGAAAACGATTTTGAAAAACATCCTCAAGAGAGGGTTTTTAAGAAAAACAAGTTGTTTGGCAACCTTTGGAAAACATTTAGCCCTTTTTAGAAAAATAACTCCTTTTGGTCTTTGAAATCAGTGATTCTAGGTTTGGAGGTTGGTTACGTGTAGGGAAGACGCACTAAGCCATCACCCTACCCTGCCCTTTCGGTACCTACATGCCAATTTACCCTAGATTCACCTATGAGAGTCTTCAACTAACTATAGTTCAATCCTATCCACTTTGAAAATAATGTTTGAAAAAAACTAACATGATGCATGATATGCAAGTGCAAGAAAAGATATTTAAAAATTAATTTGAAAAGAGTTTGATTTGAAATTGATTTGATTTGAAAATAGATTTGAAGAGATGGAATTGGAATTGGAAAGTTTGAAAATTTGGAAATAGAAATTTGAAACTGGAAATTTGAAAATAGATTAGAGATTTGAAAAGATTGTAGAATTTGAGATTTGAAAAATATGGTGGAATTTGAAATTTGGAAGAAGTTGTGGAATTAGAAACTTGAAAAATGTAGAGACCGCACCCATGAGGGTTGCCTACGTATCCTTTTGGAGGAATCAGGTCAGTCGTAGTTCGGACCGGGGTCCGATTGAAAATGGAAGAGTTGATTTGAAGAAGGAGATTGAATTGGAAATTGAATTTGATTTGAAATTAGAAGAGGAGATTGGAATTTGAAATTTTGGAAAAGATTGGACTTTGATTTGAAAAGATAGATTTGGACTTATTTTGGAAAGAGAAGGTTTAAGAAACCTAGACGTAGGAAAGAAAGGACTTGATATTAAAAAAAATTGGACTCAAATGTTGGACTTGGAAGATTGGAGAAAAACTGGATTTAGGAAATGTTTGAATTAGGAAAGGTCCGATTGAAGAAAGTTTCGAATTAGGAAAGTTTTTGACTTAGAAAAGTTTTGGAATTAGGAAAGTTTCAACTTAGGAAAGTTTTGAATTTGGAATGTTTTGAAAATTGAAAAGTTTCGTTTTAAGAAAGGTTTTGAAATAGGAAAGTGTTGAATTTAGAAATGTTTCGAATTAGGAAAATTTTAAATTTGGAAAGTTTTTGAAATTAGAAAGTTTTGAAATTTGGAAAGATTCGAAAACAAGGAAGTGTTGAAAATAAGAAAGTTTCAAGTTTAGAAAGTTTTAGATTTGGAAAGATTTGAAATTTGGAAAGTTTAGAATTTAGAAAGTTTTAGAGTTTGAATTTTAGAAAATCTTGAAATTAGGAAATATTTGAATCTAGAAAAGGTTTGGAAAATTAGGTTTGAAAACTTGAGATTTGGAAAGAAGGTAGAATTAGAAAAGAGTTGAATTAGGAAATATTTAGATTTTGTGTTTTAAAATTAGGAAAGATTTTTATGTTGAAGTTTTGGAAACTTAGGATTTAGGAAAGTGAAAGTTTAGGAAGGATTCAAATTAGGAAAGATTTGGATTTTGAAATTTAAGAAAAGATTTAAAGTTTAGGTTTAGGAAACTTATGGTTTAGGAAGGAATTTGAATTAAGAAAGGTTTGGATTAGGAAGGGATTGGATTTGGTTTCTAAAAGAAAAGATTTGATTTTTTTTCCAAAAACAGAGGATTGGATTTGGTTTCCTAAACGGGAATATTTGATTTGGTTTCCAAAAGGGAAGGTAGGATTTGGCAAGGATTTAGAAAGGAAGATTCTAGAAACCCTAAATTTAGAAAACTATAGTTTCGACGTAGAAAATAGGTTTTGGAAACATATATAGTTTGGATGTAAAAAACAAGAGGTTTTGGAAAGAAAATTAGGGTTTCCTAATTGTGGGTTCTAGGGCTTGACTTGGGCTCCAAGGAAAAAAGGATTTTTGGAAAGTGCGTTCTTGGAAGCGAAGGTTTTCTAGAAGGGAATCCCAGGGAGGAGTTTCTAGAGGGAAGAGTTTTTGGAAAGTAAATTCGAAGAGAGTTTTTGGAAACAGATTTTTAAAGAGAAGGAGTTTTTGGAAATTGTATTTTTAGAAACGAAGATTTTAGAAGAAAAATCCTAGAGGGCAATTTCTAGAAGGAAGATTTTGAGAAGAGAGTTTTTGGAAAGATTTTTTAGGAGAGTTTTTCTTGGAAAGAGATCTAAGGAAAGTTTTTGGAAAGTGGACTTTGAAGAGAGCGTTTTGAAAGGAATTGAAAAAGAAAAGTTTTGAAATGAGTTTTTAGAAAACAATTTTGGAAAGAAGAGTTTTTGGGAAGTATGTTGAAAAAGAAGATTTTTAAGAATAGATTTTTGAAGAGAGAGTTTTTGGAAAGTATAAAAACGTCTTACCTTCCTAAAGTGACTCTGGCCATAAGAGGGCTAGAACCATTTTAAGAAAGTGATTTTGAAAACAACAAGGGTTGAAAATATGGACCATGCCATTCACTTTGAATGTAACACTTTCCTAAAGCAACCCTAGCCATGGAAAGGCTAGAATCACATTAGGATTGTGATTTTGGAAACATATTTTGAAAAAGAGATTTTGATGCAATTTTGAAAACAAGTTTGAAAACGATTTGAAAAACAACTTTGAAAACGATTTTTGGAAGATGCAAGATCATGATATGCACAATGCAATTTTGGGGTCGTGAACATACAAGGCTAAGGCTTCACCACATAATCAAGGGGGCCGGACCCACGTGGTCTCTGGTTAGACTAGAAGAAAGCCCCCGACACGGTGACTCTCCAATAGCCCAATCATATACATGGACCGGGAATCCCCTTGTTTCAAGCATACAAAGAAGGGGGGGGGGGGAAGAGATAGGGGATTAAAATAAAGAAAACCCAAGTGGGTTAGGAGAGAGAAGAGAGAGGAGGGAAGTGCGGAAATTTAAATAGGGAGCCTACCGTATGTCTTGTTTATTTTGCACGCCTTGCTTGTCTTCGATCTTTATCTTGATCTTGATCTTCAATCTTCAAGAGTCGCCTTCAATCTTCGAACTTCAGATTGCAACTCTTCAAGTCTTCGAAAGAGGGTTGAAGGTTAGTGTATGAGTGTATGGGGGTGTGTATGAGTGTATATGTGGCTAGGGTTTGTGTATGGTGGCTAGGGTATGGAAAACCTAGGGAAGCTAGGGTTTTGGAGGTGCTTGAGCTCTGTATATCGAAATATATGATTTTCAGGTTGGAGGAGGCTCTGTATTTATAGAGGTTGGACAACACTGGCGCCTGTTGCAGTCGCGCCAGGCCAAATTTTACACTGGCGCCACTAGTAGTGGCGCCAGGCCAATTTTTGGCTTGGCGCCACTACTAATGGTGCCAGCCATTTAGGAAATATTTAAGGTCAGCAAGCAACGTATCTTTGACTAAATTTGGGTGTCTTTACTAGTGACTACCATGCAATTTTTAGCCTGGCTTCACTAGGAGTGACTCCGGAAAGTCTGGGAATGATTTGAAGGAGCCGGGAATGACCTGAAAGGCCGGAAAGTAGTAGTAACACTTAAAATAGTGTCCTAGAGGTATTTGACTTGAGAAATGAGGATAAGATGGGTCGAAAAGGTTGACCGGGCTTTTAGGGGCAAAACGGTCAATCGGACCGCGAAACTGCCGGGACAGACTCGAACTGTCCTGGAAGAAGACTTGGGATCTGGAAACATTATTCAGAATGTTTCCAGAGGTTGCCGATTTGATTCCTAGAGCCGGCATGGTTGGAAAAGGAGACCGGCCCACCAGGGGCAAAACGGTCATTTTGTACCGGATTTGTCGGAACTGACTCAGAATGATTCGGAAAGATAAGGAAAGGTTGAGAATACTATAAGAAGCAATCTCAGGAGATTACCAGTTTGATACCCAGAGCCGGTGTGGTCAAAAAAGGAGACTGGCCCACCAGGGGCAAAATGGTCATTTTGTACCGGGTTGGCCGAAACTGACTCAGAATGTAAAGGAAGGTTGAGAATAATATAAAAAGTAATCTTAGAGGGTTGCCGGTTTGATACCTAGAGCCGGTGTTGTTCCCGGGGCATTCAGATGCCTAGGGGCAAAATGGTCATCTTGACCGGAAAGTCTCGAAAAAGGTCCAAAGGGCAGTTTGGTCATTTTTCACCAAAGTGGGCTAATAGACGCTGGTGTTGACCTGGGTTTTGAGTGTTTCCGCCACTCTGACGGCGGTCGTCGTGACACAAGGGTTTGTTGGCAATTCCCTATATCGACCTATTTGTGAGTATTTCCACTACTCTAACGGTTGTGATATTTACGAGTATTTTCGCTACTCGGACCGTCTCGAGGAATAAACTATCTCGAGAGAGAGATTGGAAAGGGGTCTTACCATCTTCGAAAAGACGCGCCTGATTTGGGACCGTCTCGAAGAATAAACTGTCTCGAGAGAGGGATTGGAAAGGGGTCTTACCGTCTTCGAAAAGATGCGCCTGAGTTGGAACCGTCTCGAGGAATAAACTGTCTAAAAAGAGGGGTTGGAAAGGGGTCTTACCATCTTCGAAAAGACGTGCCTGAATTGGAACCGTCTCGAGGAATAAACTGTCTCGAGAGAGGGGTTGCAAAGGGGTCTTATCGTCTTCGAAAAGACGTGCCTGATTGGAACCGTCTCGAGGAATAAACTGTCTCGAGAGAGGGATTGGAAAGGGGACTTATCGTCTCCGAAAAGACGAGCCTGAGTTGGAACTGTCTCAAGGAATAAACTGTCTCGAGAGAGGGGTTGGAAAGGGGTCTTACCGTCTTCGAAAAAACGTGCCTGAATGGAACCGTCTCGAGGAATCTGTCCTGAGAGAGGGATTGAAAATGGGACTTACCGTCTTCGAAAAGACGTGCCTGAATGGAATCGTCTTGAGGAATAAACTGTCCCGAGAGAGGGATTGGAAAGGGGACTTACCGTCTTCGAAAAGACGTGCCTAGGTTGGAAAGGAAAGGGCAATGCCCTTAGGGGCATTTTGGTCATTTTGCCTCTATTTGGGTCTGGCAGGCCCGCGAAGTGATGGACACACGGGATTTGGACTTAGAGAGTTGGTTTTGGTTGGAATACGCCCACAATAACTTGAAAACAAGTCTGGACGAAGTGTAGACTACTGAGCGGTCAAAAATGGGGCGCTTATAGCTGCCCCTCTTTTTCTGTCTTTGCTTGTCAAAGACAAAAAACAATAGAAGTAAGAGTCCCATGTCGACTGCGAGGTAGTCGGAGGGACGGACATTGGAAATCCTTCGACAACGGGGGTCGAAAAACGGATAACGGGCCAAAAAGGCCTTGGAAAATGAGTTTTGGTGGGAAAAAGGGCAAAACTGCCCAGATTTTGCAACTGGCGCCACTAGCAATGGCGCCTTTGGCAAAAAAGGACTGGCGCCTCTGCTAGTGGCGCCAAACTTAAAGTTAAAACCAGAAAATTTCTGGTTCGAACAGCCGCGGCACTTTGGAGAAATTTCTGCAAATCCGAGAAGTTCTGCGTGAGACTTGACTTGAACCTTGAAGGGACACCTCTTGGAGACCACGAGTGATTACCGGAAGGAGACCAAGTCGCCGGAAAAGTCACCGGAGGAGAAGATTTCACCAAAGAACTTCCAAAGAGTGAGTTTTCAAATTTTGTTGATTTTGATGTGTAGAACTTCGTTTGAATCATGTGAATAGTGAAATTGATGTTTTGGTATGCTTTAAACATTTTGGTGATGTTGTTTTTGTATTTTGATAGTTGTTTGATTGAATTTAAATGATTTTTCATGATTATGCGAAGGGGGTTTTCTGCAAGAATAGGAAATTTGTTCCTACGGGCATGGGTATTGAGTTTTCTGGCTATGTTTTTGTGCAATGTGCCTTAGAAAAGTGTGTTTAACAACCGTATGAAATTTCGTATTTTTTGAAAACTCGGTGAATTTTTGATTTTTGAAAAATAGAAAAATATTTAGAAAATTAGGAAAATTAAGAAAACTTGAGAGATTGATGAAATTTGAAATTTAGAAAAATATTGGAATATTTTAGAAAACATTTGAAGTGATTTTGAGAAATTTTAGGATAACTTTGAAAACCATTGATTTATTGGAAAAATAAAACAAGTGTTTTGAAAATTTTGAAAAATTGAAGAGTGTCCGCGAGTGCGGATGTTATGTGATTGTAACGTTGTGGAGTGCACATTTTGTGTTTTGTGTTGATGTCATGGGTGTTGTAGGGGCCATTTTTAAATGGGACTCTGTCAAAATTTTTAGAAATTATGGAAAGAGTTAGAAAAAATTTTAGAAATAAAATATTTTTCATGGAAAAAGGCAGAGAATCCTTGAAATTTGATTTGACATTGGAAAATCGAAATGGGCATGCAGGAAATTTACTTTGACTTATCGTTCGAAGTCCTTTATTTGTTTTGTTTGTGTTAGGATGGTAGACGAGATTTTGAGTCGACTGAGAGCTTGGCACAGCAGCTACCCTCCGGATGAGCAGGACATCTTCCACCGGTCCTTTGGTCGGATAGCTTCACTTCTATTAGTGCGGCTCATTCTTGGGCTCATGAAGGCGGTGATTCCCTTCTAGCAGCCTGACTTGTCTCTTTTCTGCTTTAGGGAGTGCAAGCTTACCCCTACTCCTCACGACTATGGGTTTCTTCTTGGTTTCCGAGATGTTTCTGCTGATATTATGGGACCCCTCTTTTCAGATGGTTGTATTACAGTGGTTTCGTCCCAACTCGGATTCAGACGCGTAGTTCTTTCGTCTTCTTCTTTGCCCCAGTTTCCTTATGTCCCAGCAGAGTTCCTCTTTTCCCGTTTTGAGTTTCCCACGGGTATGCTAGTTCATTCAGGTGAGTGGCACACCTCCCAGGACTGGGCTGTTTCTTGTATGGTTGCCTTGGCCTTGCTTCTGCTGAACTTCTTGGTGTTCCCCCGAGAAGATGATTTAGTGGACTGTCAACTCTGTGCACCGCTGGCCTTGATCCGTAAGGGGCATTCCTATGCTCCTATGATTGTGGGGGAGACCTTCGTGAGTCTTACGAGATTCCAACAGACCCTTGATGTTCATTTCCGGGGATGCACTACTCTCTTCCAGCTCTGGGCGATTGGACACTTGTTTGTTGCACCTTTGTTCTAGCATACATGGTATCTTGCACTTGATCATATACACTCCTTGGCGAGATCTCAGGGTGCCATGGCAGATGAGGGGAGATTTCCGCAGACCATTGCATCTTGGGCTGACTACCTCCAGAGCATGAGGTCGGGCACTGTCCGGTGGTATTTAAGACTGGTCAGTAGGTATTGCTTGAGAGTTCGACCTTCCTGGAGGGCCTTCGTCTCCCTAGCAGGCTTACGGGGCATTGCCCCTTTCTTCGGTATTCGAGTTCTGCGACAGCTTAGTAGGAGTCAGGATATCCCTTATTTAGCATCTGTAGCTGAGTTTACTCTTGTCTTTAAGGCGTCGATCCCTAGAGCATTAGTGGAGAAAGTTATGGACACATGGAGATCTTTGCTTCTCACGTTGATGATGGTGGTCCCTTCTCTGTCATTCCCCCTGCAACTGAGGCCTATCATTATTGGCTTCGACGCTACGTGTTGGGTCCCAGTAGACTTAGGGATCTTCTCATTGAGACTCCTTTACCTCTCGTAGGGTATACCGACTTCTTGACTGCTATGATTGTTCAGGGGCGTCGTCACAGGCAGGAGAACTGTCGTCTGATACGGATGTTACATGACCGGTTGAGGATGAGAGACGCTGAGATAGTTTCACTGGAGAGACAGCTAGCATCAGCCAGATCAACACATGATGACCCACCTTTGGGTGCTACGAGGGTCTGCAGGCGACCACAAGGCGTTCTAGGCAGTTCTCCTTCCTTGGAGGGTGATGTGATGGATAGCTAGTCCTTGCGGGAGACTGTGGAGTCCCTTACTCAAGAGAGGGACATGCTTTTAGCCAGATGTGCGGACTATGAGCGAGGCCGGCCCGGGTCTTCTGCAGCTAGTACTTCTTCGAGCGCTCCTCTTGTGACTAGCGAGCTAGTGGATCCCTGCGTAGCTGATTCCTCCTCTGTTGACGACGGGGAGTGATATATTTTTGCCCCTCGCTCTTAGATTTGCTGATTTCTGCATTTATAGAAAAACATACTTTGTTTAGTGTTATGCCTCTTTTTATCTTATGAATTCATGACCTCTCGCATTTTTGGTATGACTTCCCTGCATGATTAGTATAGCAACAAATTTGGGAAAAATTAAATGAGAATTGCAGCTTAATGAAAAATAACTCCCTTTCGTTTGATTCTCTGACTCACTGATTGTCCCGCAAAAGGGATCCCTGCTTCCTTTAACCCTAACTGGGCTAAGCCAGAGAATGCCTTTCGAGACGCCTTTCGACTTTTACACTGTTGCTTTTATACCTTAACTTCTGGGGAATGCAATAGCTCGAGCTATTTCTTATATCTAAATCTCTTGCTCCCACCCCTTTTTTTTGTTTTTTTTGCTATTTTTACTACTAGTGCCCCTGAGGGTTTTCACCAGTCCCAGCTCTGTCATTTTTGCACCAAGGCACCGTTGCAGGTTTTCGCCAGGGTCGACAGTTTTGTATCTTGCCACATCCCTACCTTTTTACCTACGGCGCCCTTTCGAGTTTTCACCGCATCCTCGGGAAGCGCTTAACTTTTCTCTCTTCTTTCTCTCTCTTTCCTTAGCTTGGTCTCTGGTTTCTATTGAGAAGCTCCTAAATGCTACTTGCATCATTCTCCAGCCAATGGCATATTTTAGTAAGCTCATTTGGACTAATCAATTTAACTCTAATCTGAGAGGAATTTTAGGGTTTGTGGTGTAGGTTTTTATTTTTGAAAGAAAAGCAAAAGGCTCAAGCCTACCATCTACTAGTGATCACCATCAATAGTTTTTGGTTTAATGGCACTTTTTCTAGGTATTCCCATCTTTCTTTGGGTATCTCACCGCACGGCCCTTTTTTTTTTTTTTTTCCAATGATGTTAATACCAATGTTCGTGTGAACTCAAAGTAATACTTCAGGGGCTTTTCCACTTTTTTTTTCTTTTTATTTTTTTTTATGCATATCTCCAGTGCCTCTATTTTGACTTAACATGATCACTTTGTTGGGGAATGTTTTTCAAAAAAAGTGACCGGCACTAAGGATTTGACAAAGGTTATATATATGCATTTTAATTGGATAGAAAATGAAACGAGGGCCTCTCATCATTCTAAAATTAGATTGTTTAGTCCATAGAGCTTTACCCTTGAAAGACTACCTTATTGATTAGTGGAGGATGAAGAAAGTAGATTTTATTGCTTCCCCACAGAAACCAAAGGCCTAACTTTTGGAATCATATGTAGTAGTGCTTGACAGCATCTAAATTCAATGGGCTAGGGAATTCTTGGCCATCCATTTCCTTCAAAACGAGAGCTCCTCCAGACAGGACCCTTTTTACCACAAATGCCCCCTCATAGTTTGGAGCAAATTTCCCCTGTGCTGCCTCTTGGTGGGGGAACACCTTCTTGAGCACCAAATCTCCCGGTTGGAACGATCGAGGTCGTACTTTCTTATCAAACGCTCTGGCCATTCGCCTTCTGTAGCATTGAGCGTGATAAACTACAGCTAGCCACTTCTCATCTAGCAAATAGAGTTAGGCATACCAGTCTTTAATCCATTCTGCTTCATCTAGTTTGGTTTCTATTAAGATCCGTAAAGAAGGAATCTCAATCTCAATAGGGATGACCGCCTCGGTGCCGTAGACCAGCTCGAAAGGGGTACTTCTGGTGGAGACCCTTATAGTAGTTCGGTAAGCCATCAATGTAAAAAGAAGCTTCTCATGCCAATCTCTGTAGTTGTTAATCATTTTTTAGAGTATTCTCTTAATGTTCTTGTTGGCTGCTTCTACTGCTCCATTCATCTGAGGCCGGTAGGTGACCAAATTTCGATGTGTAATACGAAATATTTGGCATAGCTTTGACATCAACTCGTTGTTCAGATTGGAAGTATTATCGGTAATGAGTGACTCCGGAATCCCATACCAGCAAATGATATGATTTTTTATGAACCTTTCCACGACCCTTTTAGTGACATGAACATAAGAAACGGCTTCTACCCATTTAGTGAAATAATCAATGGCGACCAGGATGAAGCGATGGCCGTTGGAAGCTTTAGGAGTGATTGGACCAATCATATCTATCCCCCACATAGAAAAAGGCCATGGCGCTGGCATAGAGTGGAGCTCAATCGGTGGTGCTTTGATCTTATCCCTGTATATCTGACATTTGTGGCACCGAAGAACATATCTAATGCAATCCGACTCCATTGTTGACCAGTAATACCCTGTCCGGAGAATCTTCTTTGCAAGCGTGTGGCCATTCATGTGGGGACCGCAAATTCCCTCGTGCACTTCCTCCATAATGACTTTGGCTTCGGCAGTATTGACACATCTTAGAGGTCCGAACCATGATCTCCTGAAAAGCTCATTTCCAGCCATGAAGTAGTGTCTCACCAAACAACAAATGGTCTTCTTATCGCATTATGTTGCTGCATCGGGGAACGTCCTAGCTTGGATATACCTCTGGATGTCATAAAACCATGGTTTCTCATGGGGTTCAATAGTTGTGTGCAGGCAGTAGGAGGGGACATCCCTGGTAAAGATCTGTAGGGGTTATTTCAGTGCCCCTGTCGACCTTGATTGCTGCAGTTGACGTAGCCAAGGCATCGGCAAAGCTGTTCTCTGTTTGGGGTACGTGACGAAAATCCACGCTTTTGAATAGCTGACACAAATCTTTGACCTGTTGATGATACGGGGAAAGTTTGGCATCTCAAGTTTGGAACACGTCCTTGGATTGTTGAATGACCAGATCTGAATCGCTGAGAACAACCAATTCATCAATCTTCATCTTTCATGCCAATCTTAATCCCAGGATGCAAGCCTCATATTCGGCGATGTTATTGGTGCAGAGTTCAAGTTGTAGCTTAACCACAATACGATAATGACTGCCTGTTCTTGACACTACTACTGCCCCAATGCCGGCTCCCCTTTTGTTAGCGGCGCCGTTGAAAAACGTCCTTCACCTGATTGGTTCTTGCTCTTTAGATGCACCATCAACGCATAGTATATTTTCATCAGGAAATTGGGGCTCCATGGATTGATAATCATCAATGGGGTTCTCGGCCAAATAATTAGCTATCACCTACCCCTTGACTGCTTTACGGGTAGTGAATACAATGTCGAATTCTGACAAGATCATGTGCCATCGAGCAATTCTGCTAGACAAGGTTGGTTTCTCGAATATATACTTGAGGGGATCCATTTGTGAGATGAGGAAGGTGGTATGATAGAGCATGTAGTGTCGAAGCCTGTGAGCTGCCCAGGCTAATGCGCAGCAGGTTTTCTCGAGATCATAATACTTCGCTTCATACAGCATAAATTTCTTGCTGAGATAGTAAATGGCTTGCTCTTTTCTTCCCATTTCATCATGTTGCCCCAGGACACATCCCATAGAAGTATCTAACACTGACATGTACATCAGCAAAGGATGTCCCGGGGTTGGTGCCACTAGGATAGGGGGATTTTGAAGATATTCTTTAATTTTCTCAAACACTATTTGACAGTTATCATCCCACTCTTTTGGAGCGTCTTTCTTAAGGAGCTTGAAAATAGGTTCGCACAGGTGGGTTATTTGGGCGATGAACCTACTAATAAAGTTCAACTTTCCTAGAAAAGATCGAACCTCCTTTTCCCCTTTTGGTGTAGGCATTTAAACAATGGACTTTACTTTGGCGGGATCAACCTCTATCCCCTTTTCATTAACTATAAATCCCAACAATTTCCCTGAAGATACTCCGAATGTGCATTTGGCCGGATTTAGCTTCAGCTGATATCTACTGAGACGATCAAACACCCTCCGCAAGTTGAACAGGTGGTCTCTCCGCTGCTTGGACTTAACGATCATGCCATTCACATAGATCTCTACTTCCCGATGCATCATGTCATGGAATAAAGTTACCATGGCTTTTTGGTAGGTTGCCCCTGCATTGCGAAGTCCGAATGGCATGACTTTATAACAGTATACTCCTAGGGGGTAATGAAAGCAGTCTTTTCCCGATCCTCCTCAACTAGCTTGATCTGATTATATCCTGAAAAACCGTCTATAAAGGAAAACATTCCATGACCAGCTGTGTTGTCAACAAGCAAGTCTATGTGTGGGAGAGGAAAATCATCCTTTGGACTGGCCTTGTTGAGGTCCCGAAAGTCAATACACATCCGCACCTTGCCATCTTTCTTAGGTACCGGGACAATATTAGCCAGCCATTGGGGATACTCTACTACTTGCAAGAATCCTACCTGGAGTTATTTGATCACCTCCTCTCTGATCTTCAGGCTCCATTCAGGCTTCAATCTTCTTAGCTTCTGCTTAAAGGGTTTCATCTACGGGTCCAAGGGTAGTCTATGTTCCACAATGGATTCATCGAGTCCGGGCATGTCCTGATAGGACCATGTGAAAACATCCAAGTATGCACGCAAAAGTTCCAACAATTCTTTGCGCTGCCATTGATCTAGGCCTGTACCGATTCTGAGCTCTTTCGGATCCCCCTCATTTCCCAAATTAACGATTTTCGTTTCCTCAATGTTTGGGGTATTACGATTCTCATGTCTTTCTATTTGTTTCCGAATTTCCTCTAGCACCTCCTCTGTAAAATTTACATCTTCTTCAATTCCCAGTTGTTGGTAATCCAACTCGGTGTTCAAGTCATCATTTATCAAGATTGGCATTCCCCGGATTAGCTGAGTAAGATATCGGAAGCAAAGGTCCCTGGCATGGAAAATAGTGTATAATAAATCAAACAAGAAAGGAATATTATTTTTCATTGATAACTTAATTTTAAAAAGTTAAGACAAATAAATTAAAAAGGACAAAGTTTGTTTATAGCGAATCAGTTGCTCTAGGATCTCGCTCTAATAGGCTTTGTGCCGAAACTTGCGAGCACGGATGATGTCTCTGGTGGCCTAATTATGCAACTTTTTGCCTGGCAACATCGCTCGAATGGATCCATCTTGGGTTACCCCGATATTGGTTGTCACGATGGGAGCTTCTTCTTGGACTTTTCTCTTCTTCCTACTTAATATAAGTATTCCTTCCTCCAAGTCCAACTGCTTGAATTGATCTGAGAGTTCCACGACAGCTTTCTTATCAGCCTTCTTCTTTGGCGCTGCTTCTATTTTCTCCTTTCTTGTGGGTTCATAAGCCAACCCAAAGGTGGGTTCAGCCAATGGTATTTCTATAATTTCAGATCTTCCTTGTAAATATCTCCCTAAGCCTTTGCCCGGATGGAAGCCATTCGCTTTAAAATACTGTACTACCATCTAAGAGTTCCTCAAATATTTTGGCTCCACTTGATCTTCTTTTTGCACAACAGTGATATATTCGAATGATTGAAAACAGGAGGGCAGTTCAGTGTCGGATGCGATAATATCAGCCTTGTACACAACAAGCTCCTTTTCAGCGAAAATAGAGATTAGCTTGGAGCCCATGATGAACTTGACTTTCAGATGAAGGCTAGAAGGAATCGCGCCCACCGAATGGATCCAGGGCCTTCCTAACAGCAAATTATAGATAGCCGAAACGTGTAAGACTTGGAATTTAATTGTGAAGGTTACCGGTCCTATCTCAACAGGCATTTCAATTTCCCCCATGGCTTCCCTTCGAGAACTATCAAAGGCACGGATGATCATACCACTATTTTTCAAATAGGTTTGGTCCATTCCCAGCCTTTCTAAGGTAGAATACGGGCATACGTTTAAAGCCGACCCATTATCTATCTATACTTTGGCTACCATCTTCCCTCTTGTCCTTACAGCGATATGCAAAGCCCGGTATGGCCTGTTCCATCAGCAGGAATCTCGTCATCAAAGAAGGTGATGATGTTTGGGGCCATACTGACACTCACCATGTCATGTAGATTATCTGGCGTGAAACTCTCAGGCACATAAGCGTCCTTGAGGATCTTTATTAAAGCATTCCGATGCATTTCAGAAGTGAGTAGCAAACCCAACATCGAAATATGGGTTGGGGCTTTCCTAAGCTGTTTCATGATATCGTAATCAACCTTTCCTAAAGCTTTGGTGAATTCTGACATCTCCTGATCTGTTGGTTGATTGGAGCACTCTCCTTCTTTATCCTTCTCCTTCCTTTTTCTTTCCACTTCAACAGAGGTGTAAAGGCGCCATGACCGAATCATCCCTCCTATTTCTGTTACGGGCTCTCCAGTGCCCTTGTCAGGTGGGTAATTCCATGGGACGTCATGAAGACTGGGTATTGGCATTTAGGCTATGGTGGGAAGAGTTATCCTTGGATTTATGAGCAAAGGGATTGCCACAGGTGAAGGGTTGGTGAGGACGGGTAGAGTGGTGGGCACAATCGGCTTTTTTGGCAAGACTAAAGGCAGCTTTGGTCGTATGTCTCCTTGGTTGTTGGTTTGAGGTTCAGGTCGAGCCATACCGATCATGGGTTCAGGTTCGAATAATGTAGTAAGGACAAGGTGATAATGGGAAGGGTCCAGTAAGGCTCCTATGGTTAGGTTCAAGTCGGGTTGATAAGATTGGGTGGTTAGGAAGGGATGATCTGGGTATTCGGGCTTCTCTAAGGCAGGAATTGTCCCTTTTGAGATTGCGGTGAGTGGGTTATGTAAGCACCCTATTTTTTACCGCTCGGCAGTCTACACTCCGTCTAGACTTGTTTTCAAATCATTATGGGAGTATTCCAATCGAAACCGATTTTTCTAAGTCCAAATCCCGTCTATCCATCGCTTGTGGGCCCACCATGCCCAAATAGAGGCAAAATGACCAAAATGCCCTTTGGGGGCATTGTTTATTTCCAATTCAAACTCCAACCCCTCTCTCAAGACAGTTTATTCCTCGAGACGGTTCCATCCAGGCACGTCTTTTCGAAGACGGTAAGATCCATTTCCAATCCCTCTCTCAGGACAGTTTATTCCTCAAGACAGTTCCAATCCAGGCACGTCTTTTTTAAGATGATAAGACCCCTTTCCAATCCCTCTCTCGAGACAATTTATTCCTCGAGACGGTTCCAATATAGGCAGGTCTTCTCAGAGACGATATGACCCCTTTCCAATCCCTCTCTCGGGACAGTTTATTCCTCGAGACGATTCCAAATTAGGCACGTCTTTTCGAAGGCGGTAAGACCCATTTCCAATCCCTCTCTCAAGACAGTTTATTCCTTGAGATGGTTCCAAATCAGGGACGTCTTTTTGAAGGCGGTAAGACCCCTTTCCAATCCCTCTCTCGAGACAGTTTATTCCTCGAGATAGTTTCAACTCAGGCACGTCTTTTCGAAGGTGGTAAGACCCCTTTCCAATCCCTCTCTCGAGACAGTTTATTCCTCGAGACGGTCCGAGTAGCGAAACTACTCACAAAACCGTTAGAGTAGCGGAAATACTCACAAATAGGTCGATATAGGGAATTGCCAACAAACCCTTGTGTCACGACGACTGCCATTAAAGTGGCGAAAACACTTAAAGCCCAGTCAGCAACAGTGTCTGTTAGCCCGTTTCGGTGAAAAATGACCAAACTGCCCTTTGGACCTTTTCCGAGACTTTCCGGTCAAGATGACCATTTTGCCCTCAGGCATCCGAACGCCCCGGGAACCACACCGGCTCTGGGTATCAAACCGGTAACCTCCCGAGAATACTTCTTATAGTATTCTCAATCCTCCTCCACCTTTCTGGATCATTCCGAGTCTATTCCGGCCAACCAGGTACAAAATGACCGTTTTGCCCCTAGTGGGTCGGTCTCCTTTTTCGACCACACCGGCTCTGGGTATCAAACCGGTAATCCTTTTGAGACTGCTTTTTATAGTGTTCCCAACCTCCCTTTACCTTTCTGGATCATTCCGAGTCGGTTCCGGCAAACCCGGTGCGAAATGACCGTTTTGCCCCTAGTGGGCTGGTCTCCTTTTCTGACCACACCGGCTCTGGGTATCAAACCGGCAACCTCTGGGAACATTCTGAATAATGTTTCCAAATCCCAAGTCTTCTTCCGGGACAGTCCGAGTCTGTCCCAACAGTTTCCCGGTCCGATTGACCGTTTTGCCCCTAAAGGCCCGGTCAACCTTTCTGACCCATCTTATCCTCATTTCTCAAGTCAAATACCTCCGGGATATTATTTTAAGTGTTCATGCTCTTTTATGGCGTTCTGGGTCACTCCCGGCTCCTTTAAATCATTCCCCGACTTTTCAGAGTCACTCCTACTGAAGCCAGGCTAAAAATTGCATGGTAATCACTAGTACAGGTGCCCAAATCTAGTCAAAGATACGTTGCTTGCTGACCTTAAACATTTCCTAAATGGCTGGCACCACTAGTAGTGGCGCCAAACCAAAAAATGGCCTAGCGCCAGTGTAAAATTTGGCCTAGCGCCACTACAACAGGCGCCAGTATTGTCCAACCTCTATAAATACAGAGCCTCCTCCAACGTGAAAAGGATCTGCAAACCTAACCTAAAAATCATATAATTCGATATACAGAGCTCAAGCACGTCCTAAACCCTAGCTTCCCTAGGTTTTCCAAACCCTAGCCACCATACACTAAACCCTAGTCGCCTATACACCCCCATACACTCATACACTAACCTTCAACCCTCCTTTGAAGACCTGAAGAGCTGTAATCTAAAGCTTGAAGACAACTCTTGAAGATTGAAGACGAAGATCAAGACGAAGACCGAAGAAAGCAAGGCGCGCAAAATAAACAAGATACAAGGTGGGTTCTCCATTTAAATTTCTGCACTTCCCCCTCTCTCTTCTCTCTACTAACCCACTTGAGTTTTCTCTATTTTAATCCCCCCCGTTCTTTGCATGCTTGAAACAAGGGAATTTCCGGTCCATGTGTAGGATTGGGCTATTGGAGAGTCACCGTGTCGGGGGCTTTCTTCTAGTCTAACCAGAGACCACGTGGGTCCGACCCCCTTGATTATGTGATGAAGCCTTAGCCTTGTATGTTCACGACCCCAAAATTGCATTGTGCATATCATGATCTTGCATCTTCCAAAAACCGTTTTCAAAGTTGTTTTTTAAATCGTTTTCAAACCTGTTTTCAAAATTGCGTCAAAATCTCTTTTTCAAAATCTGTTTCCAAAATCACAATACTAGGGAGATTCTAGCCTTTCCATGGCTAGGGTTGCTTTAGGAAAGTGTTACATTAAAAGCGACCAATATGGTCCATATTTTCAAATCTTGTTGTTTTCAAAACCGCTTTCTTAAAGTGGTTTTAGCCTCTTATGGTTAGAATCGCTTTAGGAAAGTGAGACGTTTTTACACCTTCTAAAAACTCTCTTTTCAAAAATCTCTTCCTAAAAATTTCTTTTTCAATGTATTTTCCTAAAACTCTCCTTCCCAAAGTTGTTTTCAAAAAATTCCCTCCAAAAACCTATTTTTCAAAACCTCCTTTTTCAATTTCTTTCCAAAATGCTCTCTTCAAAGTCCACTTTCCAAAAACGTTCCCTATGTCTCTTTCCTAGAAAAACTCTCTCCAAAAATCTTTCCAAAAACTCTCTTTCCCAAAATCTCCCTTCTAGAAACTCCCCTCTACGATTTTTCTTCCAAAAACTTGTTTCCAAAAACACACTTTCCAAAAACTCCTTCTCTTTAAAATCTTTTTCCAAAAACTCTATCTTCAAATTTACTTTCCAAAAACTCCTCCCTAGGATTTCCTTCTAGAAAACCTTCGTTTCCAAAAACGCACTTTCCAAAAATCCTCTCTCCTTAGAGCCCAAGTCAAGCCCTAGAACCCACGATTAGGAAACCCTAATTTTCTTTCCAAAAGCATGATTTTCAAACTTTGCCCCAAACCTAGGTTTCCAAAACCTCTTGTTTTCTACATCAAAACTATACATGTTTCCAAAACCTATTTTCTACGTCAAAACTATAGTTTTCCAAATCTAGGGTTTCTAGAATCTCCCTTTCCAAATCTTATCTTCCCTTTAGAAAATCAAATCAAATATTCCCGTTTAGGAAACCAAATCCAATCCTCCGTTTTTGGAAATGAAATCAAATACTTCTTTTTTAAAAAAAAAAACAAAATCTAATCCCTTCCTAATCCAAATCTTTCCTCATTCAAATCCTTCCTAACCCTCCACTTTCCTAAACCTTAAGTTTTCAAAACTTGAACATAAAAATCTTTTCTAAATTTTAAAACTAAACTTTCAAATCTTTCCTAATTCAACCTTTTCCTAATTCTACCTTCTTTCCAAATCTTAACTTTTCAAACCTAAGTTTTCAAAGTTTTCTTAAACTCAAACCTTTCCTAATCTCAAGATTTTTTAAAACCCTAAAACTTTCTAAATCCTAAACTTCTAAATTTCGAATCTTTCCAAATTCAAAGTTTCCCAAATTCAAAACTTTCTTAAGTTAAATCTTTCTAAACTTCCAAACTTTCTAAATTCTAAACTTTCCAAAACTTCAACATCTTTCCAAATCTAAGACTTTTCTAAACTCAAAACGTTCCTAATTCAAAACATTTCTAAATTCAACACTTTCCTATTTCAAAACCTTTCTTAAAACGATACTTTCCAATTTTCAAAACTTCCCTATTTCAAAAACTTTCCAATTTTCAAAACTTCCCTATTTCAAAAATTCTCCTAATTTGAAAATTTTCCTAATTCAAAACTTTCCTAATTTCGAAACTTTCCAAAAATGAAACTTTCCTAATTCGAAACTTTCCTAAATCGAACCTTTCCTAATTCAAACATTTCCTAAATCTAATTTTTTCTAAACCTTCAAAGTCGAGTCAAATATTTACTAAGTCTCTTTCCTAAGTCTAGGTTTCCTAAAACCAAGTCTTTCCAAAATCAATCTTTCCAAAGCAAGTCCAATCTTCTCAATTTCAATTTCCAATCTCCTCTTCTAATCTCAAATCAAATCCAATTTTCAATTCAATCTTTTTCTAACAATCCAACCTTCTATTTTCAATCGGACTCTGGTTCGAACTACGACTAACCTGATTCCTCCAAAAGGATACGTAGGCAACCTTCATAGGTGCGATCACAATTTCTTTCAAATTTCAAATTCCACAATTTCTTTCAAATTTCAAAATCCACAATTTCTTTCAAATTTCAAATTTCAAAATCTTTCCAAATCTCTAATCTATTTTCAAATTTCCAATTTCAAATTTCTATTTTCAATCTTCAATTTCGATTTCCAAAATCTTGTTTTCAAATTCAAACTTCCATCTCTTTCTTTTCAAATCAAATCAAATCAAATTCTTTTCAAATCTATTTCCAAATTAACTCTCTTCTATTTCACTTGCATATCATGCATCATGTTTTTCTAAACATTATTTTTCAAAGTGGATAGGATTGGTCAATAATTAGTTGAAGACTCTCATAGATGAATCTAAGGTAGATTGATATGTAGGTACCGAAAGGGCGGGGTAGGGTGATGGCTTAGTGCGTCTTCCCTACACGTAACCAACATCCGAACCTAGAATCACTGTTTTCATAGACTAAAAAGGAGTTATTTTTCAAAAAGGGCTAAATATTTTTCAAAGGTTGCCAAACAACCTGTTTTCTTAAAAGCCCTCTTTTGAGGAAATATTTTCAAAATCCTTTTCCAAAAACTCTAAGTGTAGTCTTCGGATTATTCTTAGTTTTTAGGTGACCTAACTCACCTTAATCAAGTTAGGTGGCGACTCCAAATCTTTTCTAAAAGCCCTTTTTTCAAACCAATTTTTCAATTCAAACTTAGTCACACTCATTCTTCTAGGAGGGTGAGTTCTAACGAGAGAGTATAGCATTTTTCCTGCTTGTGTTAATATTCCTCGAGCGCGAAAAATCTGGGTGCGACAGCTGGCGACTCCGCTGGGGACACTTAGAGGATTAGGCTGTAGTCAAGTCTCTTTACCCTTTACCCATGTAGAGTCTTCAATTAACGTGGTTCAATCCTATTCACTTTAAATTTTCAAAACTACATTTTCAAAATTGTTTTCAAAAAACATGCATTTATTCATATTATCTTGTATTATGTTTGTCATCCACATACTAACACTTGCATCTTTGTTTTGTAGGTACACATTTTGTTTAAATTTTATTAACTGCTTTGCATGAATGTGATGTACAGGATGAATGGGAGTTGTTGGGCCCTTTCCTCCACTTTTAAAAATCGCACACACACTGCATGTGCACTTGCATTCTACATACTTGCATACCCTGATATGTCCTTTCTAGTTAGAAAGGGGGAACAGTATATTGGTTGTGGGCAAGATGCTGTGTCAGTTTCTTTGCCTACGGCCTCTTAATGGTTTCCTCGCTTGGATCACCAACCGATCATGGCACCACCTCGAGGAGTGGGCCTAGGTTTGAAGATCCGGGGACCGAGCCCTTCTAGGATGCATTAGTCAACCTTCAACCTCATACTCATATAAACACCATGCAGAGCCGAACCTCTGCTGGATTTAAGATACGAGCACCGTTTTCAAAATCACGGAGGAAAGGGCGACTACTCTCACTTTCATTTATACTTGTCTATTCCTGCTGTTATACTGATTGTATTTATACTGTTATAATGACTGTTTAACTGTTCATGCATGCACGTCTACCTTACTATTGCATTCTCTCTACTTATACTCTTTGCATACCCATGTTCATGCATTCCATATTCCATGTCAAGACAAGAGTTCCAAGTAATTCAAGTCACTGCATTCTCATGCATATGATCAACCCATTGAGAGTGATACCAAAGTCACTCTCCCTTGCATTAAACTTACCCAAACCCTAAGGGTTCCCACGTAACCCTAAGGGACTCATGGCAAGCACACCAATTCATTTCATAAGAGGGGCCCCAATCCCTCTATACTCACGGAGATAGGTCTGCCAAGAAGACAAGGGGCAATCAATCAACAATGTCTCTCAGCAACCTCCTCGACAGCAAATCCAACGAAGGCGGGTCCGAAGACTCAAGAATAGTTTAGGTTTTCCCTTTGTAAAAGTAGATAGGTGGAAGTCCAAAGGAAAATGTCCCCCCTCCCCTTATTAAAATGTATTTCAATTCTTTTGTATCTCAAATCCAAAATTTAATGTACTTCTTTATTTTTATGAATGAATGCATGGATGATTGAAGGTTCCTACCTGACGGTAAGGTGTCTGCAAACAGGGGCAAATCCCCTATCTCCAAGAATGGGCCAATACATCATGCTAGTTTCCCTCCTAAAGAGGGGCACCCTAGAACATGCATTGCATAAAGCTTTCTAAAAAACCAAAAACTGACTTGGGACTTGTGTTTTGTCTTTTTCTTTTTGCCCCTTCTATTTCTATTTACAGAAGTCACCTTACACTGAGTCAACATTGCTCCCAAGAAAGCGCAACATCAACCTAGGGATCCCATTATTACCCGGCAAAGAGCATCACTGATGGCTGCTAACGCTGAAGAATCTTCTCAGGTCTCTCGAGAGGAAGTCAACGAAATGAGGACTAAGATGGATGAGATGCTCAAACTCATTCAAACTCTGGCCATGAAGGATGCTACTGCAGTCCCGTCATCATCCATGACTTCATCCAAGGACCTTGAACCCGCTAATCCAAGGATCATGCTTCAGTCTGACAATGCTAGGAGGACTAAGGAAGATGCCAAAGGGGTCAACGCTGAAGAAGAAGAGACCATATTGCTTTCACCCGTCATAAAGAAGGCCCCTCTAGACCCTCTCAGTCTGAAAATCCAAGGGTTGGAGCATTCATTGCGAAGTCTCCATGGCCACGATGCTTACGGGTTCACTTCCTATGATGAACTCTGTTTCTTCCCTGATCATCTGAGACCTGCTAAGTTTAAAATGCCTAACTTCCAGAAGTACGACGGTACCGGTAACCCCGTTGCTCATTTTCGTCTATATGCTGGAGCGCTTAGTGGACATGGCAACAACCTGAAGCTCCTTATGCAGTTATTCCAACACAGCCTCATAGGGTTGGCTCTGCAATGGTTGGCTCGTTTGGATTTAAGGAAAATCACAACCTAGATGGAGCTAGTTAATGCGTTCAAAGCCCAATACCACCACAACATCGACCTCACTTCTGATCGATGGTCCTTGATGACAATGAGCAAGGGTGAGAAGGAGAGCTTTAAAACCTATGCCCTAAGATAGAAGGAGGCCGCTGCACAAGTAAACCCCCCGCTGGAGGAGAAGGAGTATGTACAACTATTTGTGCATACTTTTCAAGGTATATTCTACGATAAGCTTTGCACAAGCATGGGAAAAAGCTTCTCCCAGCTTATCATGCAGGGAGAGATCATAGAAAACAGCCTCAAGACAGGAAGAATCATAGATCCCTATGCCAAGACCGGAGAAAATACTGCCAACATGGCCAAGAAGGTGGCTACTATAAGGGGCACGATCAGGAAGGAAAATGAAGTGTTCGCTATTCTGCCTAGCCAACCACCCCAATACCGACCCCCGTCCAATCATCCCAAGTCCTGCCCTTGCCCACCTTGACCATGCCTGCTCCAACCCCTAACTATGGCCCCGTTGGGGCACGACCCAACTTTAATAGACCTGCTAGATGCATTTGTACCTTCGACGCCTTAGCCTGCACCCAAACTGAGGCATACCATAGTCTTCTGAAGAACAACATCTTGAAGCCTATACCTGCTCGCCCGTTGCCAAGCCCTCTGCCCTCGACCTTTAATGCCGCTCTTACATGTGAATATCATTCAGGTGGCTAGGGGCACGACACTGAAAGTTGCTTTGCTCTCAAGCACAAGATCCAAGACCTGATTGACAATAAGACCATTGATCTGTAGCCGGTAAAACCTGCTCCCACTCCTAATGTGACCGCTAACCCTCTGCCGGATCACACCGTCAATATGATACTAGTAGAGATGGAAGGCGAGGGAGAAATTGACGAGCTCAAGGCCGAAGGTTATGAGAGCGATTGGGAGGCCGATGAAGAAAGTGACTGGAAGAAAGATCTCCCACTATGCCCAATTTATCCCTATGACCCTGGTGAGGTGCCTGATGCTTCTAACTAGCCCATTGAGGAGCCAATGTTGCCGAAGGAAGAACACATCGAAAGCATAACTGCCGATGGGTGGGGTGATGAATTTCTACACCCGAAGTATGCCGCAGCTGAAAGTCACTTGCCGGAAAACCCTTGACCCGTAACTGAGTACAACTATGAAGACATGGGTTGGGGACTGGAGGAGTCAAGAGAACAAGCAAAGCCATTAGAATTGGAAGGGGGTGAGCTGGTCATCCTGTTTACAGAAGAACCCGCTGCACAGAACAAGAAGGAGGTTGACAACCGTATCAACAGTGTCGACGTCTGGGGAGCTCTAGGAGAAGCCTTTGCTTGTCTCGCCTTAACCGAGGATCTGGGTCGCAAATGGAGCATAAAAAATGTGGGAATTGTCCCAAAGCCGTACTAAAAGGGATTCTTTGCACAAGCGTACAAGAAAGGGGTGTCGTCACCCACTTTCTTTCTATCCCTTTTACTTCCTGTCTTTAAATTAATGTTTTGCATTCTCTCAACTGCTTAAGGACTGTATGCTTTCCATAAAAATGATAACAATAATCAAATGACAGTTTTTTATTCCATTATTGTTGTCTTGTCTTCCCTGGGGAATAGTGACTACTTTCTACGCAAGAGGCATGGTTTATCTTATGGAATGATCCAACTTGAAAGGATAATAGCATGAGTTAACCACTTGCCAAATGGTCAGCTTCCAGAGAGAGAAGATAAAGATGAGTGAGGATACTACCCCAAAGGCAGCACTTGCAAGACTCTGAGGCTAAGCGATGTGTGGCCAGTTTATCGAAATAAAGAGGAGCCATCTTTCATTCCCCCACGTATAAAGAATAAATAACTAAATAAATGACTAAATGTGCTCATATTCCCTTTGCTTAACCCCTAGTGCCCGCGGAAAGCGAAAATTTTCTTTGTCAACCCTGATCCAAGATTTTCCTTCCCATACTGGGGCAACATTAGCTTGAGACTCTAGGAATGGTATCCACCCCTGCTGTGCTAAGGCAACAATGAAAGCTCTATAGATTAAGCAATCTAATTCAAAGTGAAGAGAGGCCCTCATTTCATTTCCCAAACAGTCAAAAGAAACCCCTTGCCAAACCCGTTGAGCCACTTATCCTTTCTTAATAAAACCCCAACCTAGGGATCACCGCCCACACTGGGTATATTGAACTACCAAGGGAAAAGGTTTAAAGGAAAAGGGTTAAAGAATTGTTTCGTTTCATAAAAGAAAAAAAAAAGAAATAGAACAAAAAAACAAAGGAAAGGAGTTGCCAAGGGGCAACAGGCCAAAAAAAAAAAATCCTTTAAGGAAAGGCCTGAAGAAAATCATGATTGGGTCATCTTCAAAGGCATAATGAGAAGATCAAATGAGAAGAAACTCATGTTTATCTCAAAAAGTCTATAGAAAGGGTGACAGAAAAAGGGTCATTTTCACCCTGAGAAGTATATGGTAAAAAGCAAGAAGGAAATTTAAAGACGATCCTAGGTTACAAGGAAACCCAGTAGAAACAATAGGTTTGAGCCTTTACCCTTTCTTGCAAAACCCGGAAACCATGGCCTACATCATAACCCTACTAAAGTCCCCTCTGATTGAAAGCAGATTGCTTGATCTAAATGAGCTAGATACGCTACCAAAGCTAAAGAAGGATACTAATCCTACTGAAAAGTAGTCAAGGATGGTATGGATCTAAACCCTATTGAAAACAACATCAAATTTGAGCCTGCATATCCCGCTGTTTCTAAAACCCCATAACCTAGCCTATATTACGGTCCTAAACAAAGTCTCCTCGGATTGAAATGACTGGCCACTTATCGCTTTGCCAAAGGTCAGGTAAGCTGTTGCTAAAACCCCAAGAGTTGAGAGTCTCAACCCAATAACCATACACACTAACCCTAAGACAGAAAGTGGGAGGTGATCAAAAGGTTAAGAAAGGTGCGAAGTGCTATCATTCAATCAAAGTAGGGTTGGGCCAGAAGAGAGGCTAAATCCCCAAGGAGGACGGAGTTACCATTCCCAGGACTATAAGTCTAACAGCACCTTGTGTCATTCTATTAACATATTTCTAACCTGTGCATATGTGTAAAAAAAAATTAAGATGAAAAAAAAATCAGCATAAGCTTTGCACACATAGGATATAACTCCCTGTAGAAATAAGAGTCATCAACAACAACTCATGTAATAGATATCTAACATCATCATACATCACATGCATCTGATCCTATGTCTAGCCATAAAGATCATAAATGTATCTGTCTATCCATGCATCTAAGTACCATAAATATCTATTTTTGTACAAGATATCAGAATAAAACTATCTAACATAAATATAACTCAGGGACAAGGGGCATCTATCACAGGTCGAAGTCGATGTCATCTGGAACAAAATCCCCGAAGCCCGGCATCGGAGGAGGTGGATAACTACTTGAAGCACCACCATCCAACAAGGAAGATAGAACCGAAATCAGCTGCATACAAAAGGAACTAAGCAACAGCAGAGCAAGAAGTAGCAAAGAAAGAATAACATACCCCCCCCCCCCCAACGCCCATCTGAGATAATTGAGCTGTCAGGGAAGCTACCTCGGCCTGGTACTGATCCCGCTCCATCTGGTACTGATCTCTCTAGTCTCTCACAGCAGTAAACTCAGCCTGGGGCACATATCCTCCAGCTCGGCGCCACAAGTCAACCACCTCCTGGCCAACAGTGTACTAGTCGACCACCACCTCAAACCGGGTGAAGACACCGACCGAATGAGCCCCAAAGTGCACAGTATAATCTGTATCCGAAGGAAGCAAGAACTCGGCACCTGGCTGACGCTCCTAATAAGGGATAGATAGGCACTCCCGCCACCAAGGCCCTAAACATATACTCTAGCAAAGCTCCTGCTGATCGGAACTCCTCATGAAATTGCCGCCAGTGTCACCCTACAAGATAAGACTCCTAAGTGTCATCACTGAGAAAGGCAGCTCTCGATAGGGACAATGGGACCAAGTACCGGACTATCTCATAATGGACTGATCCAATGAAGGGCCGCCAGGTCACATCCCTCGCCTCAATCAGCTCTAAGTTAGCCTGGAGCGTCACGAAGTCAGTAATCTCTGATCACTGGGCTACCCGGTCACGAGCCCACCTCAAAGCACGAGGATAGAGGTCATCCTCAACGACTGTAGGGCGACGCACCGACAGGTACTTGTAACTCCACCAAACAAGGAAAGGCTAGAAGCTAGTCATGTTGCCCCAGCGAGAAGAAGTTCAAACCTGCATCGACTGAAGAAAGCAGCCGAAAGAAAAAGACCCCCAATCCAGCTCAGATAAGGCTTCAAGATCGGCTACTATACTCACCAAACGGCACGGCACGAGTGACTTGTTGTTGTTGCAGAAACAGCTAAAGATGATATACAACACAAGTCGCCGTCTCATGATATCCCCCCTGGCAGGCGATGGCTCAGTAGCAAAAGTGCGGTCATCTTGACTGATCCACGAGACTGGGAAGGCAGAACGCTCATGAGGAGGCAAGTCTAACAGTAAACAAGCCTCATCCCTATTGACTAGATGCAGGGTGATCCGTCGGCCGACAAAGGAGAGCCCTGTAATAATCGCCCAATCCAAAGGAGTGGGACCTAACTCGAAGCCGACAAAATGAAAGGTCCCGGTCTCCCCGAACCACCTCTCAACAAGTGCCAATACCAAATGCCGGTTCAGGCGGTTAGCCTGTAATCCCATAAAGGCGCCAAATCCGATCTCTGCCAAGAAGGCACGATATGATAGGGGCGCCCGCTGCATGATCACAAAAACCTGATGAACAGCCCCTCTAAAAGTTGTATGTACCCGCAGAGGTGGCAAATGTTGTCTAGAATACGCGCTGGGGTGATAGGCAAGATCACCGAATGGTGGGACGTTCGGTATTTGCAGATCTCCCAAGTCGGCATCCATCTACCTATGCCTGGAAGAAGCTCTCCCATAACCGGTCACCTGATCCCCAGGGCCCAGCCTAGTACCTCCTCCTCAGCATCAACCTCCTCGGCGAAAGCCTGATCAACCGGAGGAAAGGGGTCAAGAGGTAGCCAATTCCCCTGCCCACTCTGACTAGAGAAGGATCGTCCAGTAGATCGTCGACTACCTCTAGATCGACTAGAGCCACCAGTAGAATCTGTCCGGGCCGCCTTCCCCGAGCGGCATCTCCTCTCAGAACCGTCATCACTCGCGTCTGCCATATTGAAAAAGTAAGCCAAGGTAAAGTGATGTTAATATACCATCCATGCAGTTTAAATAATAGTAAAATAAAATAAAAAACTAACACAAACAAAACAAATAAATGATTTCAAATAACAAATCAAAAACAAAATTTCTACACACCTTGGTTTTCTAATTTTCAAATCACATCTCAAGGGTTCTCTGCCTTTTTCCTTCAAAAAGATTTTATTTTTAAATCCTTTAACTAACTCTTTCCATAATTTCTAAAACTTTCGGTAGAGTCCCGTTTAAAAATGGCCCCTACAACACCCATGACATCAACACAAAATACAAAACGTGCACTTTCCAACATAACAATCACATAACAACCGCACTCGCGCACATTTTTCGATTTTTCAAAATTTTCAAAATACATGTTTTATTTTTCAAATAAATAAATGGTTTACAAAAGTCTTTCGAAATTTTTCAAAATCACCTCAAATGTTTTCTAAAATATTCCAATATTTTTCCAAATTTCAAACTTTAAAAATTTCATCAATTTCTTGAGTTTTCTCATTTTTCTAAATTTTCTAAGTATTTTTCTTATTTTTCAAAAAATCAAAAATTCACTGAGTTTTCAAAAAAAATCACGAAACTTCTTATAGTTGTTAAACAAATTTTTCTAAGCCACATTGCACAAAAATATAGCCAGAAAACCCAATGCCCATGCTTGTAGGAACAGATCCCCTATTCCTGCAAAAAACCCTCTTCGCATAATCATGAACAATCATTGAAATTCAATCAAACAAGCATCAAAATGCAAAAACAACATCACCAAAGTGTTCAAAGCAGACCAAAACATCAATTTCCACTATTCACATGATTCAAACGAAGTTCTATACATTAAAATCAACCAAATTTGAAAACTCACCTTTTGGGAAGTTCTCCGGCGAATTTTTCTCTTCCGGCGACTTTTCCGGCGATGTGGTCTCCTTCCGGCAATCACCCGTGGTCTCCAAGGAGTGCTCCTTTAATGTCCAAGTCAACTTCCTCACAATGCCTCACAAATTTGCGAAAACTCTTCAAATCCCGTAAGCATTCGAACCAGAATTTTCTAGTTTTAACTCCAAACCTGGCGCCACTAGCAGAGGCGCCAGGCATTTTTTGCCAAAGGCCCCACTGCTAGTGGCGCTATTTGCAAAATTTGGGCAGTTTTGCCCTTTTTCCGGCCAAAACTCGTTTTCGAGGGCCTTTTTCGCCCGTTATCCGTTTTCGACCCCCGTTGTCGAAAGATTTCAAATGTTCGTCCCTCTGACTGCCTCGCGGTCAACATGGGACTCTTACTCTTATCATTTTCTGTCTTTGACAAGCAAAGACAGAAAAAGAGGGGCAGCTGTAAGCACCCCATTTTTGACCGCTTAGCAGTCTACACTCAGTCCAAACTTGTTTTCAAGTCATTGTGGCTGTATTCCAATCGAAACTGATTTTTCTAAGGCCAAATCCCGTCTATCCATCGCCTCGCGGGCCCACCAGGCCCAAATAGAGGCAAAATGACCAAAATGCCCTTTGGGGGCATTGTTTCTTTCCAATTCCAACTCCAACCCCTCTCTTAAGATAGTTTATTCCTCTAGACGGTTCCATCCAGGCACGTCTTTTCAAAGATGGTAAAACCCCTTTCCAATCCCTCTCTTGGGACAGTTTATTCCTCGAGACGGTTCTAATCCAGGCACATCTTTTTTAAGACGATAAGACCCCTTTCCAATCCCTCTCTCGAGACAGTTTATTCCTCAAGACGGTTCTATTCCAGGCACGTCTTCTCAGAGATGATAAGACCCCTTTCCAATCCCTCTCTCGGGACAGTTTATTCCTCGAGACGGTTCCAAATCAGGTACGTCTTTTCGAAGGCGGTAAGACCCCTTTCCAATCCCTCTCTCGAGACAGTTTATTCCTCGAGACGGTTCCAATTCAGGCACGTCTTTTCGAAGGCGGTAAGACCCCTTTCCAATCCTTCTCTCGAGACAGTTTATTCCTCGAGACGGTTCCAACTCAGGTACGTCTTTTCGAAGGCAGTAAGACCCCTTTCCAATCCCTCTCTCGACACAGTTTATTCCTCGAGACGGTTCCAATCCAGGCACCTCTTTTTTAAGACGATAAGACCCCTTTCCAATCCCTCTCGAGACAGTTTATTCCTTGAGACGGTTCCAATCCAGGCATGTTTTCTCGAAGTCGATAAGACCCCTTTCCAATCCCTCTCTCGGGACAGTTTATTCCTTGAGACGGTTCCAAATCAGGCACGTCTTTTCGAAGGCGGTAAGACCCCTTTCCAATCCCTCACTCGAGACAGTTTATTTCACGAGACGGTTCCAAATCAGGCACGTCTTTTCGAAGGTGGTAAGACCCCTTTCCAATCCTTCTCTCGAGACAGTTTATTCCTCGAGACGGTTCCAACTCAGGCACGTCTTTTCGAAGGTGGTAGGACTCCTTTCCAATCCCTCTCTCGAGATAGTTTATTCCTCGAGACGGTTCCAACTCAGGCACGTCTTCTCGAAGACGGTAAGACCCCTTTCCAATCCCTCTCTCGAGACAATTTATTCCTCGAGACAGTTCGAGTAGCGAAACTACTCACAAAACCGTTAGAGTAGTAGAAATACTCACAAATAGGTCGATATAGGGAATTGCCAACAAACCCTTGTGTCACAACGACCGCCGTTGGAGTGGCGGAAACATTCAAAACCTAGTCAACACCAGTGTCTGTTAGCCCGCTTCGGTGAAAAATGACCAAATTGCCCTTTGGACCTTTTTCGAGACTTTCCGGTCAAGATGACCATTTTGCCCTTAGGCATCCGAACGCCCCGAGAACCACACCGGCTCTGGGTATCAAACCGGTAACCTCCCGACAATACTGCCTATAGTATTATCAATCCTCCTCTACCTTTCTGGATCATTCCGAGTCTGTTCCGGCCAACCTGGTACAAAATGACCGTTTTACCCCTGGTGGGCCGGTCTCCTTTTTCGACCATACCCGCTCTGGGTATTAAACCGATAATCCTTCTGAGACTACTTTTTATAGTGTTCCCAACCTCCCTTTACCTTTCCGGATCATTCCGAGTCGGTTTCGACAAACCCAGTGCGAAATGACCGTTTTGCCCCTTGTGGGCGGGTCTCCTTTTCCGACCACACCGGCTCTGGGTATCAAACCGGCAACCTCTGGGAACATTTGGAATAATGTTTCCAGATCCCAAGTCTTCTTCCGGGACACTCCGAGTCTGTCCCAGCAGTTTCCAGGTCCGATTGACCATTTTGCCCTAAAGGCCCGGTCAACCTTTCCGACCCATCTTATCCTCATTTCTCAAGTGAAATACCTTCGGGACATTATTTTAAGTGTTCCTGCTCTTTTCCAGCCTTCCGGGTCACTCCTGGCTCCTTCAAATCATTCCCGGACTTTTCGGAGTCACTCCTAGTGAAGCCAGGCTAAAAATTACATGGTAGTCACTAGTACAGGCACTTAAATCTAGTCAAAGATACATTATTTGCCAACCTTAAATATTTCCTAAATGGTTGGCGCCACTAGTAGTGGCGCCAAGCCAAAAAAATGGCCTGGTGCCAGTGTAAAATTTGGCCTGGCGCCACTACAACAGGCGCCAGTGTTGTCCAACCCTCTATAAATACAGAGTCTCCTCCAACGTAAAAAGGATCCGCAAACTCAACCTAAAAATCATATAATTCAATCTATAGAGCTCGAGCACGTCCTAAACCCTAGCTTCCCTAGGTTTTCCAAACCGTAGCCACCATACACTAAACCCTAGCCTTCTATACACCCCCATACACTCATACACTAACCTTCAACCCTCCTTTGATGACTTGAAGAGCTGCAATCTAAAGCTTGAAGACAACTGTTGAAGATTGAAGACGAAGATCAAGACGAACACCGAAGAAAGCAAGGCGCGCAAAATAAACAAGATACAAGGTAGGTTCTCCATTTAAATTTCTGCACTTCCCCCTCTCTCTTCTCTCTCCTAACACACTTGAGTTTTCTCTATTTTAATCCCCCATCTCTTTCCCCCCCCCCCCCCTCTCTTCTTTGCATGCTTGAAACAAGGGGATTCCTTGTCCATGTGTAAGATTGGACTATTGGAGAGTCACCGTGTCGGTGGCTTTCTTCTAGTCTAACCAGAGACCACGTGGGTCCAGCCCCCTTTGATTATGTGGTGAAGCCTTAGCTTGTATGTTCACGACCCCAAAATTGCATGGTGCATATCATGATTTCGCATCTTCCAAAAACCGTTTTCAAAGTTGTTTTTCAAATCGTTTTCAAACTTGTTTTCAAAATTGTGTCAAAATCTCTTTTTCAAAATATGTTTTCAAAATCACAATCCTAGGGAGATTCTAGCCTTTCCATGCTAGAGTTGCTTTAGGAAAGTGTTACATTAAAAGCGACCAATATGGTCCATATTTTCAAATCTTGTTATTTTCAAAACCACTTTCTTAAAGAGGTTCTAACCTCTTATGGTTAGAATCGCTTTAGGAAAGTGAGACGTTTTTACTCCTTCTAAAAACTCTCTTTTCAAAAATATCTTTTTCAATGTATTTTCCTAAAACTCTCCTTCCCAAAATTGTTTTCAAAAATTCCCTCCAAAAACTTATTTTTCAAAACCTCTTTTTTCAATTCCTTTCCAAAATGCTCTCTTTAAAGTCCATTTTCCAAAAACGTTCCCTATGTCTCTTTCCTAGAAAAACTCTCTCTAAAAATCTTTCCAAAAACTCTCTTTCCCAAAATCTCCCTTCTAGAAACTCCCCTCTACGATTTTTCTTCCAAAAACTTGTTTCCAAAAATACACTTTTCAAAAACTCCTTCTCTTTAAAATCTTTTTCCAAAAACTCTATCTTCAAATTTACTTTCCAAAAACTCCTCCCTAGGATTCCCTTCTAGAAAACCTTCGTTTCCAAAAATGCACTTTCCAAAAATCCTCTCTCCTTAGAGCCCAAGTCAAGCCCTAGAACCCACGATTAGGAAACCCTCATTTTCTTTCCAAAAGCATGATTTTCAAACTTTACCCCAAACCTAGGTTTCCAAAAGCTCTTGTTTTCTACATCAAAACTATACATGTTTCCAAAACCTATTTTCTACATCAAAACTATAGTTTTCCAAATCTAGGGTTTCTAGAATCTCCCTTTCCAAATCTTTGTCAAATCTTGTCTTCCCTTTAGAAAATCAAATCAAATATTCCCGTTTAGGAAACCAAATCCAATCCTCCGTTTTTGGAAACGAAATCAAACACTTCTTTTAAAAAAAAAAAAAAACAAAATCTAATCCCTTCCTAATCCAAATCTTTCCTAATTCAAATCCTTCCTAACCCTCCACTTTCCTAAACCTTAAGTTTCCAAAACTTGAACTTAAAAATCTTTCCTAAATTTTAAAACTCAACTTTCAAATCTTTCCTAATTCAACCTTTTCCTAATTCTACCTTATTTTCAAATCTTAAATTTTCAAACCTAAGTTTTCAAACTTTTCCTAAACTCAAACCTTTCCTAATCTTAAGATTTTCTAAAACCCTAAAACTTTCTAAATCCTAAACTTTCTAAATTTTGAATCTTTCCAAATTCAAAGTTTCCCAAATTCAAAACTTTCTTAAATTAAATCTTTCTAAACTTTCAAACTTTCTAAATTCTAAACTTTTCAAAATTTCAATATCTTTCCAAATCTAAGACTTTTCTAAACTCAAACTTTCCTAATTCAAAACATTTTTAAATTCAACACTTTCCTATTTTAAAAGCTTTCTTAAAATGAAACTTTTCAATTTTCAAAACTTCCATATTTCAAAAACTTTCCAATTTTCAAAACTTCCCTATTTCAAAAACTTTCCAATTTTCAAAACTTCCCTATTTAAAAAATTCTCCTAATTTGAAAACTTTCCTAATTCAAAACTTTCCTAATTTCGAAACTTTTCAAAAATGAAACTTTCCTAATTCGAAGCTTTCCTAAATCGAACCTTTCCTAATTCAAACATTTCCTAAATTTAATTTTTTCTAAACCTTCCAAGTCGAGTCAAATCTTTCCTAAGTCTCTTTTCTAAGTCTAGGTTTCCTAAAACCAAGTCTTTCCAAAATCAATCTTTCTAAAGCAAGTCCAATATTCTTAATTTCAATTTTCAATCTCCTCTTCTAATCTCAAATCAAATCCAATTTTCAATTCAATCTCTTTCTTCCAATCCAACCTTCTATTTTCAATTGGACTCCGGTCCGAACAACGACTGACCTGATTCCTTCAAAAGGATACGTAGGCAACCTTCATAGGTGCGGTCACAATCTTTTTCAAATTTCAAATTCCACAATTTCTTTCAAACTTCAAATTTCACAATTTCTTTCAAATTTCAAATTCCTCCATATTTTCCAATTTTCAAATTCCAAAATCTTTCCAAATCTCCAATCTATTTTCAAATTTTCAATTTCAAATTTCTATTTTCAATCTTCAATTTCGATTTCCAAAATCTTGTTTTCAAATCCAAACTTCGATCTCTTTCTTTTCAAATCAAATCAAATCAAATTCGTTTCAAATCTATTTCCAAATCAACTCTCTTCTATTGCACTTGCATATCATGCATCATGTTTTTCTAAACATTATTTTTCAAAGTGGATAGGATTGGTCAATAATTAGTTGAAAACTCTTGTAGATGAATCTAGGGTAGATTGACATGTAAGTACCGAAAGGGCGGGGTAGGGTGATGTCTTAGTGCGTCTTCCCTACACGTAACCAACTTTCGAACCTAGAATCACTGTTTTCATAGATCAAAAAGGAGTTATTTTTCAAAAAGGGCTAAATATTTTTCAAAGGTTGCCAAACAACCTGTTTTCTTAAAAACCCTCTCTTGAGGAAATATTTTCAAAATCATTTTTCAAAAACCCTAAGTGTAGTCTTCGGATTATTCTTAGTTTTTAGGTGACCTAACTCACCTTAATCAAGTTAGATGGCGACTCCAAATCTTTTCTAAAAGACCTTTTTTCAAATAAAATTTTCAATTCAAACTTAGTCGCACTCATTTTTCTAGGAGGGTGAGTTCTAACGAGTGTTGCATTTTTCCCGCTTGTGTGAGTATTCCTCGAGCGCCAAAAATCTGGGCACGACAGGTTGCACAGGGAGTTCCTACTAACATTCCCGCTTTCCAATGGTATGTTCTCCTGAAGCTTGTGAACCATGGCCTTCACTATTATGGAGGATGTTGGACTAGTACCCATTACCTATAACAATGATGACAACAGTTACAAATTAGAGCTTGGTTCTTGGAGAAATCTATGGAATGCATGTCCTAGAGTGCCCCTCTTTAGAAGGGAAACTAATCATGGTATATTAGCTCACTTTTGGAGATAGGAGGTTTGCCCCTGTATGTAGACACCTTACCGTCAGGTAGGAACCTTCAATCATCCATGCATTCATTCATAAAAATAGAGAAGTACATTAAATTTTGGGTTTGAGATACAAAAGAATTGAAATACATTTTAATAGGGGAGGGGGAACATTTTCCTTTAGACTTCCACCTATCTACTTTTACAAAGGGAGACCCTAAAGTACTCTTGAGTTTTCGGATTTTCCTTCTTTGGATTTGATGTCGAGGAGGTCACTGAGAGACCTTGTTGATTGGTTGCCCCTTGTCTTCATGGCAACCCTATCTTTGTGAGCATAGATGGATTGGGGCCCCTCTTATGGAATGAATTGAGATGCATGCAATGAGTCCTTAGGGTTACGCGGGAACCCTTAGGGTTTGGGTAGGTTTAATGCAAGGGAGAGTGAACTTGGGGTCACTCTCAATAGGTTGATCATATGCATGAAAATGCAGTGACTTGAGTTGCTTGGAACTCTTGTCTTGACATGGAATATGGAATGCATAAACATGGGTATGCGAAGAATATAAGGAGAGAGAATGCAATAACAAAATAAACGTGCATGCATGAGTAGTTAGACAGGCATTATAACAGTATGAATACAGTCAGTATAACAATAGGAATAAGTAGGTATAAATGAAAGTAAGAACAGTCGCCCTTTCTTCCGTGATTTTGAAAACAGTGCTCGTGTCTTAAATCCGATAGAGGTTCAGCTATGCATGGTGTCTATATGAGTATGAGGTTGAGGGTTGACTAATGTGTCCTAAAAAGGGTTAGTCCCCGGATCTTCAAACCTACACCCACTCCTCGAGGTGATGCCATGATCGATTGGTGATCTAAGCGGGGGAACCATCAAGAAGCCGTAGGCGAAGAAACTGACATAGCATCTTGCCCACAACCAATATACCGTTCCCCCTTTCTAACTAGAAAGGACATATCAGGGTATGCAAGTATACAGAATGCAAGTGCACATGCAGTGTGTGTGTGTGATTTTTAAAAGTTGAGGAAAGGGCCCAACAACTCCCATTCATCCTGTACATCACATTCATGCAAAGCAGTTAATAAAATTTAAACAAAATGTGCACCTATAAAACAAAGATGCAAGTGTTAGTATGTGGATGACAAACATAACACAAGATAATATGAATGAATGCATGTTTTTTGAAAATAATTTTGAAAATTTAGTTTTGAAAATTTAAAGTGAATAGGATTGAACCAAATTAATTGAAGACTCTACAGGGGTGAAGGGTAAAGAGACATGACTACGGCCTAACCCTCTAAGTTTCCCCAGTGGAGTCGCCAGCTGTCGCGCCCAGATTTTTCGCACTCAAGGAATACTCACACAAGCGGAAAAAATGTTGTACTCTCTCGTTAGAACTCACCCTCTTAGAAGAATGAGTGCAACTAGGTTTGAATTAAAAATAGATTTAAATAAAGGGCTTTTGAAAAAGATTCGAAGTCGCCACCTAACTTGATTAAGGTGAGTTAGGTCACCTAAAAACTAAGAATAATCCGGAGACTACACTTAGGGTTTTTGGAAAATGATTTTGAAAAACATCCTCAAGAGAGGGTTTTTAAGAAAAACAGGTTGTTTGGAAACCTTTGAAAAACATTTAGCCCTTTTTAGAAAAATAACTCCTTTTGGTCTTTGAAATCAGTGATCCTAGGTTCGGAGGTTGGTTAGGTGTAGGGAAAATGCACTAAGCCATCACCCTACCCCGCCCTTTCGGTACCTACATATCAATTTACCCTAGATTCACCTATGAGATTCTTTAACTAACTATAGTTCAATCCTATCCACTTTGAAAAATAATGTTTGAAAAGAAACTAACATGATGCATGATATGCAAGTGCAAGAAAAGAGATTTGGAAATTAATTTGAAAAGAGTTTGATTTGAAATTGATTTGATTTGAAAATAGATTTGAAGAGATGGAATTGGAATTGGAAAGTTTGAAAATTTGGAAATAGAAATTTGAAACTGGAAATTTGAAAATAGATTAGAGATTTGAAAAGATTTTAGAATTTGAGATTTGAAAAATATGGTGGAATTTGAAATTTGGAAGAAGTTGTGGAATTAGAAACTTAAAAAATGTGGAGACCGCACCCATGAGGGTTGCCTACGTATCCTTTTGGAGGAATCAGGTCAGTCGTAGTTCGGACCGGAGTCCGATTGAAAATGGAAGAGTTGATTTGAAGAAGGAGATTGAATTGGAAATTAAATTTGATTTGAAATTAGAAGAGGAGATTGGAATTTGAAATTTTGAAAAGATAGCTTTGGACTTGTTTTGGAAAGAGAAGGTTTAAGAAACCTAGACGTAGAAAAGAAAGGACTTGAGATTAAGAAAGATTGGACTCAAATGTTGGACTTGGAAGATTGGAGAAAAACTGGATTTAGGAAATGTTCGAATTAGGAAAGGTCCGATTTAAGAAAGTTTCGAATTAGGAAAGTTTTCGACTTAGGAAAGTTTTGGAATTAGGAAAGTTTCAACTTAGAAAAGTTTTGAATTTGGAATGTTTTGAAATAGGGAAGTTTTGAAAATTGGAAAGTTTCGTTTTAAGAAAGGTTTTGAAATAGGAAAGTGTTGAATTTAGAAATGTTTCGAATTAGGAAAGTTTTAAATTTGGAAAGTTTTGAAATTTGGAAAGATTTGAAAACAAGGAAGTGTTGAAAATAAGAAAGTTTCAAGTTTAGAAAGTTTTAGATTTGGAAAGATTTGAAATTTGGAAAGTTTAGAATTTGGAAAGTTTTAGAGTTTGAAAATCTTGAAATTAGGAAAGGTTTGAATCTAGAAAAGGTTTGAAAACTTAGGTTTGAAAAGTTGAGATTTGGAAAGAAGGTAGAATTAGAAAAGAGTTGAATTAGGAAATATTTAGATTTTGAGTTTTAAAATTTAGGAAAGATTTTTATGTTGAAGTTTTGGAAACTTAGGATTTAGGAAAGTGGAAGTTTAGGAAGGATTCAAATTAGGAAAGATTTGGATTTTGAAATTTAAGGAAAGATTTAAAGTTTAGGTTTAGGAAACTTATGGTTTAGGAAGGAATTTGAATTAAGAAAGGTTTGGATTAGGAAGGGATTGGATTTGGTTTCTAAAAGAAAAGATTTGATTTTGTTTCCAAAAACGGAGGATTGGATTTGGTTTCCTAAACGGGAATATTTGATTTGGTTTCCTAAAGGGAAGGTAGGATTTGGCAAGGATTTGGAAAGGGAGATCCTAGAAACCTTAAATTTAGAAAACTATAGTTTCGACGTAGAAAATAGGTTTTGGAAACATATATAGTTTGGATGTAAAAAACAAGAGGTTTTGGAAACCTAGGTTTGAGGCAAAGTTTGAAAATCATATTTTTGGAAAGAAAATTAGGGTTTCCTAATTGTGGGTTCTAGGGCTTGACTTGGGCTCTAAGAAAAAAAAGATTTTTAGAAAGTGCGTTCTTGGAAACAAAGATTTTCTAGAAGGGAATCTTAGGGAGGAGTTTCAAGAGGAAAGAGTTTTTGGAAAGTAAATTCGAAGAGAGTTTTCCAAAAGAGATTTTTAAGGTGAAGGAGTTTTTGGAAAGTGTGTTTTTTAGAAACGAAGATTTTAGAAGAAAAATCCTAGAGGGGAATTTCTAGAAGGAAGATTTTGGGAAGAGAGTTTTTGAAAAGATTTCTGGGGAGAGTTTTTCTAGGAAAGAGATCTAAGGAAAGTTTTTGGAAAGTGGACTTTGAAGAGAGCGTTTTGGAAAGGAATTGAAAAAGGAAAGTTTTGAAAGGAGTTTTTAGAAAACAATTTTGGAAAGAAGAGTTTTTGGGAAGTATGTTGAAAAAGAAGATTTTTAAGAAGAAATTTTTGAAGAGAGAGTTTTTGAAAAGTATAAAAACGTCTCACCTTCCTAAAGCGATTCTAGCCATAAGAGGGCTAGAACCACTTTAAGAAAGTGGTTTTGAAAACAACAAGGGTTGAAAATATGGATCATGCCGGTCACTTTGAATGTAACACTTTCCTAAAGCAACCCTTACCATGGAAAGGCTAGAATCACATTAGGATTGTGATTTTGAAAACATATTTTGAAAAAGAGATTTTGATGCAATTTTGAAAACAAGTTTGAAAACGATTTGAAAAACAACTTTAAAAACAATTTTTGGAAGATGCAAGACCATGATATGCACAATGCAATTTTGGGGTCGTGAACATATAAGACTAAGGCTTCACCATATAATCAAGGGAGCCAGGCCCATGTGGTCTCTGGTTAGACTAGAAGAAAGCCCCCGACACGGTGACTCTCCAATAGCCCAATCCTACACATGGACTGAAAATCTCCTTGTTTCAAGCATGCAAAGAAAGGAGGGGAAAGAGATGGGGGATTAAAATAGAGAAAACCCAAGTGGGTTAGGAGAGAGAAGAGAGAGGGGGGAAGTGCAGAAATTTAAATAGGGAGCCTACCGTTTGTCTTGTTTATTTTGCGCGGCTTGCTTATCTTCGATCTTTGTCTTGATCTTCGTCTTCAATCTTCAAGAGTCGCCTTCAATCTTCAAACTTCAGATTGCAACTCTTCAAGTCTTCGAAGGGGGGTTGAAGGTTAGTGTATGAGTGTATGGGAGTGTATATGAGTGTATATGTGGCTAGGGTTTGTGTATGGTGGCTAGGTTATGGAAAACCTAGGGAAGCTAGGGTTTTGGAGGTGCTCGAGCTCTGTATATCGAAATATATGATTTTTAGGTTGAGTTTGTGGATCCTTTTCACGTTGGAGGAGGCTCTGTATTTATAGAGGTTGGACAACACTGGTGCCTGTTGTAGTGGCGCCAAGCCAAATTTTACACTGGCGCCACTAGGAGTGGCGCCAGGCCATTTTTTGGTTTGGCTCCACTAGTAGTGGCGCCAGCCATTTAGGAAATATTTAAGGTCAGCAAGCAACGTATCTTTGACTAGATTTGGGCACCTGTACTAGTGACTACCATACAATTTTTAGCCTGGCTTCATTAGGAGTGACTCCGGAAAGTCCGGGAATGATTTGAAGGAGCCGAGAATGACCCGGAAGGCCGAAAAGGAGCAGGAACACTTAAAATAGTGTCCTAAAGGTATTTGACTTGAGAAATGAGGATAAGATGGGTCGAAAAGGTTGACCAGGCCTTTAGGGGCAAAACAGTCAATCGGACCGGAACACTGCCGGGACGGACTCGGACTGTCCCGGAAGAAGACTTGGGATCTGGAAACATTATTCAAAATGTTCCCAGAGTTTGCCGGTTTGATTCCCAGAGCCGGCGTGGTTGGAAAAGGAGACCGGCCCACTAGGGGCAAAACGGTCATTTTGTACCAGGTTTGCCGGAACGGACTCGGAATGATCCAGAAAGATAAGGAAAGGTTGAGAATACTATAAGAAGCAATCTCAGGAGATTTCCAGTTTGATACCCAGAGCTGATGTGGTCGAAAAAAGAGACCGGCCCACCAGGGGCAAAACGGTCATTTTATATCGGGTTGGCCGGAATTGACTCGGAATGTAAAGGAAGGTTGAGAATACTATAAAAAGTAATCTCAGAGGGTTACCGGTTTGATACCCAGAGCCGGTGTGGTTCTAGGGGCATTCGGATGCCTAGGGGCAAAATGGTCATCTCAACCGGAAAGTCTCGGAAAAGGTCCAAAGCGCAGTTTGGTCATTTTTCATCGAAGTGGGCTAACAGACACTATTTTTGACCTGGGTTTTGAGTGTTTCCGCCACTCTGACGGCGGTCGTCATGACACAGGGGTTTGTTGGTAATTACCTATATCGACCTATTTGTGAGTATATTTGCTACTCTAACGATTGTGATATTTACGAGTATTTTCGCTACTCGGACCGTCTCGAGGAATAAACTGTCTCGAGAGAGGGATTGGAAAGGGGTCTTACCGTCTTCGAAAAGACGCGCCTGATTTGGGACCATCTCGAGGAATAAACTGTCTCGAGAGAGGGATTGGAAAAGGGTCTTACCGTCTTCGAAAAGACGCGCCTAAGTTGGAATCGTCTCAAGGAATAAACTGTCTCGAGAGAGGGGTTGGAAAGGGGTCTTATCGTCTTCAAAAAGACGTGACTGATTGGAACCGTCTCGAGGAATAAACTGTCTCGAGAGAGGGATTGGAAAGGGAACTTATCGTCTTCGAAAAGACGAGCCTGAGTTGGAACCGTCTCGAGGAATAAACTATCCCGAGAGAGGAATTGGAAAGGGGACTTACCGTCTTCGAAAAGACGTGCCTGGGTTGGAAAGGAAAGGACAATGCCCCTAAGGGCATTTTGGTCATTTTGCCTCTATTTGGGCCTGGCGGGCCCGCAAAGCGATGGACACACGGGATTTGGACTTAGAGAGTTGGTTTTGGTTGGAATACGCTCACAATGACTTGAAAACAAGTCTGGACGGAGTGTAGACTACCAAGCGGTCAAAAATGAGGTGTTTATACCAATGTCTCAATCCTTGGTCAATCTTTGGAAATCAATTGCGCCCCCCCCCCCCCCCCCCCCCCCCCCCCCCCCAAAAAAAAATCCAAATCTTTGTATTGCTATTTCTATAGGGATCTTGCCCTCAAACCTTGATGCATCCTATGTCCTCTGTAGCATAGCTGAGGAAACCTCATTTCATTTGCTTCTTCATTATAATGTTTCTTGGCATATTTGGAGTGCTATTCTAAACTGGTGGGGATCACTTTGGATCTGCCCTGCAGATATTCCAACCTTAGTTGATTGGTGGTTGGGCTGGAAAGGTAAGCATCTTAAGAAGTTAATCTGGGAAGCCCTCTTCTTTGTTGCCTTGTGAAATATTTGGCTGGCTATACATGACTGTGCTTTTATTGGCAAGAGTTTTGTCTGGGAGGATGTAGTGGAGAAGATTAAACTTCAAGTGGCCTTCTGGTAAAAGCTTCAATCAATGACTTTTCTTTCTCCACCCATGATTTCATCTACAATATTGGAACAGCCAAGTGTTTATCGTATTCTCCCTTAGGCTCCGTCTAATTCCTTTTCTAGTTTCTGTTGGCTTTTTGCCAACATTTTTTTTTCTTCTCCTTTTTGTTGTTGGTGAGCTGCTGGCGCCTTACTCCTCCCTACTATGGCATGTTATGGCATGGGAGGTTCAAGCCCCTTCTCTCTTGCTTTATTCCTATTTATATATATTCTTTTGCTGATAAAAAAAAAATTGGAATCATGTGCACAAGTCCCTTTGAAGAATTTAGGTAAGACGGCCCAACAAAAATTGTGAATAAACAAGAAAATCAATAATAAAGAAATCCATAAGTTCGCCATATTTTTTCAATTAGAATAGAAAATAAGTATGACTAAAAATAAAAATAGATATAAGAAAATTTCATTTTGAAAATCGAATTTCAATCAACAATAAGGTTCACTTGATAATTTCCATCACACATTTACTGTAATGTGTTGGATCACACAAAAAAATTTCCTTTTTTGGAGGGGTATGATCTCTAGCCCAAGCTAATATGTCCAATAACACATAGCATAGGACCCATGATCCTACTTGTTCTTTATGGAGTACTTTTTAGGTTTTTTTAGGTATTGCTTATTAGAAAGCAATGTCCCTTCTACTTTCATATCAACTTTCATTATTTCATTTAATGCCCTTTTATTATTAAACTTAAAAGATACAAAAGGTTAAATAAGAATTCCAAGTGTAACTATGAGAAATACTACCATCAGGCGGCGCTTGTTGGACAACCGTGCCTAATGGTACAAGTCCTCGGTAACTATTAATTTCTCAACAATTTCATGCTTCTTGTTTTCCTTCTAATGTCTTTCTTATTTTCTTTTTCTCTCTTTCTTTTCTCTTTTTATCTCTTTCTTATATTTTTTTAAAGGTCTAATTACATGCATTGTAAATGCGTCACTGATCATCCTTTGTTGATTTAGTCATAACTCTGTCATATGCTTTTTTTAGGCGTTTATATTATGGGCCACATAAACTCTAAAACTTTTGCTTAAAAAAGGAACACAACTTGTAATTTATTGTAAGAGTCAAAGACAAATGTGTGAGTTTAGGTTCACAACTTTCCAAGAACTTGTCGAAGTTTGACATTATTTGGATCCTCTCCATTCCTATAGTGAAATGGAGGGTCCATTTCATTTAACAGGATTTTGACATCTCAAAAGTGAAATGAATGAAAGACTTAAATTAAGCCACATCTTCCATTTACAAACTTAATCCCAAACTGTGTTGTTTTGGTTTAATAAATTAACTGGACAGAGTTCCTCTGTCAGTTATTCTCTCAAATTTTATCTTCAAATCTTAAAAACAGTCAACAACTCTCTCTCTCTCTCTCTCTCTCTCTTTCTCTCTCTCTCTCTCTCTCTCTCTCTCTCTCTCTCTCTCTCTCGATCGATATATACGTGTGAATGTGTGTATATATATATGGAAGGATCTCAACCTTCAATTCTTTCATTGTATTATTACAAAGAACAACGCATACCTTCTTGGGAAATTTGCATTGTCACACTTTTACCAGAGGTATGTTGATTATTTGAAACAAGGAACAAGTATCAAACAATATGTATATTGAGCATTTGAAATAGGTAGATATGATTTTTGTCTTTGAATGAGTCTAAGGTTGGATTCACTTTCGAATAAGAATTCAAATACACCCATCCATTCTCTTCAATTTTCTCATCACCTTCTCCTGCTTCGTGCTTTCTTTAATTGTCAAATCAGCCCTGGCCCATCTCTCTCTCTCTCTCTCTCTTTCTCTCCAAAGTTGCTCCAAAACCTGGACTTTAAACTCTTCTCTCTTTAGTCTAGCTATGTTGATTGCTTAGAATATTTGGCTTAACAAGAACAACTACACATTTGGAGATAAGTGTAGACAACATCAGGAGATATCTAGTTTTTCTAGTAACTACTTTGCTAAGTATTTGCAAGCAAAATTGAAAGTGCAAGTTAGTTTTAGGAATGAGCATGAAAGCTATCGGAAACCTCCAAGGCAAGGGGAATATAAAATTAATGCTGATGGGTCCTTCCTTTATAATGGAATTGCTAGTATAGGGGTTAGAGCCTGGAGTGTGGAGCATATAGAGCCTAGAGTGGGATGCAAAAGAGAATGATTTATCTCTAGTGGGCCACTTGACTGCTTATATTCAAAGAAAGTTGAAAGCATTTCGATCCAGTAGGGTAACTCATGTGTATCGAACAAGTAAAAAAGTGGCTCACTATTTGGAAAAACTGGCTCTACAAGTACAACAATTAAGAGTTTGGATGGAGGAGGTTCCAACCTTTATTGCTCCAATGGCTGCCTCAAATCTGGTGTAGTCTTTTCTATTTTGAGATACTTTTTCTGTTTGATATATTTTTGTTGTGTTAGTCTTGAATATGTATCCAACCATAAAAATAAAAATAAATAAATAAATAAACTTTTCTCTCTTTTAAAATTTGCTTTGAAGCCTTTCTTTCATTTGATCCCACACAAATGGTTGGTCTTGCTCTCAGACCTTCACATAAACAAATTTTCCGATAAACCATCTAAAGGTCTTAACCTTTGTTTTATCTAATGACTTGCAATCAGATGTTTGGTTGATGATTGAAGGTTTTGATGGTGTTGCAGGACTTGACCATTAGCGATGCAAATAAAAAACTGCAAGCTGTGATCCTTGGATAGAGAGAGAGAGGACAGAGAAATGAGGGGTGACTAATGGGAGCGAATCAAAGCTGCTGGTTGTGTTAATATTTTGGGATGAGAATTTGAGGGAATCAAGTGACGGAGGGATTCTGTCCCATCAATTTATTAAACCAAAACAACATAGTTTGGGGTCCAATTGTTAAATGAAAGATGTGGTTTAATCTAAGCCTTTCATTCACTTTACTTATGAGTTGTCAAAATCATATCAAAATAAAATGGACCTCACCAATCTATACTATAAATTATAACAATAGGTTAGGACGTCTTTGAGCCTTAAACTCCCAATTCAAGTTTTATAGAATATTTTTTATATAATATTAAAATACCACATATTGTAATTTGATTGGTTAACTTAAAAACTCTCCCGAATAAAATTATATAGAGTATATGGATGGACTTTTAATCCCTGTTATATATTTCCTATAGTCACTTCCTTAAAATTTTTAAAAATTAAATTTTTTGTAATATTAGAATAACTTTGTTACAATTTGATTAGCTAAAAAATATCCTTATATTAAATCTTAGTTTTTTAAAATTTGAAACTACTTATATTAAATATGTTATAATAGTGTAGGTTTAACCATAAAATATAGAAACTTTACTTTTTTCATGATTAATAAAACTTTACTAAAATTTATCTTATTTTGAAAAAGTTTTACATAAAATTCAAAATATTAGTGTTTTTATTTTTAAAATTTTCTTATGTTCTTCCCTTATAATTTTAAAAAGTCATTCATTTAATTCAAAACTGTAAAATTTTCTATTCAAATTCCTTTAATTTTGTTTAGAATAAATAATATATCAATACTACATATTATAGCAATTAGTTGTCAGGTGAAATTTTTTTTAATTTTTAAATAATAATATTATATATCTCATAATAGTATTGATTTAACAATAAAATATAAAAAAATTACTTTCTATTTATAATTAGTAAATATTTAACAAAATTGAAGTAATTTAGGTAATCAAATCTCTCTAACTTAAAATTTTAAATTCTTTTTTTTACGTAATGATCAGTTTTAAGTAGCTATATGTGCATTATTAAATGTATTAATTAAATAAAATCATCTAACATGTAGGGATGACAATGGACCAAGATGGGACGGGGATTAGCATCTCCATCCCCGCATTCATCTAAAACATTCACCTCCATCTCCGTCTCCATACCCGTAAAGGTATTTTGTTAGACGTCTATTCTCACCCTGTGGGTAAAAATCTCCGTTCACTCTTGCCTCCGCCTCAGGCCCTGCCCCCGCCCCTACCCTGCACTTGTCAAACCCAATAACACTAAAAAAAACCCTAAAAACAAATACAAAAATAAATAAAAGACCAAAAAAATACAGTTGGCAAAATTGAAATTTTATTATTTAGAATGAGCCCCATTTTTTGTTTTAAATTTTATAATTAAACCCCCTTTTTTTAGTCTTAATATTTATAATTGAGTCCTAAGTAATTACTAATTACACTAATGCCAAATGGGTATGGTGGGACGGAGAAAAACCTAAGTTCATCCCTGCCTCCGTACTTGTACGGGTTTAGTTTAGCACCTCCATTCTCGCCTTCATCTACGTTTTGAATTCTCCATGCCGTCTTCATACAGGATGGATTCAGTCGAATATCTACCTTTCCCCGGTCCCCTGCCATCCCTACTAGCATATATAATGTAAACACTTGATCGACGTAGTCCCTTAGTAAGATTGTAAGGTGGAAAAAAAAAAACTTTAGAACGTTCACAATAAAACTTAATTTCTTATTACAAGTTAAGGATTTTTATTACAATCAAATTTTAATTTTTTTTATTTTAATACTATATTAAATATTATAATTTAATTTAGCTGTATTATTAGTGTACAAATTGATAATTTATTTTCATAAAATTTTTATGGTTAATATATATTATTTTCACTCCGTACATAGTATGGGTTTACTGCTAGTAGATATATTATAGTAATAGGTCAAGAGGTCTTTGATGTTAAAAGTTTCAATCTCTTTTTCTCCAAATTTTAATTTTTTATAAACATAAAATGCATGCGTCATATTATTATTGGTTCCTCTTAATTAATTTATTCCAAACTTCATAAATGTTATTCATTGATAGTTATGGTAACTTTTTCAAATTTCTTTAATTATAATGCTCTTAAAGAAATTTTTCTTAATTATAAATTATATTTTAAATTTCAAAAATAGAAAGAATGTGTGTCATTAAATTATTAGTACTTTGTAATATACAAAATACACTTGTCAAAACATCATTGATTCTTTTTAAGTTCTTATTTCTGCTCAATTTTATTAATTCAATCCATCTATCTATCTATATCTATAATTATATATACAATATACATTATAACAATATATTGCATTAAACTCTCAATCCAATTTGACATACCTTAATTATTTTTTTGCATTACATTAATTGAATGTGACAAAATTTTTTCATTTTGGATAGGAAAAACTTATTCCTTAAGTTTGTGGCCTAATATTATGCTCTTAATCATATGCTTTTAATTTGGTAAGATTATAGGTTACACATATATATGTAGGAATACATTAAAATATTAAATGTAACATGAGAATAACACACTCGCTCTTATTAAGGTATTTATTATGTTCATAAATTATATACAAGATATTAAATACATTCTTAAACTATTTTTAATTTTTTTTTCTTATGCCCATGCATAACACGCCATGCATCCCGGGCTAATTGTTAATATTTTATTATAGGAATGGAGAGGGTCCAAGCCCAATTATAAGAGTGCGACAGCGAAACTTTCCAAATATAAACGTCTACTATGAGTAGCAAAAATTGAAAATGATATTCGATGGAGGGTCAAGAATACGGGAAATGAAAATTTTTTTGAACAGTACTCTACTAGTGCTCTGTATATATCATTGTATCCTCTTTCACTATTAATACAGTAAATAACGGAGCTTGTTCTCTCTCTCTCTAACAATAGCATTGACAATATTACTTCTCGTTTTGTTTAGAGTTTCTTTGATTGATCTTCTTCTTGCCTCTTGAGCTGCGATAATCATCTATTGTTTTCTGGACCTTGCTGAAAAATTTCAAAATGAACTTCCTGAACTTCCTCTGCTCGGTTTTCTTCTGTTGCTTTCTGATTCTAGCACGCGCTCAACATGTCTCGGCTCAGAATACTAATCTCAGTTCTGCGACTTCCCACCACGTTGGTGTCATCCTTGACATGGGATCTTCACTTGGAAGAATGGTTAACGGCTGCATTACTGTGGGGATCTCAGATTTTTATGCTGAACATAATCACTACAAAACAAGGCTGGTTTTGCACTCCAGGGATTCCATGGGAGAACCTCTCCAAGCTTTATCTTTAGGTTAGTTTATCTGGCTTTTATATTCTAATTTGTTGTAGAATTACTAGCTCTTTTATTAGTTTTTTTGCATGAGATTTTATCTTCTCAAAATTTCAATATCTATTTTAATATATAAAGGGACTATCTTGAAAGACGTACTCTTTCTTTTGTAAAAAATTCTCTTCAAAAATTTATAAATTTATTTCAATTTATCAGTTGAAGCAATTAAGAATAATTTTGACTATTCAAATTTCTTATATAACTGAATGTCAGTTGTTCTCATTATTCACGTTTCTATAATTTTTGCAAGTGGAAGAGTTACATATGCATCACACATGCCTCACCCTCTAGTAAGTATTCAAAGGAGTGTTTTTGTACTTAAAATCTTGCTGAGATTAAATAAACGATTTAAATTTGAAGTTACAGAAATACAGCTTAACTATCTCAATATATTAAAACTGAAAATACAGCTTATCTAAAATTTAGAATAGGACCAAAAGTAGAAATCATGGAAACAATTCTAATAGGGAGAAATCGAAAGCATAGTGCTACAGCGCTCCGGTCATAAGAGACGCCAGTGTCAATCATTTCATTCGCAGAATTTTATCCTCTAAAAGTTCAAAGGGTCTACGGTTAGAATTTTTATTCATAAAACAGCTCAAGCCGAGCCACTTTAACCGGCTAAATGAAGAGAGACCTAGAAAGAGAGGATACATATAACATATCACCATCGCACACTTCACTTCTACTCCTGTGCCTCACTGATATATTTGATTCTAATTAATATGGAACTGCACCACTACATAAATAATAAAACAAGGTGACATGGTACTTAAAAATCACAGAATAATTTTTCCTCACTCCTTTTTTTTTTTTTTTTTTTTTGACATTTCTATCATCACTTATGTACCTTCGCCACATGAACCACCATAAGGTCTTTCAAACCCTCTCCAAAACCCTTAATTTATTGACCAGCTTTTAAGAGTAGAGACTAAGTAGCCTTTGATGCTCACCGTGTTCCTTACAAGAGTGTCATTTCCCCTTCAGCAACTGACGATAAAATCGTCATAGAGCTCTATAAGCTGATGACTATGTCAACTAGGGTATTGGTGGTGCACACGTCTTCCTCCCTTGCCTCTCGTGTTTTCTCAAAGGTAAAAGAGTTAGGGATGATGAACAAAGGGTATGCATGGATTGTAACGGATGGGATAACAAATATGCTTTCTTCAATAAATTCATCCGTCACTAACTCAATGCAAGGGGTATTAGGCATTCGGCTTGTTTGTGTATTTGGACCAAAAGCCTAGGGTTGACTTACGTGGGGCCCATCTGGGAGTCCTGGCGGTCACTGAGAGTAATCGCTCGAGTCTCCTGACTGTGGAGGGGCGAGAACCAAAAGGGCAGATAAGAAAAAGAGAATGATTCACGAGCCTATGATGGCTTGTGTAATAAATGTGATTAGGTTGTATCTATATGTCATAAATGTGTTGAAAGTATTTATAATAAGCAGTGATTGGCACTGTACAGACACGTGGCGTCCTATGACTGGGTAGGCCTGAGTCCCACCATCATGACCTGGTGAAGCCATATCAGCAGGCACGGCGGGCAATTGGATACGCACTGCCATGGAGTCAGGCACTTGTCCAGCCATGGCTCACCACGTGTCTATTGCATTAAATATGCGTCAGGTCAACATTTAATGCTTAAGATATGGTATTCGAGTGGTTTTGAGGATAAATCTCTCTCTTAGCTAGTTAACGGGACTGGTCCCCCGCGCTCTCGTGAAGCGTGCTGCTCAATGGTCTCTTTGGTTCTAGCTTCCGTTCCACTACCCATGGAGAGGGGTCCTGAGCAAGGGTAAGTTAAACAATTAGGGGCCTGAGCCTGTTATACAGTGAGGCATAGGGCCTCGAGTCGTGCTAGGCGCGGGGCTTGTCTTGCACAGGCGCTCGTTTTGGCCGAAGTCGAGCAAGCACGGGGGCCTGGCTCAAGAGAAGCTTTTGGAGCTGTTAAAACGAGGCTTGGTAATGGGGTGTTGAGCCTGCCGCAGGGGTGAGGGTGCCGCGCTAGTTTGTCCAGGCATGGTTTGACCCATGGTTGACTTTGGGGTACCCAAGGGGCCCGCGTGGTGCCCGCTAACTGGGTACCTACATTAGCCCCCTTGTACATGTGTGGCCATTTGGGCCAATGGGCGTGTGCGTGCATATCCCGTAGCTGGAAAAGAGATGCGATTGTTGTTTGTAGTAGTTGGGCACGAGCCCCTAGTTGGGGACCGGTATGATCGTTGGAAGTGATGGCTGAAATGTTCGGCTGTTTGAGGTCATTTATGATTTTTGATCGTTACGAGCCGATGGATGCGACCGTTTGACGGTTAAAGGACGCGATGATTGATGATAGTCATCACTGCAGGTGACTCTTCGTTTTTGAAGCGCCGGTTGAGAGATATAAAAAGGGTCCTTGGTTTCAATCCACACTTTTGAATTTTTGGACTGTGTCTGGAGCGCTTGTGATTTCTTATTTTCAAGCATCAATCTTCGAGGTTCTCTGAACTTTTGTGTGGAGAGGTTTTCCGAGCTTTTGTTAGTGAGTTTGTCGCGCCCTGGGTTTTTCATTAGCGCGAAAGATGTCGCGAGCTTCTACATCGGTGACGAGTGTTCCCTAAGGCTTGGGGCCAAGCGAGAAAAAGAACTTGAAGAAGGGAGGACGGGGTGTCCTAGATGCTGAGTACTAGTGCCGAGCTCCTTACGTGAGGGGTGTAAGCACTCCATTTTTAACCGCTCGGCAGTTTACACTCCGTTCAGACTTGTTTTCAAGTCATTATGGACATATTCCAATTGAAATTAATCATCTAGGTTCAAATTCCGTCTTTCCATCGCTTCGCAGGCCCGTCAGGCCCAAATAGAGGCAAAATGACCAAAATGCCCTTAGGGGCATTGTCCTTTCTTATTCCAATTCCAATCCCTCTCTTGAGACAGTTTATTCCTCGAGACGGTCTGAGTAGCAAAACTACTCACAAAATCGTCGAAGTGGCGGAAACACTCACAAAACCGTTAGGGTGGCGGAAACACTCACAAAACCGTTAGAGTAGCGAAAATACTCACACCGTTAGAGTGGCGGAAACACTCAAAACCCAGGCGCGTCTCTTCGGAGTCGGCAAGACCCCTTTCCAATCCCTCTCTCGAGACAGTTTATTCCTCGAGATGGTTCCAATCCAGGCACGTCTCTTCGGAGACGGTAAGACCCCTTTCCAATCCCTCTCTCGGGACAGTTTATTCCTCGAGACGGTTCCAATCCAGGCACGTCTCTTCGGAGACGGTAAGACCCCTTTCCAATCCCTCTCTCGAGACAGTTTATTCCTCGAGACGGTCCGAGTAGCAAAACTACTCACACAACCGTTAGAGTAGCGGAAATACTCACAGAACCGTTAGAGTAGCAGAAATACTCACAAAGCCGTTAGAGTAGCGGAAATACTCACAAATCATCAACCCCGTCTGAGTAGCGGAAATACTCCCAAATCATCAACCCCGTCTGAGTAGCAGAAATACTCAACCCCGTCCGAGTAGTGGAAATACTCCCAAATCATCAACCCCGTCCGAGTAGCGAAAATACTCACACCGTTAGAGTGGCGGAAACACTCAAAACCTAGGACAACACTAGTGGCTGTTAGCCCACTTCGGTGGAAAAGGACCAAACTACCCTTAGGACCTTTTCCGAGACTTTTCGGTCAGGATGACCATTTTGCCCCTAAGCATCCAAAGGCCCCGAGAACCACACCGGCTCTGGATATCCAACCGATAACCTCCTGAGAATACTTTTTATAGTGTTCTCAACCTCCCCTTCTCTTTCCGGATCATTCCGAGTCAGTTTCGGCCAACCCGGTACAAAATGACCGTTTTACCCCTGGAGGGCCGGTCTCCTTCTTCAATCACACCAGCTCTGGGTATCAAACCGGTAATGTCCCGAGAACACTTTTTATAGTATTCTCAACCTTCCTTTACCTGTCCGGACCATTCCGAGTGAGTTCCGGCAAACCTGGTACAAAATGACCGTTTTGCCCCTAGTGGGCCGGTCTCCTTTTCCGACCACGCCGGCTCTGGGAATCAAACCGGAAACCTCTGGGAACATTCTAAATAATGTTTCCAGATCCCAAATCTTTTTTCGGGACAATCCGAGTTCGCCCGGCAGTTTCGCAGTCCGATTGACCGTTTTGCCCCTAAAGGCTCGGTCAACCTTTTCGACCCACCTTATCTTCATTTTTCAAGTCAAATATCTCTAGAAAACTATTTTAAGTGTTCCTACTCCTTTCCAGCCTCCCGGGTCATTCCCGGTTCTTTCAAATCATTCCCGGACTTTCCGGAGTCACTCCTAGTGAAGCTAGGCTAAAGTTTACATGGTAGTCACTAGTACAGGCGCCCAAATCTAGTCAAAGATACGTTGCTTGCCGACCTTAATTGTTTCCTAAATGGCTGGCGCCACTAGCAGTGGCGCCAAGCCAAAAAATGGCCTGGCACCACTACTAGTGGCGCCAGTGTAAAATTTGCCCTGGCGCCACTGCAACAGGCGCCAGGCTTGTCCAACTTCTATAAATACAGAGCCTTGATCAACGTGAAAAGGGTCTGCAAACTTAACCTAGAAATCACACAATTCGATATACAGAGCTCGAGCACCTCCAAAAACCCTAGTTTCCTTAAGTTCTCCAAACCCTAGCCACCGTACACTAAACCCTAGCCACTATACACAAACTCTAGCCTCCTATACACTCATACACTTCCCCATACACTCATACACTAGCATTCAACCACTCTCTGAAGACTTGAAGAGCAGCCATCCAAAGCTTGAAGACAATCCTTGAAGACTGAAGGTGAAGATCAAGACCGAAGACTGCACGGCGCGCAAAATAAACAAGAAACAAGGTAGGCTTTCTTTTTAATTTTCTGCACTTCCCCCCTCTCTCTTCTCTCTCCAACCCACTTGGGTTTTCTCTATTTTAATCCGCCATCTCTTTTCCCCCCTTTCTTTGCATGCTTGAAACAAGGGAATTCCCGGTCCATGTGTAGGATTGGACTATTGGAGAGTCACCGTGTCGGGGGCTTTCTTATAGTCTAACCAAAGACCACGTGGGTCCGGCCCCCTTGATTATGTGGTGAAGCCTTAACCTTGTATGTTCACAACCCCAAATTGCATTGTGCATATCATAGTCTTGCATCTTCCAAAACTTGTTTTCAAAGTTGTTTTTCAAAGCGTTTTCAAACTTGTTTTCAAAATTGCATCAAAATCTCTTTTTCAAAAACTTGTTTTCAAAACCACAATTCTAGGGTGATTCTAGCCTTTCCATGGCTAGGGTTGCTTTAGGAAAGTGTTATATTAAAAGTGGCCTTTTGGCTTATATTTTCAAACTTTGTTTTCAAAACCACTTTCTTAAAGTGGTTCTAGTCCTCTTATGGCTAGAATCGCCTTAGGAAAGTGAGATGCTTTTATACTTTCCAAAAACTCTCTCTCTCCAAGAATTTCCTCCTAAAAATCTCTTTTTCAACATACCTTCCTAAAACTCTCTTCTCCAAAAATTGTTTTGAAAAACTCCCTTCCAAAATCTATTTTTCAAAACTTCCTTTTTCGACTCCTTTCCAAAGTCTTCTCCCTAGATTCACCTTCCTAAAAACGCTCCCTAAAAATCTTTCCAAAAACTCTCTTTTCCAAAATCTCCCTTCTAGAAATTTCTCCCTAGGATCTTCTTTCCAAAATCTACGTTTCCAAAAAACATGCTTTCCAAAAAACTTCTTCTCTCTAAAATCTCTTTCCAAAAACTCTCTTTCCAAATTCACTTTCCAAAAATTCCTCCCTAGGATTCCCTTCTAGAAAATCTACGTTTCTAAAAACACACTTTCTAAAAACTCTTTTCTTAGAGCCCAAGTCAAGCCCTAGAACTCGCAATTAGGAAACCTTAATTTTCTTCCCAAATCCATGGTTTTCAAACTTTGCCCCAAACCTAGGTTTCCAAAACCTCTAGTTTTCATATCCAAACTATACATGTTTTCAAAACCTCTTTTCTATGTCTAAACTATAATTTTTCAAATCTAGGGTTTTTAGAGTCTCCCTTTCCAAATCCTTGCCAAATCCTATCTTCCCTTTAGGAAACCGAATCAAATCACCCCGTTTAGGAAACTAGATCCCGTCCTCCGTTTTTGGAAACAAAGTCAAACCTTTGCTTTTAAAAACCAAATCCAATCCCTTCCAAATCCAAATCTTTCCTAAATCAAATCCTTCCTACTCCTCCACTTTCCTAAATCTTAGGTTTCTAAAACTTGAACATAAAAATCTTTCCTAAATTTTAAAACTCAACTTTCAAATCTTTCCTAATTCAACCCTTTCTTAATTCTACCCTCTTTTCAAATATTAACTTTTCAAATCTAAGTTTTCAAACCTTTCCTAAACTCAAACCTTTCCTAATCTCAAGATTTTCTAAAATTCTAAAACTTTCTAAATCTTAAACTTTCTAAATTTCAAATCTTTCCCAAATTCAAAACTTTCTAAATTTGAAACTTGCTCAAGTTAAATCTTTCTAGAACCTAAATCTCTCCAAAATTCTAAACTTTCCAAAACTTCAAAATCTTTTCAAATCTAGAACTTTTCTAAATTCAAAACTTTCTAAATTCAAGACTTTCTTAAGTTGAAACTTTCTTAATTCAAACATTTCCTAAAACGAAACTTTCCACTTTTCTAAACTTCCTTATTTCAAAACTTTCCTAATTCGAAAACTTTCCAAAAATAAAACTTTCCAATTTTCAAAACTTTCCTAAACCTAAAACTTTCCTAAATTTAAAACTTTCCTAATTCGAAAACTTTCCAAGAATGAAACTTTCTTAATTCTAAAACCTTCCTAAATCGAACCTTTCCTAATTCAAACATTTCCTAAATCTAATCTTTCTTAAGCTCTTGAGTCTTTCCTAAGTCTCATCTTTCCTAAGTCTAGGTTTTCTCAAACCTTCCCTTTTTCAAAGCAAGTCAAATCTTCTCAATTTCAATTTTCAATCTCCTCTTCTAATTTCAAATCAAATTCAATTTCCAATTCAATCTTTTTCTTCCAATCCGACCTTCTATTTTCAATCGGACTCCGGTCCGAACTACGACTGACCTGATTCCCCCAAAGGGATACGTAGGCAACCTTCATAGGTGCGGTCACATACCTTTTCAAACTTTCAATTCCACCCTCATGGGTGTGGTTTCCAAAATCTTTCCAAATTTCAAAATTCCAATCAATTTTCAAAATTCAATTTCAAAATTTCTATTTTCAAATTCCTATTTCCAAGTTTTCAAAGTTTCCAATTTCAATTCCATCTTTTCAAATCTATTTTCAAATCAAATCAATTTCTTTTCAAATCAATTTTTATTTTCCAATTCTTTTCTATTGCACTTGCATATCATGCATCATATTTTTCAAACATTGTTTTTCAAAGTGAATGGGGTTGAACTATAATTAATTAAAGACTCTCATAGGTGAATCTAGGGTAGATTGACATGTAGGTATCGAAAGGGCGGGGTAGGGTGATAGCTTAGTGCATCTTCCCTACACGTAACCAACCTCCGAACTTAGAATCACTGTTTTCGAAAGACCAAAGGGAGTTATTTTTCAAAAAAGGGCTAAATGTTTTCCAAAGGTTGCCAAACAACCTGTTTTCTTAAAAACCCTCTCTTGAGGAGATATTTTCAAAAACCTTTTTCCAAAAACCCTAAGTGTAGTCTTCGGACTATGCTTAGTTTTTAGGTGGCCTAACTCACCTTAATCAAGTTAGGTGGCGACTCCGAATCTTTTTCAAAAGCCCTTTATTTCAAACCTATTTTCAATTCAAACCTAGTCGCACTCATTCTTCTAGGAGGGTGAGTTCTAACGAGAGAGTACAGCATTTTTCCTGCTTGTGTGAGTATTCCTCGAGTGCGAAAAATCTGGGCGCGACAAGGGGCGAGGATGCATGGTGGACGAAGCTCCCCTATTTTTCCATGGAGATGCCCGTGGCTAGCGCTCCACTATTTCTTACCCGCGAAGAGGCATGGGCTGGGCACAAAACGTTTATCACGCCTGAGTCGTGCATCCGCTTCATGGTGGAGCGAGGGGAGTGTCCTTATGCCTTCCCCGCGTGGGATATCTATTGCGCGTTTGGCGAAGGTTTAGAGGTTTGGACCGAAGTGGTCCTTGACAAAGCCGAGTTTGTTGCAATTTTGCAGTGGGCCAGTATCCACGAGGCTGTAATGAGCACATTCGGCCAGAATGTGAAAAGAAGTATGCTGTAGTTGTCGCGCCTAGATTTTTTGCACACAAGAAAGATACACACAAGTGGGAAAAATATTGTACTCTCTCGTTAGAACTCACCCTCCTAGAAGAATGAGTGCCACTATGTTTGAATTGAAAATAGGTTTGAATAAGGGCTTTTGGAAAACATCTGGAGTCACCACCTAACTTGATTAAAGTGAATTAGGTAACCTAAAAACTAAGCACAATCCAAGGACTACACTTAGGGTTTTTGAAAACGATTTTTTAAAAAACTATCTCTAAAGAGGGTTTTTAAGAAAATAGGTTGTTTGGCAACCTTTGGAAAACTTTTAACTCCTTTTTGAAAATAAACTCCATTTTGGTCTTTGAAAACAGTGATTCTAGATTCAGAGGTTGGTTACATGTAGAGAAGATGCACTAAGCCATCACCCTACCCCGCCCTTGTGGTACCTACATGTCTATTTATGCTAAATTCACCTATGAGAGTCTTCAACTAACAAATGTTCAATCCTATCTACTTTAGAAAACAATCTTTAAAAACTATCCTGATGCATGATATGTAAATGCAAGAAAAGGAGAGTTAGAAAATAGATTTAGAAAAGAAGAATTAAAGTTTGAAATTGGAAAGAAAATTTAGATATTGAAATTGAGGATTGAAAATAGATTTTTAGAATTGGAAGTTGGAAATAGAACATAGAATTGGAAATTGAAAAGTAGTTATGGAATTGGAGATTTGAAAAAGGTTGTGGAAATAGAAGCTTGAAAAAAGTTATGAAATTTGAGATTTGAAAAAGGTTGTGACCATACCCATGAGGGTTGCTTACGTATCATTTTTGAGGAATCAGGTCAGTCATAGTTCGGACAAGAGTTTGATAGAAAATAGAAGGTATGATTGGAAAAAGAAATTGAATTGAAATTTGGATTGGAAAATTGAGAGATTGAACTTGGATTGGAATATTTGAAAAGATTTGATTTTAGGAAAGCTCGGTTTTAAGAAACCTAGACTTAAGGAAGACTTGAGACTTAGGAAAGATTCGACTCGAGTGTTGAACTTGGAAGATTGTAAGCACCCCATTTTTGACCGCTCGGCAGTCTACACTCTATCCAGACTTGTTTTCAAGTCATTTTGGACATATTCCAATCGAAACCAATTCTCTAGGTCCAAATTCCGTCTTTCTATCGCTTCGCGGGCCTGTCAGGCCCAAATAGAGGCAAAATGACCAAAATGCCGTTAGGGGCATTGTCCTTTCTTATTTCAATTCCAATCCCTCTCTCGAGACAGTTTATTCCTCGAGACAATCCGAGTAGCAAAACTACTCACAAAACCGTTAGAGTGGCGGAAACACTCACAAAACCATCAGAGTGGCGGAAACACTCACAAAACCGTTAGAGTAGCAAAACTACTCACAAAACCGTTAGAGTGGCGAAAACACTCACAAAACCGTCTGAGTGGCGGAAACACTCACAAAACCGTTAGAGTAGCGGAAATACTCACAAAGCCGTTAGAGTGGCGGAAACACTCACCACCCAGGCACGTCTCTTCAGAGACAGTAAGACCCCTTTCCAATCCCTCTCTCGAGACAGTTTATTCCTCGAGACGGTTCCAATCCAAGCACGTCTCTTCGGAGACGGTAAGACCCCTTTCCAATCCCTCTCTCGAGACAGTTTATTCCTCGAGACGGTCTGAGTAGCAAAACTACTCACAGAACCGTTAGAGTAGCGGAAATACTCACAGAGCCGTTAGAGTAGCGGAAATACTCACAGAACCGTTAGAGTAGCAGAAATACTCACAGAGCCGTTAGAGTAGCGAAAATATTCACAGAACCGTTATAGTAGCGGAAATACTCAACCGTTAGAGTAGCGGAAATACTCACAGAACCGTTAGAGTAGTGAAAATACTCACAAATCATCAACCCCGTCCGAGTAGCGGAAATACTCAACCCCGTCCGAGTAGTGGAAATACTCACAAATCATCAACCCCGTTCGAGTAGCGGAAATACTCACACCGTGAGAGTGGCGGAAACACTCAAAACCCAGGTCAACACCAGTGTCTGTTAGCTCACTTCGGTGAAAAATGACCAGACTGCCTTTAGGACCTTTTCCGAGATTTTCCGGTCAAGATGACCATTTTGCCCGTAAGCATCCGAATGCCCTGGGAACCACACCGGCTCTGGGTATCAAACCGGTAATGACCCGAGAATACTTTTTATAGTGTTGTCAACCTCCCTTTACCTTTCCGGGTCATTTCGAGTCAGTTCCGGGCAACCCGGTACAAAATGACCGTTTTGCCCCTGGAGGGCCGGTCTCCTTCTTCAACCACACCGGCTCTGGGTATCAAACCAGTAATGACCCGAGAATACTTTTTATAGTGTTCTCAACCTTCCTTTACCTTTTCGGACCATTCCGAGTCAGTTCTGGCAAACCCGGTACAAAATGACCATTTTGCCCCTAGTAGGCCGGTTTCCTTTTCCGACCACGCCGGCTCTGGTTATCAAACCGGCAACCTTTGGAAACATTCTAAATAATGTTTCTAGATCTCAAGTCTTCTTCCGGGACAGTTTGAGTCTGTCCTGGCAGTTTTCCGGTCCAGTTGACTGTTTTGCCCCTAAAGGCTCGGTCAACCTTTCCGACACATCTTATCCTCACTTTTCAAGTCGAATACCTCCAGGACACTATTTTAAGTGTTCCTGCTCCCTTCTGGCCTTCCGGGTTATCCTCGGCTCCTTCAAATCATTCTCGGACTTTCTGGAGTCACTCCTAGTGAAGCCAGGCTAAAGTTTACACTAGTACAGGCGCCCAAATCTAGTCAAAGATACGTTGCTTGCCAACTATAAATCTTTCCTAATTGGCTGGCGCCAGTAGTAGTGGCGCCAAGCCAAAAATGGCCTGGTGCCACTCCTAGTGGCGCCAGTGTAAATTTTGCCCTAGCGCCACTGCAGTAGGCGCCAGGCTTGTCCAACTTCTATAAATACAGAGCCTCGTTCAACGTGAAAAGGGTCTGCAAACTTAACCTAAGAATCTCATATTTCGATATACAAAGCTCGAGCACCTCCAAAACCCTAGCCTCCCTAGGTTTTCCCAAACCCTAGCCACTATACACAAACCCTAGCCTCCTATACACTCATACACTCCCCCATACACTCATACACTAGCCTTCAACCACTCTCTGAAGACTTGAAGAGCAGCCATCCAATGCTTGAAGACAATCCTTGAAGACTGATGGTGAAGATCAAGACCGAAGACCGAAGATCGAAGACTCCACGGCGCGCAAAATAAACAAGATACAAGGTAGGCTCCCTATTTAAGTTTCCGCACTTTCCCCCTCTCTCTTCTCTCTCCAACCCACTTGGGTTTTCTCTATTTTAATCCCCTATCTCTTTCCCCCCTTTCTTTGCATGCTTGAAACAAGGGGATTCCCGGTCCATGTGTAGGATTGGACTATTGGAGAGTTACCGTGTCAGGAGCTTTCTTCTAGTCTAACCAAAGACCACATGGGTCCGACCCCCTTGATTATGTGGTGAAGCCTTAACCTTGTATGTTCACGACCCCCAAATTGCATTGTGCATATCATAGTCTTGCATCTTCCAAAAACCGTTTTCAAAGTTGTTTTTCAAAACGTTTTCAAACTTGTTTTCAAAATTGCATCAAAATCTCTGTTTCAAAAACTTGTTTTCAAAACCACAATTCTAGGGTGATTCTAGCCTTTCCATGGCTAGGGTTGCTTTAGGAAAGTGTTATATTAAAAGTGGCCTTTTGGTCTATATTTTCAAACCTTGTTTTCAAAACCACTTTCTTAAAGTGGTTCTAGTCCTCTTATGGCTAGAATTGTTTTAGGAAAGTGAGATGTTTTTTACACCTTCTAAACTCTCTCTTTTCAAAAATCTCTTCCTAAAAATCTCTTTTTCAACATACTTTCCTAAAACTCTCCTTTTTTTTCAAAATTGTTTTCAAAAACTCCCTTCCAAAATCTATTTTTCAAAACTATCTTTTTCAACTCCTCTCCAAAATCTTTTCCTCAAAATGCACTTTCTAAAATCACTCTCTAGATTCACTTTCCTAAAAAAATCTCTCCTAAAAATCTTTCCAAAAACTCTCTTTTCTAAAATCTTCCTTCTAGAAATTCTCCTCTAGGTTTTCCTTTCAAAACCTTCGTTTCTAAAAACACACTTTCTAAAAATCCCTTTTCCTTAGAGCCCAAGTCAAGCCCTAGAACCCACAATTAGGAAACCCTAAATTTTCTTCCCAAAAACATGATTTTCAAACTTTGCCCCAAACTTAGGTTTCCAAAACCTCATGTTTTCACATAAAAAATATACATGTTTCCAAAACCTTTTTTCTACGTCAAAACTACAATTTTTCAAATTTGGGGGTCTAGAATCCCCCTTTCCAAATCCTTGTCAAATCCTATCTTCTCTTTAAGAAACCAAATCCAACCCCTTCCAAATCCAAATATTTCCTAATTCAAATCCTTCCTAAACCTTAAGTTTCCAAAACTTGAACATAAAAATCTTTCCTAATTCAACCCCTTCCTAATTCTACCCTCTTTTCAAATTTTAACTTTTCAAACCTAAGCTTTTAAACCTTTCCTAAACTCAAGCCTTTCCTAATTTCAAGACTTTCTAAAATTCAAACTCTAAAACTTTCTAAATCCTAAACTTTCTAAATTTCAAATCTTTCTAAATTCTAAACTTTCTAAATTTGAAACCTTCTTAAGTTAAATCTTTCTAAACCTAAAAACTTTCTAAACTCTAAACTTTCTTAAACTTCAAATCTTTCCAAATCTAAGACTTTTCGAAACTCAAAACTTTCTTAATTTAAGACTTTCTTAAGTTGAAACTTTCTTAATTCAAATATTTCCTAAGTTGAAAACTTTTTCAAACCTTTCCTAAAACAAAACTTTCTTATTTTCAAAAATTTCCAAATTCAAAACTTCCCTTTTTCAAAACATTTCTAAATTCAAAACTTTTCAATTTTCAAAACTTTCCAAATTGTCAAAACTTTCCAATTTTCAAACTTTCTTAAATTCAGAACTTTTCTAAAGTAAAAACTTTCCTAAACCTAAAACTTTCCTAAATTCAAAACTTTCTTAATTCAAAACTTTCCTAAAGTTGAAACATTCCAAATTCAAAGCTTTCCTAAGTTGAAACTTTTATAATTTCAAAACTTTCCTAAATCAAACCTTTCCTAATTCAAACATTTCTTAAATCCAATCTTTCCTAATCTCCTAAACCTTCCAAGTCAAGTCAAATCTTTCCTAAGTCTAGGTTTCCTGAACCTTCATCTTTCTAAAACAAGTCCAAATCTATCTTTTCAAATCAAAATCCAATCTTCTCAATTTCAATTTTCAATCTCCTCTTCCAATTTCAAATCAAATTCAATTTTCAATTCAATCTCTCAATCTTCCAATCCAATCTCTCTCTTCAAATCAACTTATCTCTTTTCAATCGGACTCCGGTCCGAACTACGACTGACCTGATTCCCCCAAAGAGATACGTAGGCAACCTCTATAGGTGCGGTCACAATACTTTTCAAACTTTCAATTCCACCCTCATGGGTGTGGTTTCCAAAATCTTTTCAAATCTCAAATTCCAATCTATTTTCAAAATTCCAAAATTTCTATTTTCAAACTTCTACTTTCAATTTTCAAACTTTTCAATTTCAATTCTATTTCTTCAAATCTTTTTTCAAATCAAATCAATTTCTTTTCAAATCAATTTCTATTTTCCAATTCTCTCATCTTGCACTTGCATATCATGCATCATATTTTTCAAACATTGTTTTTCTAAAGTGAATAGGGTTGAACTATAGTTAGTTGGAGACTCTCACAGGTGAATCTAGGGTAGATTGACATGTAGGTACCGAAAGGGCGGGGTAGGGTGATAGCTTAGTGCGTCTTCTCTACACGTAACCAACCTCCGAACCTAGATCACTGATTTCAAAGACCAAACAGAGTTATTTTTCAAAAAGGGCTAAATGTTTTCCAAAGGTTGCCAAACAACCCGTTTTTTTAAAAACCCTCTCTTGAGGGGATATTTTCAAAAATCGTTTTTCAAAGCCCTAAGTGTAGTCTTCGGATTATTCTTAGTTTTTAGGTGACCTAACTCACCTTAATCAAGTTAGGTGGCGACTCCGAATCTTTTTCAAAAGCCCTTTATTCAAACCAGTTTTCAATTCAAACCTAGTCGCACTCATTCTTCTAGGAGGGTGAGTTCTAACGAGAGAGTACAGTGTTTTTCCCGCTTGGGTGAGTATTCCTCGAGTGTGAAAAATCTGGGCGCGACAGCTGGCGACTCCGCTGGGGACACTTAGAGGGTTAGGCCATAGTCATGTCTCTTTACCCTTCACCCATGTAGAGTCTTCAATTAACTTGGTTCAATCCTATTCACTTTAAATTTTCCAAACTAAATTTTCAAAATTGTTTTCAAAAAAAAAAAAAAAACATGCATTTATTCATATTATCTTGTATCATGTGTGCCATTCACATACTAACACTTGCATCTTTGTTTTGTAGGTACACATTTTGTTTAAATTTTATTAATTGCTTTGCATGAATGTGATGTACAGGATGAATGGGGGTTGTTGGGCCCTTTCCTCCACTTTTAAAAATCACACACACACTGCATGTGCACTTGCATTCTGCATACTTGCATACCCTGATATGTCCTTTCTAGTTAGAAAGGGAGAACGGTATATTGGTTGTGGGCAAAATGTTGTGTCAGTTTCTTCGCCTACAGCCTCTTGATGGTTCCCGCGCTCGGATCACCAACTGATCATGGCACCACCTCGGGGAGTGGGCCTAGGTTTGAAGATCCGGGGACCGAGCCTTTTTAGGACGCATTAGTCAACCCTCAACCTCATACTCATATAGACACCATGCATAGCCGAACCTCTGCCGGATTTAGGACACGAGCACCGTTTTCAAAATCACGGAGGAAAGGGCGACTGCTCTTACTTTCATTTATACCTGTTTATTCCTGCTGTTATAATGCTTGTGTTTATACTGTTATAATGTTTGTCTAACTGTTCATGCATGCATGTACTTTCTCTCCTTATACTTTTTGCATATCCATGTTCATGCATTCAATATCCCATGTCAAGACAAGAGTTCCAAGTAACTCAAGTCACTGCATTCTCATGCATATGATCAACCCATTGAGAGTCACACCAACGTCACTCTCTCTTGCATTAAACCTGCCCAAACCCTAAGGGTTCCCGCGTAACCCTAAGGACTCATTGCATGCATCTCGATTCATTCCATAAGAGGGGCCCCAATCCCTCTATGCTCATGGAGATAGGGTTGCCAAGAAGACAAGGGGCAATCAATCAACAAGGTCTCTCAGCGACCTCCTCAGCATCAAATTCAAGGAAGGCCAATCCGAAGACTCAAGAGTAGTTTAGGGTTTCCCTTTGTAAAAGTAGATAGGTGGAAGTCCAAAGGAAAATGTTCCCCCTCCCCCTATTAAAATGTACTTCAATTCTTTTGTATTTCAAACCCAGAATTTAATGTACTTCTTTATTTTTATGAATGAATGCATGAATGGCTGAAGGTTCCCACCTGACGGTAAAGTGTCTGCATACAGGGGCAAACCCCCTATCTCCAAAAGTGAGCCGATACATCATGACTAGTTTCCCTCTTTAAGAGGGGCACCCTAGGACATGCATTGCATAAAGTTCTCTAAAAACCAAAAACTAACTTGTGACTTGTGTTTTTGTCTTTTTCCTTTTTGTCTTTTTATTTCTTTTTACAGAAGCCACCTTGTACTGAGTCAACATTGCTCCCAAGAAAATGCAACATCCACCTAGGGATCCTATTATCACTCGGCACAAAGCATCACTGATGGCCGCTAACCCCGAAGAATCCTCTCAAGTCTCTCGAGAGGAAGTTAATGAAATGAGGACTAAGATGGATGAGATGCTCAAACTCATTCAAACTCTGGCCATGAAGGATGCTACTGCAGTCCCGTCATCATCAACGACTTCATCTAAAGATCTTGAACCCGCTAATCCAAGGATCTTGCTTCAGTCTGACAATGCTGGGAAAACCAAAGAAGATGCCAAAAGGGTCAATACTGAAGAAGAGAAGACCATATTGCTTTCACCTGTTACGAAGAAGGCCCCTCTAGACCCTCTCAGTCTGAAAATCCAAGGGTTGGAGGATTCGTTGCGAAGTCTCCATGGCCATGATGCTTACGGATTCACCTCCTATGATGAGCTATGTTTCTTCCCTGACCACCCGAGGCCTGCTAAGTTTAAAATGCCTGACTTCTAGAAGTACGACGGTACCGGTAATCCTGTTGCTCATCTTCGTCTATATGCTGGAGCACTAAGTGGACGTGGCAATGACCCGAAGCTCCTTATGCAGTTATTCCAACACAGCCTCACCGGGTCGGCTCTACAATGGTTCGCTCGTCTGGACTTAAAGAAGATCACAACCTGGATGGAGTTAGTCAATGCATTCAAAGACCAATACCGTCACAGCATCGATCTCACTTCCGATCGCTGGTCCTTGATGACGATGAGCAAGGGTGAGAAGGAGAATTTTAAAGCATACGCCTTAAGATGGAGGGAGGCCGCTGCAGAAGTTAATCCCCCGTTGGAAGAAAAAGAGTATGTACAACTATTTATACATACTTTTCAAGGTATATTCTATGAGAAACTCTGCACAAGCGTGGGAAAAAGCTTCTCCGAACTCATCATGCAAGGGGAAATGATAGAAAATGGCCTCAAGACAGGAAGAATCACAGATCCCTATGCCAAGACTGGAGAAAATACTACCAACATAGCCAAGAAGGTGGCTACTACAAGGGGCACAATCAGGAAGGAAAGCGAATGATTTAGGAATGTAAGAGATTAAGAAGGAGTGGATTAGGAAAGGTTTTGACTAGGAAGGATTGAGATTCCCATTTCCTAAAACGAATGATTAGATTATGTTTCTAAAAGATGTGTTTTGATTTTGTTTCAAAAAATGAAAGATGGGATCTAGTTTCCTAAATGGGGAGATTGGATTTGGCTTCCTAAATGGAAGATTGGATTTGACATGGATTTGGAAAGGGAAGTTTTAGAAACCTTAGATTCGAAAAGCTATAGTTTTGATGTAGAAATGGGGTTGTGGAAAGATATATAATTTTGATGTAGAAAATAAGAGGTTTTGGAAACCTAGGTTTTGAGGCAAAAATAAGGGATTGGAAATCATGTTTTTTGGGAGGAAGATTAGGGTTTCCTAATCGTGGGTTCTAGGATTTAACTTAGGCTCTAAGGAAAGAGCTTTTAGAAAGTGAGTTTTTTGAAAAAAGGGATTTTTGGAAAGAAATCCTAGAGAGGAGTTTTTGAAAAGCAAATTTTTAGGAAGGGAGTGTTTTTGGAAAGTAAATTTGAAGAAGGTGTTTTTGGAAAGAGTTCTTGGAAAGAGTTTTCTAGGAAGAAGACCTAGGGAGCGCTTTTAGAAAGTGAATTTCAAGGAGAGTGTTTTCGGAAAGGAGTTTGAAAAATAGATTTTTGGAGGGACTTTTTAAAAACAACTTTGGAAAGGAGATTGGAGAGAGTTTTTAGAAAGCACATTGGAAAAGATATTTTTAAGAGGAGATTTTTGAGAACAGAGTTTTTAGAAAGTATATAAAATATCTCACTTTCCTAAAGTGATTCTAACCAGAAGAAGGTTAGAACCACTTTAAGATAGTGGTTTTGAAAACAACAATGTTTTGAAAATATGGACCATATTGGTCACTTTAAATGTAACACTTTCCTAAAGCAACCCTAGCCATAAAAAGGCTAGAACCACCTTAGGATTGTGGTTTTGAAAACAAGTTTTGAAAAAGAAGATTTTAATGCAAATTTGAAAACAACATTAAAGCAAGCTTTGAAAACGAGTTTGAAAACGAATTTAGAAAGAATGCAAGATTATGATATGCACAATGCAAAAAGGGTCGTGAACATACAAGGTTAAAGGCTTCACCACATAATCAAGGGGGTTGAACCCACGTGGTCTCCGGTTAGACTAAAAGAAAACCCCCGACACGGTGACTCTCCAATAGCCTAATCCTACACATGGACCAGGAATTCCCTTGTTTCAAGCATGCAAGAAGATGGAGGATTCAAATAGAAGAAAACCCAAGTGAGTTCAGAGGGAGAAGAGAGGGAGGAAGATGCGTAAACGTAAATAAGAAGCCTACCTTGTGTCTTCTTTATTTTGCTTAGCTTTGCGTGCTTTTCTTTGCTTGTCTTGCTTCGATCTTTACTTTAGTCTTCAAGAGCTTGTCTTCAATCTTCAAAACTTCAGATTGCAACACTTCAAGCCTTCAAAGGAGGCTTTGGAGGCTATTGTATGAGTGTATAGAAGTGTATGTGAGTGTATAGTAGGCTAGGGTTTGTGTATGGAGGCTAGGGTTTGGAAAACCTAAGGAGACTAGGGTTTAGAGAGGCTACAAACTCTGTATATCGAAAAGTAGGATTTTTAGACTGAGTTTGCGGACTTTTTTCACGCTGGAGGAGGCTCTATATTTATAGAGATGGGATAGACCAGGCGCCTGTTGCAATGGTGGCAGGCCAAAAATGCTTTTGGTGCTACTAGGAGTGGCGTCAGCCAGTTAGGAAAGTTTTAAGGTCGGCAAGTAACGTATCTTGAGAAGATTTGGGCACCTGTGCTAATGACTACCATGCAATCTTTAGCCTGGCTTTACTAGGAGTGACTCCGTAAGGTCCGGGAAGGTTTTAAAGGACCGGGAATGGCCTAGAAGGTTAAAAAAGGGCAGGAACCCTTAGAATAGGGTCCCGGGGGTAATGGACTTGAAAAAGGATGGCAAGATTTGTCGGAAGGGTTGACCGAGCCATTAGGGGCGAAATGGTCAACTGGATCGGAAAGCCGCTGGGATGGACTCAGAATGTTCCAAAAGAAGACTCGAAATTTAAAAACATTATTTAGAATGTTTCCAAAGGCTACCGGTTTGATACTTAGAGCCGGTGTGGTTGGAAAAGGCGACCGGCCCTATAGGGGCAAAACGGTCATTTCGCACCAAGTTTGCCGGAATTGATTCGAAATGATCCGAAAAGATAAAGAGAGGTTGAGAATACTATAAAAAGCAATCTTAGGAGGTTACCAGTTTGATACCCAAAGCCGGTGTGGCTAGGAAAAGGCAACCGACCCACCAAGGGCAAAACGGTAATTTTGCACCGAGATTACCAGAATTGACTCAGAATGATCCAGAAAGATAAAGGAAGGTCGGGAATACTATAAAAAAAGCATTCTCAGGAGATTACCAGTGTGATACCCAGAGCCAGTGTGGTCCTCGGGGCGCTCGGATGCCAAGGGGCAAAATGGTCATCTTGACCGGAAAGTCTCGGAACTGGCCCGAAACTGACTAGAAGGCACCTAATTATATCAAATTGCTTTTTAAGATAATCTTGGAAGGGTGGAATTACCATTCTGAGGACTAAGGTATGTTCTCGAGAAACATGCCGAAAAATGGCCCTAGGGGCAGCTTGGTCATTTTTCACCGAAGTGGACTAGCAGGCACTGGTGTTGACCTAGGTTTTGAGTGTTTCCGCCACTCTGATAGTGGTCCCGTGATACAGGGGTTTGTTGGCAATTCCCTATATCGACCTGTTTGTGAGTATTTTCACTACTCTGACGGTTGTGATATTTACGAGTACTTCCGCTACTCTGACGGTTCGCAATCATTCCCGAGACTGCCTGATCTCAGGAAGTTGCTAAAGGGATTAGCGCTTGAGAAGTCAAATTTCTCGAAAGATGTGTCGAAACAAACATTTCTGCATTGGCGGGCTAGCAGGCGCCAAAGGTGGACCGTTTTACCATCTAGGGGACTTGGGGTCTCGTCCCGGTCCACAGGTTTAAAGGAGACTTATCATCTTCAGAAAGATGTGCCTATTAGAATTGGAAAGGGGTCTTATCGTCTTCGGAAAGACGCGCCTATTGGAATATGGAAAGGGGACTTACCGTCTTCAGAAAGACGTGCCTTGTTTGGAATTAGAAAGGGGACTTGCTGTCTTCAAAAAGACGTGCCTGATTTGGAATTGGACCGAACAATGCCCCTAAAGGCATTTTGGTCATTTTTTCTCTATTTGGGCCTTGTAGGCCCGTGAAGCGATGGATAGACGTGATTAGACTTAGAGAGTTGATTTTGATTGGAATATGTCCATATTGACTTGAGTATAAGTCTAGACGCACCGCAGATTGCCGAGCAGTAAAAAATGGAGTGCTTACAGTGGTTAGATGTGTTATTATCACAGTGGAGTGTGGAAACCCATACGCTCATGACGGTTGGAGGGGAGATTGGTCCTACTTTGGAGGATGTGAGTGCGTTGATGAACCTTCCAATTGTGGGGGATACTGACCCTTGCAGTTTCAAGCCATCTTCCCGAGAACGGGAAATAGTGAAGGGTTTGAATGCAAGACAAGCCACAGCTACGCAATCGGTGAGCAAGTTTGTAAAGGCTCATTTGAGTAAAACGCTGAAGAACACTTTAAAGGGGTAGACTATCTATTGGTACCGCGATCTGATGGGGTGCTTGACCGCTATTTCTTATAGGCTTCTTTTAACTCACAAGTGCACGAGTGTGCGATGTAGCAATTAACTCGGTGAGACCGAGGTCATATCCACAGGGAGCTAAATTTAGAAAACAATTTGGTGATAAAAACTTAAGAGAAATTTATTGGGGAAAAAATTGGTTCACAATGAATGTGAAATTTTTTTTGAAAGATGAGTAGTTGTGAATAGAATTCAAATGACAATGCTTAAAATTACAAGAGAAATAAAAGTTTTGGCTCAAAATCAATTCCAATGGTGGTATATTGGTGGTTCTTTTAAGATATTTAAGATAACTCAACCCAACATCAACAATGGTGATATTGGGTCGGAAAATATTACAATAAAGTTCAAAGAAATGAATGATTGAATCTTGCTTAGAAATGGAAAAATAGTTTCAAACTAGGCAAGACATTGAATCAAGCAATTCCTATACCAAAACTGAGGTTTGTGCATAGAAATTCAAGATTATTACATTGCCTAAATGATTTCTGAAAATTCTTAACAATTATCAATCATCCATGTACCAAGTGAGAAGATAAATCATTGAGATGCATTAATACCTTAAAGAGATCACCTCAACCACCATCATCCTTGATCTTGAACCAAGAAAGAGCTTAGCCAACAACCATTATGAAGAAAAACAATTACATCAACATAAAATAAGAGATTTTTAACATTGAAGAGCCAAAATCAACAAAAGAAAAGCAAAATACAAGCTGCCCAGATTTTCGCACAAATCTGTCCTTTAACTTTGGATGAAGTTTTCACCCTCTTCCACTCTGTTTTGAGAGATGGCTATTAGACAGATATTTATAGAGATTCTTGTCTAATTTCCAGCCCCAAAAAGAACAAGTTATTTGGACATCTGAGTCAAAAGTTATGATCCAAACACTAGAGGTCTGTCTAGCACATGGAGGGAAAGGCAGATTCGGCCAACATTTTGAGTTGGCTAGTGGACCTCTTTATTCCATCTTTTGGACTATTTTTTTCTTCTCTCTTTACCCCATAATGAAGAATTATTGTCCTCCACTTCTTTCTAGCCATGTGCATGCTCTCTTTTTTCCATAATGAAGAATTATTATACTTCAACCATGTGCAAGCTCTCTTTTCTCCCGCCAACTTCCTACAAATGAGTTGAAATGGGCCTTCAAATCTTGGGCTGAAGTTTGCACAATACATGGAACAAATTTGGACTGAAGTTTGCACAAAATATAGAGCAAGTTTGGGCTTGAAGTGGATCATCTTTTAGCCTTTTCTTGGATTTGAAATGGGGCAGGTTTGGGGCACTTCTTTGAACCAAAATTTGCTTCAATCTTTGACTCAATTTCACTTCAATTCTTTGCTCGAAATTCCGGCCTGGAAGATCTCTGAAATACTTCATTTAAGCTTTATAAATCTATCAAAACATTAAACCAAACTTCATTACCAAAGGCACACAAAACTATTATGTGAAAAAAAATAAACGAATAAATACATATAAAAAACTATAAATTTAATGACAATTTTGATGTACAATCACACCCCCCAACTAAAATTTTGCTTGTCCTCGAGCAAACCAAAAAAAAAAAAAATTATTATCTATTTTATTCAAATGCCACTTTCGTAGGATTTACGATTGCATTTAGCATATGCAATAAGCCTTTAAACCCCTAGGTGGCCCTAGTGGACGAGTTGTAGTCTCGTGAGGGTTGTCAGCGATGATACCCACAAACATCTTGAATTTCACCTTCATCCAAATCTCAAGTCAACCTATTCACAACAACTCAAACAAGTATTAAACACAAAATACAGATTTCTCAAGAACGATATAAAGGACATGTATAGTTCAGAATACTATCAACTCATAAAGACATTCGTAGCATCCTTACTCGGAGTGTGTGTGAATAAACTAACATGATCATTTTCTCAATATCAGAACTTAGGAACACTCGAATTTCTATCAGAATCATGCTTCAACTCAAAGCTCACCAGATATGCACTCAACAAATGAAACTCTCAGAAACAGATGCATTTGTTCTCTCTCAACATTTGTATGCGGAAGAAGTAATGTAAACAATCCAAAAGGCTGCATACCAAGACCATGAAAAAGGCTAAAACAAGAGTATACATAGTCTCATGAAAGAGTGCCAAGTGTCAGAAATCGGAATGTAACCACACCACCACATCTATTCACACATTCACAATTCAAACCATCCTATACTCGGGATCAATTAGGACTTCATTTTGGTTGTAATTTTCGGCAAGGAAAAGCGTATATAGCAAGGGTCAATCAAAAACTCGTGTCCGAGAATAGGCTAAATAAAGCACAATGTGTTCTTATTTTATTATTATTTTTTTTTGCATAAGGTTAACCACTTTTTGAGATGCACCCAACTCTCTTTCCTTCTATTACATACACAAGTTCACATCACCTCTCAAATTTCATTTTTTCAAGCTTGCATTTGGACATTCGATTTTTTTTTTTTTTAAATAAATGCCCAAATGAACACTCCCTTCACTTTTGACTTTGTTCTCTCAAATCAAACCAAACCCATTAATTTTTTGGCTGAGGAGTTCAAAAAATGGTTAGTATCCAAAAGGCTCAAATTGGTGAACTAGGGATAAGTGTATAAAGAAAAGAAACGAACAAGCTCAAATATCAAATCTGGCCTAAAATCCTTTCCCAAGCATAACACGATTTTTCAAGTGTTCATCAAATTCCAAATGTAAGTGATGTGGCACAAATGATGAATTCCCAACAACTCAACCAAATTAAAATGAATAATGAGACCAACCAACAACAACGTGCGTTTTCAAAAAAAATGCAAGAGTAGCTATGATAAAACCCCTCCAAGAAAGAATGGCTCTAAAACTCACAACAAGGGTACTAGTCTCCACTTTGTTCCTCAAGATTTCCAAGTGATCCTTTATTATAAATTAAGACTATAGTCATGCAAGTTACAAGTGAAGTGCAGAAAGTCCGAGTATAGATGCCGTGAGATACTCTAACAAGAAGTTAATATAACGAGCTAAAATGCCAACATATCAAAACTAGAAAATCCATAACTCATGCTTAATTACTCAAATGAATTACTATGACCATGCCGACTTTCAATTAGTATGAAGAATAAATCTTGTTTTTTTTCTTTTTTCTTTTTACCAAACCATCAAAAATAAAGTTTTTTTTTTTTGTTCTTTTTTGGTTTTTTTCTTTTTTTTTTAACAAACCAACAAAAATATTTTTTTTTCCTTTTTATTTTTTTTTAACAAACCTTTAACAAACCAACAAAAATAAAGGCCTCACCCCCCAACTTAAACAAGGCATTGTCCCTAATGCATGAATCATGATAGAACAAGTAAATGCATGAGTCGGAAGAAAGAAAGAAAAAATTACAATAAAATAAAACTAAAATATGTACCATAGTGGTTTATTACTTATGAAGCTTAAAATGATGATGGATCTTCAAGATCCAAAGTCTCAATTTCAGCCATGAAATTTTCAAGATAAGGTTTCAATCGGTGGCCATTTACTTTGAAAACATTCCCGTTCTTGGGATTCTCCACCTCATAAGCACCATGCTTCGAGATGGACTTTATCACAAATGGGCCAGTCCATTTTGTCCTCAACTTCCCAGGAAAGAGATGTAATCGTGAATTGTACAAGAGAACTTTCTGACCAACATGAAAGGACTTTCTAAGAATGTGTTTATCATGCAAAGCTTTCATTTTGTCCTTTGAAATTCTTGCATTTTCAAATGCATCATTTTTCAATTTCTCTAATTCATCCAATTGAAGCTTTCTATGACTGCCAACCACATTTTCATTGTCATTGAATTGGTGGATGGCCTAATATGCACGGTGTTCAATCTCAACAGGGAGATGACAAGGTTTTCCATAGACAAGCTTATAAGGAGACATTCCTAAAGTGGTCTTGTAAGCCGTGCGATCGGCCCACAAAGCATCGACTAGTCATAGGGACCAATCTTTGCGGTTCGGATTGACCGTTGTCTCCAAAATATTCTTGATCTCCCTATTTGCCAACTCAACTTGGCCACTAGTTTGTGGGTGGTAAGGAGTACCAACCTTGTGAAGTACACCATATTTTCTCATCAACAATCCTACGGATTTGTTACAAAAATGTTTTCCTCCATCACTAATCATAGCTCGAGGCATACCAAAATGAGAGAAAATGTTTTCTTTCAAGAATTTGATCACAACTCGGTGGTCGCTAGTTCGAGAGGCAATGGCCTCCACCCACTTTGACACATAATCAATGGCCACAAGAATGAATTGGTAACCAAACGAGCTAGGAAATAGTCCCATGAAATCAATCCCCCAACAATCAAATATTTCCAAGACAAGAATGGGATTAAGGGGCATCATGTTACGCCTAGTAATGCTACCTAGTCGTTGGCATCGGTCACATGCAACACAGAAGGCATAGACATCTTTGAACATGGTGGGCCAGTAAAACCCACACTGTAAGATCTTGGCAGTGGTTTTCTTTGAAGAGAAATGCCCACCACAAGCCAATGCATGACAAAAAGAAATGACACTTGGAATTTCATGGTCGGGGATGCACCTTCTAACAATTTGGTGAGGGCAATATTTGAACAAGTAGGGGTCATCCCAGAAAAATGTACGCACATTGCGCAAGAATTTTTGTTTGTCAAATTTAGACCAATGGGAAGGAATCTGACCTATGGCTAAATAATTAGCTATATCAGCGTACCATGGAGTGCCAATGTCAGAAACAGTGCCTGCAACAAATAGGTGCTCATCCGGAAAGTGTTCATTAATTGGGGGGTCATCAAGTGCAGTCTTGTGGCTCGAAAGACGGGACAAATGATTAGCCACCACGTTCTCTACTCCCTTTTTATCTCGAATCTCAAGGTTAAACTCTTGGAGTAGGAGAATCCATCGAATCAAGCGTGGCTTGGTATCTTGCTTTGTGAGCAAATATTTCAATGCTACATGATTAGTGAAAACAATAACATGAGACCCAACTAAATAAGACCGAAATTTATCCAATGCAAAGACCACAGCTAGCAATTCTTTTTTGGTGGTAGTGTAGTTCAATTGGGCTTCATTCAAGGTCTTGCTAGTATAGTAAATGACATGAGACTTCTTGTCTTTTCTTTGCCCCAAAACAGCCCCTACAGCAAAATCACTAGCATCACACATCAATTCAAATGGTAAAGACCAATCGGGAGCTTACATGATCGGTGCGGTGGTCAACAAACCCTTAAGCTTATCAAAAGCTTCTTGACATTTCGATGTCCACTCAAATTGGACATCTTGTGACAATAAATTGCACAAAGGTTTGGCAATGGTACTAAAAGAGTGAATGAATCTTCGGTAAAAACCGGTATGCCCTAAAAAGGATCTCACATCTTTGATAGTCCTCGGGATAGGCAATTTTTGAATGAGTTCAACTTTTGACCTATCTACCTCTATGCCTTTGGAAGAGACAATGTGGCCTAACACGATGCCGTGTGTCACCATAAAATGACACTTCTCCCAATTGAGTACAAGATTGCTCTCCTCACACCTTTCAAGAACTTTTTCTAAATGCACTAGACATAACTCATAAGAATCCCCACAGACAGAGAAATCGTCCATGAAAATTTTCAAGAATCTTTCCACCATATCACTAAAGACACTCATCATACACCTTTGAAATGTAGCCAGTGCATTGCACAAGCCAAAAGGCATTCTCCTATATGCATAGGTAGCAAAAGGACAAGTGAAAGTGGTTTTCTCTTAGTCTTCTAGGGAAATCTCAATTTGGTTGTATCCCGAGTAACCATCAAGAAAGCAATAGAAATCTCTCCCCGCCACTCTCTCAAGGACTTGGTCTAGAAATGGGAGTGGAAAATGATCCTTCCTAGTCACAGCATTCAACCTACAATAATCAATGCATATACACCACCCGGTTTGAATCCTAGTGGGCACTAGTTCATTGTTCTCATTTTTCACCACTGTGACTCCCGATTTTTTTGGAACAACTTGGGTTGGACTAACCCATTTGGAGTCGGCAATGGGGTAAATGATACCCGCATCAAGCAACTTAAGCACTTCACATCTCACTACTTCCTTCATGTTTGGGTTCAATCGCCTTTGCATTTGCCTCACAAATTTAGCCTCTTCCTCAAGATAGATTCTATGTGTACATAAAAGGGGGCTAATTCCTTTCAAATCGGTGATTGTCCACCCAATTGCTATCATGTGTTTTCTCAGCACTCTCAACAATTTTTGCTCTTGCTCCATAGTCAGTTTTGATGAAACTACAACAGGATATGATTCATCTTCCCCTAGAAAGGCATACTTAAGATCACTCGGTAAAGCTTTCCTTTCTGGTTTAGGGGGTTTGGCAAGGGATGACTCAACATTAGCTTGGGATGAATCCAAAGGCTCAAATGGTGGGGTCCATTGACCCACTGACATGATAGGTATCGACTCTAGACAAGCGACAAGTTCCCTTTCTTCCTTATCAACACATTCCAAAGGATCAAATTCCTCATTATGAATCAGAATTCTCCCTAACAGATCTTCTGTCCGTTCTCTCTCAAAGTGCTCTTGACAAAATGTTTGGATCAAATCTACCTCCCTAATGTCCTTATACTCACCAATTTGCTTGGAGACATTGAAAATGTTCATCTCCACGGTCATATTCTCGAAAGACAATTTCATCACCCCATTCCTACAATTAATCAAAGCATTGGATGTAGCTAGGAAGGGTCTACCTAAGATGACTGGGATGGGAGCACTAGGACCTTGTATAGGTTGGGTGTCCAACACTATAAAGTCGACAGGGAAGTAAAATTTATCCACTTGAACCAACACATCCTCCACAATACCTCGGGGAATCTTAACTGATCTGTCAGCTAATTGAAGGCTGACACGAGTGGGCTTAAGCTCTCTTAAACCCAATTGTTCGTAAACAGTGTAGGGTAGCAAATTCACACTTGCTCCTAAGTCCAACAAAGCTTGGTCTACCTTATGATTCCCAATAATGCATGAAATTGTAGGACAACCGGGGTCCTTGTATTTAGGAGGGGTCTTCAATTGGATAATGGCACTAGCTTGTTCTGTTAGGAAAGCTTTCTCTTTCACATTCAATCTCCTCTTGACTGTGCACAAGTCCTTAAGGAACTTGGCATAAGATGGGACTTGTTTAATTGCATCAAGGAATGGAATGTTGACTTTCACTTGTTTGAACAATTCATAGATTTTAGAGTTCATGAGCTCATATTTGGATTTTCCTAACCTTTGTGGGAATGGTGGCTGGGCAATGGACTCTACATCACTCACTTCCACTCCAATGTTTTTTGAATCCTCTCCTTTCTCACACATCTCTTTCTCTTCTTCACCACTAGATCTCTCATTTCTCAATTTGATTCCCTCTTCACTCTCCCTAGACTTCTCCTCCTCAATATCCTTAGGGATCCTAGAAGGTATAGTTTTGTCAACTATCTTTCCACTTCTAAGGATGGTGATTGCTTGGACTTGTTCATGGTTAGAATGCTCACCGGGTGAAGATTCACTCATGTTTACTTGGCCTCTAGGATTTGGCATTGGTTGAGCTGGAAGCTTTCCTCTCTCTTGAACACTCAATGATTGAGTCAACTTAGTTAGTTGACTTCGAATGTCATCTAAAGCCCTATTGGTTTGTTCTTGAAATTTGTTGGCATGAGTGTTGATTCCACCTTGAGTTTGCATGAATTGTTGGAGAGTATCCTCTAAAGATCTCTTGTGAGATGGTTGGTATGTGTGGTTTGTGGGAGTATGAAATGGTTGGGGTGGAGGCTGAAATGCCTGAGGTACCGAAGGAACCTCATTTCTCCATCCAAAATTTGGGTGATTCCTTCATCCGGGATTATAGGTATCGGAGTAGGGATTGCCTACTTGGCCTTGGTTTGGGAAGGGCTTTCTGAAATTGCTTAAATCAGACATTTGGCCATATAGCACTTCTTTGAAAGCTGGAATTGTTGGACAATCAATTGTCCTATGCCCCTTATTCTTATACACTCCACAAGTTTCCTCTTGTTGCTCACTCACAACATGCACTTTTTTAAGCTCAAGAGACTCTACTTTCCTAGCCAATGAGGCTAATCTAGCATTGAGGTCATCGGTCTCTTTCAATTGGAACTTTCCGCTTGATTGGGTTGTGGTGTTTCTAGACTCAACATGCGGTGGGAGAAAGGTCTCCCATTGCTTTGTGTTCTCGGCCAATTCATCAAAAAAATCAAATGCCTCATCCCGTTCTTTGTCATAGAACTCACCATTACACATGGTTGACACTAGCTTTTTAAAATCCGGGGTAAGTGAGTCGTAGAAGAAACTTACTAACCTCCACATTTCAAAACCATGGTGGGGACAAGCATTCAACAAGTCCTTAAACTTTTCCCAAGCTTGGTGAAATGACTCACTTGGACTACAAGAAAAATTCATCACTTGACGTTGTAAAGTTGCAATCCTATGAGTAGGGAAATAATTTTTCAAAAACTCGGTTTGCATTTCTCTCCACGTGCCTATGGACCTAGGACGTAAGGAGTTTAACCAAAGTTTGACTTTATCCTCGGTGCATGTCCTATCAACAAAAGTGCCACATACCTCCTCAAAGTCTTTAATGTGCAAGTATGGATTTTCGGAACCCATACCATGAAATGTAGGAAGAAGTTGAATCATGCTCGGTCTTAAATTGAAGGCTTGTTGATTGAGGGGTAAGACAATACACGAAGGTGTGCTTTGTCTTGCTGGATGAAGATACTCCCTAAGAGTTCGGAAATTAGGTTGGCCATTAACTGGTGGAGGTCTGCCACCGTGAACACTCCCTTCTCCCTCTATATCTCCAACACTAGCCATGATAAAACACTAATATGATGACTACAAGGAAAAAAAAATAAAAATAAAAATAAAAGAAAAGTTGGGCCAAAGAAAACTCACTGTAATTCCAACTAGTAAGCCAAATTAGATTTTTTTTTTCCGTAAATGTTTTTCACAAGCCAAGCGCTACAACAACAAACTTTAGACAATAATTACAATTGACATTTACAAATGGCGGTTGAACCAGCCATAATATAAACGAAAAGAGGGGTAATTACCTCCTCTAAAAATAAAGAAAAATAAATAAATAAATAATCAAGAGGCGGTAAAACCGGCCGCAGTAAAAAAATGCATAAATGTAAAAGGAGGGATTAACCTCCACAATTAGAAGTTAGATGTTAGAGGTTAGAAATTAGATGTTAGAAGTTAGATGTTAGAAGTAAGAAGTTAGAAATTAGATGTTAGAAGGAGGGATTAACCTCCACAATTAGAAATTAGAAATTAAGTCCTCTACAAAGTCCAAAAGGCGGTAAAACCGGCCGTAGTCCAATAATTGGTAGTCTAGTCCACAATCCTTTGTTCACAAGGTCGAGTCCACAATTTTTTTTTTTTTTATAATCTGAATTATTAAAGAAATATTAAATTACAAACAATTAACCCCCAAGTTCATCACCATTGCTTGCTAGCTTCCTGGCAACGGCGCCAAAATTGCTTGACCGCTCTTTCTTATCGGTTTCTTTTAACTCGCAAGTGCACGAGTGTGCGATGTAGCAATTAACTCGATAAGACTGAGGTCATATCTACAGGGAACTAAATTTAGAAAAAAATTTGGTAATAAAAACTTAAGAGAAATTTATTTGGGAAAAAATTGGTTTACAATGAATGTGAAATTTTCTTTGAAAGATGAGTAGTTGTGAATAGAATTCAAATGACAATGCTTAAAATTACAAGAGAAATAAAAGTCTTGGCTCAAAATCAATTCCAATGGTTGTATATTGGTGGTTCTTTTAAGATATTTAAGATAACTCAATCCAACATCAACAATGGTGATATTGGGTCGGAAAATATTATAATAAAGTTCAAAGAAATGAATGATTGAATCTTGCTTAGAAATGGAAAAATAGTTTCAAACTAGGCAAGACATTGAATCAAGCAATTCCTATACCAAAACTGAGGTTTGTGCATAGAAATTCAAGATTATAACATTGCCTAAATGATTTATGAAAATTCTTAACAATTATCAATCATCCATGTACCAAGTGAGAAGATAAATCATTGAGATGCATTAATACCTTAAAGAGATTACCTCAACCACCATCATCCTTGATCTTGAACCAAGAAAGAGCTTAGCCAACAACCATTATGAAGAAAAAAAATTGCATCAACATAAAATAAGAGGTTTTTAACATTGAAGAGCCAAAATCAACAAAAGAAAGCAAAATACAAGCTGCCCAGATTTTCGTACAAATCTGTCCTTTAACTTTGGACGAAGTTTTCACCCTCTTCCACTCTGTTTTGAGGGATGGCTATTAGACATATATTTATAGAGCTTCTTGACTACTTTCCAGCCTCAAAAAGAACAGGTCATTTGGACATCTGAGTCAAAAGTTATGGTCCAAACACTAGAGGTCTGTCTAGCACATGGAGGGAAAGGCAAATTCGGCCAACATTTTGAGCTGGCTAGTGGATCTCTTTATTCCATCTTTTAGACTATTTTTTTCTTCTCTCTTTACCCCATAATGAAGAATTATTGTCCTCCACTTCTTTCTAGCCATGTGCATGCTCTCTTTTTTCTGTAATGAAGAATTATTGTGCTCCAACCATATGCAAGCTCTCTTTTCTCCCACCAACTTCCTTCGAATGAGCTGAAATGGGCCTTCAAATCTTGGGCTGAAGTTTGCACAATACAAGGAACAAATTTGGGCTGAAGTTTGCACAAAATATAGAGCAAATTTGGGCTTGAAGTGGATCATCTTTTAGCCTTTTCTTGGATTTGAAATGGGACAGATTTGGGGCACTTCTTTGAACCAAAATTTGTTTCAATCTTTGACTCAATTTCACTTCAATTCTTTGCTCCAAATCCCGGCCTGGAAGATCTCTGAAATACTTCATTTAAGCTTTATAAATCTATCAAAACATTAAACCAAACTTCATTACCAAAAGCACACAAAACTATTATGCGAAACAAAATAAACGAATAAATACATATGAAAAACTATAAATTTAATGACAATTTTGATGTTCAATCATGGGGCTGTCTAGAGAAGCGGCCAAGTCTGGAGATTATACCAAGAAGGAATGCCGGCGCGGTGTCAAGGGGGTGGGGCTTCACAGCCCATTTCATCTGGCCGCGTTTCTGACTGCGTGGCTGTCGCGTTGGCGAGTGGGAGGCGTCTGGCACTGGGGCCTTTATTCTTGGGGGCCATCTATTCCTACCTCGATCATATGAAGGCGAACGCGGTGAAGTCCATGCGACGGTATGATGTGTGCAGCTATGTGTGCACCAACTTCCTTCAGATGTTCCTCTTTGAGAGGTTCAAGAGTGCAGAGCCAATTGCACACGTAGTTCAAACTGACGAAGTTGGGGAAGGGGCAGACAAATATGTGACTGTCGTGCGCTAAGGTGGGCTACTGTAGTGCCTTGCGCCAGCCTGAAGGGGGTGATTGATGAGCCAACCGAGTTTAAAGTGTGCCCTTATATGGAGTCTTTGCCAATTGTGGCAGACTTTAATATGTACCAAGATGATGACTGGGAGGTGCTAGTGAGGGAGGATGACGAATTTACTGAGGCCATGGATGAGAGTGTGCTTTGGGCTATCCCTAGGGGCCTCCCTTCCCTGACAGCTACTGCGACCTTTGAGACTGTGTCTTACAATCCACGCCACGTAGCCTGCCAGTTAGGGTACGATCAAGGCACTCTGGACTTTGTTGCCACACCCAGCTTGGCGTGCGACTCGATGGCACGCTTCGTGATGGTGGATATGAAGGCTGGGATGAGGCCTTTTAACGAAATGAAGGTATGTGGCCGTGGGCGCGAAGGCCAGGGGACGCGCACCTGGAGGTTGTCCCACCCAGATTTTTCACACTCAAGAAATACTCACACGGGCGGGAAAAATGTTGTACTCTCTTGTTAGAACTCACCCTCCTAGAAGAATAAGTGCGACTAAGTTTGAATTGAAAATAGATTTAAATAAAGGGCTTTTAGAAAAGATTTAGAGTCACCACCTAACTTGATGAATGTGAGTTAGGTCACGTAAAAACTAAGAATAATCCGAAGACTACACTTAGGGTTTTTGGAAAACGATTTTGAAAATATCTCCTCATGAGAGAGTTTTTAAGAAAACAAGTTGTTTGGCATTCTTTAGAAAACATTTAAGCCCTTTTTTGAAAAATAACTCCATTTTTGGTCTTTCGAAAACAATGATCTAGGTTCGAAGGTTGGTTACGTGTAGGGAAGACGCACTAAGCCATCACCTTACCCTGCCCTTGCGGTACCTACATGTCTATTTACCCTAGATTCATCTATGAGAGTCTTCAACTAACTATTGTTCAGTCCTATCCACTTTAGAAAATAATTTTGAAAAGAAATTGACATGATGCATGATATGCAAGTGCAAGAAGAAGATTTGATTTGAAAATAGATTTTGAAAAGAAATTAATTTGATTTTAGAACAGATTTGAAAAGATAGATTTGAAATTGGAAAGTTTTAGAATTTGGAAATTGAGATTTGAAAATAGATTTTTGGAATTAAAAATTGGAAATAGAACATAGAATTGGAAACTTGAAGAAGACTGTAGAATTAGAGATTTGAAAAAACTTGTGAAATTAGAAATTTGAAAATTATTGTGATCGCACCCGTGAGGGTTGCCTACGTATCTTTTTGAAAGAATCAGGTCAGTCGTAGTTTGGATAAGAGTCTGATAGAAAATAGAAGGTTGGATTTGAAAGAGAGATTAAATTGGAATTTGGATTTGATTTGAATTTAGAATAAAAGATTGGAAATTTGAATTTGAAATTTTTGAATTGAAAAGATTGGACTTTGACAGAATTTGGAAGAAAGATTTAGTCTTGTTTTGGAAAGATGAAGGTTTAGGAAACCTAGACTTAGGAGCTTTGAAAAGAAAGATTGGATTTAGGAAAGATTCGAATTAGGAAAGTTTCAAAATAGGAAAGTGTCGTTTTAGGAAAGTTCTGGTTTTAGGAAAGTTTCTGAATTAGGAAAGTTTTAACTTGGGAAAGATTTCCATTTCGGAAAAATGCCAATTTAAGAAAATTTCAACTTAAGAAAATTTTCGGTTTAGGAAGGCTTTCACATTAGGAAAGTTTTGACTTAGGAAAGTTTTGGAATTGGAAAGTTTCAACTTAGGAAAGTTTTGAAATTGGAAAGCTTAGAATTTTAGAAAGATTTTAAATTAGGAAAAATTTGAATTTAGAAAAAGGTTTGAATTAAGAAAGTTTTGAGTTTAGAAAAGTTTTAGATTTGGAAAGATTTGAAGTTTAGGAAAGTTTAGAACTTAGAAAATCTTAGAGTTTGAAAGCTTAGAATTTAGAAAGTTTAGGATTTAGGAAGTTTTAGAGTTTAAGTTTCAGAAAACCTTGAGATTAGGAAAGGTTGAGTATAGGAAAGATTTGAAAACTTAGATTTGGAAAGTTAAGATTTGGAATTAAGAAAGGTTGAATTAGGAAATATTTGAAAATTGAGTTTTAGAATTTAGGAAAGATTGTTATGTTCACATTTTGGAAACTTAAGATTTAGGAAAGGAGAAGATTAGAAAAGATTTGAATTAGGAAAGATTTAGACTAGGAAGGGATTGGATTTTGTTACTAAAAGAGAAGGTTTGATTTTGTTTCCAAAAACGACGTATTGAATCTAGTTTCCTAAACGAGAGATTGGATTTGGTTTTCTAGAGGGTAGCTTTGATTTGACAAGGATTTGGAAAAGGAAGTTTTAGAAACCCTAGATTTGGAAGTGTATAGTTTTGACGTAGAAAATAGGTTTTGGAAATATGTGTAGCTTTGATGTAGAAAACAAGAGGTTTTGGAAACCTAGGTTTTAAGGCAAGTTTGAAAACCATGTGTTTGGAAAGAAAATTAGGATTTCCTAATTGTTAGCTCTAGGGCTTGACTTGGGCTCTAAGGAAAGGGTTTTTTGGAAAGTGTGTTTTTGGAAAGAGGAATTTTTGGAAAGAAATCCTAAAAAGGATTTTTTAGAAAATGAATTTTGAAAAGAGAGAGTTTTTGGAAAGAAATCTTAGTAAGGAGTTTTTGGAAAACGTATTTTTGAAAATAGTTTCTGGAAGGAGAGAGTTTTTAGAAAGATTTTTGGAAGGAGAGAGTTTTTTAGGAAAGGGATTTAGGGGAGAGTGTTTTTAGAAAGTGAATTTCGAGGAGAGTATTTTGAAAAGGAATTTAAAAAAAATTTTTGAAAAATAGATTTTTGGAGGGAGTTTTTAGAAAACAATTTTGGAAAGAAGAGTTTTTGGAAAGCACGTCGAAAAAGGAGGTTTTAGAAAAAGAGATTTTTGGAAAGAGAGTTTTGTGGAAAGTATAAAAACGTCTCACTTTCCTAAAGCGATTCTAATCCTAAGAAGGCTTCAACCACTTTAGGAAAGTGGTTTTGAAAACAATAAGGAGTTGAAATTATGAACCATGTCGGTCACTTTAAATGTAACACTTTCCTAAAGTAACCTTAGCCATGAAAAGGCTAGAATCACCCTAGGGTTGTGATTTTGAAAAGAAGTTTTTGGAAAAGAAGATTTTGAGGCAATTTTGAAAACAAGTTTTAATGCAAGTTTTGAAAACGAGTTTGAAAATGATTTTGAAAACAATTTTTGGAAGAATGCAAGAAGATGATATGCACAATGCAAATTTTGGGTCGTGAACATATAAGGTTAAGGCTTTACCACATAATCAAGGGGGCCGAACCGACGTGGTCTCTGGTTAGACTAAAAGAAAGCCCTCGACATAGTGACCCTCCAATAGCCTAATGCTATACATGGACCGGAAGTCCCCTTGTTTCAAGCATGCAAAGAAAGGGGGGAAAGAGATGGGGGATTAAAATAGAGAAAGCCCAAGTGGGTTAGGAGAGAGAAGAGAGAGGGGGAAGTGCGGAAATTTAAATAAGAAGCCTGTCTTGTGCCTTCTTTATTTTGCTTGGCTTTGTGCACCTTGCTTTCTTGCTTTTTCTTCGTTCTTTGCTTCAGTCTTCGAGAGCTTTGTCTTGGTCTTCGAGAGCTTCAAGTTGCAGTAATCCAAGTCTTCAATGGAGGGTTGGAGGCTTATGTATAAGTGTATGGGAGTGTGTATGAGTGTATAGGAGGCTAGGGTTTGGTGTATGGTGGCTAGGGTTTGGAAAACCTAAAAAAGCTAGGGTTTAGGGGGAACTACGAGCTCTACATATCGAATACTAGGTTTTTTAGACAGAGTTTGCGGATCTCTTTCATGCTGAAAGAGGCTCTATATTTATAGAGGTGGGAAAGACCTGGCACCTGTTGTAGTGGCGCCAGGCCAAAATTCCTCTTGGAGCCACTAGGAGTGGCACCAGGCCATTTTTTGGCTTGGCGCCACTACTAATGACGCCAGCAAGTTAGGAAACTTTGTGAAGTCAGCAAGCAACATATCTTAGGAAGATTTGGGCGCCTGTACTAGTGACTACCATGCAATTTTTAGCCTGGCTTCACTAGGAGTGACTCCGAAAAGTCTGTGAATGATTTGAAGAGGCCGGGAATGACCCGGAGAGCTGAAAAAGGGCAGGAACACTTGGACTAGCGTCCCAGAGGTATTTGACTTGAAAAAGAATGACAAGATTTATCAAAAGGGTTGATCGGGCCGTTAGGGGCAAAACGGTCAACTAGATTGGAAAGCTGTCGGGACGAACTCAGAATGTCCTGGAAGAAGACTCGAGATTTAGAAATATTATTTAGAATGTTCCTAAAAGCTACCGGTTTGATAGCCAGAGCCGGTGTGGTTGGAAAAGGTGACTGGCCAACTAGGGGCAAAACGGTCATTTTGCCCCGAGTTTACCGGAACTGACACAGAATAATCCAGAAAGATACTAGAAAGTTGATAATACTATACAAAGCAATCTCAAGAGGTTACCGGTTTGATACCCAGAGCTAGCGTGGCTAGAAACGGCAACCAGCCCTCTAGGGGCAAAACGGTCATTTTGCACTGGGTTTGCCGGAACTGACTCGGAATGACTCGGAAAGATAAAGAAAGGTTGAAAACACTGTAATAAGTATTCTCAGGAGGCTACCGGCTTGATACCCAGAGCCGGTGTGGCTCCCGGGGCATTTGAATGCCTAGGGGCAAAATGGTCATCTGGATTAGAAAGTCTCGGAATTGGCCCAAAACTGACTAGAAGGCAACTAATCATGTCGAATTGCCTTTTAGACAATCTTGGAAGGTTGGACTTACCGTTCTGAGGATTCAGATGTGTTCTCGAGAAACGTGCCAAAAAATGGCCCTAGGGGCAGTTTGGTCATTTTTCACCAAAGTGGGCTAGCAGGCACTGGTGTTGACCTGGGTTTTGAGTGTTTCCGCCACTCTGATGGTGGTCACGTGATACAGGGGTTTGTTGGCAATTCCCTATATCGACATGTTTGCCAGTATTTCCGCTACTCTGACGGTTGCGATGTTTGCGAGTATTTCTGCTACTTTGACGGTTCGTGATCATTCGCGAGATTGCCTGATCTCGAGAAGCTGCTAAAGGGACTTAGCACCTGAGAATCAACTTTCTCGAAAGGCATGCCTAAACGGACATTTCTGCATTGGTGGGCTAGTAGGCGCCAAAGGTGGACCATTCTACCATCTAGGGGACTTAGGGTCTAGTCCCGGTCGACAAGTTTAAAGGGACTTACCGTTTCGAAGAGATTTTTCTTCAAAAAACGTGCCAGACCGTCTCAAGGAATCAACTGTCTCTAGAAAGGAATTGGAATTGGAAAGGGGACTTACTGTCTTCGGAAAGACGTGACTGTTGCAATTGGAAAGGGGACTTACCATCTTTGAAAAAACGTGCTTGATTTGGAATTGGAAAAGGGACTTACCGTCTTTGGAAAGACGTGCCTGTTAGAATTAGAAGGAATGATGCCCCTAGGGGTATTTTGGTCATTTTGCCTCTATTTGGCCCCGGTGGGGCCTACGAAGCTATGAATTGACGGGATTAGACTTAGAAAGTTAATTTGGATTAAAATATGCCCCCAATGACTTGAACACAAGTCTGGACGGAGTGGAGACTGCCGAGCAGTCAAAAATGGGGTGCTTACAGCTGCCCCTCTTTTTCTGTCTTTGCTTTTCGAAGATAGAAAACGATAAAGTAAGGGCCCCATGTTGACCGTGAGGCGGTCGGAGGGACGGATATTGGGAATTTCTCGACAACGGGGGTCGAAAAATGGATGTTGGGCCTAATGGCCTTCGAAAATGAGTTTTGGCGGGAAATAGGGCAAAGCTACCCAGAATTGGAAACTAGCGCCACTAGCAGTGGCGCCTTTGGCAGAGAAGACTTGACACCTCTGCTAGTGGCGCCAAGCTTGGGAACAAAACTAGAAAATTTTTTGGTTCAAACAGTTGCGACATTTTGGAGAGTTTTTGCAAATCCTAGAGACATTGCAAGAAAGCTGATTTGGACATTGAAGGAGCACTTCTTGGAGACCACGGGTGATTGCCGGAAGGAGACCACATCGCCGGAAAAGTCACCGGAAGAGAAGATTTAGTCGGAGAACTCCAAAAAGTGAGTTTTCAAATTTTTATTGATTTTGATGTGTAGAATTTCGTTTGAATCATGTGAATAGTAGAAATTGATATTTTAATATGTTTTGAACATTATGGTGATATTAATTTTGCATTTTGGTGCTTGTTTGATTGAATTTGAGTGATTTTATGTGAGTATGTGAAGAGGGTTTTCAGCAGGAATAGAGCATTTGTTCCTACAGGTTTGGGCATTGGGTTTTTTGGCTAGATTTTTATGCCATGTGCCTTAACAAAATGTGTTTATCAATCGTATGAAGTTTCGTGATTTTTTTAAAAACTCTGTGAATTTTTAATTTTTTGAAAAATAGGAAAATACTTAAAAAATTTTGGGAAAATAAGAAAACTCAAGAAATTGATGAAATTCCTTAGAGTTTAAAATTTGAAAAATGTAGGAATATTTTTGCAAAAAATTTGAAATGATTTTGAGGAATTTTAAGGCATTTTTGAAAACCATTGATTTATTGAAAAAATAAAACATGTGTTTTGAAAATTTCAAAAAATTGAAAAGTGTGCACGGGTGCTGATGTTATGTGATTGTGACAATGTGAAGTGCACTTTTTGTGTTTTGTGTTGATGTCATGGATGTTGTAGGGGCCATTTTCAAACGAAATTCTGTTGAAATTTTTAGAAATTAGGGAAAGAGTCAGAAAAGGTTTAGAAATAAAATCTTTTTTAAGGAAAAAAACAGAAAACCCTTGAGATTTGACTTGAAAGGAAGAAAATCAAAAGGGTAGGAAATTTATTTTGACTTATCATTTGAAATCTTTTTTATTATTATATGTTTTTGTGTTAGCTGTTTATTTTATTTTATTTTATTATGTTATTATTTACCTGCATGTGCGGTACATTACCACCTCTTACCTTGACTTACCTTTTCAAGATGGCGGATGCGATTTTGAGTCACCTGAGAGCTTGGCATGACAGTTACCCTCTGGATGAGCAGGATATCTTTCGCTGGTCCTTTGGTTGCATGGCTTCTCTCCTGTTAGTGTAGCTTGTTTTTTGATAGTGGTTCCCTTTTGGCCACCTGACCTGTCTCTCTTCCGTTTTGGGGAATGTGAGCTTGCCCCTACTCCCCATGAGTATGGCTTCCTCCTAGGTCTTCGGAATGGTTCAGCTAACATTATGGGACCTACTTTTCCTAATGGCTGCATCGCGATTGTCGCTTTTCAGCTTGGGCTCCATTTTGCAGCCTTTTTTTCTAATTTGCTGCCCCAATTTCCTTATGTCCCAATGAAGTTCTTGTTTCTCTCATTTTGAGTTTGCGACGGATAGGGGATTGGCATACTTCTCAAGATTGGTCAGTCTCTCATATGATGGCCCCAACTTTGCTTTTCTTAATATTCTGGGTGTTTCTCCTCGAGGGAATGACGTGGTTGACTGCCGATTACGTGTACTGCTTGCCAGGATTCATGAGGGCTACCCATATGCTCTTATAGTTGTAGGGGAGACCTTTGTGAGTCTTATGAGATTCCAACAGACTGTTGACGCTCATTTTCGGGGATATGCTTCATTATTCTAGCTTTGAGCGATCAGACACTTATTCGTTACTCCCTTTTTCAACATACATGGTATCTTGAGTTAGGAGTCATTTGATTGGGGGGGTCGAGGGTGGGTCATTGGCCTATTTTTTGTTTCTTGTCGGTCATGGAAATCTGAGCTTTCTAAGGTGTGTACCGGTACCTTTTTATGTTTTGAGTTGTTCACTGTTTCTTATTTGAGAGAGAGAGAAAGACATAGAGTGAGTTTTTATGCAAAAATAGTTTAAAAATGCCCCGATAAAGGTGTCATCATTTTTTATAATGATTGCAAATGGGATTAAATACATGATCTATTTTTTATGAATGCACATGTTTATATAAGAATTGAATCGAATGTATATCCTACTTTTTTTTATATTTTATGAATGCACAGGCTCACACAGAAGTGCAAATGAATGCATGTTATACTTTTGGATAATGCACATACAGGAATAGAATTAAATGCAATGTCCCCTATTTTTTGTGATGAATGCACAGATTTATGTAAGAATTGAATTAAATGCATGACCTACTTCCTTACAAATGAACAGGTTCATACAAGAATGTAGTTGAATGCATGTATAGATACAAACTACATAAGAATCTAAATGGATGTACAGGTTATACATGTCATGGATGCATCAGTACTATATGTATATAAGCTATTTACAAAGAATGCCCCAGAATGGCCCCAGGGCCCATACTCTCAGGATTCTGTTTCCTTTCTAGGATTCTGCCCCATTGAGTTTTGCCCTATTCTTATCGGCGTATGATAGCATATGCACCATTCTCCAGGGATGTTGACCTTTGGGTTTGCTATCCTATCCCTATTTTCTACAAGGTTGCTGTTTGGGGTTTTTCTGATCTCACTTGGTTTTCTCTATCAGATCTCCAAAATGCCACCAGGGCTCAAGCGACAACTCACATGCCCTTTGCAGAGTGATAAACAGCTAAGCCCTCAATCTGAGAAGACTTCTTTTAGGACCATAATGTAGTCTGGGTTCCGAGATATAAGAAACAAATTGATATTTAGGCTCAAAGATCTTCTCTTAGTGGGTTGTCTAAACCAAAACGATCTGAGCACACCTTGGAGCATGAGATTACGCCTTGCATTCCCTTCCAATTCTCTTTTCTCATCCTAGTCGTCTTGGTATTGTTCAGGCTTATTTGGACTAAGCAATTTGCTTTGATCAGAGAGGACTTTAATTTGGACCGTAACGTAGGCTAGGTTAAGGAGTTTATGAATGAACGGGATATGTGGGCTCAAATTTGATGTTGCTTCCAGTAGGGTTTAGATCCGCACCATCCTTGGTTGGTCTTCCAGTGAGGTTTCATCCCTTGATATCCTCCTCTAGCTTCAGCAAGACATCTAGCTCATTTAGATCAAGCAATCTTTTTCAATCAGAGTGGACTTTAGTAGGGTTGTAACGTAGGCTATGGTTTAGGGTTTAACAAGAAAGGGTAATGGCTCAAACCTATTGCTTCTACTGGGCTTCCTTATTACCTAGGATCACCTTTGAACAACTATATATTCTCCAAAGAGTTCACGTTTCTTGTAGCTTGATCCATGACCTTCCAATAGAGTTGCCCCTTCATTCCCCTTTTTATTTTTATTTTATTTTGTTTTATTTTTTGACTTGCCCCGTGGTAGCTTTTCCTTTTTGCTTTTCTGTTTCTTCTCCTTATTTTTGCTTTCTACGAGATGAACATTTCCATAACTTTTTTTTTTCAGATCCTTTCTTTAGCATTTTAATTTACCCCATTGTGGGTGGTGATCCCTAGGTTGTGGTTTTTTTCTAGAAGAAAAGGTAACTAGCTCAACGGGTTTGACTGTATGAAAAATGAAATGAGGGTCTTTCTTCATTTTGAACAAGATTACTTTATCCATAGAGCCTTCACATTACTTCAGCTTGATAGTCGATGACGTTCTCTGCCAAATCTTCTGCTGCCTGTCTGCTCTAGTGTGGGGGGATGGTCTCGGATCGGGGTTGACAAGCAAAATCTTCCACTTTCTGCGAGGCACTAATGGGTTAAGCAAAGGGATTATTTTTGTGTATGGTAGTATAATTGAGGGCCTCTAATCATTTCAAATTGAATTGCTTAGTCCATAAAGCCTTTATACAAAATTTAGATAATGTTCCTAAAAACAGTGTGTTTCTATCAGTGACCCCTATATATTCTATTGAATCAACTACTCTGTGCTTACCCCAATATGGGGGATGGTTCTTGGTTTGGAGATATCTGAAAAGAAATTATGTACGGCTCTAGTGGGCTGAGCAAAGGGTAGTGTTTATTTGGGATAAACAGAACTATGATTCCTCATCATTTTGAGTACTCGGCTGCCCATCGCTTAGCCATGATATCACACAAGTGTCGCCTTTTCAATGAACTCCACACCTCTCTATTGAGACTGTTTTCTTCTTATCTCTCACTCTCTCTATGTCTCTCAAAGGTTTTAACCCCTCTATAAATGGGTTGCCCATGTTATCCTATCCTTCAAGCCAAGTCATTATTGAATGGGAAAGAGTTCTTAAATGCAACAATCGTTCACAAGAGTATGAGACAAAGGGGATAAACTGGGAACTACCTATTTTCATTTAAAAAAAAAAAACATGATTACATGGCATGTAGTGTTCATTTAAATAAGATATGTAAGAAATAGAAAGACAAAAAAGGAATAGACGAATTTTATAAAAACCTCCATTTTCTTGTGGACCTCTTAGTGAGACCCCTATCCTGGTTTTGGGACTACATCAACCTCCTTGGTGCTTTATTCGTCAGGTGTATCAACGATGGAGGGTAGATTAACAGATCTCTTGCGGGGTTTGGTATGCATTTGGAAGTTAGGAGATCCTTTTGTAGTAATACACGGGTCTGCTAGAACTTTGCAAATGGTGGAGCCTTTTTCCGCATGAGCGGTGATTGTTGCGGCATGGCGTGGAGGTAATGTCTTGCAAATGGATGGTTAGTTCTTCTTGCTCCTTAATGTAGGTGCGGCCTCTTCTAATAACTCGGGTCATCCTTCCATGAGTTTGAATTTGGTGGGGTACTAGAGGGATTCTATGAATTTAGTTATGCTCTCTGACCTACAAAAAGAAAAAGAAAAACAGAATGCAATCAGCATATAAAGTTGGAGGTTCTATGCGATGCATATCCTATGGAGGTCCCATCTTTGAGGGAATCTAGGCATGATGCAGAGTCTATTTTGGAGGTAGGGTTTTGCCCATTATGCAATACAATAGCTCTTCGGCGTGGGCCGGTTGATGTTTTCTTGTTTAGGCAATCCTGCCTCTATGGACTGAGAGAGATTTGTGCCTCTCTCGAGATATGTTCTATGCATGCCATGAATCCTTACGGTTGAGGAACCCTTAGGAGTTTTGGTAGGTTCGATTAACATGAGATCGGATTGCTCCTTTCTCTCTACAATCGATTAAATGCATGAGAATAAAGTGACTTGAGTTTCTTGGAACTCTTGTCTCATAATGGATGCGAATGCATGAGCATAATAGAAGTGAACGTGTGAACAGTAGGATAATAATAAATGGATGGTTTAGGACACCCCCTTCTTGTCTTGCTTCTGTCTTCGGTTTTCTTCGTACTTGGAGATGAGGAGGGGGAGGACAAAAGATAAGAAACAAAAGAGAAGTTAGTGCCTTGATTTGAAAATTTTTATGCAATGCATGTCCTAGGGGTGCCCCTACTTGAGAGGGAGACTAAACATGATGTATTGGCTCACTTTTGGAGATAGGGGATTTGCCCCTGTATGCAGATACCTTACCGTTAGATAGGAACCTTCAGCCATCCATGCATTCATTCATAAAAGTAAAGAAATACATTGAATTTTGGCTTTAAGATACAAAGAAATTGAAATACATTTTAACAGGGGAAAGGGGGAACATTTTCATTTGGATTTCCACCTATCTAGTTTTACAAAAGAAAAACCTAAACTACTCTTGAGTCTTCAGATTTGCCTTCATTGGGTTTGATGTCGAGGAGGTCGCTGTGAGACCTTGTTGATTGATTGCCCCTTGTCTTTTTGGCAACCCTATCTCCGTGAGTATAGAGGGATTGTGGCCCTCTTATGGAATGGATTGGTATGCATGCCATGAGTCCTTAGGGTTACGTGGGAACCCTTAGGGTTTGGGTAGGTTTAATGCAAGGGAGAGTGACATTGGTGTCACTCTCAATGGGTTGATCATATGCATGAGAATGCAGTGACTTGAGTTACTTGGAACTCTCGTCTTGACATTGGATATTGAATGCATGAATATGGATATGCAAAGAGTATAAGGAGAGAGAGTGCAATAGCAAGGTAAACGTGTATGCATGAGCAGTTAAACAGGCATTATAATACTATGAAAACAGTCATTATAACAATAGGAATAAGCAAGTATACATGAAAGTAAGAGCAGTTGCCCTTTCCTCCATGGTTTTGAAAATGGTGCTTGTGTCTTAAATCCGGCAGAGGTTCAGCTATGCATAGTGTCTATATGAGTATGAGGTTGAGGGTTGACTAATGCGTCTTAAAAAGGCTCGGTTCCCATATCTTCAAACTTAGGCCCACTCCCCGAGGTGGTGCCATGATCGGTTGGTGATCCGAGCGGGGGAACCATCAAAAGGCCGTAGGCGAAGAAACTGACATAGCATCTTGCCCATAACTAATATACCATTCCCCCTTTCTAACTAGAAAGGACATATCAGGGTAATAATGCAAGTATGCAGAATGCAGGTGCACATGCAGTGTGTGTGTGATTTTTAAAAGCGGAGAAAAGAGCCCAACAACTCCCATTCATCATGTTCATCACATTTATGAATAATAATCAATAATTTTTAAACATAAAGCGCACCTACAAAACAAAAGATGCAAGAGTTAATATGTGGATGACAAACATAATACAAGATAATATGCATGCATTTTTTTTTTAAACAATTTTAAAAATTTTGTTTTGAAAATTTAAAGTGAATAGGATTGAACAAGTTAATTGAAGACTCTATATGGGTAAAGGGTGCAAAGACATGTCTATGGCCTAACCCTTTAAGTGTCCCTAACAGAGTCGCTAGCTGTCGCGCCCAGATTTTTCGCACTCAAGAAATACTCACATAAGCGAGAAAAATGTTGTACTCTCTCATTAGAACTCACCCTCCCAGAAGAATGAGTGCGACTAAGTTTGAATTGAAAATAGATTTAAATAAAGGGCTTTTAGAAAATATTTGGAGTCGTCACCTAACTTGATTAAGGTGAGTTAGGTCACCTAAAAACTAAGAATAATCTGAAGACTACACTTAGGGTTTTTGGAAAATAATTTTGAAAATATCTCCTCATGAAAGGGTTTTAAGAAAACAGGTTGTTTGGCAACCTTTAAAAAACATTTAAGCCCTTTTTGAAAAATAACTCCGTTTTTGGTCTTTCGAAAACAGTGATCTACATTCAGAGGTTGGTTACGTGTAGGGAAGGCGCGCTAAGCCATCACCTTACCCCGCCCTTGCGGTACCTACATGTCTATTTACCCTAGATTCACCTATGAGAGTCTTCAACTAGCTATTGTTCAATCCTATCCACTTTAGAAAATAATTTTGAAAAGAAATTGACATGATGCATGATATGCAAGTGCAAGAAGAAGATTTGATTTGAAAATAGATTTTGAAAAGAAATTGATTTGATTTAGAACAGATTTGAAAAGATAGATTTGAAATTGGAAAGTTTTAGAATTTGGAAATTGAGATTTGAAAATAGATTTTTAGAATTGGAAATTGGAAATAGAATATAGAATTGGAAACTTGAAGAAGATTATAGAATTGGAGATTTGAAAGAACTTGTGGAATTAGAGATTTGAAAAATGTTGTGACCGCACTCATGAGGGTTGCCTACGTATCCTTTTGAAAGAATCAGGTCAGTCGTAGTTCGGACAAGAGTTCGATAGAAAATAGAAGGTTGGATTCGAAAAAGAGATTGAATTGGAATCTGGATTTAATTTGAATTTAGAATAGAAGATTGGAAATTGGAATTTAGAATTTTGGAATTGAAAAGATTGGACTTTGACAGAATTTGGAAGAAAGATTTAGACTTGTTTTGGAAAGATGAAGGTTTAGGAAACCTAGACTTAGGAGCTTAGAAAAGAAATATTGGATTTAAAAAAGATTCGAATTAGGAAAATTTCAAAATAGGAAAGTTTCATTTTAGGAAAGTTCCGGTTTTTAGGAAAGTTTTCGAATTCGAAAAGTTTTAACTTAGGAAAGATTTCAATTTATGAAAGATGTCGATTTAGGAAAATTTTAACTTAGAAAAGTTTTCGGTTTAGGAAGGTTTTCACGTTAGGAAAGTTTTGACTTGGGAAAGTTTTGGAATTGGAAAGTTTCAACTTAGGAAAGTTTTGAATTTGGAAAGCTTAGAATTTTAGAAAGATTTTAAATTAGGAAAGATTTGAATTTAGAAAATGTTTGAATTAAGAAAGTTTTGAGTTTAGAAAAGTTTTAGATTTGGAAAGATTTGAAGTTTAGGAAAGTTTAGAACTTAGAAAATCTTAGAGTTTGAAAGCTTAGAATTTAGAAAGTTTTAGAGTTTGAGTTTTAGAAAACCCTGAGATTAGGAAAGGTTGAGTTTAGGAAAGATTTGAAAACTTAGATTTGGAAAGTTAAGATTTGGAAAGGGATGGAAGTAAGAAAGGTTGAATTAGGAAAGATTTGAAAATTGAATTTTAGAATTTAGAAAAGATTTTTATGTTCAAGTTTTGAAAACTTAAGATTTGGGAAAGGAGAAGATTAGGAAATATTTGAATTATGAAAGATTTAGACTAAGAAGGGATTAGATTTTGTTTCCAAAAACGGAGGATTGAATCTAGTTTCCTAAACGAGTGATTGGATTTGGTTTTCTAGAGGGAAGATTTGATTTGACAAGGATTTGGAAAAAGGAAGTTTTAGAAACCCTAGATTTGGAGGTGTATAGTTTTGACGTAGAAAATAGGTTTTGGAAATATGTATAGTTTTGATGTAGAAAACAAGAGGTTTTGGAAACCTAGGTTTTAAAGCAAGTTTGAAAACCATGTTTTTGGAAAGAAAATTAGGGTTTCCTAATTGTTAGCTCTAGGGCTTGACTTGGGCTCTAAGGAAAGGGATTTTTGGAAAGTGTGTTTTTGGAAAGAGGAATTTTTGGAAAGAAATCCTAAAAAGGATTTTTTAGAAAATGAATTTTGAAAAGAGAGAGTTTTTGGAAAGAAATCTTAGTGAGGAGTTTTTCAAAAGCGTATTTTTGGAAACTAGTTTCTGGAAGGAGAGTTTATAGAAAGATTTTTAGAAGGAGAGAGTTTTTTAGGAAAGGGATTTAGGGGAGAGTGTTTTTAGAAAGTGAATTTTGAGGAGAGTATTTTGGAAAGGAATTTTAAAAAAAATACATGTAAAAACGTCTCACTTTCCTAAAGCGATTCTAACCATAAGAAGGCTAGAACCACTTTAGGAAAGTAGTTTTGAAAACAACAAGTAGTTGAAAATATGGACCATGTCAATCACTTTAAACGTAACACTTTCCTAAAGCAACCCTAGCAATGAAAAGGCTAAAATCACCCTAGAGTTGTGATTTTGAAAACAAGTTTTTGGAAAAGAAGATTTTGAGGCAATTTTGAAAACAAATTTTAATGCAAGTTTTGAAAACAATTTTGAAAACAATTTTTGGAAGAATGCAAGAAGATGATACGCACAATGCAAATTTGGGGTTGTAAACATACAAGGTTGAGGCTTCACCACATAATCAAGGGGGCCGAACCCACGTGGTCTCTGGTTAGACTAAAAGAAAGCCCCCGACATTGTGACCCTGCAATAACCTAATCCTACACACGAACTGAGAGTCCCCTTGCTCCAAGCATGCAAAGAAAGGGGGGAAAGAGATGGGGGATTAAAATAGAGAAAACCCAAGTGGGTTAGGAGAGAGAAGAGAGAGGAGGAAGTGCAGAAATTTAAATAAGAAGCATACCTTGTGTCTTCTTTATTTTGCTTGGCTTTGCGTGCCTTACTTTCTTGCTTTTTCTTCGGTCTTTGCTTTAATCTTCGAGAGTTTTGTCTTGGTCTTCGAGAGCTTCAAGTTACAGCAATCCAAGTCTTCAATGGACGGTTGGAGGCTTGTGTATAAGTGTATGGGAGTGTGTATGAGTGTATAGAAGGCTAGGGTTTGGTGTGTGGTGGCTAGGGTTTGGAAAACCTAGAGAAGCTAGGGTTTAGGGGGAACTACGAGCTTTGTATATTGAATACTAGGTTTTTTAGACTGAGTTTGCGGATCTCTTTCATGCTGGAAAAAGCTCTGTATTTATAGAGGTGGGATAGACCTGGCGCTTGTTGCAGTGCCACCAGGCCAAAATTCCTCTTGGCGCCACTTCTAGTGGCGCCAGGCCATTTTTTGGCTTAGCGCCACTACTAATGGCCCTAGCAAGTCAGGAAAGTTTGTTAAGTTGGCAAGCAACGTATCTTGGGAAGATTTGGGTGCCTATACTAGTGACTAGCATGCAATTTTTAGCCTGGCTTCACTAGGAGTGACTCCGGAAAGTTCGGGAATGATTTGAAGAGGCCGAGAATGACTCGAAGAGCCGAAAAGGGCAAGAACATTTGGACTAGCATCCCAAAGGTATTTGACTTGAAAAAGGATGACAAGATTTGTCGAAAGGGTAGACCGGGCCGTTAAGGGCAAAATGGTCAACTAGATTGGCAAGCTGCTGGGACGAACTCAGAATGTCCTAGAAGAAAACTCGAGATTTAGAAACATTATTTACAACGTTCCCAAAGTCTACCGGTTTGATAGCCAGAGCCTGTGTGGTCGAAAAAGGTGACCGGCCCACCAAAGGTAAAACAGTCATTTTGTCCCGGGTTTACCGGAACTGACTCAGAATGATCCGGAAAGATAAAAAAAGGTTGAAAACACTATAATAAGTATTCTCAGGAGGCTACCGGTTTGATACCTAGAGCCGGTGTGGTTCCCGGGGCTTTCGAATGCCTAGGGGCAAAATGGTCATCTTGACTGGAAAGTGTCGGAATTGGCCCGAAACTGACTAGAAGACACCTCATCATGTCAGACTACCTTTTAGAAAATCTTGGAAGGTTGGACTTACCGTTTTGAGGATTCAGATGTGTTCTTGAGAAATGTGCCGAAGGCACTGGTGTTGACTTGGGTTTTGAGTGTTTCCGCTACTCTGACGGTGTTCCAGTGATACAGGGGTTTGTTGGCAATTCCCTATGTCGACTTATTTGCTAGTATTTCCGCTACTCTGACGGTTCGCGATCAATCCCGAGACTGCCTGATCTCGGGAAGCTGCTAAAGGGGCTTAGTGCCTAAGAATCAACTTTCTCAAAAGGCATGCCTAGACGGATATTTCTGCATTGGCGAGCTAGCAGGCGCCAAAGGTGTACGGTTCTACCATCTAGGGGACTTAGGGTCTCGTCCCAGTCGATAGGTTTAAAGGGACTTACTGTTTCAAAGAGATTTTCTTCAAAAAACGTGCCGAACCGTCTCGAGGAATCAACTTTCTCGAGAGATGGATTAGAATTGGAAATGGAATTAGAAAGGGGACTTATCGTCTTCGAAAAGACGTGCCTGATTTGGAATTGGAAAGGGGACTTACTGTCTTTGGATAGACATGCCTAATTTGGAATTGGAAAGGGGACTTACCGTCTTCGGAAAGAGACGCCTGATTTGGAATTGGAAAGGGGACTTACCATCTTCGGAAAGACATACCTAATTTGGAATTGGAAAGGGGACTTACCGTCTTTAGAAAGACATGCCTGTTGGAATTGGAAAGGGGACTTACCGTCTTCAGAAAGACGTGCCTGATTTGGAATTGGAAAGGGGACTTACCGTCTTCGGAAAGACGTGCCTGTTGGAATTAGAATGAATGATGCCCTTAGGGGCATTTTGGTCATTTTGCCTCTATTTGGGCCCGGTGGGGCCCACGAAGCTATGAATTGACGGGGTTAGACTTAGAAAGTTAATTTGGATTAAAATATGCCCCCAATGACTTGAACATAAGTCTGGATGGAGTGGAGACCACCAAGTGGTCAAAAATGGGGTGCTTACAGAGGTCATACTGGAAGAAAAACTTGGATGCGTTTGAAAAGTTTATGCTTGTGGAGTCCTTCGCCTCGGCGTTGGAGGATGTCGTCTAGGAAGAACGTGGGATATGTGCACCGCGTAAAGCTCGCATTTTGACTAATTAGGGAGATCCTAGAGAGCGGGCTCATCACTTAAAGATCGTAGTAGTGGAGCCACACCTCAGGGATGAGCGGTTCGCACCGGAGATTGTGGTCGGGGTGGTGATACTCCCCAAAGTCCTGTACACTGCAGGCGCGAAGACAGTGAAGCTTATGAGTAGTGGCAGCCCAGAGCTGTCTGCTTCTGTGGTTGGACAGAAGTGCAAGGTAAGTTGGTGTAAGATCTAGCCACATCTCATTATTGGAGTCGTATGTCCATGATTCCAAAGTGTTTAATTCCACAGGCCCTGGGAGTGGTGATTCGGGAGCTAGCAAGCTGCAATACGACTGAGTATGCTGCGGCTAACAAGAGCCCTAGTGGGAGGGGGTCAAGAGCCCTAGAGGGCCGTAAGAGATTTGTGGGGCAAAGCGCATCAGCGAAGGGGCTAACGTCATTGAAGGATAAGGAGAAAGAGAAGGCGCTTGGGACGCCGCCATTACCAACTACTAGCACTAAGCCTGAGGTCCCCCCAGTGGCTGAGGGTGAAGCTAGCCTACTAACTTCAAGAGGCTGAACTGCGCGTAGGGCTAGTAGACGAATATGAGGTGAATATTGCCCAAGTAGTGATAGACTTGGTGGGAGAGCCAGGTGAATGGAGTGAAGACGAGCTGGTGGGGTGATTGAACTCTAAAAGTGCAATCTACATGTCTTAATTAGCTAATTGTTAGTATTACATCATGTTTAATTGTGTTATTTTAGCCCTAATCCATCACTAACTTAGTTTTATGTTAATTTTCAGGAATCCTAGCTAAAAAGGGATAAATTTGCGCTGAAATGGAGAATACGTTCAAATAGCATTCGAACGGTTGTCAAGGCGTTCGAACGGTGAACAAGAGCATTCGAACGCTACGTCGAACGGTGTCACGCAAAAACCAAGTTCGAAGTGCGTTCGATAGATTCAAAAGATGCAATTGATCTGAGCGGCTGATCCTGGAACCTTTTATTAATAGTTAAATTCTACATTGTTTCCAATTAATTACTCTTGAGTTTGAATTAGCTTAGACAAATATACCATCTCAAAACAATCAGGTTTTTCGTTTCCCTTTTTGAAGCAAGTCGTAAGGATTTTTTAAGCACCTGAGGGAAGTGTCTTTAGTACTTTTGGTTCTGTGTAATTTGCTCCCTATGGATCGGCCTTGTTCTTACGAGTTATACTACTCTGCTATTCTACACGTAGGATATTTCGAACATACATTCGGAGGTTGAGTCAAGTTTTTGGCGCCGTTGCCAGGGAGTATATTTTTACATAAGGGACCGCAAGAGGCGTGCTAGAACGCAAACCTCAGTCCCCGTGAAATCCAACGGACTGCTTTGCCATCCATCTATCATAACAAGGAAAGCGACGGCTAAGGCTATATCGGTAACCTTCTTTCACCTTTTCGTGTTAGTTTTAGGATTTATTTGCTTCTCTTTTCTTTTAGGGGTCTAGGCATTCATTTAGATAAGAGGTGGATTTAGAGAAGATTAGGCACTGTGCTAAGTGCTTATTGGTGATACTGTTTTGCATGCGAAGATTGGAGGTTCGGTTGGGATAAATTACTTGTTTTTTGGGCAACGGAGTTGATATTTTTGAGGAGATTGGAGGTTTGGTTGGATTGTACATGCTTTTTGTGTGCATTGCATATGTATGTCCTCATATTTTAGAGATCGCATACGCCGTCTAGTTCGAGTCGACCCGTTACGTAATCTTCCATCAGGTTATTTGACTCTATCACCCATTCGTCGAAGTCCGGTAAACCTCCCTAATTTTCCCTTGATTGTTGACTTACGACCCATTCCAATGGCAAACCTTAACGATGGCAACAATGACAACCTCGAAAGAGGAAGTAACTAAGGAGACGATCCCGTCCAAAACCGTAACATGAGGGATTACATGAATCCCCAAAGGCAAACCCCCACCTCCGCCATAGTACTTCCTGCACACCAGACCACGCTGAATATTAAACTAGGAATGCTACATGCCTTACCTCAATTTCATGGTTATGATTCGAAACAACTGTATACACAAATTAAAGATTTCGAAGATGCATGCTCACTGTTCCAAGATAATTCCTATCCTAGGGAGGTTTTACTATTGAAACTTTTCTCGTTCACTCTAAAGGATAAGGCTAAGATGTGGTTTAATTCATTGAGGCCTATGTCCATACATACGTGGCGAACACTGTAAGGGGAGTTTTTGAAAAAATTCTTCCCTGAAAATTACACCGAGGCACTCAGTCGTGCCATCTCCCAATTTGCACCAAATAATGGTGAGAACTTTTTCCAATGTTGGGAGAGGTTCAAGGAACTACTTTTTGCATGTTCACATCATGGGTTTCCTGAATGGCACATCATAAATACATTTTACTCTTCATTAACTCCTCAATTGAAGATGTTCGTCGAATCAATGTGTACGGGAACCTATCCAGACAAAAACCCCCATAGAGACATCTAATTACTTCGATTATTTGGCAAATTTGACTAGGGATTGGGCTAATGCTAACATGGCAAGGGATGGGTCCAACACTGGAACACAAAATCTCATACATAAGCCCACCAACACGTCACATGTTGGAGTAAAACACCAATTGGGGGAGGTAGAAGATTTACAAGCTAGGGTCACAACACTCACTTCTAAATTGGAGGCTTTGGAAACTTCTAAGGCCATCACGATAGTACCGGTTGAAACATCTTCATCATGTTTAGTTTGTGACACACAGGACCACGATACTACATCATGTCCTGTAATACCGAGGGTACGGGAGGTACTACATGGCCAAGTAAATGAGGTTGGCCAATTCCAAGGGGGATATCAAAATCAAAGGGGCGGGAACAATCCTTACTCCAACACATATAACCCTTCGTGGAGGAATCACCCTAACTTTGGGTGGAAGCAAGAGGGTCCTTCAAATCCTTACCCCTTCCAACAACCTCCACCACCATTCCAAACACAACTGCAACCGTTTCAAGCACAAATAGTCACGTATCCCACACCGACGATACCACAAACAAATACACCTCAACTGACACATTACCACCCACCCAATAGGAGGACTAATGAAGATAATCACGTGACCAATGATCTTTGATCACTCACAAACGGAGTTACAAATCTGGAACAATTGTAAGGGGAGACAAATAGGATAGTCAAAGACATCCACAAGATGTTGATGACTCAACAAACGCAAGGGCGATTTTTGGCCCAACCTCAACCAAACCCGAAACCTGCAAACTACGTTGACACAACACATGAACAGGTTCAGGCCATCACCCTTAGGAGTGGAAAACAACTAGAGCAAACCAACCTTCCTAGTAACAATGATCAAGGAAAATAGGATGCGTCTGTTGGGGTAGGGCATGAGGTAAAGAGAGTGGAGAATGAGAATGAAAGAACATGAGCAAACTGAAAGAGAATGTGAGTCATTCTGAGTCATCTCCCCAAACATCTAAGGACGTGAGCTTGGAAGATTTAAAGCATGCACCATTCCCACATAGGTTGACTAAAGCGAGGAAAGCGAACTTGAATGCTGAAATTTATAAGGTCTTCAAACAAGTTCGAATTAATATCCCTATGTTAGATGCAATTAAACAAATACCGTCCTATGCCAAGTTCTTGAAGGACTTGTGCACTGTCAAAAGAAAACTGCATGTTAAAGAAATGGCAATGATGAATGAAAGTGAGAGCGCAATTCTCCAATGTAAGTAAATGCCGAAATATAAGGACCCCGGTTGTCTTACGATTTCATGCACAATAGGGGGTTCTAGGATTGATCGCGCACTTCTTGACCTACGTTCGAGTGTGAACCTTCTTCCATATTCTGTACATAAAGAACTAGGTCTAGGAGAGCTCAAATCGACATGAGTGACATTAGAGTTAGCGGATCGGTCTATGAAAGTCCCTAGAGGTATTATTGAAGATGTGCTCATACAAGTTGACACAGTTTACTATCTAGTGGATTTTATTATTTTAGATACCCAACCCGTAGAGGCCGAGTCGTCTAAGTGTCATATCCCAGTTATTTTAGGACGACCCTTCCTAACAACTGCGAATGCCATTATTCATTATAGGAATGGATTGCTTAAGCTTTCATTTAGGAATATAACCTTAGAGACCAACATTTTCACAGTGGGTAAGCAATTGCAGTTAGTAGACAAAATTGAGGAGGTAGACTTCATCGAGTCTATCATCTAAAAGCATACGGATTGGTAATTCATGGAGGACCCAATTGAAAGAGCTCTAGTTTGGAGTGAGCCCTATGGTCAATTGGAGTCTAAGGGTGTAGGTTTTAGAGACCCATCAATTATAAGGGGAGGGAGTGATATGGTCATGCATGTGGGTCATTGGACCCCTATTTTTGAACCCCTTACCCCTATTGTTATCAAGCTAGTCTGTTCCGAAGAACAACCACCAATTCCGAAAAGAAAGGCTTTACCTTCTACCCTTAAGTATGCTTTTCTTGGGGAAGGTGAATCATATCCCGTGGTCATATCCTCTGGCGTGTTTGAAGGCCAAGAGGCATATTTATTACAAGTGCTCGTGAAACATAGGAAAGTCTTAGGTTGGACCAAAGCGGACCTTCATGGCATTAGCCCTCTTATGTGCACACATCGCATATATCTCGAAGAGGAGTCTAAGCTTGTGCGTCAAATGCAGAGACGCTTAAACCCCAACATGAAGGAGGTAGTTAGAGGGGAAGTGTTGAAGCTTCTTGAAACGGGTATTATATATCCCATGTCTAATTCTAAATAGGTTAGTCCAACCCAAGTTGTTCCTAAAAAGTCGGGAGTTACGGTAGTATGGAATGAGCATAACGAACTAGTGCCAACTAAAATCCAAATAGGTTGGAGAATGTGTATTGACTACCGGAAGCTCAATGCCGCAACTAGGAAAGATCATTTCCCACTTTCATTCTTGGATCAAGTCCTAGAACGAGTTGCAGGCTGAGCTTTTTATTGCTTCTTAGATGGTTATTCCGGCTATAACCAAATAGAGGTCGCGCTAGAAGATCAGGACAAGACTACATTCATGTGCCCTTTTGGCACCTATGCATATATGAGAATCCCCTTTGGCCTATGCAATGCACCGGTCACTTTCCAAAGGTGCATGATGTCTATTTTCAGTGACATGGTTGAACAAATTCTTGAAGTTTTCATGGACAACTTCTCGGTTTATGGGTGTCACGCCCAAATTTTTCGCACTCGAGGAATACTCACACAAGCGGAAAAAATGTTGTACTCTCTCGTTAGAACTCACCCTCCTAGAAGAATGAGTGTGACTAGGCTTGAATTGAAAATTGATTTGAATTAAGGGCTTTAGAAAAAGATTCGGAGTCGCCACCTAACTTGATTAAGGTGAGTTAAGTCACCTAAAAACTAAGAATAATCCAAAAACTACACTTAGGGTTTTTAGAAAATGATTTTGAAAATATCTCCTTAAGAGAGGGTTTTCAAAAAAAACAGGTTATTTGGCAACCTTTGGAAAACATTTAGCTCTTTTTGGAAAATAACTCTATTTTTGGTTTATGAAAACAATGATTCTAGGTTTGGAGGTTGGTTACATGTAGGGAAGACGCACTAAGCCATCACCCTACCTCGCCCTTTCGGTACCTACATGTCAATTTACCCTAGATTCACCTATGAGAGTCTTCAACTAACTATAGTTCAATCCTATCCACTTTAGAAAGGAATATTTAAAAGATATGATGCATGATATGCAAATGTAAGATAAGATAATTGGAAAATAGACTTGGAAATAGATTTGGAAAGAAATTGATTTGATATGAAAAGATAGATTTGAAATTGGAAAGTTTTAGAAATTGGAAATAAAGATTTGAAAATAGAAATTTGGAATTGGAAGTTTGAAATAGATCATGGAATTTGACATTTGAAAAAGGTGGTGGAATTTGAAATTTGAAAAATGTGGAGACCGCACCGATGACGGTTGCCTACATATCCCTTTGAAGGAATCAGGTCATTTGTAGTTCGGACAAGAGTCCGATAAAAAATAGAAGGTATGATTGGAGGAAAGAGATTGAATTGGAATTTGGATTTGATTTGAATTTCGAATAGAAGATTGGAAATTGGAATTTGGAATTTTGGAATTTGAAAAGATTGGACTTTGGTTTGGAAAGATAGAATTTGGAAGAAAGATTTAGACACGTTTCTGAAAGATGAAGGTTTAGGAAACCTAGACTTAGGAAAGACTTGAGACTTAGGAAAGATTTGATTCGAGTGTTGAACTTGGAAGGTCGAAGAAAGATTGGATTTAGGAAGGGTTCGAATTAGGAAAGATCCGATTTAGGAAAGTTTCAAAATAGGAAAGTGTCATTTTTGGAAAGTTTCATTTTAGGAAAGTTTTTGAATTAGGCAAGTTTTGAAATTAGGAAAAGTTTTGTTTTAAGAAAGTTTTGAATTTGGAAAACTTAGAATTTTAGAAAGATTTGGATTTAGAAAGTTTTAACTTAAGAAAGTTTTGAATTAAGAAAGTTTCAACTTAGGAAAGTTTTGAATTTGGAATGTTTTGAAATAAGGAAGTTTCATTTTAAGAAAGGTTTTGAAATAGGAAAATGTTGAATTTAGAAATGTTTTGAATTAGGAAAAGTTTAGTTTAAGAAATGTTTAGAATTTGGAAAGTTTCAATTTAAGAAAGTTTCAAATTTAGAAAGCTCAAAATTTTAGAAAGATTTTAAATTAGGAAATATTTGAATTTAGAAAAGGTTTGAATTATGAAAGATTCAAAGTTTGAGTTTTAGAAAGGTTTGAAAATCTAGATTTGGGAGTTAAAGTTTGGAAAGGATGTGGAATTAAGGAAGGTTGGAATTAGGAAAGGTTTAGACTTTGAAAGATTTGAAATTTAAGAAAGTTTAGAACTTAGAAAGTTTTAGAGTTTGAAAGCTTTGAATGTAGAAAGTTTAAGATTTAGAAAGCTTTAAAGTTTGAGTTTTAGAAAATCTTGAGAATAGGAAAGGTTTGAGTTTAGGAAAGATTTAAAGACTTAGATTTGGAAAGTTAAGATTTGAAAAGGGGTAGAATTGAGAAAATGTTGAATTAGGAAAGATTTGAAAATTGAATTTTAGAATTTAGGAAAGATTTTTATGTTCAAGTTTTGGAAACTTAAGATTTAGGAAAGTAGAAGATTAGGAAATATTTGAATTAGGAAAGATTTGGATTAGGAAGGGATTGGATTTTGTTTCTAAAAAAAAAATTTGATTTTGCTTCCAAAAACGGAAGGTTAGATCTAGTTTCCTAAACGAGAGATTGGATTTGGTTTTCTAGAGGAAAAATTTGATTTGACAAGGATTTGGAAAAGGAAGTTTTAGAAACCCTAGATTTGGAAGTGTATAGTTTTGACATAGAAAATAGGTTTTGGAAATATGTATAGTTTTGATGTAGAAAACAAGAGGTTTTGGAAACCTAGGTTTTAAGGCAAGTTTGAAAACTATGTTTTTGGAAAGAAAATTAGGATCTCCTAATCGTGGCTCTAGGGCTTGACTTGGGCTCTAAGGAAAGGGATTTTTGGAAATGAAGAATTTTAGAAGGGAATCCTAGAGAGGAGTTTCTAGAAGGAAGATTTTGGGAAGAGAGTTTTTAGAAAGATTTTTGGAAAAAGATTGTTGGAGAGAGTTTTTAAAAAAGAGATTTGGGAAGCATTTTTAGAAAGTGGATTTTGAGGAGAGTATTTTGGAAAGGAATTTAAACGGAAAAGTTTTAGAAAATAGATTTTTGGAGGAGTTTTTAGAAAACAATTTTGGAAAGAAGAACTTTTTAGAAAGCATGTTGAAAAAGAGGGTTTTAGAAAGAGAGACTTTTGAAAATAGAGTCTTTTGGAAATTATAAAAATGTCTCACTTTCCTAAAGCGATCCTAACCATAAGAAGGTTAGAATCACTTTAAGAAAGTGGTTTTTAAAATAACAAGATTTGAAAATATGGACCATGAAAGTCACTTTAAATGTAACACTTTCCTAAAGCGAACCTAGCCATAGAAAGGCTAGACTCACCCTAGAATTGTGATTTTGAAAACAAGTTTTAGAAAAGAAGGCTTTGATGCAATTTTGAAAATAAGTTTAATGCAAGCTTTGAAAACTAGTTTGAAAACGATTTTTGGAAGAATGCAAGATAATGATATGCACAATGCAAATCGGGGTCGTGAACATACAAGGTTAAGGCTTCACCACATAATTAAGGGGGCCAGACCCACGTGGTCTTTGGTTAGACTAAAAGAAAGCCCCTGACATGGTGACCCTCCAATAGTCTAATCCTACACATGGACTAGGAGTCCCCTTGTTTCAAGCATGTAAAGAAAGGGGGGAAAGAGATGGGGGATTAAAATATAGAAAACTCAAGTGGGATAGGAGAGAGAAGAGAGGGGGGAAGTGCAGAAACTTAAAGAGAAAACCTACCGTATGTCTTATTTATTTCGCTTGGCTTTGCATTCCTTGCTTTTCTTGTTTTTTCTTCGATCTTCGCTTCACTTCAGTCTTAATCTTTGAGGGCTCGTCTTTGGTCTTCAAATCTTCATAGTTGCAGTAATCCAAGTCTTCAATGGAGGGTTGGGGGCTTGTGTATAAGTGTATAGGAGTGTGTATAAGTGTATAGGAGGCTAGGGTTTGGTGTATGGTAGCTAGGGTTTGAAAAACCTAGGGAAGCTAAGGTTTTAGGAGTTTACGAGCTCTGTATATCAAATATTAGGTTTTTTAAACTGAGTTTGCAGACCTCTTTCACGTTAGAGGAGGCTCTGTATTTATAGATGTGAGATAAACCTGGCGCCCGTTGTAGTGGCCCCAAGCCAGAATTCCTCTTGGCGCCACTAGGAGTGGCGCCGGGCCATTTCTTGGCTTGACGCCACTACTAGTGGTGCCAGCAAGTTAGGAAAGTTTGTTAAGTCGGCAAGCAACATATCTTTGGAAGATTTGGGCACCTGTACTAGTGACAACCATGCAATTTTTAGCCTCACTTCACTATGAGTGACTCCGTAAAGTCCGGGAACGATTCAAGTGACCGAGATTGGCCCGGAAGAGCTGAAAAAGGGAAGGAACACTTAGAATAGCATCCTAGAGGTATTTGACTTGAAAAATAAAGATAGGTTGTGTTGGAAGGATTGACTAGGCCGTTAGAGGCAAAACGGTCAACTGGGCTGGAAAGCTACCAGGATAGACCCGGAATGTCCCGGAAAAAGACTTGAGATTTGGAAACATTATTCAGAATGTTCCCAAAGGCTTGTTGGTTTGATACCCAGAGTCGGTGTGGTTGGAAAAGGCGACAGGCCCTCCAGGGGTAAAACGGTCATTTTGCACCGTGTTTGCCGGAACTGACTCGGAATGATCCTAAAAGATAAAGAAAGGTTGACAACACTATAATAAGCATTCTCGGGAGGCTATCGGTTCAATACTCAGAGCCGGTGTGGTTCCCGGGGCATTCGAATGCCGAGGGGCAAAATGGTTATCTTGACTGGAAAGTTTCAGGATTGGCCTGAAACTGATTAGAAGGCACCTAATCATGCCATATTGCCTTTGAGAAAATCTTGGAAGGTTGGACTTAACGTTATGAGGACTCAAATGTGTTCTAGAGAAACGTGCTGAAAAATGGCCCTAGGAGCAGTTTGGTCATTTTTCACCGAAGCGGGATAGCAGGCATTGGTGTTGACCTGGGTTTTAAGTGTTTCCGCCACTTTGACGGCGGTCGCATGATACAAGGGTTTGTTGGAAATTCCTTATATCAACGTGTTTGCGAGTATTTTCGCTACTCTGACAGGTACGATGTTTGCGAGTATTTTCGTTACTCTAACGGTTCGCGATCATTCCCGAGACTGCCTGATCTCGGGAAGCTGCTAAAGGGACTTAGCGCCTGAGAATCAACTTTCTCGAAAGGCGTGCCTAAACGAACATTTCTACATTGGCGGGCTAGTAGGCGCCAAAGGTGGACCGTTCTACCATCTAGGGCACTTGGGGTCTCGTCCCAGTTGATAGGTTTGAAAGGACTTACCGTTTCGAAGAGATTTTCTTTGAAAAATGTGTTGGACCGTCTCGAGAGAGGGATTGGAATTGGAAAGGGGACTTACCACCTTCGGAAAGACATGTCTGATTTGGAATTGGAAAGGGGACTTACCGTCTTCAGAAAGACGTGCCTGATTTGGAATTGCAAAGGGGACTTACCGTCTTCAGAAAGACGTGCCTGTTGAGATTGAAAAGGGGATTTACTATCTTCAAAAAGACGTGTTTGATTTACAATTGGACCGAACGATGCCCCTGGGGGCATTTTAGTGATTTTGCCTCTATTTGGGCCTGGCGGGGCCCGCGAAGCGATGAATAGACAGGATTAGATTTAGAGAGTTGACTTCAATTGGAGTATGTCCATATTGACTTGAGTACAAGTTTGGACGGACCGTAGACTGCCGAACGGTCAAAAATGGGGTGCTTACAATGGGGATAGCTATGAATTGTGTCTTGAGCACTTAGAGTGAGTTTTGGAAAGATGTGAGGAAAGCCATTTAGTGCTTAACTGGGAGAAGTGTCACTTCATGGTGACACAAGGTATAGTCTTGGGACATATAATGTCCGACAAGGGGATCGAGGTAGATAGAGCTAAAATCGAACTGATTCAACGTCTTTCTCCCCTTAAAAGCGTAAAAGATGTGAGATCATTCCTAGGGCATGCTGAGTTTTTCCGGTGTTTCATTCAAGGGTTTAGTGTCATATCGAGACCTTTGGGCCACTTGCTTTCATTAGATATACCTTTCGAGTTGACACCATAATGCCAAGAAGCCTTCGATAAACTCAAAGGACTTCTCACCACCCCACCTATTATTCAATCACCTGATTGGTCTCTTTCGTTTGAGTTGATATGTGATGCGAGTGACTATGCAGCGGGGGCTGTGTTGGGGCAAAGGGTAGATAACAAACCATATGTCATCTATTATGCAAGAAAAACCCTTAATGAGGCTCAATTGAACTATACCACCACAGAAAAAGAGCTCCTTGCCATAATTTTCGCACTTGACAAATTTAGGTCGTACTTAATCGGATCACTTGTTATCATATACACCGATCACTCCGTGCTTAAGTACTTCTTGAGTAAACCCGATGCAAAACCTCGACTCATCCAATGGATCCTCTTGCTACAAGAGTTCCATCTTGAAATTCGAGATAAGAAAGGGTTTGAAAATGTAGTAGCCGATTACTTGTCGCAGCTCCTTACTGATGGGGAAGCCCAAGACCCCCTTCCAATCAACGAACACTTTCCGGATGAGCATCTCTTCCAAATCACTGCACATACAAGCATAATAACCCCGTGGTATGCTGACATTGCAAATTATTTAGCCATGGGTAGGATACCATCACATTGGTCTAGCATCGATAAGAAGAAGTTCTTTAGGAATGTGAGGTATTTCTCTTGGGAAGACCCTTACTTCAAATACTGTCCTGATCAAATTGTTCGTAGGTGTGTTCCTGACACTGAGGTAAATAGCATAATTGAGTTTTGCCATTCACAGGCGTGTGGTGGACATTTTTCATCTCGTAAAACCATTGCAAAGGTTCTGCAAAGCGGGTTTTATTGGCCCACCTTGTTCTATGATGTCCATACCTTTTGCACGTCTTGTGATCGATGCCAACGATTAAGAAATTTATCTCGAAGGCACATGATGCCTCTTACTCTGATCATTATTCTAGAGGTCTTTGATTCCTAGGGTATTGATTTTATGGGATCATTTCTGAACTCATGTGGTTATCTCTGTATTCTAGGGGCTATAGACTACGTGTCCAAATGGGTAGAAGCCATCCCGTTGCGTACCAACGACCATGTTATTGTGGTTAAGTTCTTAAAAGAGTATATTTTCTCTAGATTTGGTATGCTCCGAGCTATCATCAGTGATGGTGGCTCCTACTTCTGTAACTGACCTGTAGGCCTTTTAATGACGAAGTACGGGGTGGTTCATAAGGTTGGTACACTACCCCAAAACACAAGGCCAAGTGGAGTTAGCAAATAGGGAGATCAAACAAGTCCTTGAGAAGACTGTCAATCCTAATCGAAAGGATTGGTCCTTGAGATTAGAAGATGCTTATGGGCATATAGGACTGCATATCAAACCATTATAGGTTCATCCCCATATAGACTTGTGTTTAGGAAGGCGTGCCACCTTCCGGTTGAAATAGAGCACAAGGCGTACTGGGTAATCCGCCAGTTTAATATGAGTCTAGATCAGGCAGGTCCCCTACGGCAATTGCAACTCAATGAACTAGAGGAGATCAGGAATGATGCTTATGAGAACTAAAAAATCTCTAAGGCGAAAATGAAATCGGTACATGACTAACACATTTTGCGAAAATCTTTTGAAGTATGTTAAAGAGTTCTACTATATAACTCTCGATTACATTTGTTTCCGGGCACGTTTCAGAGCTGTTGGTCTGGACCCTTTGTGGTGCACAGTGTCACATCTTATGGTGCAATTGAAATTGAGAACCCTAAAAATGGAAATGTGTTTAAAGTTAATGGGCATCGGTTGAAGCCCTACCTGGATAATTTTGTGGGTAAGGTCGAATGTGTGGATCTTGAGGATCCAGCCCCTCTTGATCTTTTGTCTCCCTCCAAACCGAGACTTGTAAATTTTGTATCTTCTGTAGAGTATTATCACTATTTCTACTATTTTGTTTTCATCTTTTTAGTGTTATTTCATTTGTTTTATTTTCCTTTATTATATTTTATTTTAATTCTTCTTTCTTTTATTGAGTCTTGTTTTTCACTATTTTGGGTTGTTTTGTTTTGTTTTAGGTTTTTCTTCACCAGTTTCTGTCTCATTCCTTGCACACGTATAATGGCATCCCTTGGAACCAAGTTCTCCAAAAGTGGTCATAAACAGAGTCGAATATAAGTTGAGCGATTTGCTAATTCATAAGAGCTAGGCATGTTCATGAATAATTTCCATGGTCTTCAGATCCTTATCGAGCGTCGTATTAACTTGTCGGAATTTGCGGATGATATTTTGCGAGCTGATTTCCTTCATAGGGGATAGGTTCATATGATGGGCAGAGAAGGGGCTGTTAATATTGACATGGTTAGGAAAGATTTGACTTGGAAGAGTTTTAGGAAAAGAGTTGACTCGGATGTTGGACTTGGAAGATTTAGGAAAGGATTAGATTTAGGAAATGTTCGAATTAGGAAAGGTTCAAATTAGGAAAGTGTTGAAATAGGAAAGTGTCATTTTTGGAAAGTTTCGCTTTAGGAAAGTTTTGAAATAGGAAAGTTTTGAAATAAGGAAATTTTGGAAATAGAAAAGTTTTGAGAATTTGAAATGTTTTGAAATAGGGAAGTTTTGAATATGGAATGTTTTGAAAGTAAGAAAGTTTTGAGTTTAGAAAGCTTTAGATTTGGAAAGATTTGAAGTTTAGGAAAGTTTAGAGTTTTAGAAAGATTCGAAATTGGAATGTTTAGAATTTAGAAAGATTTAACTTAAGAAAGTTTCAAATTTAGAAATTTTTGAATTTGGAAAGATTTGAAATTTAGAAAGTTTAAGATTTAGAAAGTTTTAGAGTTCGAGTTTTAGAAAATCTTGAGATTAGGAAAGGTTTGAATTTAGGAAATGTTTGAAAACTTAGATTTGGAAAGTTAAGATTTGGAAAGGGATAGAGTTAGGAAAGGGTTAAATTAGAAAAGATTTAGAAGCTTAATGTTTAAGGAAAGATTTGAAAGTTTTAGGAAACTTATGGTTTAGGAAGGTAGGAAATTAGGAGAGAGTTGAATTAGAAAAGATTTAGATTTGGAGTTTTAAAATTTAGGAAAGATTTTTATGTTCAAGTTTTGGAAATTTAAGATTTAGGAAAGTAGAAGATTAGGAAGGATTTGAACTAGGAAAGATTTGGATTAGGAAGGGATTAGATTTTGTTTCTAAAATGGAAGGTTTGATTTTGTTTCCAAAAACGGAGGATAGGATCTAGTTTCCTAAACGAGAAGATTTGATTTGGTTTCCTAAAGGGAAGATTTGATTTGACAAGGATTTGGAAAGGGGAAGTTTTAGAAACCCTAGATTTGGAAATGTATAGTTTTGATGTAAAAAATAGGAGATATTGGGAACCTAAGTTTTAAGGCAAGTTTGAAAATCATGTTTTTGGAAAGAAAATTAGGGTTTCCTAATCATGAGTTTTAGGCCTTGATTTGGGCATCAAGAAAGGAATTTTTAGAAAGTGCGTTTTTGGAAATGAAGATTTTTAGAAGGAAAATCCTAGAGGGGAGTTTCTAGAAGGAAGATTTTGAGAAGAGAGTTTTTAGAAAGATTTTTGGTAGAAGATTGTTGAAGAGAGCTTTTGGAAAGATTTTTTAAGGAGTGTTTTTAGAAAGGGGATTTTGGGGAGAGGATTTTGGAAAGGAGTTGAAAAATGGAGTTTTGAAAAATAGATTTTTGGAAGGAGTTTTTGAAAACAACTTTGGAAAGGAGAATTTTAGGAAAGTATGTTGAAAAAGAGATTTTTAGAAAGAGAGACTTTTGAAAAGAGAGTTTTTAGAAGGTATAAAAATATCTCACTTTCCTAAAGCGATTCTAACCATAAGAAGGTTAGAACCACTTTAAGAAAGTAGTTTTGAAAACAACAAGATTTTAAAATATGGACCACAAAAGTCGCTTTAAATGTAACACTTTCCTAAAGCAACCCTAGCCGTGGAAAGGCTAGAATCACCCTAGAATTGTGATTTTGAAAACAAGTTTTGAAAATGAGATTTTGATGCAATTTTGAAACAAGTTTAATGCAAATTTTGAAAACGATTTTGGAGAGATGCAAGATCATGATATGCACAATAAAAATTTGGGGTCGTGAACATACAAGGTTAAGGCTTCATCACATAATCAAGGGGGCCGAACCCACGTGGTCTCCGATTAACCTAAAGGAAAGCCCCCAACACGGTGACCCTCTAATAGTCTAATTCTACACATGGATCGGGAGTCCCCTTGTTTCACGCATGCAAAGAAAGGGGGAGGGGGGGGGGGGGGGGAAAGAGATAGGGGATTAAAATAGAGAATACCCAAGTGGGTTAGGAGAGAGAAGAGAGAGGGGGGAAGTGCAGAAATTTAAATAGAAAACCTACCTTGTGTCTTGTTTATTTTGCGCACCTTGCTTTTCTTCAGTCTTCCCTTCACTTCAGTCTTGATCTTCGAGGGCTCGTCTTTGATCTTCAAGGCTTCGGTTTGCAGCTCTTCAAGTCTTCAAAGGAGGGTTGGAGGCTAGTGCATAAATGTATGGGGGTGTGTATGAGTGTATAGAAGGCTAGGGTTTAGTGTATGGTGGCTAGGGTTTGGAGAACCTAAGGAAGCTAGGGTTTAGGGAGTGTTCGAGCTCTGTATATTGGATATTGGTGTTTTTAGACTGAGTTTGTGGACCCCTTTCACGCTGGAGGAGGCTCTGTATTTATAGAGATGGATAGACCTGGCGCCTGTTGCAGTGGACCCAGGCCAATTTTCCTCTCCTAGTGGCGCCAGACCAATTCTTAGCTTGGCGCCACTACTAGTGGCACGAACCAGTTAGAAAAGTGTTTAGGTCGGCACGCAACGTATCTTTGACTAGATTTGGGCACCTGTACTAGTGACTACCATGCAATTTTCAGCCTGGCTTCACTAGGAGTGACTTCGGAAAGTCCGGGAATGATTTGAAGAGGTCAGGAATGACCAGGAAGGCCAGAAAAGAGTAGGAACACTTAAAATAGTGTCCCGGAGGTATTTGACTTGAAAATGAGGATAGGATGTGTCGAAGGGGTTGACCGAGCCGTTAGGGGCAAAATGGTCAATTAGGTTGGAAAGATGCCTGGACGGACTCGGACTGTTCCGAAAGAAGACTCAAGATTTGGAAGCATTATTCAGAATGTTCCTAAAGGTTTCCGGTTTGATTCGCATAGCCGGTGTGGTCGGAAAAGGTGACCGGCCCACCAGGGGCAAAATAGTCATTTCGCACCGAGTTTACCGGAACTAACTCGCAACGATCTAAAAGGAAAAAGAAAGGTTGAGGACACTATAAAAAGCATTCTCAGGAAGTTACCGGTTTGATACCCAGAGCCGGTGTGGTCAGAAAAGGAGACTGGCCCACCTGGGGCAAAACGGTCATTTTGTACCAGGTTTCCCGAAATTGACTCGAAATGATCTAGGAAGGTAAAGGGAGGTCGGGAATACCATAAGAAGTATTCTTGGGAGGTCACCGGTTTGATACCCAGAGCCGGTGTGGTTCTCGGGGCATTTGGATGCCTAGGGGCAAAATGGTCATCTTGACCGGAAAGTCTCAGAAAAGGCCCAAGGGGCAGTTTTGTCATTTTTCACCGAAGTGGGCTAGCAGGCACCAGTGTTGACCAGGGTTTCGAGTGTTTCCACCACTCTAATGGCGGTCGCGTGATACGGGGGTTTGTTGGCAATTCCCTGTATCGACCTGTTTGCGAGTATTTCCGCTACTCTGACGATCTGTGATGTTTGCGAGTATTTCTGCTACTTTGACAGTTCGCGATCATTCCTGAGACTACCAGGTCCCGGGAAGCTGCTAAAGGGACTTAGCGCCTGAGAAGTCAACTTTCTCGAAAGGCTTGCCTAAACAGATATTTCTGTATTGGCAGGCTAACAGGTGCTGAAGGTGGTCCGTTCTACCATCTAGGGGACTTGGGGTCTCGTCCCTATCGACAGGTTTAAAGGGACTTACCGTTTCAAAGAGATTTTCTTTGAAAAACGTGCCAAACCATCTGGAGGAATAAACTGTCTCGAGGGAGGGATTGGAATTGAAAAGGGGTATTATCGTCTTTGGAAAGACGTGCCTGATTTGAAACCGTCTCGAGGAAACAACTGTCTCGAGAGAGGGATTGGAATTGGAAAGGAGACTTACCGTCTTTGGAAAGACGTGCCTGATTTGGAACCGTCTCAAGGAATAAATTGTCTCAAGAGAGGGGTTAGAATTGGAAAGGGAACTTACTGTCTTCGAAAAGACATGCCTAATTTGGAACCGTCTCGAGGAATAAACTATCTCGAAAGAGGGATTGAAATTGGAAAGGGGACTTACCGTCTTCGGAAAGACGTGCTTGATTTGGAATTGACTTACCGTCTCGAGGAATCAACTGTCTTGAGAGAGGGGTTAGAGTTGGAATTGGAAAAGACAATGCCCCTCAGGACGTTTTGGTCATTTTGCCTCTATTTGGGCCTGTTGGGCCCGCAAAGCAATGGACAGATAGGATTTGGACTTAGAGAGTTGATTTCGATTAGAATACGTCCATATTGACTTGAGTACAAGTCTGGACGGAGCGTGGACTGCCGAGCGGTCAAAAATGGAGTGCTTACAAAAGGGGTCCGCAAACTCAATCTAAAAATGCTAATTTTCGATACACATTGCTCGTACACTTCCTAAACCCTAGCTTCCTTTGGTTTTCCAAACCCTAGCCACCATACACCAAACCATAGCCTCCTATACACTTATACACAAGCCTCCAACCCTCCATTGAATATTTGGATTGCTGCAATTCGAAGCTCTCAAAGACCAAAACAAAGCTCTCGAAGACTGAAGTGAAGACCAAAGAAAAAGTAAGAAAGCAAGGCGCGCAAAGCCAAGCAAAATAAAGAAGACACAAGGTAGGCTTCTATTTAAATTTTCGCACTTCCCCCTCTCTCTTCTCTCTCCTAACCCACTTGGGTTTTCTCTATTTTAATCCTCCATCTCTTTCTCCCCCTTTCTTTGCATGCTTGAAATAAGGGGACTCCCGGTCCATGTGTAGGATTAGACTATTGGAGGGTCATCGTGTTGGGGGCTTTCTTTTAGTCTACCCAGAAACCACGTGGGTTCGGCCCCCTTGATTATGTGGTGAAGCCTTAACCTTATATGTTCACAACCCCAAATTTACATTGTGTCGTGCCCAAATTTTTCGCACTCGAGGAATACTCACACAAGCGGAAAAAATGTTGTACTCTCGTTAGAACTCACCCTCCTAGAAGAATGAGTGTGACTAGGCTTAAATTGAAAATTGATTTGAATTAAGGGCTTTAGAAAAAGATTCGGAGTCGCCACCTAACTTGATTAAGGTGAGTTAGGTCACCTAAAAACTAAGCATAATCCGAAAACTACACTTAGGGTTTTTGGAAAACGATTTTGAAAATACCACCTTAAGAGAGGGTTTTTAAGAAAAACAGGTTGTTTGGCAACCTTTGGAAAACATTTAGCCCTTTTTTGAAAAATAACTCCTTTTGGTCTTTGAAAACAGTAATTCTAGGTTCGGAGGTTGGTTACGTGTAGGGAAGATGTACTAAGCCATCACCCTACCCCGCCCTTTCAGTACCTACATATCAATCTACCCTAGATTCACCTATGAGAGTCTTCAGCTAACTAATGTCCAATCCTATTCACTTTGAAAAACAATGTTTGAAAAGAAACTAACATAATGCATGATATGCAAGTGTAATAAAAAGAATTCAAAAATAGATCTGAAAAGAAATTGATTTGATTTGAAAAGGAAGAGATAGAAGTTTGAATTTGAAGATTGAAATTGAATTTGGAAATTGAAATTGAAGATTGAAAATAGAAATAGATCATAGAATTGAAAACTTGAAAAAAATTATAGGATTGGAGATTGGAAAGAAATTGTAGAAATAGAAATTTGAAAAATGTTGTGGAATTTAAGATTTGAAAAATGTTGTGACCGCACCCATGAGGGTTGCCTATGTATCCTTTTGGAGAAATCAGGTCAGTCGTAGTTCAGACAAGAGTCCGATTGAAAATAGAAGGTTGGATTGGAAGAAAGAGATTTTGATTGGAAAAATGATTTGATTTGAACTTAGAATAGAGGATTGAAAATTGAAATTTAGAATTTTGGAATTGAAGAGATTGGATTTTGATTTGAAAAGATAGAACTTGGAAGAAAGATTTTGACTTATTTTGGAAAGATGGAGGTTTATGAAACCTAGACTTAGGAAAGAGAGTTAGGAAAGACTCGACTTGGAAGGTTTAGGAGATTAGGAAAGATTAGATTTAGAAAATATTTGAATTAGGAAAGGTCCAATTTAGGAAAGTTTCAAATTAAGAAAGTTTTGAATTAGGAAAGTTTTGAATTAGGGAACTTTTCAAATTAAGAAAGTTTCAACTTAGGAAAATTTCATTTTTGAAAAGATTTGAATTAAGAAAGTTTCAACTTAGGAAAGTTTTGAATTAGGAAATTTTTGAGCTTTGGAAAGTTTAGAAAACAAGGAAGTTTTGAAAATAAGAAAGTTTTGAGTTTACAAAGTTTTAGATTTGGAAAGATTTGAAGGTTTAAGAAAGTTTAGAATTTAGAAAGTTTTAGATTTAGAAAGTCTTAACTTAAGAAAGTTTTGAATTTGGAAGGCTTTGGATTTGGAAAGATTTTGAAATTTAGAAAGTTTAAGATTTAGAAAGTTTTAAAGTTTTAGAAGATCTTGAGATTAGGAAAGGTTTGAGTTTATGAAAGGTTTGAAAACTTAGTTTGATAAAGTTAAGATTTGAAAAGGGATAGAGTTAGGAAAAGGTAAAATTAGGAAAGATGTGGAAGTTGAGTTTAAGGAAAAATTTGAAAGTTTTAGAAAACTTATGGTTTAGGAAGGTAGGAAATTAGAAGAGATTTGAATTAGGAAAGAATTAGATTTTGAGTCTAAAAGGGAAGGTTTGATTTTGTTTCCAAAGACGGAGGATTGGATCTAGTTTCCCAAACGGGAAGATTGGATTTGGTTTCCTAAAGAAAAATGGGATTTGGTTTCCTAAAGGGAAGTTTTGGAATTTACAAGGATTTGGAAAGGGAGGTTTTAGAAACCCTAGATTTGGAAGGCTATAGTTTTGACGTAAAAAAGAGGTTTTGGAAATATGTAAAGTTTGGATGTAAAAAGGAAGATTTTGGAAACCTAGGTTTTAAGGCAAGTTTGAAAACCATGTTTTTGGAAAAAAAAACTAGGGTTTCCTAATCGTGAGTTCTAGGGCTTGACTTGGGCTCTAAGGAAAGAGCTTTTTGGAAAGTGTGTTTTTTGGGAACGGAGATTTTTAGAAGGGAATCCTAGGGAGGAGTTTTTGGAAAGTGTGTTTTTGGAAACAAGTTTTTTGGAAGGAAATCCTAGAGAGGAGTTTCTAGAAGGAAGATTTTGGGAAGAGAGTTTTTTAGAAAGATTTTTGGGGAACATTTTTGGAAAGTGGATTTTGGGGGGAGTATTTTGGAAAGGAATTGAAAAAGAGAGCTTTGGAAAATAGATTTTAGGAGGGAGTTTTTGAAAACAACTTTGGAAATGAGAGTTTTAGGAAAGTATGTTTAAAAAAAAAAAGATTTTTAGGAAGAGATTTTTGAAAAGAGAGCTTTTTAGAAAGTATAAAAACGTCTCACTTTCCTAAAGCAATTCTAACCATAAGAAGGCTAGAACCACTTTAAGAAAGTGGTTTTGAAAACAACAAGGGTTGAAAATATGGACCATATTGGTCACTTTGAATATAACACTTTCCTAAAGCAACCCTAGACATGGAAAGGCTAGAATCATCCTAGAATTGTGATTTTGAAAATAAGTTTTGAAAAAGGAGATTTTGATGCAATTTTGAAAACAAGTTTGAAAATGATTCTTCGAAGATGCAAGATCATGATATGTACAATACAAGTCTGGGGTCGTGAACATACAACGTTAAGGCTTCACCATATAATCAAGGGAGCCAAACCCACGTGGTCTTTGGTTAGCCTAAAGGAAAGCCCCCTACACGGTGACCCTCCAATAGTCTAATCCTACACATGGACTGGGAGTCCCCTTGTTTCAAGCATGCAAAGAAGGGGGGGGGGGGGCAAAGAGATAGGGGATTAAAATAGAGAAAACCCAAGTGGGTTAGGAGAGAGAAGAGAGACGGGGAAGTGCAGAAATGTAAAACGACAGCCTACCTTGTGTCTTATTTATTTTGCGCGCCTTGCTTGTCTTAGATCTTCATCTTGATCTTCGTCTTCAATCCTCAAGAGTTGTCTTTAATCTTCAAACTTCAGATTGCAGCTCTTCAAGTCTTCAAAGGAAGGTTGGAGGCTACTGTATAAGTGTATGGGGGTGTGTATGAGTGTATAGGAGGCTAGGGTTTAGTGTATGGTGGCTAGGGTTTGGAAAACCTAAGGGAGCTAGGGTTTAGGGAATGCACGAGCTCTGTATATCGAATTTATATGATTTTTAGACTGAGTTTGTGGACCTCTTTCACGCTAGAAGAGGCACTGTATTTATAGAGAGACAAATGCATTGGCGCCTGTTGCAGTGGCGCTGGGCTAAACATTACACTAGCGCCACTAGGAGTGGCGCCAGGCCCTTTTTTTTGGCTTGGTGCCAGCCACTTAGGAAATGTTTAAGGTCGGCAAGCAACATATCTTTGACTAGATTTGGGCGCCTGTACTAGTGACTACCATGCAAATTTTAGCCTAGCTTCACTAGGAGTGACTCCGGAAAGTCCGGGAAGGGGTTTGGGAGACCGGGAATGACCCGGAAGGTTGGAAAAAAGCAGTAACACTTAAAATAGTGTCCCAGAGGTATTTGACTTGAAAGATGAGGATAGGATATGTCAGAAGGGTTGATCGGGCCTTTAGGGGCAAAACGATCAATCGGATCGAGAAGCTGCCGAAACAGGCTTGGACTGTCCCAGAAGAAGACTTAAGATTTGGAAACATTATTTAGAATATTCCCAAAGGTTTCCGGTTTGATACCCAGAGCCGGTGTGGTCAGAAAAGGTGATCGGCCCACCATGGGCAAAACGGTCATTTCGCACTGGGTTTGCCGGACTTGACTCGGAATGATCCAAAACGATAAATAAAGGTTGAGGACACTATAAAAAGCAATCTCGGGAACTTACCGGTTTGATACCCAGAGCTGGTGTGGTCAGAAAAAGCGACCGGCCCTCTAGGGGCAAAACGGTCATTTTGTATCGGGGTTTGCCGGAACTGACTCGGAATGATCTAAAAGGATAAAGAAAGGTTTAGGACACTATAAAAAGCAATCTCGGGAAGTTACTGGTTTGATACCCAGAGCTGGTGTGGTCGAAAAAGACAACCGGCCCATTAGGGGCAAAACGGTCATTTTGTATCGGGTTGGCCGGAACTGACTCAGAATGATCCGAAAAGGTAGAGAGAGCTTGAGGACACTATAAAAAGCATTCTCGGGAAGTTACCGTTATAAGACCTAGAGCCAATGTGGTCGAAAAAGGCGACCGGCCCTCTAGGGGCAAAACGGTCATTTTGTACTGGGTTGGCCGGAACTAACTCGGAATGATCCGAAAAGGTAGAGGAAGGTTGAGAATACTATAAGAAGTATTCTCGGGAGGTCACCGGTTTGATACCCAGAGCCGGTGTGGCTCCCAGGGCGTTTGGATGCCTAGGGGCAAAATAGTCATCTTGACCGGAAAGTCTCAAAAAAAGGCCCAAGGGGCAATTTGGTCATCTTTCACAGATGTGGGCTAGCAGGCACTGGTGTTGACCTGGGTTTTGAGTGTTTCCGCCACTCTGACAACAGTCGTTGTGATATAGGGGTTTGCTGGCAATTCCCTATATCGACCTATTTGCGAGTATTTCTGCTACTCTAATAATTGCGATGTTTGCGAGTATTTTCGCTACCTGACGGTTCATGATCATTCCCAAAACTGCCTGATCTCGGGAAGCTGCTAAAAGGGACTTAGCGCCTGAAAAGTCAACTTTCTCGGAACGTGTGCCTAAACGGACTTTTCTGCATTAGCGGGCTAGCGAGCGCAAAAGGTGGACTGTTTTACCATCTAGGGGACTTGGGATCTCGTCCCGGTCGACAGGTTTAAAGGGACTTACCGCTTCAAAGGGATTTTCTTCGAAAAGCGTGTCGAACCGTCTCGAGGAATAAACTGTCTCGAGAGAGGGATTGCAATTGGAAAGGGGTCTTATCGTCTTCGGAAAGACGTGCCTGATTTGGAACTATCTCAAGGAATAAACTGTTTCGAGAGAGGGATTGGAATTGGAAAGGGGTCTTATCGTCTTCAGAAAGATATGCTAATTTGGAACCGTCTTGAGGAATAAACTGTCTCGAGAGAGGGATTGGAATTGGAAAGGGGTCTTATCGTCTTCAGAAAGACGTGCCTGATTTGAAACCGTTTTGAGGAATAAACTGTCTCGAGAGAGGAGTTAGAATTGGAAAGGGGTCATATCGTCTTTGGAAAGACGTGCCTGACTTGGAACCGTCTCGAGGAATAAATTGTCTCGAGAGAGGGGTTAGAATTGGAAAGGACAATGCCCCTAAAGGCATTTTGGTCATTTTGCCTCTATTTGGGCTTGGTGGGCCCGCGAAGCGATGGACAAACGAGATTTGGACTTAGAAAGTTGGTTTCAATTGGAATATGCCTACAATGACTTGAACACAAGTCTGGATGGAGTGTAGACTGCCGAGCGGTCAAAAATGGGGTGCTTACACATTGTGCATATCATCTTCTTGCATCCTTCCAAAAATCATTTTCAAACTCGTTTTCAAAACTTGCATTAAAACTTGTTTTCAAAATTGTCTCAAAATCTTCTTTTCCAAAAACTTGTTTTCAAAATCACAATCCTAGAGTGATTCTAGCCTTTTCATGGCTAGGGTTGCTTTAAGAAAGTATTACATTTAAAGTGACCAACGTGATCGATATTTTCAATTCCTTGTTGTTTTCAAAACCACTTTCTTAAAGTGGTTCTAGCATTCTTATAGTTAGAATCGTTTTAGGAAAGTGAGACGTTTTTATACTTTCCAAAAAAACTCTCTTTTCAAAAATCTCTTTTTCTAAAGCCTCTTTTTTCAACGTGCTTTCCAAAAATTCTTTTTTCCAAAATTGCTTTCTAAAAACTCGCTCCAAAAATCTATTTTTCAAAACTCATTTTTTAAATTCCTTCCTAAAAACACTCTCCCGCTAAATTTCTTTCCTAAAAAACTCTTTCCAACAATCTTCTTCTAAAAATCTTTCCAAAAACTCTCTCTTCAAAATCTTCGTTCTATAAACTCTTCTCTAGGATTCCCTTCTAAAAATCCTCATTTCCAAAAATGCACTTTCCAAAAACTCTTTCCTTAGAGTCCAAGTCAAACCCTAGAACCCACAATTAGGAAGCCCTAATTTTCTTTCCAAAAACGTGATTTTTAACCTTGCTCCAAACATAGGTTTCCAAAACCTCCCTTTCTACGTCAAAATCATAAGTTTCCAAAAAATCTCTTTTCTACGTCAAAACTATACACTTCCAAATCTGAGGTTTCTAAAACTTCTCTTTCCAAATCCTTGTCAAATCAAATCTTTCCTTTTAAAAACAAAATTCAATCCCTTGTTTTAGGAAATAGGAATCTTAACCCTTCCTTATCTAAATCTTTTCTAATATTCCACTTTCCTAAATCTTAAGTTTCAAAAATTTGAACATAAAAATCTTTCCTAAATTTTAAAACTCAAGTTCCACATATTTTTTAATTCAACCATTTCCTGATTCTACCTCTTTCCAAATCTATGTTTTTAAATCTTTTCTAAACTCAAACCTTTCATAATCTCAAGGTTTTCTAAAACTCAAACTCTAAAAAACTTTCTAAATCCTAAACTTCCTAAATTCGAAGCTTTCAAACTCTAAAACTTTCTAAGTTTTAAACTTTTCTAAACTTAAAACCTTCCAAAGTCTAAACCTTTCCTCATTCCAACCCTTCTTAAATTCCACATCCTTTCCAAACTTTAACTTCAAAATCTAGATTTTTAAATCTTTCAAAAACTCAAACTTTGAATCTTCCAAAAATTCTAAAGCTTTCTAAATTCAGATATTTCCTAATTCAAATCTTTCTAAAATTCTTAGCTTTTCAAATTCAAAACTTTCTTAAATTGGAACTTTCTGAATTCTAAACCTTTCTTAAACTAAACTTTTCTTAATTCAAAACATTTCTAAACTCGACACGTTCCTATTTCAAAACCTTTCTTAAAATAAAACTTTCTTAATTCAAAACTTTTCTAATTCCAAAACTTTCTTAAGTTGAAACTTTCTTAATTCGAAAACTTTCTTAAAACGAAACTTTCCTAATTCGAAAGCTTTCCTAAAACGGAACTTTTCTAAAGTGAACTTTCCAAAATTCAAACCCTTCCTAAATCTAACTTTCCAAATCTTCCAAGTCCAACTTTTGAGTCAAATCTTTTCTAAGTCTCATGACTTTCCTAAGTCTAGGTTTCCTAAAACTAAGTTTTTCAAAATCAATATTTTCAAATCTTCCAATCAAAGCTCAATCTCTCAATCTTCCAATCCAATTTCCAATTCAATCTCTTTCTTCCAAATCAACTCTTCTATTTTCAATCGGACTTTAGTCCAAACTACGACTGACCTGATTCCTCCAAAAGAATACGTAGGCAACCCTCATGGGTGCGGTCACAACATTTTTCAAATTTCTAATTCCACCACCTTTTTCAAATCTCAAATTCCATGATCTATTTCAAACTTCCAATTCCAAATTTCTATTTCCAAATCTTTATTTTCAATTCCTAAAACTTTCCAATTTCAAACCTATCTTTTCAAATTTCTTTTTAAATCAAATCAATTTTTTTCCAAATCTATTTCCAAGTCTATTTTTCAATTCTTTTTTCTTACACTTGCATATCATGCATCATGTTAAATGTTTTTTTAAACAATATTTTTCAAAGTGGACAGGGTTGAATAGTACTTAGTTGAAGACTCTCATAGGTGAATCTAGGGTAAATAGACATGTAGGTACCGAAAGGGCGGGATAGGGTGATGGCTTAGTGCGTCTTCTCTACACGTAACTAACCTCTGAACCTAGATCACTATTTTCGAAAGACGAAAACGGAATTATCTTTCAAAAAAGGGCTAAATGCTTTCCAAAGGTTGCCAAACAACCTGTTTTCTTAAAAACCCTCTCTTGAGGAGATCTTTTCAAAACCTTTTTCAAAAAAACCCTAAGTATAGTCTTCGGATTGTGCTTAGTTTTTAGGTGACCTAACTCACCTTAATCAAGTTAGGTGGCAACTCCAAATCTTTTCTAAAAGCCCTTTATTTAATTCTATTTTCAATTCAAACATAGTCGCACTCATTCTTCTAGGAGGGTGAGTTCTAACGAGAGAGTACAGTATTTTTTCCGCTTGTGTGTGTATTCCTCGAGTGCAAAAAATCTGGGCATGACAACGGTGAGGGGCCGAACCATTACCATTGGCAAAGAGGACGTTTCTTGTCTTTCACGTATACCATCCGCTTGTCATCCTAATTATCTACCATTCCCTTACTCTACCTAGTAATGAGGAACTTCTTTGCGAACTCTAATTTACCTCTGTTCCGCGGCAATAGTCTACTATTCTAGTGACCTCTTTGAAATGTAAGTACCAGATGCTCAACTTAATTGTTGCCACCACCATTATTCTTGAGAAGTGCTCTGTCACGACTGTCCATGACTCCCGTTGTGTGTGGCTGTACATTATTGGTAAAGGGTATGCTATTGACCTTCTGAGTCTCATCTTGAAAGCCATTATGGAGTCTCGGTTATCTTATGATCCTATGCCCTTTGGTCTTTTGATCCATGAGTCCTTGAAAGCTGCCCGAGTTCCTACTTTGTCCGCTGATACTATTCAGTACTCTGGCTATCCGATTTGCGGGGTAGATATTTCTTTTGAGCGACCACCAGAGACCGACAAATCAGCCCATTCTCTTGAGGAGTTGCGCGCTCAAATTTGGGAGTTAAACGCGGAGGTTAAGATGCTTAAGTCTCGTGATACTATTTAGTTCTGATTCTATAGTTTTTTTGAGTTCTCTAAAGTGTCTGGAACTAGTTTAGTTTAATTCAGTAGTTGTCTTTTATTTTATTTTTTGTCGTATTATGGATGCGAATGACCTTTGATCTATGTACTTTACAAGGATATTTTTATTATGGATGTTTAGGTTGTTTTTCCCTCTGTTTATGCATGTTTTAAGGCCTCAAGGACTTGGCCAATCTTTAGTTTTGGGGGGGGGGGGGGGGGGGGGGGGGGGGGGGGGGGGGGGGGGGGGGGGGGGCTCGATGTTTTCGCTTTGTGTTTAATGCTACTGTTAGGATATTGTCGTTTTGGTAGTTTTTGTCAATTTTGTATTATGTTGAGTTAAATTCCAGGTTGACCATTCCAACGGTTGCATTGCGTTCGAACGGGCCGTTCGAAGACCGTTAGATGGTCGTTCGAACGGTAGTGTCTTAAGTTGCGTTCGAACGAGCGTCGAACGGGTTCCCACCTTCTATAAAAAGAGGCGTCCGAAGTTGAGTTCAAACTAATTCAAACGTAAAACTAGTGAGAAATTGAGTGTTTTCGGAGTTTCTGAGTAGCAGGGTGGAGTGCTGTCGCCGGCACCTAAAAATAAAACCGATACCCAAAAAACAAATATGTAATGGTGCAAGTAAGGATCGTTTCCACGAAGAGTGTTTAGCCTAGTTTTATGCTATGTGAACAAGGATTGGGGGGTTTTGGTTTTAATGGAAACTATTTTAATAATCACAGCTACGAAACAATTCAGATTAAAGTATTGAAATCAATCAGAAGAACAAACCTTGGTCTAGGTCAACATCTACTATCGAAATTTACAACTGAACATCGATGCAAACATATCAATTCACACATTGAATATTCACCGTCAGAATTATTTTCCTTTCTCTCCTTAGTCGTAGTTAATCAGAAACAAGAGATCTGATTAACCCTAACTATTAAACAACCCAGGAAAAGCACATAAGGTTTAATCTAGCAGCAGTCTTAAGAATTAGAGAAATCGATGAAACTAAACAACACAAACACAAGTGATTGTATTTAATTTAGTCGAATGCCCTTCCTAAGATATAATAATTCCTAATGCAGTAAATCATTAAATCTTAGTTGCTTCACAAATAAGAGGAATCAAATAATTACGGATTTGATATCTAACTCAGCAGTAGATTGTAATGATTAGTAAACTAGTAGGCCTCCTAGCGATTAAACAAGACAATCATAAAAATAGGCGTAGAATAACATTCGATACTCAAAGCATAAATCGAATAATGAAAACAAATTATATCTCACAGTTTATTATTAATTCCAAGGTTTCTGTCTCCTTTGACCAAGATTCAAGGTTTAGCCACGCAGGGCCATGAAAAACAACTCAAATAATAACCTTGAATAATATGAAAAACATCAACAACCCTAGAAACAAAAACAATCCCAACTTTTATAGGCTTCTAAAAATCTCCAGTTGTGCACGACCGTTCGAACGCCTTTACCACTGTTCAAACGGATCGGACTACTGTTCGAACGGTACGTCGAATGCACTTCGAACGGTTAGACATGCTCTCTGAATCTTTCGAACGCTCTTCAAACCTAGTCTTGATGTGTATCCGTTTGACATAGCGTTCGAACGCCTATACAACCGTTCAAATACCTCTTGGGACTGTTCGAATGCTGCGTGTATTTTTGCTCGAATTCGTCCTTTTTCGGCTAAGATCTTCTTCCTGGGCATCCCATAGCACCCTAAATCAAAATATAAGAATAGTGAGAATCTTTAGGTACCAAATAAGTATAAAAGATTAAACATTACGGGATAAAAATATGATATTTGCATTCTCATCAAATTCCCCCACACTCAACATTTGCTCGTCCTCGGGGAAAACTCAAACTCACTTTCTTGATATATCAAATTCTCAACAAAGAACAACCAAACTCTTCAAAACTCATAACATATCATGAACAACATTCTCGAACAACTCACAATCACTTAGCAAGTATTTCCACTCAAAGATGGAGTAAACTGAATATGTAGACCCTTACGGAAATAAACACTCTACTCTCATGTATTTAAAGGGTATGTGTATCACTCAAATTCATTCCAATGAAAATGATCTACCATAGGCTTGCATATCTTCTTATTCTCCACCACTAGGATCACATACAGAACACGAATCATAAAGACTTTTCAAGGGTTATAAAGGGTTTAGGATCAAGGTGGGAAATATTTGGGAATGTAGCTCAAAAGCCACCGAAACTAGTGAAGCAAAAATGAATCAACCCAATTTCGAATATATAAAACATATAAAACCCATCACTCCATTCAACAGCTTCTATCTTTGTATAAATCCCATATAAACAGACCCATCTCTTAGAATTTTAGGAGGAATTATGAACATGGATAATTTGTAACATTAAAAGCAATTTCCTCCATCACTTCCCTTCTTTGTTTTTTTTCTCACTTTTTTTTTCTTTTCTTTTTTTTTCAAAATTACATCAACAATGGAACTCATAAATTGAGAATGAAAACACGTTCCTTTTCACCAACCACATCCCTACCACAATTCCGGACACCCCCACACTTATTTTTTCACGCACCCTTACATATCATAAGGATGAACAATGCTCCACTAGCTCTACAGCTTGGGTAAAGGAATTATTATTTTTCGGGTTCAAAACTTGCAATGTGGGTTCACAATAATGACATATCAAGCTCAAAGGGGTTCACAACGGGAAAAATTAATTACAAGGTAGGCTATTTGGCTTATATAGCTTATAACAAAGATGGCCTTAATCATGTTCATGCATGCATGTGTCAATATGACCTCGAAGAGAGTCAAGGCAAGTTCTAGAGAAACAAATTCTTGGAAGAATATCTCATATGAAAGAAAATAATGACTCAAAATCTCACCGGCTTTTGTCTACCAAATTAAGTCACTCTAATCTCAAGTAAAATAACTAGACTAATTAATTTTAAGTTAGAAGATTACTTATTCAATCATGTTATGAATTCTTCAAGCTTAATTGAATCTTTTATTTTTATTTTATTTTAATTTTTTTTTTAAAACAAAAACAAAAACACAACCTAAATCCCCTCCCCCACACTTAAAACACACATTGTCCCCAATGTAAAGTAAAATGCACAGAAAGGGCAGAGATAACTAATATATAAATGCGAAAATAAGAAAAGAAAAATGAACTTCCCTTGGGTTGCCTCCTAAGCAGCGCCTTTGTTTATTGTTGTAGGCTCGACTCTGTGCTTCCTTCTTCAATCCGTATAAATCGGATCCTCAAGGTTCAGTTTCTCCACATTCTCGACTTGGAAACCTTCATAGAAATGCTTAAGTCGATAGCCATTCACCTTGAACACTTTAGAAATGGCTAAGCTTTGAATTTCAATTGCACCATGAGGAAAAACATTAGTAACGAGAAAAGGTCCAATCCAACGAGAACGCAACTTACCCGGAAACAAACGAAGCCGGGACTGGTATAGAAGAACTTTCTGACCAATTTTAAACTCCTTTCTAGAAATCATCTTGTCATGAAAAGCTTTTTCTTTTTCTTTTAAATCCTTACACTCTCATAGGCATCAATGCGAATTTCCCCCAACTCTTAGAGTTGCAATTTCCTATGTTCTCTACTTTCATCCATCTTCATGTTAAAACTCTTAATAGCCCAGTAAGCTTTGTGTTCTAGCTCAACTAGAAGGTGGCACGATTTTTCAAATACCAATCGATAAGGTGACATACCAATAGGCGTTTTATATGCAGTCCTGTACGCCAACAAAGCATCATCCAATCGCAAATTCCAATCTTTTCTACTTGGATTGACCGTCTTTTCAATGATGGACTTGATCTCTCGATTTGACACTTCCGCTTGTCCACTAGTTTGCAGATGATATGAAGTTGACACCTTGTGCATTACATGGTACTTTCTCAACAAAGTCGTCATAGTTCGATTGCAAAAGTGAGCACCTTGATCACTTATTAGAGCTCTTGGGATTCCAAACCTTGAGAATATGTTACATTTGATAAAATCTGCAACAACTTTAGAATCATCAGTCCTGGTGGCTTTAGCTTCCACCCATTTTGAGACATAATCAATAGTAAGCAAGATATAAACATAACTGAAAGATACAGGAAACGGTCCCATGAAATTAATGCCCCAAACATCAAAAATTTCATAAAATAGTATGGGCTTTTGTGGCATCTCATTCCTGTGGGATATATTACCTGTCTTTTGACAAGGATCACATAACTTAGAATAAGAGTATGAATCTCGGAATATATATGGCCAATAAAAACCACATTCTAGCACTTTTCTCGCCGTTCTCTTGGCTCCAAAGTGACCTCCACAAGCATAAGAATGACAAAAGGTTAAAATAGACATGATTTCATTTTCAAGCACGCACCTTCTGATTACTTGATCCGCACAATGCTTCCATAAGTATGGATCATCCCACACATAGTATTTGGCATCACTCTTGATCTTGTCTCTTTGAGCCTTGGACAAACCAGGAGGTAGTATGTTAGTAACCAAATAGTTTACAATATTTGCATACCAAGGTAATGTCACACTTGTGGAGAACAATTGCTCGTCAGGGAATGTTTCCTGCAAATGAAGTTCATCCTTGACATGAACTAAATGACTTAAATGATCGCGACACGATTTTCTGTCCCTCTTTTATCTTTGATCTCCAAATCAAACTCACTCAAGAGAAGTATCCATCTAATTAATCTTAGTTTTGCCTCTTGCTTCGTCATCAAATAATGAAGAGCTGCATGATCAGAGTAAACAATGACTTTAGTACCAAGTAAATAAGATCAAAACTTTTCTAAAGCAAAAACAACTGCTAAAAGTTCTTTTTTAGTAGTAGTATAATTTCTCTGAGCATCATTCAAAGTTCTGGAAGCATAATAAATGGCATGAGTTGCTTTTCCAATTTTTTGACCCAAGACAGCGCCGGCTGCATAATCACTTGCGTCACACATTATCTCGAAAGGAACGCTCCAGTCAAAAGGCTGGATAATTGGGGTAGAGGTCAACATTTCCTTTAGCGTATCAAACACCTTTTTAAATATTTCATTGAACTCAAAAGTCACGTCCTTTTGTAGTAACTTGCATAAAGTTGATGCTATTTTGGAGAAGTCATTGATGAATCTTCAGTGAAAACCTACATGTCCAAGAAAAGAACGAACTTCCCGCACACTAGTGGGATAAGATAAAGATTGAATAATGTCAACTTTAGCTTTGTTGACCTCAATTCCCCTAGATGAAACAACATGACCTAACACTATACTTTGTTCAACCATAAAATGATATTTTTTAGAATTTAACACAAGGTTAGTTTCCATGCATTTTTTAAGAACAAGTGTAAGGTTGTGCAAACAATTATCAAAGGAGTCTCCATAAACTATGAAATCATCCATAAAATCTTCTATGATATGCTCAATATAATCTGAAAATATACTAACCATACACCTTTGGAAAGTGGTGGGGACATTGTAAAAGCCGAAGGGCATGCGACAATATGCAAAAGTTCCGAAAGGGCATGTAAATGTTGTCTTTTCTTGATCCTCTAGCGTAATTGCAATATGAAAATAACCAGAAAAACCATCAAGGAAACAATAGTAAGAATGACCAGCTAACCTTTCAAGCATTTGATCAATAAAAGGTAAAGAGAAGTGGTCCTTACGGGTTACAACATTTAATTCTCTATAATCAATACAAACCCGCCACCCATTCTGAACACGGGTAAGAACTAACTCATCATTTGATTTTTCACAACAGTTATTCCAGTCTTTTTAGAAACCACTTGAACTGGGCTAACCCAATTGCTATCCGAAATAGGGTAAATTATTCCAACTTCAAGAAGTTTAAGGATCTCCTTCTTTACTACTTCCACCATGGGTGGGTTCAATCTTCTTTGCGGTTGACGAGAAAGTTTTGCTCCCTCTTCAAGTAATATATGATGTATGCATGTAGACGGGCTAATTCTTTTAATATCCACAATTGTCCAACCAATAGCCGTCTTATGCTCCTTTAGGACTTGCACAAGTTTTTCTTCTTGTAACTCACAAAGTTTACTAGAGATGATCATTGGTAATATCCCTTCATCTCCAAGAAACACGTACTTGAGATGACTGGGGAGAGGCTTCAAATTTAGAATAGGGGCCTGCAAAATAGAGGGTAAAGGCCTCTCATTAGAAACTGGTAATGCAACATAGGGCACGTTACCTAACTGTTGTAACTTCGAAAAATCATTCAGTGCTGCAACAGTTTCTTGCAGATCAGTACTCAATGCTAACTCTCCATTTTCTTCCTCAAGATGTTTACTGATGGCAACTTCCAATACGTCTTGTCTAGCAAATTCAAAAACTTCATGTGCTAAAGAATCAATCACATCAATAGAATAAACAGGATTATCATCACAAGGGTATTTCATGGCATCATAAATATTAAACTTAACAATTTCACCATCAAATTCTATGGTAAGTGTGACACTATGAACATCCATCTTAGTCTTAGATGTCTTTAAAAATGGTCTTCCTAACAAAATAGGGGCATTTTGGTCTCCATTTTCCATGTCAAGCACATAAAAATCAGCAAGAAACGCCAAATCTTTAACCTGTACCAGAACATCTTCAACTACACCCTTAGGATAAGCATTAGATCTATCAGCCAATTGAATCACAACACCAGTTTTATTCAAAGGTCCAAGTTTCAAAGAAGTATATATAGAATATGGCATGACATTAATAAAGCTCCTAAATCAAGCAGGGCCTTCTCAAATCTAGTGTTACCTATTGTACAAGGGATAGTAAATATACCTGGATCCTTGCACTTCGCAAGGAGTTTTCTTTGAATAACTACAGAAACATTCTCCCCTACTCTCACCTTCTCACATCCTTTAAGTTTCTGTTTCCTCTTAATTGTACACAATTATTTAAGGAATTTGGCATAACGAGGTACTTGTTTGATAGCATCTAAAAGTGGAATATTTACCTCGCATCTACGAAAAGTCTCATATAAATCTTTAGTTTGCTCATCTTTTCTAGATTCTACTAAAGCTTCAGGAAAAGGAGGTACCGGCTTATAATCAAAAAGAGGTGGGAACTTACGCTTAAGTATGTCGTCGTCATTGGGAATGTTCCCGTCTGCTATGATATTTTTTTCCTTTTCTTGGTTTGACGGTGTAGGGGCTGCCTTTACTGGAATCTCAATCTCTTAACCACTTCTCAAGACGATTGCACTTTCATTTTCCCTTAGATTCACTACCGTCTGAGAGGGTAATTTTCCTGAACTTTGGGTTTCTAGCCGACTAACTGCAGTTGCCATCTAGCTTATCAGATTGTCTAGATTTTGAATACTGGCCCTCACCTCTTGTTGAAATTGTTTTGTCTCCTGTTGAAATTGTAAAGTATTAGTGGCAAGAGACTTAACAATATCTTCTAAAGACATTCCTGAATCAGAAGTTTGGCTCGGTTATTGTCTAGGGGGGTATGGTTGCTTATACTGCTGGTAGCTTGGACGATTTTGAATCACGGGCTGATTCACTTGTGGATTTCCATAGCTAAGATTGGGGTGATCCCTCCATCCCACATTATACGTGTTCGAATATGGATCATACTTTCTTTATGGTTGTCCAGGAAAACCACCTGTTGCATTCACTTGCTCTATGGGCTCCATTTGAATTGTTGGACACATATAGGTTGGATGCCCTGCTACTGAATAGATTTCACAAGCCTTCACTGTTTGCATATTACCTACAGCTATTTGACAAACAAGAGAAGTTAGACTTGCAATTTGTTATTCAATGGAGGAAATATTTACCTCATTGACATGCTTGGATGAATGGTCAAGTCTGGTGCCAAATTGTTGAGAATTGGCTACCATATTTAAAATTAGATTTCTCGCGGCCTCGGGAGTTTTATCTACCAAAGCTCCTCTACTAGCAGCATCAATCATGCTCTTTTCAATGGGTAAAAAGCCCTCATAGAAATATTGAATAAGAAGTTGCTCACTAATTTGATGATGGGGACAACTTGCACATAATTTCTTGAAACGCTCCCAATATTCATGTAGGGACTCTCCATTGTGCTGTCTCACACCACAAATTTCTTTTCGAATGTTGGTTGCCCTTGAAGCTGGAAAATATTTCTCCAAAAATAATCTTTTCATCTCGTTTCATGTGGTAATACTTTTGGAGGGTAGATAATAGAGCCAATCCTTAGCTGAATCCTTCAAAGAAAACAGAAAAGCTCTTAGTTTAATTTGCTCTTTAGTCACTCCCGTGTGTTTCATATTCATGCATACTACATGAAACTCCTTTAGATGTTTATGGGGATCTTCACTTGCAAGACCATGAAATGTGGGCAAGAGATGTATTAATCTAGATTTTAATTCAAAGTTAGTAGGAACATCTAAAGTAGGGAATGTTATGCATAAGGGTTGTTGGTTCAGATCAGGGGCCGAAAGTTCTTTCAAAGTTTGATTTTCAGCCATGACTTCCTCATCTTCTGAATCAGAATCGCTAGCAAATAGGGAATCAAGAGCTGGATCGTTCTCTACAGAATTTTTCTGAACTTCCCTTTTTGACCTGTGTAAAGTTCTCTATTTTTGGATCACATTACAATTCACCTTGATTAGAAGATCGAGTTATGCTCATAAACACTCAAAAAAACTCTAACCAACCTTGAAAAAAAATTCAAAAAGAAAAAATCTAGAGTAATGAAATTGATTGAAAATTTTTATTTTTATTTTATTTTTTCGAATGAAATAAAGATCACAAGAAGCACAAAAATTAACTAAAATCACTCCCCGGCAACGGCGCCAAAATTTGGAGTGCTGTCGTGGGCACCCAAAAATAAAACCAATACCCAAAAAACAAATATGTAGTAGTGCAAGTAAGGATCGTTCTCATGAAGAGTGTTTAGCCTAGTTTTATGCTATGTGAACAAGGATTGGGGGGTTTTGGATTTAATGGAAACTATTTTAATAGTCATAGCTACGAAACAATTCAGATTAAAGTATTAAAATCAATCAAAAGAACAAGACTTGGTCTAGGTCAACATCCACCATCAGAATTTACAACTGATCATCGATGCAAACATATCAATTCACACATTGAATATTCACAGTCATAATTATTTTCCTATCTCTCGTTAGTTGTAGTTAATCAGGAACAAGCGATCTGATTAACCCTAACTATTAAACAACCCAGGAAAAGCACACAAGGTTTAATCTAGCAACAGCCTTAAGAATTAGAGAAATCGATGAAACTAAACAACACAAACACAAGCGGTTGCATTTAATTTAGTAGAATGCCCTTCTTAAGATATAATAATTCCCAACGTAGTAAATCATTAAATCTTAGTTGCTTCACAAATCAGATGAATCAAATAATTACGGATTTGATATCTAACTCAGCAATAGATTGTAATGATTAGTAAACTAGTAGGCCTCCTGGCGATTAAACAAGATAATCATGAAAATAGGTGTAGAACAACATTTGATACTCAAAGCATAAATCGAATAACGAAAACAAATTTGATCTTACAGTTTATTATTAATTCCAAGGTTTCTGTCTCCTTTGACCAATATTCAAGGTTTAGCCATGCAGGGCCATGAAAAACAACTCAAATAATAACCTTCAATAATATGAAAAATGTCAACAACCCTAGAAACAAAAACAATACCAGCTTTTATAGGCTTCTGAAAATCTACAGCTGTGCACGACCGTTCGAACACCCTTACCACCTCTCGAACGGTACGTCGAACGGTTAGACATGCTCTCTGAATCTTTTGAATGCTCTTCAAACCTGGTCTTGGCATGTATCCATTTGACGTAGCGTTCGAACGCTTCTAAAACTGTTCGAACGCCTGTAAAACTGTTCAAACGCCTCTTCGAACTCTGCATATATTTTTGCTCGAATTTGTCCCTTTTCAACTAGGATCTTCTTTCTGAGCATCCCATAGCACCCTAAGTTAAAATATAAGAATAGTGAGTATCTTTAAATACCAAATAAGTATAAAAGATTAAACATTACAGGATAAAAATATGATATTTGCATTCTCATCACAGGGCCCTACCGGAGTTCGAGCACGAGTCTGCATTCGCACACTATCATCTATTTGTGCCTTAGGTACTCTTCTTGAGCCTCTCTCGTGCACTGTTTTATATTGTTAGAGTAGTCTTTCGTGTAGCTACCTGGTTAGTCATGGTTGGTCGAGCTGGCCAGGGCAGTAGGGCTGGTAGAGGTAGAGGCTGGGGAGCGGCATTACCGCCTCCCCCAGCATATGATACTGATAGATTTGTTAGTGAGGCCGCCTCAAATGCTATTTCTGAGACTTGGAGTGCGAGAGGGTTTCCTAGAGAGAGGGAGTTCGCTCTCCATGCTTTTAGGGGTGGTATTTACCGCTGGGAGGAGGAGTTTGTTAGGAGAGAGTGGACTCCATTGGCTCGCTTCCAGGGGTCTTGTGTATTCATGTGTATTGCCGAGTTCATGGCAAACATCTGTAGAGCTAGTACTACTCCGAGGCATGAGATAATTGAGTCGTGGGTCAGGGGGCATGTAGTTAGGATTACTCCGAGCACGTTTGCCTAGGTATACTAGCTACCCAGAGTTGTTGAGGCACAGTTTAGTTACCCAACTAAGGGGGCACCGGATTTTGATGTTTTATCCGATGAGGTATGCATTCAGGGGACACATTGGGTAGGTAGACGTCAGTTGCCTATGAGAGTGCTTACACTACGTTACTGGCCATTGTTCTTATTTTCCTGTCATTTGCTTTTGCTGATTACACATCACATTGAGGTGAGTTGGGTGAGGGCAACTCTACTGTGGGCTATAGGTACTCAGAGATCGATTGACCTACCGAGATTCATGTTTATGGCACTATACACCGAGTATGCATTTCTTAGAGCATAGGGGGGCATTCCTTTTGGTTGTCTGCTCTCGTTTGTGATAGAGGAGGCTGGGGTCGATATTATCCCATGATTACTCCGAGTGTAGTAGGTGTCTGCTATTGACACGTCGAGTGTGAGACATTTAGAGGGACATTTACCTCCCCCACCAGAGCCACCAGAGGGAGCTCAGCCTGCAGAGCAGCCAGAGGGGCAGCAAGGTCTGGTTCCAAGCATGCAGCTTCTGTTGGAGAGACTTGAGTAGTAGTCTCAAACTTTGGCAGCTTAGGGAGTTATTTTAGAGTAGCAGAGCCAGGCCATTATACAGCAGGGACTTGTGCTTAAGCGGATCGAGGCTGCCTTAGTCGAGAGAGCAGTTGTGCAGGAGTAGCATACGGATCATGTGATGATGTTAGAGGGACGGATCCATGCTAAGCAAACCACCCTTGATCAGATGATGGTGTTAGTTCGGCGTTTGGATCATCGGATGCATCCACCACCAGCTAGAGATGATGGGGATGACGAGGGGTAGTGTTTAGATACTATGATTGTTCATGTTTTTCTCATCTTGTCTATCTAAAACTCAGTTTTTAGCCCAATCCCTAGTCAAATTGGCCAAATAATCGAAATAATTAGATGCCTCTATAGGGTTTTGTCTGGATAGGTTCCCGCGCACATTGATTCGACAAACATCTTCAATTGAGGAGTTAATAAAGAGTAAAATGTATTTATGATGTGCCATTCAGGGAACCCATGATGTGGACATGCAAAAAGTAGGTCATTGAACCTCTCCCAACATTGGAAGAAGTTCTCACCACTATTCGGTGCAAATTGGGAGATGGCACGATGGAGTGCCTTGGTGCGATTTTCAGGGAAGAACTTTTTCGAAAACTCCCCTTGCAGTGTATGCCACGTATGTATGGACATAGGCCTCAATGAATTAAACCACATCTTGGCCTTATCCTTTAGAGTGAACGGCAAAAGTTTCAACAGTAAAACCTCCCTAGGACAGGAATTATCTTGGAACAGTGAGCATGCATCTTTGAAATCTTTAATGTGTGTATACGGTTGTTCCGAATCATAACCATGAAATTGAGATAAGGCAGGTAGCATTCCTTGTTTAATATTCAGTGTGGTCTGGTGTGCAAGAAGTACTATGGCAGAGGTGGGGGTTTGCCTTTGGGAATTAATGTAATCCCTTATGGTACGGTTTTGGACGGGATCATCTCCTTGGTTACTTCCTCTTTCGAGGTTGTCATTGTTGCCATCGTTGAGGTTTTCCATTGGAATGGGCCCTAAGTCAACAATCAAGGAAAAATTAGGGAGGTCTACCAGACTTCGATGAATGGGTGATGGAGTCAAATAACCTGATGGAAGATTACGTAATGGGTCGACTCGAACTAGACGACGTGTGTGATCTCTAAAATATGAGGACATACATATGCAATGCACACAAAAAGCACGTACAATCCAACCGAACCTCCAATCTCCTCAAAAATATCAACTCCGTTACCCACAAAACAAGTAATTTATCCCAACCGAACCTCCAATCTCCATATGCAAAGCAATACTACCAATAAGCACTTAGCACAGTGCCTAATCTTCTCTAAATCCGCCTCCTATCTAAATGAATGCCTAGACCCCTAAAAGAAAAGAGAAGCAAATAAATCCTAAAACTAACACGAAAAGGTGGAACAAGGTTACCGATATAGCCTTAGCCGTTGCTTTCCTTGTTGTGATAGATGGATGGCGAAGGAGTCCGTTGGATTTCATGAGGACTGAGGTTCGCGTTCTAGCACGCCTCTTGCGGTCCCTTATGCAAAACTATACTCCTCGGCAACGGTGCCAAAATCTTGACTGAGCCTCTGAATGTGTGCTCGAAATATCCCAAGTGTAGGACGGCAGAGTAGAATAACTCGTAAGAATGAGGTTGATCCACAGGGAGCAAATTACACAAAACCACAAGTACTAAAAACACTTCCCTCAGGTGCTCACAAAAACCTTACGACTTGCTTCAAAAAGGGAAACGAAAAATCTGATTGTTTTTAGATGGTATATTTGTGTAAGCTAATTCAAACTCAAGAGTAATTAATTTGAAACAATGTAGAATTTAACTATTAATAAAAAGGTCCCGAGATCAGCCGCTTTGATAAATTGCACCTTTTGAAATCCCAAAAGAGATATTCTGATAGCTCAAACCCTTCGACTACGAGTCTCGGGTTCAGAATATTTAGCAATAAAAACCAATATCCTTCAAAACTCCAACTCTTAGAATAATTCATGTTGTTTTAATCAAGGACGAGTACCATCGATTCGTGCAATGCATATACTGAATATAAATCCATGCATAAACGTTACCGAACATAATCAAATGTCTATGTTTTCGAAAGTTCTAGAACAAAGAAGATGAAGAGAGAATAACTAGAGGATTTAACTTTAAAACCAAAACATGCCTCCTTCGTTCATCCAAAACATTCAATTAATCTTCGCTTTTGATCCCGAGATTAAAAAGTTTAGCTACTCATATTCGTAATGTAAAAACGAGTTGCATAAGTATAAACTAGAAACATTGATTGCAAACCTGAGAATCGTATTACAAGAATTGTGAATACTATGAAAAATCTTGAAAAGAAACCAGAAGAATTCTGTATCTATAGCTGCTACTACCTCCTAAAACTTTAAAAAATCGTGAACCCTAATATAACCCACAATCCTAACTTATATAGACTTCCAAGTCTGTGCAGGATCGGCCAACCATTCGAACGCATAGGGATCCATTCGAACGCCACGGAGACCGTTCGAACGCTGCATCGAATGCACTTCGAACTTGGTCTTTACGTGACATCGTTCGACGTAGCACTCGAACGCTCTTGTTCACCGTTCAAACGCCTTGAGGACCGTTTGAACGCCATTCGAATGCCTTCTCCATTTCAGCATGAATTTATCCCTTTTTAGCTAGGATTCTTGAAAATTAACATAAAACTAAGTTAGTGATAGATTAGGGCTAAAATAACACAATTAAATATGATATAATACTAACAATTAAATAATTAAGACATGTAGATTGCACTTTTAGAGTTCAATCACACCCCCAACTAAGCTTTTGCTAGTCCCTAGCAAAATACTAAAACTAAAAACATATCTCCACTTTCGTGGGAGTCACGAGTACATTTAGCATATGCACCAAGCCTTTAAACCCCTAGGTTACCCCTGGTGGACGAGTGGTGTCTTGTGAGGACTAACAGTGATGAATACCCACAAACATCTGTCCATGTAATGTCAATATGATATCAAAGAATGTGAAACATGCATTAACCTCATTCAAGTCAAGTCTCAATCCACTTAGATCATGAGTCAACGTAAGGTAAAGACATAAAACATCGAAGAAATAAAATACATTGAAGTGTACTATTAATGTCATATAACTCTAATGTCTCAAACTCATGCAATTATGTCTTTTATGCTTTGATCCAAGTCTCACAAGGCATAAACTCAACTTTGAACATGAACACACAGGATCTCTCAATGGAAAACTCATTTTAAGAGTAAATATGCAAGACATGCAAGTAGAGCAATTCCAATCATCAAAAACCGATAAGTAACTTCATGAAAGAATATTTACTGTTTAAGCACAATTAAAGAATTGACATTGATAACTTATACACAATTGAATTAAAGATTCATATAATTTTGGATATTCTAAGGCCATGTGAAAGAAGAACCAAGACTGGGGATAGAAGAAGAAATGACGAAACTCAACATATGCATTGTGCACTACACATGATGGTCAATAAACACACACTTCCTGATTCCCAACATTACAATGATCTTAAACTTTTCAACTTCCTTCACTTCTTTTTCATTTGGATTTTTTTTTTTCTTTTCAACTCCTTTTCATCCCTTTCTTTTCTTTTCTTTACTTTTCAACTCCATACACTTTCAACTTCACAAATATATAAGCAATGCACCAACTTTGGAATTTAGCATTGACAAACTTTTAAGCTCATGTGTATACGAATATCGAGAAAGAAATATGAACATGAATGGCTTAATGGAATGAAGTGACCTCCACTCTTATAATCCGAAATCATATCAAATCAAAACTTCAAGAGTGTATAAGATGTCAATAACTTCAATTAATACTCAACATGTAAACCAAAATCAAGCATAATGCAGCTATTCAATGGATGAAGATCAATAAACTAAGCTTGAGTAAATGTAAATCACTCTCAAAAGGCGATAAATAGGCTCTAAAGCTCACAAGGTATAAAATCTCTACCTTATAAGGACATACATGCATAAGAGAGAAACATAGAAAGATCATATAACATACTAGTGCACAACAATGTAAACTCTCTCTTATAACGGTTTTATGACAAAAACTTGTAATGCATCAACTCGAATTTAGTCCAAAACATGGAACAAAGTCACTTATCATCATACTAACTACGACATGGATACATAAATTGTTCCTAAGGATAATCCCCAACACTTCCAATCACAACAGTAAACATAAAGAGTATATGAAAAAGTGTGAGAAGTACAAACCAAAGTACCGAACCATATGATACATCTAACCTCCACCGAAGAACTCAAGTGTCTGAAGAGTAATCAACATATTGCCACACCTGAGACCAATCCATAAAACATGACAAGGATCGAAGCATAATAACCAAGAATAATAATATATCGGCACATGAACAAAATAACACGAAACATGTATCCACTAATGTGCAAAAACTGAGTTTTAGATACACAAGATGATAAAAACATCAACAATCACAGTATCTAAACACTACCCCTCGTCATCCTCATCATCCCCAGCAGGTGGTGGATGCATCTGATGATCCAAACGCCGAACGAACACCATCATCTGATCAAGGGTGGTCTGCTGGGCACAGATTCATCCCTCTAACATCGTCACATGATCCGTATGTTGCTCCTGCACAACTGCTCTCTCGACCAAGGTAGCCTCAATTTGCTCAAGCACAAGTCCCTACTATACAAGGGCCTGGCTCTGCTATTCTAAAATAACTCCCTAAGCTGCCAAAGTTTGAGACTGCTGCTCAAGTCTCTCCAACAGAAGCTGCATGCTCGGAACCTGATCCTGCTGCCCCTCTGGCTGCTCTGCAGGCTGAGCTCCCTCTGGTGGCTCTGGTGGGGGAGGTAAATGTCCCTCTGAACATCTCACACTCAACGCGTCGATAGCAGACACCTGCTGCACCCAGAGTAATCCTGGGATAATACTGACCCCAGCCTCCTCTATCACAAACGAGAGTAGACAACCAAAAGGAATGGCCCCCCTGTGCTCTAGGAAATGCATACTCGGTGTATAGTGCCATAAACATGAATCTCGGCAGGTCGATCGATCTCTGAGTACCTATAGCCCACAGAAGAGCTGCTTTCACCCGACTCACCTCAATGTGATGTGTAATTGGCAGAAGCGAATGACAGGAAAATAAGAACAATGGCCGGTAACGCGGTGTAAGCACTCTCACGGGCAACTAATGTCTACATACCCAATGTGTCCCCTGAATGCATACCTCATCGAATAAATCTTCAAAATCTGGCGCCCCCTCAGCTAGGTAACTAAATTGTGCCTCAACAACTCTGGGTAGCTAGTATACCTGGGCAAATCTGCTCAGAGTAATCCTAACCATATGCCCCCTGACCCACGACTCAATCATCTCATGCCCCAGAGTGGTACTAGCTCTACGGATGTTCTCTATGAACTCGGCGATCAACATGAATACACAAGAGCCCTGGAAGCAAGCCAATGGAGTCCGCTCTCTCCCAACAAACTCCTCCTCCCAACGGTAAATGCCACCCCTAAAAGCATGGAGAGCGAACTCCCTTTCTCTGGGGAACCCTCTTACACTCCAAGTCTTAGTAAAAGCATCTGAGGTGGCCTTACTAACAGATCTCTCAACATCATATGGTGGGGGAGGTGGTAATGCCGCTCCCCGGCCTCTACCTCTACCAGCCCTACCACCCTAGCCAACTCGACTAGCCATGACTAACCAGGTAGTTACACGAAAGACTACTCTAACAATATAAAACAATGCACGAGAGAGGCTCAAGAAGAGTACCTAAGGCAGAAATAGATGATAGCGTGTGAATGTAGACTCGTGCTCGAACTCTGACAGGGCCCTGCTACTCAGAAACTCCAAAAATACTCAATTTCTCACTAGTTTTATGTTTGAATTGAGTTTGAACTCAATTTCGGATGCCTCTTTTTATAGAAGGTGGGAAACCGTTCGAGGCTCGTTCGAACGCAACTTAAGACACTATCGTTCGAACGGCCGTCTAACGGTCTTCGAATGTCTCATTCGAACGCAATGCACCCGTTTGAATGGTCAACCTAGAATTTGATTCAACATAATACAAAACTGACAAAAACTAACAAAAATCTCAAAAAAAAAAAATTACAAAGAAAAACTACCAAAACAACAATATCCTAACAGTAGCATTAAACACAAAGCAAAAACACCGAGCTTCCCCCCCCCCCCCCCCAACTAAAGATTGCCAAGTCCTCGAGGCCTTAAGACATGCATAAACAGAGGGAAAAACAACCTAAACATCCATAATAAAAATATCCTTGTAAAGTATATAGATCAAAGGTAATTTGCATCCATAATACGACAGAAAATAAAATAAAAGACAACTACTGAATTAAACTAAACCAATTCCGGACACTCTAGAGAACTCAAGAAAACTATAAAATCAAAACTAAATAGTATCACGAGACTTAAGCATCTTAACCTCCGCCTTTAACTCCCGAATCTGAGCACGCAACTCCTCAAGAGAATCGGCTGATTTGTTGATCTCTGGTGGTCGCTCAAAAGAAATATTTACCCCACAAATCGGATAGCCAGAGTACTGAATAGTATTGGTGGACAAAGTAAGAACTTGAGTAGCTTTCAAGGACTCATGGATCAAAAGACCAAAGGGCATAGGATCATAAGATAACCGAGACTCCATAATGGCTTTCAAGATGAGACTCTAAAGGTCAACAGCATACCCTTTACCAATAATGTACAACCATACACAACGGGAGTGATGGACAGTCGTGACAGAGCACTTCTTAGGAATAATGGCGGTGGCAACAATTAAGTTGAGCATCTGGTACTTACGTTTCAAAGAGGTCACTGGAATAGTAAACTGTTGCCACAGAACAGAGTTAAATTGGAGTTCGCAAAGAAGTTCCTCATTACTAGGTAAAGAGCAAGGGAATGGCAGATAATCAGGATGACAAGTGGATGGTATACCTAAAAGACGAGAAACGTCCTCTTTGCCAATGGTAATGGTCCGGCCCCTTACCGTGGAGGTCAAGATAAGCTTAGGCTATGAAGTACGAGTCAAATAAGCATAAAATTTCCAAACCATGTCAACATTAACAGCCCCTTCTCTGCCCAGCATATGAACCCATCCCCTATGAAGGAAATCAGCTCACAAAATATCATCTGCAAATTCTGACAAGTGAATACGATGCTGGATAAGGACCTCACGACCATGGAAATTATTCATGAACATGTCTCACTCCCGTGAATTAGCAAATCGCTTAACTTCTGTTCGACTCCATTTATGACCTCTTTTGGAGCTCCCGTGAATTAGCAAATCGCTCAACTTCTGTTCGACTCCGTTTATGACCTTTTTTGGAGCTCCCGTGAATTAGCAAATCGCTTAACTTCTGTTCGACTCCGTTTATGACCTCTTTTGGAGAACTAGGTTCCAAAAGATGCCATTATATGTGTGCAAGGAATGAGATAGAAACTGGTGAAGAAAAACCTAAAACAAAACAAAACAACCCAAAATAACGAAAAACAAGACTCAATAAAAGAAAGGAGAATTAAAATAAAATATAATAAAGGGAAATAAAACAAATGAAATAACTCTGAAAAGATGAAAACAAAATAGTAGAAATAGTGATAATACTCTACAAAAGATACAAAATTTACAAGTCTCGGTCTGGAGGGAGACTAAAGATCAAGAGGGGGTGGATCCTCAAGATCCACACATTCGACCTTACCCACAAAATTATCCAGGTAGGGCTTCAACCGATGCCCATTAACTTTAAACACATTTCTATTTTTAGGGTTCTTAATTTCACTTGCACCATAAGATGTGACACTGTGCACCACAAAGTGTCCGAACCAACGACTCTAAAGCTTGCTTGGAAACAAATGTAATCGAGAGTTATATAGCAAAACTCTTTGACCTACTTCAAAAGATTTTTGTAAAATGTGTTGGTCATGTACCGATTTCATTTTCGCCTTAGAGATTTTTGAGTTCTCATAAGTGTCATTCCTGATCTCCTCTAGTTCATTAAGTTGCAGTTGTCGTAGGGGACCTGCCTAATCTAGACTCATATTAAATTGGCAGATTGCCCAGTACGCCTTGTGCTCTATTTCAACCGAAAGGTGGCACGCCTTCCCATACACAAGTCTATACGAGGATAAACCTAGAATGGTCTTATATATAGTCCTATATGCCCATAATGCATCTTCTAATCTCAAGGACCAATCCTTTCGATTAGGATTGACAATCTTCTGAAGGACTTATTTGATCTCCCTATTTGCTAACTCCATTTGGCCCTATTTTTGGGGGTGGTAAGGTGTACCAACCTTATGAATCACCCCGTACTTCCTCATTAAAAGACCTACGGGTCAGTTACAGAAGTGGGAGCCATCATCACTGATGATAGCTCGGGGCATACCAAATCTAGAGAAAATATACTCTTTTAAGAACTTAACCACAATAACATGGTCGTTGGTACGCGACGGGATGGCTTCTACCCATTTGGACACGTAGTCTATAGCCACTAGAATATAAAGATAACCATACGAGTTCGGAAATGGTCCCATAAAATCAATACCCCAGCAATCAAAGACCTCTAGAACAATGATTGAAGTAAGAGGCATCATGTGCCTCTAAGATAAACTTCCTAATTGTTGGCATCGATCGCAAGATGTGCAAAAGGTATGGACATCATAGAACAAGGTGGGCCAATAAAAACAGCTTTGTAGAACCTTTGTAACGGTTTTACGAGATGAAAAATGTCCACCACACGCCTGTGAATGGCATAACTCAATTATGCTATTTACCTCTGTGTCAGGAACACACCTACGAACAATTTGATCAGGACAGTATTTGAACAAGTAAGGGTCTTCCCAAGAGAAATACCTCACATTCCTAAAGAACTTCTTCTTATCGATGCTAGACCAATGTGATGGTATCCTAGCCGTGGCTAAGTAATTTGCAATGTCAACATACCACAGGGTTATTCTGCTTGTATGTGCAGTGATTTGGGAGAGATGCTCATCCGAAAAGTGTTCGTTGATTGGAAGGGGGTCTTGGGCTTCCCCATCAGTAGGGAGCCGCGACAAGTGATCGACTACTACATTTTCGACCCCTTTCTTGTCTTGAATTTCAACATGGAACTCTTGTAGCAAGAGGATCCATCGGATGAGTCGGGGTTTCGCTTCAGGTTTACTCAAGAGGTACTTAGGCGCAGAGTGATCGGTGTATACGATAACAAGTGATCCGATTAAGTACGACCTAAATTTGTCAAGTGCAAAAAACTATGGCAAGGAGCTCTTTTTTTGTGGTGGTATAGTTCAATTGTGCCTTATTAAGGGTTTTGCTTGCATAATAGATGACATATGGTTTGTTATCTACCTTTTGTCCCAACACAGCCCCCACCACATAGTCACTCACGTCACACATCAACTCAAACAGAAGAGACCAATCAGGTGATCGAATAATAGGTGCGGTGGTGAGAAGTCCTTTGAGTTTATCGAAAGCTTCTTGGCATTATGGTGTCCACTCAAAAGGTACATCTAATGAAAGCAAGTGGCACAAAGGTCTCGACATGGCACTAAACCCTTGAATGAAACGCCGGTAAAATCCGGCATGCCCTAGGAATGATCTCACATCTTTTACGCTTTTAAAGGGAGGAAGACGTTGAATCAGTTCAATTTTAGCTCTATCTACCTCGATCCCCTTGTCGGACACTATATGTCCCAAGACTATACCTTGTGTCACCGTGAAGTGACATTTTTCCCAGTTAAGCACTAAATGGCTTTCCTCACATCTTTCCAAAACTCGCTCTAAGTGCTCAAGACACAATTCATAGCTATCCCCATAAACCGAGAAGTTGTCCATGAAAACTTCAAGAATTTGCTCAACCATATCATTGAAAATAGACATCATGCACCTTTGGAAAGTGGTCGGTGCATTGCATAGGCCAAAGGGCATTCTCTTATATGCATAGGTGCCAAAAGGGCACGTGAATGTAGTCTTGTCCTGATCTTCTAGCACGACCTCTATTTGGTTATAGCCGGAATAATCATCGAGGAAGTAATAAAAAGCTCGGCCCGCAACTCGTTCTAGGACTTGATCCAAGAATGGAAGTGGGAAGTGATCTTTTCTAGTTGCGGCATTGAGCTTCCTGTAGTCAATACACATTCTCCAACCTGTTTGGATTCTAGTTGGCACTAGTTCATTATGCTCTTTCCGAACTACCGTAACTCCTGACTTTTTAGGAACGACTTGGGTTGGACTAACCCATTTAGAATCAGAGATGGGATATATAATACCCGCATCAAGAAGCTTCAACGCTTCCCCTCTAACTACCTCCTTCATGTTGGGGTTTAAGCATCTTTGCATTTGACGCACAGGCTTAGACACCTCTTCGAGATATATGCGATGTGTGCACATGAGAGGGCTAATGCCGTGAAGGTCCGCTACGGTCCAACCTAAGGCTTTCCTATATTTCACAAGCACTTGTAATAAAGATGCCTCTTGGCCTTCAGACAGGCTAGAGAATATGACCACGAGATATGATTCACCTTTCCCAAGAAAAGCATACTTGAGGGTAGAAGGTAAAGGCTTTCTTTCAGGAATTGGTGGTTGTTCTTCGGAATAGACTGGCTTGATAACAGTAGGGGTAAGGGGTTCAAAAACAGGGGTCCAATGACCCACATGCATGACCATATCACTCCCTCCCCTTGTAATTGATGGTTCTCTAAAACCTACACACTCAGACTCCAAATGACCATAGGGCTCACTCCAAACTAGAGCTCTTTCAATTGGGTCCTCCATGAATTCCCGATCCGCATGCTCTTGGATGATAGACTCGATGAAGTCTACCACTTCAATTTAGTCTACTTCCTGCAATTGCTTACCCACTGTGAAAATGTTGGTCTCTAAGGTCATATTCCCAAATAAAAGCTTAAGCAACCCATTCTTACAATGAATAATGGCATTCACGATTGCTAGGAAGGGTCGTCCTAAAATAACTGGGATATGACGCTTAGACGACTCGGCCTCTACGGGTTGGGTATCTAAAATAATAAAATCCACCAGATAGTAGACTGTGTCAACCTGTATGAGCACATCTTCAATAATACCTCTAGGGACTTTCACAGACCGATCCACTAACTCTAATGTCACTCGTGTCAGTTTGAGCTCTCCTAGACCTAGCTCTTTACATATAGAATATGGAAGAAGGTTCACACTCAAACTTAGGTCAAGAAGTGCACGATCAATCCTAGAACCCCCTATTGTGCACGAAATCCTAGAATATGGAAGAAGGCACCGACTTATATTGGAGAATTGCACACTCACTTTCATTCATCATTGCCGTTTCTTTAACATGCAATTTTCTTTTGACAATGCACAAGTCCTTCAAGAACTTGGCATAGGATGGCATTTGTTTAATTGCATCTAACATAGGGGTATTAATTCAAACTTGTTTGAAGACACCATAAATTTCAGCATTTAAGTTCGCTTTACTCGCTTTGGTCAACCTATGTGGGAATGGTGCATGCTTTAAATCTTCCAAGCTCACGTCCTTAGATGTTTGGGGAGATGACATAGAATGACTCCCATTCTCTTTCAGTTCGCTCATGTTCTTTTCATTCTCACTCTCCTCTCTCTTTTCCTCATGCTCTACCCCAACAGACACATCATTTTTCCCTTGATCATTGTTACTAGGAGGGTTGGTTTGTTCTAGTTATTTTCCACTCCTGAGGGTGATGGCCTAAACCTGTTCATGTGTTGTGTCAACATAGTTTGCAGGTTTTGGGTTTGGTTGAGATTAGGCTGGAAATTGCCCTTGCGTTTGTTGAGTCATCAACATATTATGGATGTCTTTGACTATCGTATTTGTCTCCTCTTACGATTGTTCCAGATTCATAACTATATTTGTGAGTGATCGAAGATCATTGGTCACATGATTATCTTCATTAGTCCTCCTATGGGGTGGGTGGTATTGTGCCGGTTGAGGTGTATATGTTTGTGGTACCGTTGGTGTGGGATACGTGACTGTTTGTCCTTGAAACGGTTGCGGTGATGTTTAGAATGGTGGTGGAGGTTGTTGGAAGGGTTGAGGATTTGAAGGACCCTCTTGCTTCCACCCAAAGTTAGGGTGATTCCTCCATCCGGGGTTATATGTGTTGGAGTAAGGATTGTTCCCTCCCCTTTGATTTTGATATCCCCCTTAGAATTAGCTAACCGCGTTTACTTGGCCATGTAGTGCCTTCCGTACCCCCGGTATTACAGGACATGATATGGTATCGTGGTCCTGTGTGTCACAAACTAAACATGATGAAGATGTTTCAACCGGTACTATCATGGTGGCCTTAGAAGTTTCCAAAGCCTCCAATTTACGAGTGAGTGTTGTGACCCTAGCTTGTAAATCTTCAACCTCCCCCAATTAGTGTTTTACTCCGACATATGACGTGTTGGTGGGCTTATGTGTGAGATTTTGTGTTCCAGTGTTGGACCCATCCAATGCCATGTTAGCATTAGCCCAAACCCTAGTCAAATTGGCCAAATAATCGAAGTAATTAGATGCCTCTGCGGGGTTTTTGTTTGGATAGGTTCAAGTGCCCATTGGTTCGATGAACATCTTCAATTAAGGAGTCAATGAAGAGTAAAATGAATTTATAATGTGCCATTCAGGGAACCCATGATGTGGACATGCAAAAAGTAGGTCCTTAAACCTCTCCCAACATTGGAAGAAGTTCTCACCACTGTTCGGTGCAAATTGGGAGATGGCACGACGGAGTGCCTTAGTGCAATTTTCAGGGAAGAATTTTTTCAAAAACTTCATTTGTAGTGTACGCCACGTATGTATGGACATAGGCCTCAATGAATTAAACCACATCTTGGCCTTATCCATCAGAGTGAATGGAAAAAGTTTCAACAGTAAAACCTCCCTAGGACAGGAATTATCTTAGAACAGTGAGCATGCATCTTCGAAATCTTTAATGTGTGTATACGGCTGTTCCGAATCATAACCATGAAATTGAGGTAAGGCAGGTAGCATTCCTGGTTTAATATTCAACGTGGTCTGGTGTGCATGAAGTACTATGGCGGAGGTGAGGGTTTGCCTTTGGGGATTCATGTAATCCCTCATGGTACGATTTTGGACGGGATCGTCTCCTTGGTTACTTTCTTTTTTGAGGTTGCCATTGTTGCCATCGTTGAGGTTTGCCATTGGAATGGGCCCTAAGTCAACAATCAAGGGAAAATTAGGGAGGTCTACCAGACTTCGACAAATAGGTGATAAAATCAAATAACCTAATGGAAGATTATGTAACGGGTTGACTCGAACTAGACGGCGTGTGTGATCTCTAAAATATGAGGACATACATATGCAATGTACACAAAAAGCACGTACAATCCAACCGAACCTTCAATCTCCTCAAAAATATCAACTCCGTTGCCCACAAAAGAAGTAATTTATCCCAATCGAACCTCCAATCTTCGCATGCAAAACAGTACCACCAGTAAGCACTTAGCACAACGCCTAATCTTCTCTAAATCTGCCTCCTATCTAAATGAATGCCTAAACCCCTAAAAGAAAAGAGAAGCAAATAAATCCTAAAACTAACACGAAAAGGTGGAACAAGGTTATCGATATGGCCTTAGCCGTCACTTTCCTTATTGTGATAGATGGATGGCGAAGCAGTCTGTTGGATTTCACGAGGACTGAGGTTCACGTTCTAGCATGCCTCTTGCGGTCCCTTATGCAAAAATATACTCCCCAGCAACGACGCCAAAAACTTGATTGAGCCTCCGAATGTATGCTCGAAATATCCTAAGTGTAGGACGGCAGAGTAGTATAACTTGTAAGAACGAGGTCGATCCACAAGGAGCAAATTACACAGAACCACAAGTACTAAAAACACTTCCCTCAAGTGCTCACAAAAGCCTTACGACTTGTTTCAAAAAGGGAAAGGAAAAATCTGATTGTTTTGAGATGGTATATTTGCCTAAGCAAATTCAAACTCAATAGTAATTAATTGAAAACAATGTAGAATTTAACTATTAATAAAAAGGTCCCGGGATCAGCTGCTCAGATCAATTGCATCTTTTGAAATCCCGAAAGAGATATTCTAATAACTGAAACCCTTCGACTATGTCGCGAGTCTCGGGTTCGAAATATTTAGCAATAAAAACCAATATCCTTCAAAACTTCAACTCTTAGAATAATTCATGTTGTTTTAATCAAGGACGAGTACCATCGATTCGTGCAATGCATATACTGAATATAAATTCATACATAAATGTTACCGAACATAATCAAACGTCCAGGTTTTCGAAAGTTCTAGAATGAAGAAGATGAAGAGAGAATAACTAGAGGATTTAACTTTAAAACCAAAACATACCTCCTTCATTCATCCAAAACATTCAATTAATCTTCACTTTAGATCCCGAGATTAAAAAGTTTAGCTACTCATATTCGTAATGTTAAAACAAGTTTTATAAATATAAACTAAAAACATTGATTGCAAACTTGAGAATCTCATTATAGGAATTGTGAATACTATGAAAAACCTTGAAAAGAAACTAGAAGAATCCTGTATCCACAGCTGCTGCTACCTCCTAAAACTGTAAAAAATCGCGAACCCTAATATAGCCCACAATCCTAACTTATATAGGCTTCCAAGTTTGTGTAGGATCGGCCAACCGTTTGAATGCCTAGGGATCCATTCGAACGCCACGGGGACCGTTTGAACGTTGCGTCGAACGCACTTCAAACGGGAAAGCCTGCTCTCTGAATCTATCGAACACACTTCAAACCTGGTCTTTGTGTGACACTGTTCGACGTAGCGTTCGAACACTCTTGTTCACCGTTGAAACGCCTTGAGGACCGTTCGAATGCCCTTCAAGCGCCTTCTCCATTTCAGCGCGAATTTATCCCTTTTTAGCTAGGATTCCTGAAAATTAATATAAAACTAAGTTAGTGACGGATTAGGGCCAAAATAACACAACTAAACATGATATAATACTAACAATTAGCCAAAAACTTGATCGCTCCCTAAAAAGGTGATACTTAACCGTAAGTGCACTTTAAACTGGAGGTGGCAAATGTTTACTAGAGGTACGGTTGGTTTCGCGGTTGTGCGTGACGAATGCGATGGTCGTGGCATCTAGCTCGATGGTGGGTGGGCCTGTAACGAAGTTTAAGGCATGCTGAAGGCCCATTTCGCATGCTCATGCAGTACGCATAACCACCACCGAGCATGTCGTTACGGACGGGCCTGTGCTGGCCTAGGGGCCATGGTCCTGAAGGTGGCGGATGCTTGCTGGAGGTACGGTGTAAGCACCCCATTTTTGACCGCTCGGCAGTCTACACTCTGTCCAGACTTGTGTTCAAGTCATTGTGGACGTATTCCAATCGAAACCGACTCTCTAAGTCCAAATCCTATCTGTCCATCGCTTCGCGGATCCGCCAGGCCCAAATAGAGGCAAAATGACCAAAATGCCCTTAGGGGCATTGTTCTTTCCAATTCCAATTCCAATCCCTCTCTCGAGACAGTTTATTCCTCGAGACGGTTCCAATTCAGGCATGTCTTTTCGAAGACGGTAAGTTCCCTTTCCAATCCCTCTCTCGAGACAGTTTATTCCTCGAGACGGTTCCAAATCAGGCACGTCTTTTCGAAGACGGTAAGTCCCCTTTCCAATCCCTCTCTTGAGACAGTTTATTCCTTGAGACGATTTCAAATCAGGCATGTCTTTTTGGAGATGATAAGACCCCTTTCTAATTCCGCTCTCAAGACAATTTATTCCTCGAGATGATCTGAGTAGCGAAAATACTCGCAAACATCACAATCGTCCGAGTAGCGAAAATACTCGTAAACAGGTCGACATAAAGAATTGCCAACAAACCCCTATGTCACGACGACCACCGTCAGAGTAGCGGAAACACTCAAAAACCAGGTTAACACTAGTGCCTGCTAGCCCACATCGGTGAAAAATGACCAAACTGCCCCTTGGGCCTTTTCTGAGACTTTCCGGTCAAGATGACCATTTTGCCCCTAGGCATCCAAACGCCCCGGGAACCACACCGGCTCTGGGTATCAAACCGGTAACCTCTTGAGATTGCTTCTTATAGTATTTTCAACCTTCTTCTATCTTCCCGGATCATTCCGAGTTAGTTCCGGCCAACCCGATACAAAATGACCGTTTTGTCCCTAATGGGCCGGTCTTCTTTTCCGAGCACACCGGCTCTGGGTATCAAACCGGTAACCTCCCAAGAATGCTTTTTATAGTACTCTCAACCTTTCTTTAGCTTCTCGAATCATTCCGAGTCAGTTCCGGTAAACCAGGTGCAAAATGACCGTTTTGCCCCTGGTGGCCCGGTGTCCTTTTCTGACCACACCGGCTCTAGGTATCAATCCGGCAACCTTTGGGAACATTCTAAATAATGTTTTCAAATCTCGAGTCTTCTTCCAGGATAGTCCGAGTTCGTCCCAGCAGCTTTCCAACCCGATTGACCGTTTTGCCCCTAAAAGCCCGGTCAACCCTTCCGACACATCTTGTCCTCATTTTTCAAGTCAAATACCTCCAAGACACTATTTTAAGTGTTCTTGCTCTTTTCCGGCCTTTCAGGCCAATCTCGGTCCCTTAAATCATTCTCGGACTTTTCAGAGTCACTCCTAGTGAAGCCAGGCTAAAAATTTCATGGTAGTCACTAGTACAGGCGCCCAAATCTAGTCAAAGATATGTTGCTTGCCGATCTTAAACATTTCCTAAATGGCTGGCACCACTAGTAGTGGCGCCAAGCCAAAAAATGGCCTAGCGCCAGTGTTTTCTAACCTCTATAAATACAGAGCCTCTTCCAACGTGAAAGAGGTCTGCATCCTCAGCCTAAAAATCATATAAGTCGATATACAGAGCTCGAACACTCCCTAAACCCTAGCTTTCTTAGTTTTTCCAAACCCTAGCCACCATACACTAAACCCTACCATTCTATACACTCATACACACCCCCATACACTTATACACTAGCCTTCAACCCTCCTTTGAAGACTTGAAGAGCTGCAATCTAAAGTTTGAAGACAACTCTTGAAGATTGAAGACGAAGATCAAGATAAAGACCGAAGACCGAAGATAAGCAAGGCGGGCAAAATAAAGAAGACATACGGTAGGCTTTCTCTTTAAATTTTCGCACTTCCCCCCTCTCTCTTCTCTCTCCTAACCCACTTGGGTTTTCTCTATTTTAATCCCCCATCTCTTTGCCCCCCCCCCTCCTTTCTTTGTATGGTTGAAACAAGGGGACTCCCAGTCCATGTGTAGGATTAGACTATCGGAGGGTCACCGTGTCGGGGGCTTTCCTTTAGGCTAACCGGAGACCACGTGGGTTCGGCCCCCTTGATTATGTGGTGAAGCCTTAACCTTGTATGTTCACGACCCCAAAATTGCATTGTGTATATCATGATCTTGCATTTTCTAAAAATTGTTTTCAAAGTTGTTTTCAAAATCATTTTCAAACTTGTTTTCAAAATTGCATCAAAATCTCCTTTTCAAAACATGTTTTCAAAATCACAATCCCAGGGTGATTCTAGCTTTTCCATGGCTACGATTGCTTTAGGAAAGTGTTACATTTAAAGTGACCAACATGGTCCATATTTTCAAATCTTGTTGTTTTTAAAACCGCTTTCTTAAAGTGGTTCTAACCCTCTTATGGTTAGAATCGTTTTAGGAAAGTGAGATGTTTTTATACCTTCTAAAAACTCTCTTTTCAAATCCCTCCTCTTAAAAATCTCTTTTCCAACATGCTTTCCAAAAGCTCCTCTTTCGAAAATTGTTTTCTAAAAACTCTTTTCAAAACTTTCCTTTTTCAACTCCTTTCCAAAACGCTCTCTTCAAAGTCCATTTTCCAAAAGCATTCCCTATGGTCTCTTTCCTAAAAAAACTCTCTCCAAAAATCTTTCCAAAAACTCTCTTTCCAAAATCTCCCTAGGATTTTCCTTCTAAAATCTTCGTTTCCAAAAACGCACTTTCCAAAAACTCTTTCCTTAGTGCCCAAGTCAAGCCCTAGAACCCACGATTAGGAAACCCTAATTTTTCTTCCCAAAAGCATGGTTTTCAAACTTGCCTTAAAACCTAGGTCTCCAAAATCTCTTGTTTTCACATTTAAATGATACACATTTCCAAAACCTCCTATTTTCTATGTCAAAACTATAGTTTTCCAAGTCTAGGGTTTCTAAAATTTCCCCTTTTCAAATCCTTGTCAAATCAAATCTTCCCGTTTAGGAAACTAGATTCTATCCTCCGTTTTTGGAAACAAAATCAAACCTTCCCTTTTAAAGACAAAATTCAATCCCTTCCTAATCCAACTATTTCTTAACTCATCTCATTCCTAATATTCTACTTTCCTAAATCTTATCTTGAACATAAAAATCTTTCCTAAATTTTAAAACTCAAAATCTAAATCTTTCCTAATTCAACTCTCTCCTAATTTCCTACCCTTCTAAACCATAAGTTTCCTAAAACTTCCAAATCTTTCTTTAAACATTAAGCTTTCAAATCTTTCCTAATTCAACCCTTTCCTAATTCCATCTCTTTCCAAATCTTAACTTTCCAAATCCAAGTTTTCAAATCTTTCCTAAACTCAAAACTTTCCTAATCTCAAGATTTTTTAAAATTCAAACTTTAAAACTTTCTAAACCCTAAATCTTTTCAAAATCCTAACTTTCTAAATTTCAAAATCTTTCCAAATCCAAAGCTTTCCAAGTTTAAAACTTTCTTAAGTTAAGACTTTCTAAATTTAAAACTTTCTAAATTCTAAACTTTCCTAAAACTTCAAAACTTTCTTAATTCAAAACTTTCTTAAGTTGAAACTTTCTTAATTCAAATCGTTTCTAAATCTTTTCCTAATTTCAAATCTTCCTAAATTCTAAGCTTTTCAAATTCGAAACTTTCTTAACTTGAAACTTTCCAAATTCTAAACCTTTCTTAAACTAAACTTTCCTATTTCAAAACCTTTCTTAAAATGAAACTTTTCAATTTCAAAACTTTCCTAAGTTGAAACTTTCCTAATTCCAAAACTTTTCTATTTCAAAAACGTTTCTAATCTGAAAACTTTCCTAAAATGAAACTTTTCTAATTTGAAACTTTCCTAAATCGGACCTTTCCTAATTCGAATCTTTCTTAAATCCAATCCTTTCCTAAATCTTCCAAGTCCAGCATTCGAGTCAAATCTTTTCTAAAAACTTTTCAAGTCGAGTACAATCCTTCTTTTCTAAGTTCCTAAGTCTAGATTTCCTAAACCTTCGTCTTTCCAAAACAAGTCCAAATCTATCTTTTCAAATCAAAGTCCAATCTTTTCCAAAATTTCAAATTCCAATCTCCTCTTCTAATTTCAAATCAAATCCAATTTTTAATTCAATCTCTTTCTTCCAATCCAACCTTCTAATTTCAATCAGACTCCAGTCCGAACTACGACTGACTTGATTCCTCAAAAAGGATACGTAGGCAACCCTCATGGGTGCGGTCACAACTTCTTTCAAATTTCAAATTTCTCCACATTTTCCAAATCTCAGATTCTACATTTTTTTTTTTCAAATCTCCAATCTTCTTCAATCTCCAATTCCATATCTATTTCAAGTTTTCAATTCCAAAAATCTATTTTCAAATCTTTATTTTCAATTTCTAAAACTTTCCAATTTCAATTCTATCTCTTCAAACCTCTTTTACATCAAATCAATTTCTTTTCAAAATCAATTTCCAAATCTATTTTCCAATTCTCTTTCCTTGCACTTGCATATCATGCATCATATTTTTAAATATTATTTTTCAAGGTAAATGGGATTGAACTATAGTTAGTTAAAGATTCTCATAGGTGAATCTAGGGTAGATTGACATGTAGGTACCGAAAGGGCGGGGTAGGGTGATGGCTTAGTACGTCTTCCCTACACGTAACCAACCTCTGAACCTAGATCACTGATTTCAAAGACCAAAAAGGAGTTATTTTTCTAGAAAAAGGGCTAAATATTTGCTAAAGGTTGCCAAACAACCTGTTTTTCTAAAAACCCTCTCTTGAGGAGATCCTTTCAAAACCTTTTTCTAAAAACCCTAAGTGTAGTTTTCGAATTATGCTTAGTTTTTAGGTGACCTAACTCACCTTAATCAAGTTAGGTGGCGACTCCAAATCTTTTTCAAAAGCCCTTTATTCAAATCTATTTTCAATTCAAACCTAGTCGCACTCATTCTTCTAGAAGGGTGAGTTCTAATGAGAGAGTACAACATTTTTTCCGCTTGTGTGAGTATTCCTCGAGTGCGAAAAATCTAGACATGACATACGGTTAGTTCCACCGGTGCGTGCTTCAAACGCGGTGGTTGTGGCATGAGGCTTGATGGTGGGCGCGCCTTTGACGAAGTTGAAGGCGGGCTGACGACCTATTTCACACCTGAGCTATAGCCATTACAGTGGAGAAGGTCGATAGTCTAAGGGTCTACCTAGGATTAGACAACTCCAATAGAAAGGCTCACGGGAGTCTTGTTAGTGTGATGACGTGTGCCTTGGGGTGTGAGTCCAGCAGGCTATAAATAGAGGGCTAAGATGTCAGGAATCTTCGAAAAGAGGGCAGGGGTGATGACGTGTGCCTTGGGGTGTGAGTCCAACAGGCTATAAATAGAGGTTAATGGGGAGAATAAACTTCCATAGCCCTCAATGAAAGTCACCGATGGTGAGGGTGTTTTGGGGATGCCCGATGGGAGTGGGTGGTCTAGGAAAAATTTTTGTGTTGAAATCTACCACGCAAGGGGGGAGGTAAGATCCCGCAAGCTACAACTTTCTCCTCTCTGGTGTCTTTTAATCCCTGTGCTTGAAGGGGATGTTGGGTAACTCAGGAGTAGGGGGCACCTAGATAACCAGAGACTACTGGGGTGAAGGTTCCCTTTGCATACATCGTACATAGACCCGGCCCGGGGGACGCACAAGTCGGGGAGCCTCTGCTTGGAGAGCTACCGAGGCATCTTCGGAGAAATCTGTGCATGGGGCATTCCCGGCTCTGATTGTGATTCAGTTGTACGCGGTGCTTGTGGGTCTAGTGGAGCCTTGTACGCATGCAGTAGGAGCCGGGTAGGGAAGCAAGCGGCGCAAGTGGTGCGCTCGGGGAAAAGGCTGCCCTCGAGCTGCTTTTCTGACATCTGGGGCATATGTGCTTCTTCCCCTCCTAGGATATTTGGAATGAGACGAGTCGGGAATGGGAAACGGCTCAAAGTCTGCGCGCGTGATCCCAAGCTACTCACGGCAGGACCTGTCTATCTGCCTAAGGAGGCCTTGGCATAGGGGCTCGTTTAGTTTGAAGACTCATGGTGTAGGGATTTTTAGGATTTGTAATGAACTCAAGAGAGCTAAGTTGTAATAGTGATGTAATTTAAAGTAATATTTTGAAATAAAAGCTAATGATTAAGGTACCAAAAATTCTTGCTACTCTTTCTTAGTAACATGTACAAAACGTAATTGTCGCGCTGTAAAGGCCAAGCTTGCGACACAATGGTAATTACAATGATAATGACAAAACGAAATTGCCAACACTGGGTGTCAAGGATAATAGGCTTTAAGCCACTTGGCATTGATGGGCGACAGGGTTGTAATGGAGCTAGGTATGGCGATCCTATAGTACCCACTGGTGTTAGCTTCTTGGATTTCAAAAGGGCCTTCCCACTTTGGTGCGAATTTGGTTGAGGAGGTTCCTCTCATGATTTGGGGGGTGGCTCGCAGGACCAGATCTCCTTGCTAGAATTTTCGTGGTCGTACGAGTGCGTCATAGGCTCACGCGATGCGTTGTTGGTAGGTGTGGCGGTTGGCCTGTGCCTAATCGTGAAGTTCGTCTAAGAACTCGAGCTGCTGCGGTCGATGATCGTGGAGTACCCCGCTAGCGAGGGCAATTCGAGCTGATGGAATGGTAATCTCGACTAGGAGGACGACCTCGGCACTGTAAACCAGGGAAAAAGGTGTCATTTGGGTGGAGCGCCGCTTGGAGGTTCTGTACGCCCAGAGCGCCATTGGTAGGACATGAGCCCAGTGGGTTTGGTGGTCTTCCAGCACTCAACTAAGGATTTTGATGAGGTTCTTGTTCGTTGCTTCGGCTTGACCGTTCCCTTTTGGGTAGTAAGGTGTTGACTTGTGATGAATGATGTCATTTGAGGCTAGGAGTTGCCCTATATTGCGGTTGACAAAAAGGGTCCCGTTATCCGAAAGAATAACCTTGGGAAGCTCAAAGCGGCAAATGATATACTTATGAATGAAGTTAGAAACTACTGGTCTTGTGGCACGCTGGAAGGGTATAACTTCGACCCACTTAGTGTAGAGCTCCGTGGTAGTGAGAATCCAGATGTGGCCGTTAAAAGGTAGGCTAATGGGGCCAATTGTAAGCACCCTATTTTTGCCCGCTCGGCAATCTCTGAGCTGACCAAGCTCACGTTCACACATCACATGCATATTTAGACTCTAAGCCCACCTTTTAAACTTGAATTTAGTCCACCAGTCACTTCTCGGGCTCGTAAGGCCCACTTGAAGCTAAATGACTGTTTTGCCCCTGGTGGGCCGGTCTCCTTTTTCGACCACACCGGCTCTGGGTATCAAACTGGTAACCTTCTGAAAATACTTCTTATAGTGTTCTCAATCTCCCTTTACCTTTCTGGATCATTCCGAGTCAGTTCCGACCAACCCGGTACAAAATGACCATTTTGCCTATGGTGGGCCGGTCTCCTTTTCCGACCACACCGGCTCTGGGTATCAAACCGGTAACCTCCTGAGACTACTTTTTATAGTATTCTCAACCTTCCTTTATCTTTCCGGATCATTCCGAGTCAGTTCCGGCCAACCCGGTGCGAAATGACCATTTTACCCCTGGTGGGCCGGTCTCATTTTCCGACCACTATGGCTTTGGAAATCAAACCGGCAACCTCTGGGAACATTCTAAATAATGTTTCCAGATCCCAAGTCTTCTTCCGGGACAGTCCGAGTTCGCCCCGGCAGCTTCCTAGTCCGATTGACCGTTTTGCCCCTAAAGGCCCGGTCAACCTTTCCGACACATTTTGTCCTCACTTTTTAAGTCAAATACCACCAGGACACTATTTTAAGTGTTCCTGCTTCTTTCCGGCCTTCCGGGTCATTCCCAGCTCCTTCAAATCATTCCCGAACTTTCCGGAGCCACTCCTAGTGAAGCTAGGCTAGAAATTGCATGGTAGTCACTAGTACAAGCCCCCAAATCTAGTCAAAGATACGTTGCTTGCCGACCTTAAACCTTTCCTAATTGGCTGGTGCCACTAGTAGTGGCGCCAAGCCAAAAAAATGGCCTGGCGCCACTCCTAGTGGCGCCAGTGTAAAATTTGGCCTAGTGCCACTACAACAGGTGCCAGTATTGTCCAACCTCTATAAATACAGAGCCTCATTCAACGTGAAAGGGATCCGCAAATTCAACCTAAAAATCATATAATTCGATATATAGAGCTCGAGCACCTCCTAAACCCTAGCTTCCTTAGGTTTCCCAAACCCTAGCCACCATACACAAACCCTAGCCTCCTATACACTCCTATACATCCCCATACACTCATACACTAGCCTTGAACCATCCTTTGAAGACTTGAAGAGCTGCAATCCAAAGCTTGAAGACAACTCTTAAGGATTGAACACGAAGATCAAGACAAAGACCGAAGACCGAAGACAGCACGGCGCGCAAAATAAACAAGACATACGGTAGGCTCCCCATTTAAATTTCCGCACTTCCCCCCTCTCTCTTCTCTCTCCTAACCCACTTGGGTTTTCCCTATTTTAATCCCCCATCTCTTTTTCCCCCTTTTTTTGCATGCTTGAAATAAGGGGATTCCCGGTCCATGTGTAGGATTGGGCTATTGGAGAGTCGTCGTGTCGGGGGCTTTCTTCTAATCTAACCAGAGACCACGTGGGTCCGGTCCCCTTAATTATGTGGTGAAGCCTTAGCCTTGTATGTTCACGACCCCAAATTGCATTGTGCATATCATAGTCTTGCATCTTCCAAAATTCGTTTTCAAACTCGTTTTCAAAATCGTTTTCAAACTTGTTTTCAAAATTGCATCAAAATCTGTTTTTCAAAAACTTGTTTTCAAAACCACAATTCCAGGGTGATTCTAGCCTTTCCATGGCTAGGGTTGCTTTAGGAAAGTGTTACATTAAAAGTGACCTTTTGGTCTATATTTTCAAACCTTATTGTTTTCAAAACCGCTTTCCTAAAGTGGTTCTAGCTTTCCTATGGTTAGAATTGTTTTAAGAAAGTGAGATGTTTTCATACCTTCTAAAAACTCTCTTTCCAAAAATCCTTTCCTAAAAATCTCTTTTCCAACATACTTTCCTAAAACTCTCTTCTCCAAAGTTGTTTTCAAAAACTCCCTACAAAATCTATTTTTCAAAACTCTCTTTTTTAACTCCTTTCCAAAATCCTCTCCCCAAAATCCACTTTCTAAAAACGTTCCCCAAAAATCTTTCCAAAAACTCTCTCCAACAATCTTCAACCAAAAACCTTCTTAGAAGAACTCTCTCCAAAAATCTTTCCAAAAACTCTCTTTCCAAAATCTTCCTTCTTCTAGAAGTTCCCCTCTAGGATTTTCCTTCTAAAATCTTCATTTCTAAAAACACACTTTCCAAAACTCCTTCTCTTTAAAATGTTTTTCCAAAAACTCCCTCTTCAAATTCACTTTCCAAAAACTCCTCCCTAGGATTCCCTTCTAGAAAACCTTCGTTTCCAAAAACGCACTTTCCAAAAATCTTCTTTCCTTATAGCCCAAGTCGAGCCCTAGAACTCACAATTAGGAAGCCCTAATTTTCTTTCCAAAAACATAATTTTCAAACTTTGCCCCAAACCTAGGTTTCCAAAACCTCTTGTTTTCACATTCAAACTATACATGTTTCCAAAACCTCTTTTCTACGTTAGAATTCTACACTTCAAAACTAGGGTTTCTAGAATCTCCTGTTCCAAATCCTTATCAAATCAAATCTTCCCTTTAAGAAACCAAATCCAATCTCCCCGTTTAGGAAACTAGATCCTATCCTCCATTTTTGGAAAGAAAATCAAACTTTCTCTTTTAGAAACCAAATCCAATCCCTTCCTAATCCAACTCTTTCCTAATTCAAATCCTTCCGAAACTTCCACTTTCCTAAACCTTAAGTTTCCAAAACTTGAACATAAAATCTTTCCTAAATTTTAAAACTCAATTTTCAAATCTTTCCTAATTCAACCCTTTCCTAATTCTACCCTCTTTTCAAATCTTAACTTTTCAAATCTAAGTTTTCAAACCTTTCCTAATCTCAAGATTTTCTAAAATTCAAACTCTAAAACTTTCTAAATTTCAAATCTTTCCAAATTCAAAACTTTCTAAATTTGAAACTTTCTTAAGTTAAATCTTTCTAAACCTAAATCTTTCCAAATTCTAAACTTTCCAGAACTTCAAAATCTTTTCAAATCTAGAACTTTTCTAAACTCAAAACATTCTTAATTTAAGACTTTCTTAAGTTGAAACTTTCTCAATTCAAACATTTCCTAAATTGAAAACTTTCATTTCTCAAACAAAACTTTCCTACTTTCAAAACTTCCCTATTTCAAAACTTTCTAAATTCAAAACTTTCCAATTTTCAAAACTTTCCAATTTCCAAACTTTCTTAAATCTAAAACTTTCCTAAGTCGAAACTTTCCAAAAGTGAAACTTTCCTAATTTGAAAATTTTCAAAAATGAAACTTTCCAAAAATAACACTCTCCTAATTCGAAACTTTCCTAATCCAAATCTTTCCTAAATTCCAAGTTTCCGAATCTTTCCAAATCTTCCAAGTCCAACATTTGAGTCAAATCTTTCTTAATCTCAATTCTTTCCTAGGTCTCCTACCTTTCCTAAGTCTAGGTTTCCTAAACCTCCATATTCCCAAAACCAAGTCTTTCCAAAATCAATCTTTCTAAAGCAAATCCAATCTTCTCAATTTCAATTTCCAATCTCCTCTTCTAATCTCAAATCGAATCCAATTTTCAATTCAATCTCTTTCTTCCAATCCAATCTGTCTCTTCAAATCAATCTCTTTTCAATCGGACTCCGGTCCGAACTACGACTGACCTGATTCCCCCAAAAGGATACGTAGGCAACCTTCATAGGTGCAGTCACAGCACTTTTCAAACTTTCAATTCCACCCTCATGGGTGCGGTTACAGCATTTTTCAAATCTCAAATTCTAATTTATTTTTAAAATTTTAATTTCAAAATTTCTATTTCCAAATTTTCAAACTTTCCAATTTCAATTCCATCTCTTTAAATCTATTTTCAAATCAAATCAATCTCTTTCTAAATCTATTTTTCAATTCTCTTCTATTGCACTTGCATATCATGCATCATGTTAGTTTCTTCTTTTTAAACATTGTTTTTTTAAAATGGATAGGATTGAACTATAGTTGGTTAAAGACTCTCATAGGTGAATCTAGGGTAGATTGACATGTAGGTACCGAAAGGGCGGGGTAGGGTGATAGCTTAGTGCGTCTTCCCTACACGTAACCAACCTCCGAACCTAGGATCACTGATTTCAAAGACCAAGAGGAGTCATATTTCTAAAAAGGGCTAAATGTTTTCCAAAGGTTGCCAAACAACCCATTTTCCTAAAAAACCCTCTCTTGAGGATGTTTTCCAAAATCATTTTCCAAAAACCCTAAGTGTAGTCTTCGGATTATTCTTAGTTTTTAGGTGACCTAACTGACCTTAATCAAATTAGGTGGCGACTCCAAATCTTTTTCAAAAGCCCTTTATTCAAATCAATTTTCAATTCAAACTTAGTCGCACTCATTCTTCTAGGAGGGTGAGTTCTAATGAGAGAGTATAGTATTTTTCCCACTTGTGTGAGTATTCCTCGAGTGCAAAAAATCTGGGCGCGACACCAATGAGTTCCATCGCCCAAGTGCGGAAAGGCCATGGAGTGCCTAAGGCGCGGAGGTTGACTATTGGCACGTGGATGAGGTTGTCGTGGCTTTGACAGTTTTAGCAGCGGTAGGCGTGAGTGATGGCATCCACTTCCATAGTGGGCTAGTGGTATCCGAGGTATATCAAATGCTGGAAGAGCTTGTGACCGCCCTGGTGCTCGTCTTTATGGGTGAGGTGAAGGAGTTGGGTGCTGGGGATGCATCGGAGGGGGGACCCTGTGTATCCATCTCTGAACAATTATCCTTGTTGAAGAAAGAAACAATTGGCCCTTTTTCGGATGAGTGAGGCATCCATGTGGTGGTTGGGCAAGGATCCTTCACGGAGGAAATCAATATAAGGTTAGCGCCAGTCTGTGGGTGTGTCTATGAAATGGCATTCGACACGGGAAGGGAAAACTTGACATTTGATGCACTGGCTTCGGAGGGATGTGACCTCTTGAACCATGGTTAATAGTATCCCTGCCGCTGGAGTCGGCGATGAAGGTTGGTGTCGACGGTTCCGCAAGAGCGTTCGTGGATTTGATGGAGCTAGAGTTTGGCCTCATGGGGGTCGATGCATCGAGCAAGGCAGCCACTAGGGGCGTGGTAATGGAGGGTGCCCTGGTAGATAATAAAGTGCTTTAGATCTTATAGTTGAGAGAGACCATTGTTTCTCAATAAGCGCAGTCCAAAAGGGGGGGTGCCAATCACCCACCTGCTGTTCTTCTGGCAAGAGTTCGGTAATTGAGTAGGGGAGTGAGCGCTTAAAAACGTCGATCTTGATGGGGGTGTCGCCCACCTCAACTTTGAAGCCCAAGGTGGCCAGCACATCAGGGTGGTGGTTGTGAGACCGTCAGGCGTGCTCCAGGCATTTTACGAATCTACCCATAAGGCGCTAGTAGATGGGTTAGTAGGAGGTTAAGGCTGGCTCCTTGATTGCGAATTCGCCTGTGGTTTCTTTGATGACAAGTTTAGAATCTCCACGAATGGAGAGGTGAGTCACTGTGAGGTTAAAGGCCGCCAGAAGGCCTAGGATCAAGGCTTCGTATTCGGCCTCGTTGTTTGAGCACGGGAAAGCGAACTTGTAAGAGACGTTGATTGCAGTGCCCTACGGAGACAAAAGGACGATGCTTGCTCCCCTGTTCCCGAAGGTGGAGGAACCATCGAACGTGAGGGTCTATTCTTCCTCAATGGCGGTCGCGGTGGCTTGGAGTCATTACCGGGGAGTTCTTCGGAAGGGGGTTCGTATGTACCACTCGAGAAGACCTTCAGGTGCCGAGGAGTTCTTTGGAAGGGGGTTCTTGGGCCAACAAAGCTCCTATGGACCTGGGGGTTGAGGTGAGGTACAATAACAAAGGTTTGCCCTGTTGGGAAGGGGTCATGGTAAATGGGGAGAGTAAAGTATCCTTGAGGGCCTGGAAGGCTATTTGATGCACTAGTAGCCATACAAAGGGGGCGTCCTTTTTCAAAAGGGGGCTGAAGGGTTGGGTGATCTTGGCCATGGCAAGGATGAAATGCTGGAGGTAAGACGCTCGGCCAATAAAGGTTCGTAGTTCATCCTGGTTAGTGGGGCACTGCATATCACGAACTGCTGTGAATTTGGTAGGATCAGGGTCGATGTCGTGTCAATGGATAACGCAGCCAAGGAATTTTCCCGCGGTGATGCCGAATGCGCATTTCAGAGGGTTCATGCGAAGGTGGTATTTGTGGCATCGTTCGAAAATGTGTTGCAGACCCTTCAGGTGGGATGCTTCTTTTTTGTATTTGACTACCAGATTGTTGATATAGCATTCCACTGCTTTATGGAACATATCATGGAAAATCACGAATATGGCACGCTGGTAGGTGGCTCCCGTATTCTTGAGGCCAAACGACATGACTGTGTAGAAAAAGTTGCCAATGTGGGGCGTCATCGGGTGTCATCTTCATCTGATTGTATCTACTGAAACCATCCATGAAGGAGAACATGTGGTGGCTTGCGGTGACGTTGATCAGGGTGTTGATGCTGGGTAATGGGAATTCGTCCTTGGGGTAGGCTCTGTTAAGATCGCGAAAATCAATGTAGACCCAAATTTGGCCCTTCTTTTTTATGACTGGCACTATGCTGGAGAGCCAGGTGGGATGTTGAATGGGCCTGATAAATCCAACATCCAGGAGCTTAGTTATCTCGTCCTTGATTTGGAGATTGATCTTAGGTTTGCAAAAACGAATGCCCTGCTTCATTGGGCGCGTGGCTGGCAGCACGTTGAGGTGATGCATAGTGACCGTGGTGTCGAGACCAGGCATCTCGTTGTAGTTCCACGTGAAGATGTCAAGGTGGCGTTTGATCAGGTCGAGAAGGGCTGTTCGTTGTAGTGCGAGAAGATCCTTATAGATGAAGATCGGGCACGCCGACTCATATGGTAGTGCGAGATTGACTTCTTCGAGTTCTTGTTTTTGCGGACGTGGTTCGTCTTGAAAGCACTCGAGGGTGGGGATGACGTTCTGGAGTTGGGAGTTAGGAACTATAGCGAGGATGAAAGGCTTCGCCCGTGGTGCAGACCTTCCTTGCTTGGGTTTCTGACACTTTTTGGGTGTGAAGCAAAGTGGGGATAAGATGTAGCACTCTGCGGAGGGTAAAGGGCAATCCTGTTGGTGATGACGTGCTAGAGATGGGGCCATTGAGAGTGTGGGTTGGCCCCGTGCACCGTCATAAGCGGTAGACCATCTTGCCATCAGCTCGTCGGAACTTGGTGATAATCGAGGCGGCTTCGTGTGGAGGTGAAGGTCGGGTCCTTTTTGAATGGCTTCGGGCAGGCGAGGTGGCACGACCTCATTTCTGAGGTGATCTGAGGTGTCGTTGGGGCTCGCTGGCGGTATCTGACCAGCGAGGCAACTGGGTACTGTACAGAGGGGCGGGGACGTTAGATTCATCCAATTCGTCATAAAGAGTGGCTTCCGCCACGTGAGCTTCCACAGCTCGGAACGGGCACAGGGATGTAAGAACAATGATAACCTCGTTGCTCCAGATTGCTTTCATGTATTGGTGGTAAGTGGAAGGGATGGCTCCGTACCGATGGAGCCAGGTTCGACTGAACAGCACATGGTAGTTGGTATCTGTATCAATGACGTGGAACTTGGTGGAGGAGTGGATGGGGCCAACGCAAAGATCCACCCTCGTGTATCCGAGGGACCTGTGGAAGTGACTTCTGAAACCTCGAATATCGAGGGGCTCTTGGACTAAACGTTCTTTTAGTAGCCCCACGGCTTGGAAAGTGGCATAGGGCATGATGTTTACCAATGCTTCGCCGTCTATGAATCATTGCTGGAATTCCATGTCTTGGATGAAAATTGGTAGATAGAGGGGGCGGTTATGGGGGTATGGGTACATTTGGTCTGCTTCGGAAAAGGTGATGACGAGGTGGTTTTCTTTGAAGAAGCACTTAACCGAGCCGCCGGTCTCCATACAAGCTTGGCCATTTGCATTGGCCCCTCGTAAAAGGGCTCTGGTAGTCTTGCACCTAGTGGCGGATGACAGGCCCAACTGAACAAAGAAATGTTTGAACTTTGTGGAGTTTTGGAGAACGGTAGTGCGGTGATGGTCGAAATTTAGGTCTCGCGACTTGAGCTCGGAGATGTGGTAAATAGCTAGGTCTTTAGACTCATTACGGAGGGAAATCATAAGAACGACATCATTATCATTCTGGTGCTTAAGGAGGGTATCATTGAGTACATCAGTCTCCGGGAGCTATAACGTGTCATCTTGCTTTCGCTTAAGGAAAATGCGCCTAAGAGCGTAACAGTCTTGGGTAGAATGTGTGATGGTTTGGTGGTAGATGCAGAAGTTAGGGTTGAGCCTATCTCACTTGATGGGTTGCTTCTTGACTTCAGGAAGGATGATCTGGCCATCGGCGACCCAAGTTTGTAATAGCGTGGTGGCTGTTTTGGTAGACACGGGCAAGGGAGGGGGGTCTTCGCCGAAGGGGCGCTTCCTACCGCTGGGGTTGTCGCGAATCGCGGGGGCTGCTGCATATACGGATGGTCGGCGCGTGGGGCTTTGCCATGGGGGAGCTAGCTGTCAAGAAGACTGGAAGTGGAAGTTGCTGCGCCCAAAGTCTCTCACGGTAGTGGTAATGTTCCACGCGACGGTGATTAGGCTAGCGAAATCCATGAATTTATGGTTGATCATATGTATTTTGTATCGATTTCGCATTCCTTTGACACAAATGTTAACCAGTTGTTACTTGGCTAATGGGTCCTGGACTTTGAAGGCTTTTTCTTGGAACCGCTTTACAAATGACAGTAGGCCTTCAGTTTCTCCTTGGGACTCATGAATGAGGTCAAACGCCGAGAGAGGTTCACCAGCGTAAAAGAATTTGCCAACGAATTTCTGCACCATATCGTCCCAGGAGAGGATAGAATTGGGTAGGAGGTTGGCATACCATGAATAGGCTAGGTCAGAGAGAGATTTAGAGAACTCTCTTTGTCGGAGGTTGAGGTCGGCTGCGTGGACGCCTGGAGAGTCTACAAACAGAATGACATGCTCTTTGGCGTTTCCACTTTTCCTATCAAACTTGGTCAATTTAGGGGCAATGTACCCCTCTGGGTATGGTAGTCTCTGGATAGACTCAGCGTATGGTGGGCGAAAGTCAAGTTCGCTGTTGAAAGGTGAAGCGGTGGTTTCCTGTCTAATCACCATGCGCATCTGGTCTTGTAGCTGAGTGGAGGTAAGGATTGGATCAGGTTGAAATAGGGCTCGCCTGGTTGTTCCGTGTCGAGATGTGTAACTGGTACTGGGGTTGATCGTTTGATCAGGAGTAGGGGGTTCCAAGCTCCTAGTTACACGCTGAACAGCTTTAGTGCCAGAGAGGCTGAGTGGGGTTGCGGGGATGGGAGCAGGGGTGCTGGGGGTAGCTCACACGCTCTGCATGGCCTACATGGTGTCTATAAGGGTCTGTTACGACTTTAGAAGAGCAGACACGCTGTCATTGAGCGTTCGGATCTACTCACCTTGGGATTGGATGAATGAAAGGACCTGGAGGCCCTGGTTCTCTGGGTGGATCCCAGGGGTGAGTTCTACCCTGTGTTGGTGACTTGGCGTGTTTTCAAACTGGGGTCAGTCGTCTCATGAGTGCTAGTCATCCCCAGTGGAGGATTGTTTGCGTATTTGGACCGAAAGCCTAGGATTGACTTACGTGGGGCCCGTCTAGGAGTCCTGGCGGTCGCTGAGAGTAACTCGCTCGAGTCTCTTGGCTGTGGAGAGGCGAGAACCAAAAGGACAGACAAGAGAGAGAGAGAGGGATTCACGAGCCTTTGATGGCTTTTGTAATAAATGTGATTAGGTTGTATCTGTATGTCATAAATGTGTTGCGAGTATTTATAGTAAGCAGTGATTGGCACTGTGCGAACAAGTGGCATCCCATGATTGGGCAGGCTTGAGTCCCGCCATCATGACCTGGTGAAGCCATGTCAGCGGGCGCAGTGGGCGATTAGATGCACACTGCCATGGAGTCAGACCCTTGTCCAGCCATGGCTCGCCACGTGTCTATTGCATTAGATGTGCGTTGAATCAGCATTTAATGCTTAAGATACGGTATTCGAGTGGTTCTGAGGGTAGATCTCTCTCTCTTAGCTAGTTGAAGGGATTGGTCCCCTACGCAATCGTGAAGTGCGCGGCTTAACGTTCCCTTTGGTTCTAACCTCCATTCCATTGCCCATGGAGAGGGGTCCCCGAGCAAGGGTAAGTTAAAAAAGTTAGGGGCCTGGGCCTGTTATATGGTGAGGAGCAGGGTCTTGAGTCGTGCTAGGCACGGGGCCTATCTAGTACAGGCGCTCGTTTTGGCCGGAGCTGTGTAGACGCGAGGGCTTGGCTTAAAAGGAGCTCTTGGAGCTATTTGAACGAGGCTTGGTAATGGGGTGCTGAGCCTGTCGCAGGGGCAAGGGCGCCGCGCTAGTTTGTCCAGGCATGATTTGACCCATAGTTGACTTTGGGGTACCCAAGGGGCCCACATGGTATACCAGGCGGGCAAGTGGGGTGCCACGTGGCCCCCGCTAACTGGGTACCTACATGGCCTTACCTTCCCCCTGCAAAAAAACTCAAGAATTTCACCATGAAATGGCGTGGTGAAGTCACTGAAAGCAACACGGCAACTGATTTAAAAAAAATGCTATTCTTCCAGAATTTATAACCAGAATTTTGAACCAAAATGATTTGGCAGTGACAGTTTTGTAATTAAAATACATATTAGTGGGTTCTTTGTTTTAAAGTGATAGGTCCACAACTCAGCCACATCATTCTGGTTATATTTTTTGGTTGTATAGCATTACTCCTGATTTAAATAGGTACTGTTTATGGGCATATGATGCTGTTTGGGCTCTAGCAGGAGCAGCTGAGAGGGTAGGCGCTGTAAATTCTGAGCTTAAGCTGAGTTCTTTGAGGAATTTGACAAACTTAATGTCCATTCCAGTCTCATCCACTGGGTTAGAACTCCTCCAAGAAATTTTACGGAGTAAGTTTGATGGTATAAGTGGCAACATTCAACTAGTAAATGGAGAGATACAGCCAGTAGCATTCCGAATAGCAAATGTTGTTGAAGAGGGTGAGAGGGGAATTGGATTCTGGACTCCACAAAATGGAATTTCACAAGAGCTAAACCTGCCTAGCCCACCCTCTTTTAAAGCTCAGCTATGGCCTGGAGCGTCTAATATTATCCCCCGGGGTTGGATAATGCCGGTGAGTGGGGAAAAACTGAAAATTGGAGTTCCTATTAAGCAAGGGTTTAAGGAATTAGTCAATGTGGAAGTCGACCCTCGAACAAATGAAGTATCTGTGTCTGGTTTCTGCATAGAAGTCTTTGAGGCTGCAGTTGCAATATGCCATATTCTTTGCCTTGAGTACATCGATTTTCCGGAGGATGAAAATTTTGACGACCTCTTAGATCAAGTCTATGTCCAGGTGCTTACTCCTTCAAGTATCTCCAGGTGCTCACTCTCTCTCTCCTTGTTTTTTCTTTTCTCCTTATTGTGCAAATCAGAGCTTTGATGCAGCGGTGGGGGATATATCTATCAGAGCCGAGAGATTTTCGAAAGTGGATTTTACTTTGCCATTCACGGAGGCAGGTGTTGCTAAGGTAGTACCAAAAGCAAGGACGAGAAGTCACAGCATGTGGATCTTCCTGAAGCCTCTTACAGTCGATCTTTGTCTGGTCATTGCTGGCTTCTTTGTCGCGACGGGCATAATTATTTGGGTTATTGAGAACCGATCTATCCGTGAGTTCGTGAGGCTGCCTCGTCAACAAATTGGAATGACCTTCTGGGACTCCATCTCAACTATGGGCTTTGCTCAAGGTAAGTAATTAATCCCTTCTGTTTTTGCATTCCCTTGCACTTGTCCTCGCTTGTTTTTGCATTCTCTCTCTCTCTCTCTCTCTCTCTCTCTCTCTCTCTCTCTCTCTCTCTCTCTCTCTCTCTCTCTTGCTAGATTTGTGTTAACAAAAGGATCCCCTTGCCCCTCGCTCCCCCTCCGTACCTTTTTACATTACATGTTAGTTGAAAGGAAAATACTATTCTTACAAAAAAATTTATATCAAATTTACATATAAAATAATATGACAGTAACTGTTTTGTAATTAAAATCCATTGTGGTGGGTGTTTAAGACACATCATTTTCTATAGAACTTTTGTATAAATTTTTTATTTGTATAGCATCACCCTAGTTAAAATGTTGATACTCTCCTTCCTGTCAAATTAAAAATGCAGTCACTGTTCACACGTGGAGGGGGCACTATAAACAATAAACAAATTGAATGATTTGCTTCTTATAAATAGCCTTCTGAGATTGAAGAGGAACCAAAACCATAGCCATTTACATTTTGTAGTTAGTATCTACTATCCACTAAAATTACGTTTCCACAGCATTTTGATGGAAAAATTATAATCCTACAAAAAATTTAAAACAAAAAGGCTAATTATACGATATGATGATGATATTTTTGGAATTAGGATCTATGACAGCTATTTTATTTTAAAATAAATGACTTTAATTTAGTCACATCATTCAGTATAGGCAGTTAGCAGCGCACAACATCAATGGATATAAGTAAGCACAAATTCAGTCAGCAATAAAAAGATTATTTCCATATAGTTAATATAGTTATCAAAACTTAAGATGAAAATTCATATAAATCTCCATTAAACTAGAAAATGAAAGGAAATAGCTTACAAAGTTCCTTAGAAATTTAAGCATATCACAAAACCCTAGGTAATAATCTGAGAGAGAGAGAGCAAACATCATGAATGATGTCTTCATCTTTTTCCCTAGTTGTGAGGTAACATATTCGAATTGTGCCTAGTGTCTTCATTCTCACTGGTGGCTGCTATCAGAGAGAGAGAGAGAGAGAGACAGAGAGTTTTTTGTAGAAAAAGAGAGAAGGAAAAATTTTAGGTGATAATCGCCATCCACTTTAAAACGTATATACAACATATACCCCAACCCCAAGTAGATAAAATTAGGGTTAGCTATCATTTTGTCCTTTCAACTTTACTTTAAATTTTAATGTCATCCCTTAACTTTTATTTATTTTATTTAAACCCTTTAACTTTTAAAAATATGTTCATATGGTCCAACATTTTATGGCACTAAAATGTTATAAACCCTCTCAAACTACATAAGCAAAATGCCAAAATCATCTATAAAATCTTATATCTATTGACTATATTGGCCATGTCAATATAAATGTTATTTTTTAAATCACACATTTGTTAACTAGAGATTCAAAAAAATCTTTTATTGTATTAGATTAGAAATGTTACAACTGTTCATTTTGTCAACAATGTCCACACTAACTATAATTCTAATAGTTTAGGGGTAAAAATGTAACCATTTTTAATTTAAAGGGTAAGTGAAACAATAGTTGAGAGGGTAAAATGTAAATAAACTTTAATTTTTCCGCCTATTTTTAATTATTGGACCACATTGATTTTTTTTATAAGTTGAAGGATTTAAATAGAAAAAATCAAAGTTGAGGAATGATAAATCTAAACCAAAATTGGTGAGACAAAATGATTGTTTATTCATAAAACTAGAATTCTACTGGGGCAACATCATTGTGGCCAATGACACTTTCTATAAATGCAACTAGAGTGGGTTTTGGTGACATTTCTTTATTAAAACGCCACTCAAATAGTCTAACATGCATGTGGCTCAATGCCATTTCTTTAGCTAGAGACTAAGAGCGTTTTTTTTCTTCCTCCCTTTACACCCTATGAATATAAAGAATGAATTATTATTTTTTAAACAGACGCTGGGGGAAGGTTGGTGAGTAGATTGTCCAAGTTTGTGGTAATGACAGGCTATTTGTGACCCTCATATTGTCTTCAAGTTATACTGCAAGCCTGTCTTCAATGTTGATAGCTCAGCACCTTGAAGAGTTGCCGAATGGTGGAATTATAGGTTCCCATTCTTATGTTTCGAGAACAGACTCACATTACAATTCGAGTGATGCCTTTGAATCAGCCGAAGCATATGCTGATGAATTGAAAAAAGGAAGTGAAACTGGCGGTGTGTCTGCCATTGTTGATGAGATCCCTTACATCAAGCTTTTTCTTGCGAAGTATCGTGATTATGACATCAAGATAAATTCTACAAATAATAGTACCAATGGATTAGCTTTCGTAAATATCTTACTTTGGTTCTATTTGCATATACTTTTAGAGATACACACTTGCATGCACGCTTCGATTTAAGTTTTATTAAGCTCAAGGTACCCCATGTTCATTATGCATCTGATTCTTTTTGTTGAACAAGCTATGGATAAGTCTATTTGATCTAGACTTATTCTGTTGTATGCTTAGCCATATCCTTTTAGCTATAACAATATGTTTATCTGTATATTCCAATCCCTATAATAGTGGGCTTTTGGAGTTATCTCTTGTAACTGGTACATGTATATGTACAACTCGTACCAATGATTAAAGTATGGCTCTTTAACCTCTCAATAAGTTTATTATGGTATCAGAGCAATAATTAATTTGTGTTGCCATCTTCCTATTTCTCACAAATCAGCATCTTAGGCTCTTTGCTCTTTTGCACCGAGTGTTCTTTTCCTTAAAGAAGCATGTCGATTACCGATAGCTCATCTGCAACAGCGAATAATGCGGCAGCTACTGATGCAATTGATTATTCCTCTCCGTATTACCTTCACCCTTCTGATCACCCCGATATGGTTTTAGTTTCTCAAAAGCTAACCAGAGATAATTTTCCTTCATGGAAACGTGCCGTAAAAATAGCACTTGCAGCAAAGAACAAGTTGTGCTTTGTGGATGGGAGTTTGATCAAACCAGACTCACCTCCATCAAACACGTTGTGCTTTTAATGTGCTTTTTTTTTTATAATTGTGCTTTCTTTGAATGTGCTTCTTTTTTATAATTGTACTAGGAAATGTCCAAAAATTTTTGAGTTGCCCAATTATAAAAGTTAGAATCAAGAAATCATAGTGTTATCGCCACGTTAAAATGAAGCTATTTCGAGTTTCATATTATTAAATACTTATTTATTTTCACACATTAGATCACATATAACCGTCTATTAAATTAAATTACTAACTATTTAAATAAAATAAACTTATTCAATTTATTGACACCTTCCACTTAACTTATTTGTTATGTCGAATTTATAATTCATCTGCAAGGTTTGACATAATTAAAACTTATAACATTGTTTAAGGGGTTAACATCAATCCCTATACTGAGATGTGGATTCCATCAATAATTAATATTCACTATACATGTAATGTTATCGCCAAACTCACTGAGTTTATTGACCTATAAAAAATTTTACTTTTCTGTAAATCAAAATAATAAACACTACATACATGTGTCTAATAATTATATTAAAATTAAGAGGATAAGTACTCATAATAATAATAATGAGGTATTAATTGTTGTATATAGTTAGTATAAAAATAATTACATCAACACTGTCTTGTTCAACATACACAAAGTGTACTAATACAAATAGCTAGAACTATATAGTTCCCTATAGTCAAGACAAATCTATTAAAACCTTGTGCTATAGCTCTATTGATAGTGTGTTCAGTTTCATCTAAGACCATAAACGATAAGCTCATATTTCATAAGAATCAATGATTTAATCTTTCGTGTGTAAGTAGTGTTATACACACCAGATCATCTATTATATAGAATAAGAAACACACATGCATAATCATTAAATAAATAATGAAAAGCAAACATTACTCATATATATTCTCATTAAAATAGAATAACTAATTTATTAATAAATACTAAAGCCATTACACAAAACATGTCTTTTAATATAAATCTCTAACACTACTAACTATAGTTAGGTTGATTAGAGTTTACTAACAAGAGTTAGGATTGTTGACCCCATGTATTGATTTTGATGATAACAAAAACCATATGTTTTGCTTACTAATGAATTTACTTAGTGTGCATAAAATATCCATTATGATTATTCATGTTATGCTTATGGTTAATTCAAAAAGATTCTGTTTAGAAGCTTAATACATAGATAAACTTGATAAGTTAATTGGTTAAGTACTCAACAAGAAGATTACTTAAGTAATCTTGTTTTCGAAGAGACTGAAGATGTTCAAGATGATTAACAAAGTATTGGAGAAATTATTGCGAGATTTGGATGTCTACCATGGAGATTTGAAGATTAATTGAAGAACCCTACAAAAGAAATTATTTGAATTAATTTTATTTCGAAAAGGTTGAAGGTGCCAAATTTGTTCAATATATTATGAACAAATATTTTTAAGACTTGGAAGTATCAAATGATTAATTGGAATAAGCCTTAAAGAATCTCATACCTAAGGAGCAAAATTGAAGAATGTTGATAATTTATGAAAGAAAATGTTAACACCTTTGGGCAGATTGCATGTAATTAACCAAATTGAAGCTAGATGTGTTAGTGCCAAGTTTGGGTGCTGACCCCTTATTTACGAAGATTCAGTATTCATTTGAAGCTTGTCGACACCAAGTTTAGGTGCTGACACCTACAAAAGAAGCATTGATCAAATGTTGAGTACAATCTTGTCAACACATAGTTTAGTGCTGACACATATTGAATTAGATTTGATCAAATAAGACAAACAATCTTGTCGACACTAAGGTTCTCAAGTGCCGACACCTTTGGTCGGTGAGCAAGGTCTGGAATATAAACTAAGGTAATGTCAATGCCAGTTTCAGGTGTTGACACTAGTTAGAGCGTAAAGTCATTTGTGGAAGCAACAAGTGTCGACACTAAGTGTTCACAGTCTAGACACCTGAAGATAGTGAGGAAATCAGTGCTGAGAAGAATAAAATGGTGTTGATACCACATCTTCATTTTGACTTCACTCTCCTCACTCATCGCATCGAAAGTGGATGTAGTTTAAGTGAGAGTATCCCCACTATTGTGTTCTCCCATGGGACTTGTACCAGCTTAGCAATAAAAACGAGCAAAGTTTAAGAAACTATGCAAATTGAAGTCACAAGCCAAGGACGGAATTGATGGCTATGGTAACTAAAATTGACCGAAAATCTTTTGATGTTTGTGGATTTGTTTTGCTAACAACTAGGCAATTAATTGAAATAAAATTAAAAACACCAACTTGACTTTAGCTAGGGCACTTTGACAAACATAAGAATTCTACTACAATAACAACAATTATAACTAAATTAATTTTTGATCTAACCAAAATTCCAATGAAAACAATTAGGGATTTAAATTGATTAAAAAGGTGGTTTGGGTACAAATGCTTCAATCTACCAATTCTAGCACGGAATTTAAAAGGGGGAGTTTGGGTTAACTCAAATCAAGAATCGTCCAAAGGACCCTTGATTCGGAGAATTTAGCTTTGAAAATTTAGGGATCTCTAATTACTTTGAAATTGAATTTTATCATCTTCAATAGATTCTTTAGAAATAAATCACATGATACTAACTATGATTATAGATCTAAGATTTCTACAACAATCAATTTCAAAATAATTAGAGAATAGATACAAAATAGATATTCAATGAGATTTAGAACTCCCCTTTCATTTCCTATGCTTTCCTTGGTAGATCTTCACATTTGTCCCTAAACAATGAAGTTAGCTTGTTGATTCCATGGTTGAAAGCTTGTCAAAGTGTAAATACAACATCTAAACTATAAATCAACAAGATATATATTGAATCTTGAGAGAATGTGAACGATTACAACAAAACAATACTAGAAATCTAACTAAATCCTGCCCAAAATCCTAAATACAACAATATAAAGTAAATCTACCCAAAATATAACTTTTCCCCTTTTCTCCCTCTATCTTGGCTGCTCAAACCCTAAAAAATAATATAACCTTCTTTTCCTTCGAATGTTGGGTTGTAGGGCAAATTTGCACTCCTCATCCGAAGTGCGTCCAACGGTCGTCCGATAAGCGTCCGGACGATACACAGTTATCTCACCGTTTGAACAGTCTTCAGACGCAAAATCACGGCTCTGTATTTCCTTCGAACGGAAAAACACGACTTTGTAATGGCTTGGAACGGAAAAACTCAACTCTGGAACTCCAATTTCCATCGTAGCGTCCGAACACTCTTTCGTCCGTCCGAACATACTGTCTGAACACCTTCCCTGTCCGAACTTACCGTTCGAACAGTTTGACCGTCTGAACGCTCTTTTGTCCATTCGAACAGACCGTTTGGATAGACTTTTTCACGTTAAGCACTTTTTCGCCATTTTATCACCAAAAACCTATAATACACAAAAAAAAAAAAAAAAAAAAAAAACACTTTTGATCAATTTATTACTAAAAACTTATTCTAATACCCATATTGAGGCTAACAAACAACTAATTAGGGGACTAAGATTACACTTTTAGAGTGGAATCAACACCCCCCAACTTAGCCTTTGCTAGTCCCTAGCAAAAATACATAATAGAAAGAAGATATATAAAGACGATTAAGGAAAATATGCACAACCCACTCAAGATATCAATGGACACATCTCAAACTTCAAACATATGTAGGAGTTATGCAAAAGTTCATACACTAGAGAAGTTTGTGCGCGTGTGCATGATAAGCCAATGCTAAGCAACATATAAGGAACTCAATTATGCACTTCCGAACCTTAAAGTTTTGATTCAATTCTCACCGAGCATACACTTGAAATCAAATACCCACATGGTTCACACAATGATATGTTCAACAATGGAGTAATTGTACAAGGCAAAACAAGTGAACATATCCAAAACAAAGAACCGGACAAAATGTATGTGTAATGTTCAGAGACGAGCAATGATTTAAAGAATTGACAAGATAAAATTTTTACTCTAATGAAAATTATAATGAAGCATCTTCGGATCGATTAAGTGATTTAAAAAGCAAAGATGTATAAGGTAGGAATGATAAAAAAGTAAATACAAAACATATCACGTGTCTATGAGATATAGATATCATTTCCAACTCCTCCCTTTCTATGTACCCAAAGATTGGAACAATGAACACTTTCAATTTTTACAACTCCTTCTCTTTCTCTTTGTTACCACTTTAGATGGTTCTCCCTTTTTTCCTTGACATTTTTCAATTCAGTCATATACCCACTTCTTTTTCTTTTCTTTTTTTTTTCTTATTCTTCTTCTTCTTCTTCTTCTTCTTCTTCTTCTATTTTTATTATTATTAGTATTATCATTTTTATTTTTTTTTCAATATCTATATCTTCGTTTCCCAAAAAAAAAATAGTTATAAAGTACCAAAACTGCAGTAATATCTTTCAAGGAAGAAGTTGGTGACAAATGAAATGATAAATGGGTCATATAGTGAAATAAAAAGGATAATAGCTATCAAGAAGGATATGGACATAGAATTACATAAAGATACCAAATTATAATATTCCATAGAGTAAAAGTGTCAATGTCGATATCGAAACTCATCTTATGAACTAAATGTAAGCACAAAGAAGTTATTTAAGAGAAATGAGGGTGAAAGATCAATCCTTAAGTAAATGTAAACACTCAAAAAGATGGTAAACACTCTAAAACTCACAAGAAAATAATCTCCACTAAGTATGGATGAAAATGCAAAGTAGAGTAACAAAAATATGTTACACATCATAACTTGTGTTAAAAGTGTATAACTTTCTATCAATACATGAGTCAAGCACTTCCTATGGAGTCAAAAGTAAGAAAACGAGTCCATCTCAATCTAAGTTAGGTCATATTGTCAAAAATAGTGGGTATAATGCATCAAAAATAAAGAGTCGACACATCCATCGCAAAAACTAAAAAAGCATACATAATAAGACACGTAAATAGATGTGTGAGCGAAATGAAGACTGATACCAATACCATACAATGCCAAAATCTCCATCAAAACAGTACAGGCGAGTAATATATACAAAAATCTGAGCACACCTGTAACTAAACAACTCAAAAATACAAGATAGATAAAAAGGTTTTACAAAATAAATGATGTACAGTAGAGAAAGCTCAAAACATAATCCACTATATCAAAGCAAGATTTTAGATACAAAACATGATGCAATGATATGCTATATGTGTACAAAAAGCATCAAAACCCTAGACTCTGGTCAATCATCTCCATCATCATTAGAAGGTGGTGCTACAGCTACCATAAGAGCCCGGACCTCAACAAATAACTCTTCAATGATCCTGGTCTAGCCTCAGGTTTGACCCTGGAGTGCAGCAATATATTCATACTAGAGTTGGATTTGGCCTTCAAGTGTAGCAACATGAACTGCGTGAGCAACCTGAGTAGCTAAAACCTCTTGATGCTGGGCCGCTCCCGCAGCCTCCAATCTAGCTATATTGGTAGAATGTCGTGCAGATGCTGCAGCTAAAACATCTAATGTCTGCCGCATCTGCTCAAGCATCTGTAATGCCTGGTTAGGCATCTGCGGTGGCTGGAAGTGCTACTGCTGCTGATGCTGATGAATAGCTAGCTCGTACTGATCCGGGTAAGCAAGGTTCAGCTGCTCCTGCTCAGGAATCGGTGCTTATTGTTGCTAAGCAGGCATTTGTGGCTGCGGCCGGTACTACTCCTGCTGCTACTGCAATTTGCAAGATCTCAATCCACGCTGGATGGTGGACCTACCAATGGCCTCCCTCGATGGCTAGTGACGAGCTATACCAACAATCGGGGCCTCGAATGCAGCCTCGATCACCCGTGTCAAAAGAATCGCGAAAAGGATGGATCCCTAATCACGCAGGTGCAAGCACTTCTCCGATAGAACTCTGAACTGAAATAATGAGAGATCTATGGTCCTACCCATCCCAATAGCCCACAGAAGACTCGCCCTAACCCTCTTAACCTCAGAATGTCTAGCAATGGGATATATGGACTAACAGTAAAAAAATATACAAGGAGATATAGATCGGGAGCAATGTGCTAATTGGTAGCTGCTGACGAATACCCCAATTAGTGCCTGGGAGACAAACCTCATCGGAAACGACCCCGAAGTCCTCCAGAGCTCCCATAGATGGGAAACTAAACTGAGGGTCTGCCACCCTAAGCAGTCCATAAATCTTCACAAAAGTGCTGGGGGTGATCCCAGTGTGATGCCCCCTAATCCAAGACACAATCTACTATTGTCCTGGAGTAATATGATAGATGGACACATTCCCCATAAACTCTGCGAGTAAGGGAAACAAGGCGTCGCCCGTGAAGGTAGTGAGAGGGACCTAACCCTGGCCCTCAAAGACATCGGCCCACATAAACCCGGGGTCCCTAAACTGCTCTAGGTCCATCTGTTGCTCAAGTACTAAACCCCTCCTCATCCAAGTCTGGGAGAACGCCTCGAAGGCATCCTCCGACACAAAACGTGTGTTTTCATAGCTGGGCCAGCCGAAAGGGCACCTGGGGCCCCTCTGCCTGCCAGAACACTGATTACCCTAAATGTAATCTCTAGGTAAATAATAAAATAAACGAGGAGTGGCTTAGAAATACCTAGGGAAGCGTGAAACCAAGGGCGGAGGAGTCAAGGGCGCGTGCTCGAGCTCCGACAGGGCTCTGCTATCATCCAGGAACTCTCAAAACTCTCAAAATCTCTCCGTATAGCGTCTGTAGTGAGTTTGAACTCATTTCAAACGCCTATTTGTAGACCTGCTCATGCGTCCAACGCGCGTCCGAAAGCACCGTCCGTACCAAAAAACGCATTCAGATGGTCAAAAATGCATCCGGACGGTTAAAAAGGCATTCGGACAGGTAATGATTGCTCGAGGGAACCGTCTGAATTGACCGTCGTCCGAACGAGCAAATGCGTCGAGACGTACTGTCCGAACGGTAATTCTCAAAATTTTTGAAACAGCTAAGGAAAACCCAAAAAAATCAAAACAAAACAAAACACTAACTTCAAACTTCAAAGACTGCACATGTACACAAGAAAAACTACTAAAATATATAAATTTACACAAAAGAAGAGCTCAAAACAAACTCGCCTCACCCCCCACTTAAGAGGTTACATTGTCCTCAAAGCAACAAAAGCATGAAGTAGACTGGTGATAACAACAATGGGAGGTCAGGAGATCACATGGGACAATCATCAAGTCAAGATTGGTGAATCAATGAGATCTACACAATCTAACTCACCTCGAAAAGGCTCGAAATAGGACTTTAACATTTGTCCGTTGACCTTGAAAGATGTGTCATTCTTAAGATTTTGTTCCGCAATAGCACCATAAGGAAAGAATTCCCTAATTTGGTAGGGGTCGTACCATTTACTTCTCAACTTTTCTAGAAAGAGATGTAACCGGGAATTATAGAGAAGAACTTTTTGACCAACATGAAAAGATTTTCGATGAATGTGTTGGTTATGACGGACTTTCATCTTAGCCTTTGAAATTTTGGCATTTTCATACGCATCATTTCTTATTTAATCTAGCTCATTTAATTATAGCTTACAGTGGTTACCGGCTTCACCCAACCCTTCATTATATTGTCGAATCGCCCAATATGCCTTATGTTCTACCTCAATTAGGAGGTGAAATGTTTTTCCATACACAATACAATATGGAGAGGCATCGAGAATGGTTTTATAAGCCGTTCGATAGGCCCACAATGCATCAATTAAGCACAAAGACAATTCTTTCGGGACGGATTAACCATCTTTTCTAAGATTATCTTGATTTCTCGGTTAGCTAATTCGACTTGACCTTGTGTTTGAGGATGGTATGGTAAACCAACCTTGTGAATAATGTCGTATTTTCTCATGAGTACCCCTAGTGGCTTATTACAAAAATGGGAGCCATAATCACTCATGATGGCACGAGGCATACCAAACCAGGAAAAAATGTATTCTTTTAAAAATTTGACCACTACTTGGTGGTTACTGGTTCGTGCCAAGATAGCCTCTACCATTTGAAAACATAGTCAATGGCCACTAAGATGTAGAGATACCCAAAAGAACTAGGAAATAGTCCCATAAAGTCTATGCCCCAACAATCAAAAACTTCCAAAACAAAGATAGGGTTGAGGGGCATCATATGTTTCCTAGTAAGGCTCCCTAGCTTTTGACATCTATCACAAGCTACACAAAAAGAATGAACATCTTTAAACATAGTCGGCTAATAGAGTCCAATTTGCAAAATTTTTGCCACGATTTTTTTGGATAAGAAATGGCCCCCATGAGCATGAGAATGACAAAATCTCATTACACTTTGAAATTCATCATCCAGCACACATCGGCCCACAACTTGATCCGAGCAATATTTAAACAAATAAGGCTCGTCCCAAAAGAATTGCCTCACTAGCCTAAAGAATTTTCTCTTGTCCAATGCGGACCAATGAGAAGGGATGGCTTTTGTGGCCAACTACTTGGCCACATCGGCGTACCACGGAGTTAAGGCCTGATTCAAGGCATTGCAAGACATAAGTTGTTCATCGGGGAAGGTCTCACAAATAGGAGAGTCATCTTTTGTAGGGTGCTCAAAAGGGAGGCGAAATAAATGATCAGCAATAACGTTTTTCACTCCTTTTTTATCCCTAATTTCGAGATTAAATTCTTGAAGAAGGAGAATCCACCTAATTAATCTAGGCTTTGCATCTTGTTTGGACAATAGGTATTTAAGTGTAGCATAGTCGGTGAAAACTATCACTTGAGACCCCGCTAAGTATGATCGAAACTTGTCCAAAGCAAAAACAATAGCCAACAGTTCTTTCTCGGTGGTGGTATGATTCACTTGGACCTCATTCAATGTTTTGCTTGCATAATGAAGCACATGAGGGTTCTTCTCATTTCTTTGGCCTAAACCGGCCCCCACAACAAAGTCACTAGCATCACACATTAATTCAAAAGGTAGGCTCCAATCCAAAGGTCGGATTATGGGAGCTGTAGTCAAATGATTTTTTAATTTATCGAAAGCTAGTTGACGAGATGAAGTCCGCTCGAATGGAGCGTCTTTTGTCAAGAGGGCACATAAAGGCCTAGAAATGGAACTAAATGATTGAATGAAGTGCCGGTAAAAACTGGCATGCCCAAGAAAAGACCTCACATCTCTCACGTTCTTAGGGGCACATAGCTTTTGAATAAGCTCAACCTTGGCGGGATCTACCTTAATGGCCCTACCGGAAATGATGTGGCCTAGAACTATACCATGTGTCACCATGAAGTGACACTTCTCCCAATTCAACACAAGGTTGCTCTCTTCACATCTCTTTAGTACCGACTCTAAATGTTAAAGACATTGAGCAAAGGTGTCTCCATACACAGAAGAATCATCCATAAAGACCTCCAAAATTCACTCCACCATATCACTAAAAATACTAATCATGCATCTCTGAAAAGTGGCAGGAGCATTGCATAACCCAAAGGGCATTCTCTTGTAAGCAAATGTGCCAAAGGGGCATGTGAATGTGGTTTTATCTTGGTCTTCCATGGTTATTTCCAATTGGTTATATCCAGAATAACCATCAATAAAATAATAATAAGCCCGTCCCGCTACCCGCTCTAAGATTGGTCAAGGAAGTGAAAGGGAAATGATCCTTGGTAGTTATAGCATTCAGGCAACGGTAGTCAATACACATACGCCACCTGATTTGGATTCGGGTAGGTATCAATTCATTATTCTCATTTTTAACTACTGTTACTCTAGACTTTTTGGGGACAACTTGGATGGGACTCACCCATTTAGAGTCGGCAATTGGGTATATAATACCTACATCAAGAAGCTTTTGTACCTTGCCCCTCACAACTTCTTTCATTGTTGAGTTCAATCGTCATTGCATTTGGTGCACAAGCTTAGCCCCTTCCTCAAAATATATGCAATGAGTGTATACAAGAGGGCTAATGCTGTGCAAATCGGCAATCGTCCAACCTATGGCTTTCCAGTGCTTCTTGAACACCTCCAACAAGCTCTTTTTCTAAGCCCCCATTAGTGATGAAGATATCACTACGGGATAAGATTTACCTTTATCCAAAAATACATATTTAAGGGTAGAAGGCAAAGGCTTCCTATCGAGCATAGGAGCCTTAAGTTCTGATGGTTGGGGCGTGATATGGTTAGGAATCAAAGGCTCAAAAGTGGGGGTCCGTTGACCCACCGCCATAATAGGACAAACCTCTAGACCACTACCCTCATTAAGAACATTCCCTTCTTTCTCATCTTCTAAGCAATCTAGACCCTCACTAAATATCAACATTCTAGCCAAAGGGTCTTCTACATTTTGCCTCTCAAAGTGCTTTTGCACTATAAAGTCAATAAGGTTCACTTCCCGAACGTCCTTTAAATCCCCTAGTTGTTTTCCCCTATTAAACATATTAAGTTCAACGAATATGTTCCTAAAAGACAACTTCAAGAGACCTCCCCGTACATGGATGATAGCATCACATGTGGCTAGAAAGGGTCAGCCCAAAATGATAGGAATATGGCTCCGGGCATGGGGATCTACAACCAGTTGGGTATCTAAAACCACAAAATTGGTCGGGTAATAAAACTTATCAACTTTTACTAAGACATCCTCCACTATTACCCTAAGGGCTTTGATAGATCGGTCCACTAACTGGAGTGTGATCTTAGTAGGTTTCAACTCACCTAGTCCCAATTGCTCGTACACCGAGGATGACAATAAATTCACACTCGACCCCAAGTCTAAAATGCAACTCTCTATCCTAGGGTCTCCTATGACGCATGTCACTGTAGGACAACCAGGATCTTTGTACTTTGGTGGGGTCTTGACTTGGACGACGGAATGGACATCCTTAACAAGAAAGGCATTTTCTCTCACATTTAACCTCCTCTTGACGGTGCATAAATCCTTAAGAAATTTAGCATAAGAGGGCACTTGTTTAATGGCTTCTAAGAGAGGTAGATTTATTTTGACTTGCTTGAGAGTCTCATAAATCTCAGAACTTAATTGATTCTTGGGTTTAACTAACTGGTAAGGAAATGGGGCATGAGCCAAGATCTCACGTTCCTCTCTCAAAGCTTCCTCACCATTGGGCATGAACCCACTCTTCTCTTTTTTCTCACAATTCTCTTCCTCTTTTTTTTCTTTCTCATTTTTTTCTTTCTCACTCCCCTCCCCCTTCTCACTTGGCACGCTCTCATCTTATTTCTGTTTACTAGGCTCTTCCTCATTAATACTCGAATCCTCATCCACCTTAGACACTTTTTCCCTACCCTTAAGGTCACTAAGAAGGATAGTTTTTTCAATAGCCTTACCACTCCTCAAAGTGGTGATGGCCGAAACATTCTCGTGGCTAGTTAATGGTTGGGTCAAGGTTTTGGTGGAATGCACTTGCCTAGATGGATTGGGTTGAGGTTGTGCGGGTAACTTACCCTTCTCAGTAAGGGTTAAAGCTAGTGTGAGAAGAGTCAATTGACTCTTGATGTCATCCAAAGTTTTATCAACCTGTGAATTTACACCCCCCCCCCTGGGTTTGAATAAATTGTTGGAGGGTATCCTCCTACGGCCTTCGATGTGGGGGATGATATGAGTTGGGTTGAGCTTGAAGTGGAGGTTGGAATGGTTTCGGTTGGGTTTGAAATGATGTGACCGGTGGAGGTTGGTAATATTGTGGTTGTGATGGTGGAGGAGGTGCTTGATAAGATTGAGGGTTGTGATACCCTCCTTGATAAGCTTGGGGATTTGAAGTGCCCTCATTACGCCATCCAAAGTTAGGATGATCCCTCTATCCTGGGTTGTAAGTATTGGAGTAGGGGTTTCCCCCACCTAGATTGTATTGGCCAATAGCATTGGCTTAGCCATGCAAGGCTTCCTTAATCCCTGAGATAACTAGGCAAGACATGGTGTCATGCTCTTTGGTCTCACAAACCGCTCAACACATTCCCTTAGGCTCTTCACTCTCCACCGAACTTACGTTCTTAAACTCTAAAGCCTCTAATTTTCTCGCCATGGTGGCAAGCCTAGCATTCATATCATCAACTTCTTTCAATTGATATTGTGTCCCTTGTGTGTTGGGTCTGCCTTCAGGATGTTGGGTCCCAGTGGCCGCCCAATCGCTAGCCAAATTAGCAAGGTAATCAAAATATGAATGAGCTTTGTAAGGTTGCTTATCCATAAAAGTTCCCGCGCACATAGTCTCAACAAATTGTTTGAGTTGGGGCGTTAGAGAAGAGTAAAAGATGTTGATGGTGTGTCATTCGGCAAAGCCATGGTGTGGGCAAGAAACTAGAAGCTCTTTAAACCGCTCCCAACACTGAAAATGATTCTCCCAACATGGGAGAAAATTGCAAGATTTGGCGTCTAAGTGCCTCCATTCTATTTTTCAGGAAAAACTTTTTCAAAAACTCCCCTTGAAGAGTTTGCCAACAGTGGATAGAGTATGGTCTCAAAGAATTGAACCATGTCTTGGCGGTGTCCTTTAAACAAAATGAAAAGAGTTTGAGAAAAAAGATTTCGCGTGGATACGAGTTGTCCATCACTAAGGAGCATACATCCTCAAATTCCTTTATGAAGGCATAAGGCCTTTCAGAATCTACCCCGTGGAATTGAGGAAGCATTTGCATCATGCCCGACTTTGTGTTCGAGGTGGCATAGTGGGGTGGAATAACAAGGCAAGAACTCGGTGCTTGCCGTGGTGGGTTCAAGAAATCTCTCATCCGGAATTGGGGAGCCCCCATGTCCCCATGGTTGCTCGGATTGTCCATGTTTTCACCCCCTAAACCATGTGCTGAATTTAAACGAGGTTGGGGTGGCAATCCATCCATCAGTGGGTTTAGCAAAACATTTGGATTGGGTGGAACAATATTAGGTAGCCTACCTTCATTATTTATTTCTTCCATAGGAGTTGTACCTAGGTCGACTACTAATGAAATTCCAAAAGAAAGTGTGTTAATCGGTGATGGTGTGTTGACTCGTAAAAGGCGTCTATTGTCTATTCGTGCCCAATGGGACATGCAAATGTAATGCGCAAATAGTATGCCTCAATCCTAGTCAACATATCATACACAAACAATATATATGCCGGAAAACAGTTTTTTCACTCTTTACCGAACAACGGCTTTTCAACTCTAACCTCCTACTCCACGTGCTCAAATACCACCAATTAGCAAATAAAGCACATACTATCCTAACTCCTCTAATGCTCCTAGCAATATGTAATGCTACTAATTAATCAAACAAAAGAAACTATTGAAAAGAAAGAAATAAAAATCCTAACATGGTATTCACATTGAGTTTGAAGAAATTACCTAGGCTCGAAGCCGTAGATGCTTCCTTTGTACGTGGGTGATCAATTCCCACCTTGTTTTTACGATTTTCAATTTTTGCGTTTTTGTAATTTGCTCGTTTCTTTAAGTTCCTAGCAACGGCACCAAAACTTGACTTCACTCTCCTCACTAACTGCATCGGAAGTGGTTGTAGTTTAAGTGAGAGTATCCCCACTATAGTGTTCTCCCATGGGACTTGTACCAATCTAGCAACAAAAACGAGCAAATTTTAGGAAACTATGCAAATTGAAGTCGCAAGCCAGGGACAAAATTGATGGCTATGGTAACTAAAATTGACTGAAAATCTTTTAATGTTTGTGGATTTGTTTTGCTAACAACTAGGCAATTAATTGAAATAAAATTAAAAACACCAACTTGACTCTAGTTAGGGCACTTTGACAAACATGAGAATTCTACTACAATAACAACAATTATAACTAAATTAATTTTTTATTTAACCAAAATTCTAATGAAAACAAGAAGGGATTTAAATTGATTCAAAAGGTGGTTAGGGTACAAATGCTTCAATCTACCAATTCTAGTACGGAATTTGAAAGGGGGAGTTTGGGTCAACTCAAATCAAGAATCGTCCAAAGGACCCTTGATTCGGAAAATTTAGCTTTGAAAATTTAAGGATCTCTAATTACTTTGGAATTGAATTTTATCATCTTTAATGGGTTCCTTAGAAATAAATCACATGTTACTAACTATGATTATAGATCTAAGATTTCTACAACAATCAATTCCAAAATAATTAGAGAATAGATACAAAATAGATATTCAATGAGATTTACAACTCCCCTTTCATTTCCTATGCTTTCCTTGGTAGATCTTTACATTTGTCCCCAAACATTGAAGTTAGCTTGTTAATTCCATGGTTAAAAGCTTGTAAAATTGTAAATACAACATTTAAACTATAAATCAACAAGATATATATTGAATCTTGAGAGAATGTGAAGGATTACTACAAAACAATATAAAGTAAATCTACCCAAAATACAACTTTTTCCCTTTTTCTCCCCCTATCCCAGCTGCTCAAACCTTAAAAAATAACATAACCTTCTTTTCCTTCGAATGTTGGGTTGTAGGGAAAATTTGCACTCCTCGTCCAAAGTGCGTCCAAAGGCCGTCCGATAAGCGTCCAGGCGATAATGTAACTGTTCGGACGGTTATCTCACCATTCGGACGGTCTTTAGACGCAAAATCACGGCTCTGTATTTCCTTCGAACAAAAAAACACGACTCTACAATGGCTTGGAACGGAAAAACTTGACTCTAGAACTCTAATTTTTGTCGTAGCGTCCGAACGCTCTTTTGTTCGTCCAAACGAATCGTCTGAATGGACTTCTTCACTTTAAGCCCATTTTCGCCATTTTATCACTAATTAGGGGATCAATTTAGATTAATTTATTACTAAAAACTTATTCTAATACCCATATTGAGGCTAACAAACAACTAATTAGGGGACTAAGATTACACTTTTAGAGTGGAATCACATGTGTTGACACCTGATCGCCAATGGTTGAATTTTTAAACATTTTGACATGTTGATTTTGCATTAAATGCTAACACAACCACCTCCAACTGTTGGAATTGGAGGAGAGCTATAAATATAAGATCCTCAACATATATTAAAGTATATTTGATCAAACAAGGAAGACAGTCTTGTCAGCACCAAGGTTCTCAGGTGCCAACACCTTTGGATAGTGAGTAAGGTCTGAAATATAACCTGAGGAAGTGTCAGCACTAGTTTCAGGTGCTAACACCAGCTAAAGCATAAAGTCACATGTGAAAGCAATAAGTGTCGACACCAATGCCTCGTTTGGTAACGTTTAATGTTTTTGTTTTTTGTTTTTTTTTTCAGAAAAAACAAAAAATGGCGTTTGTTTAATTTTTTTTTTTTAGTTTTTTACAAAATTCGAAAAAAGAAAACTAAAAACACTAAAATGAGTGTATTTTCTCTTATTAAAACATTGGTCTAGTATTTTTGGCACAACGATAACCTATAAACGCCCATCACCAAACCACAAAAAATACACAGCAAAAAACAAAAATTGACAGCGTTACCAAACGAACCCCAAGTGTTCATAGATACCTCGAGATAGTGTGGAAGTCAGTGCTGAGAAGAACAAAATAGTGTCAACGCCACATTTTCATGTGTTGACACCTGGTCGCCAATGGTCAAATTTTTAAATGTTTTGACTGGCCAATTTCACATTAAATGCTAGCACATCCAACTGATGAAATTGAAGAAGGGCTATAAATACAAGATCCTCAACTCATTTATGAGTATCAAGACAATGATATTAAGTGCTAAAAGTAAATATTCAATTACTATATTTATTACTCTGTTTTCATATCATTGGGGGGTTTATATTTGAGCTTTTAATTGCTTATTCACATTGTAAAAGTGTAATCTTGGAATCAAACCCCTTTATTAGGGGTGTGCGTGGGACGGCTTGGTTTGGGTCTTTGTCAAACCTAGAACCGAACCGATCTTAATCGGTTCGAGATTTTTAGGCCCAAAACTGAACTGATCAATCTATGGAATCGAACCGAACTGCACTGAGTCGGTTAGAGTTGGTTCGAATCAGTTCAATGGTTTGATTTGTTTCAGGTTGGATCGGTTCCATGCGGGTTGGGTACTTACTTTGCATGCAAAAAAGTTCAGTTTATTCAATTACAATTTAATAAACTACACTCAATTTGTATCTTTAATTTTCAAAAAGGTTAAAAGAACAACGTACAAAAAAAATTAATAATATTCAAGCACAATAAATTATATTTTAGAAACATGTATACAATAGGTATATAGAATTTTGTAGCATAAAAAATTGGGTCTTGGGTTAGGTCTGGGAGGTTCGGGTTGAATCAGGTCTAGGTCTATTCAGGTCTCAAAAGATACTAACCTGATAAACGAACCAAAATTGTTGGTTTCTCAATTTTCAAACTCAGAATCGAACCAAACCCCTCAAAGACCCGACCCAAAGAGGCCGAGTTGGTTTAGTTCTCAGTTCTTTCAGCCCATACTCTTTATTACACTTGGGAAGATTGTAAACCTTATGAGTTTGAGTGTAGTTTGAGAAAAATACTTGTAAGTTAGAGTGATCTTTGACAAAATCACTACAGTTTGAGAATTTGTGAAGAATTCTTGTAAAAAAGTAAGCTGGGCCCTTGAAGAATTAGCAGACTGTCTAAAGGGATTTAACATAGTGAAGAATATTTTTAAGGTGATCGAGAAAGACAAGACATAGACCACACGTTGTGACTGGATCTTTGCAAATATGTGTATCTCTCCATTCTTATACTCTATTTTTTATTTATAACACTCTTACAACTTACTTGCATACATACATATATATATATATGTATCTTTTTATATATGCAAATATATATATATATATATCTTGCATAAGTTTACTGTTCTATTGGTTTATCCTTTGTTAATTTGTGATTATTGCTTTTAAGTTTAAAAATACAATTCACCCCCCCCCCCCCTCGGGTTACTATTTTGGGCCAACAAGAATGATTTAGGGTTTATTAACTAGAGTTAGTTTGACTTAGGGATTTTGGAAAAAAAAGTTTAAATTGGGTTTTGGCTAAACCTAGTGGTTTTGGAATTGAACTTAAGAGAGAAACTAGAATTTTAGATTTGAACATAGAGTGAGAAACTAGGGTTTTGAAATAGTACCTAAAGAGAGAAACTAGGCTACAGTTTTGGATTTATACCTAAAGAGAGAAACTAGAGTTTTGGAGTTGTACCTAGAGATAGAAATTAACAAGCCTTATATTATTAGTAAAGCAACCTTTCGCGCTAGGCGCTCACGTTTTTGTCTGGGTGGAAGCTGGCGGCAGGGCTTGCTTAACCGGATACACGGAATTGGGATCCCTGTCGCATGCAAATCTTTCTATCGGGAAAGCCTCGCTTATTCAAAGGGTTGGCAAGGTGATGGCAGGGAACTCCAACATTTTGGCTTTATACTTCACCTAGACAATCATGTAATGAATCAAAGGGCATAAATGGACATTCTATGTTGATGGGGCTAGCAGACGCCAGAAGTGAATAGTACAAAATTTGTGAGTGCTTCCGTCATCTTGATGGTGGCGAGTTGGTTTCCAAAAGGAACCTGTACTTTGGTAAACATGTCATTGCTTAGAGACAAATCAATCATTTTAACATTCAGGCTGCCCTTGGGGCACCGATGATGACCTTTGAAGGTTTATGGGCGTTTCTGTCACTCCAAGAGTTTTGATGGTTTATGAGTGCTTTCGTCACTCCAATGGTGTCGACAGTTGGTTTTGAAGACCGCCTAGTCCCGAAAAGCTTGCCTATAATGACTAGTGGCGCAATGAAATGCTAAGAGGCATTTTGGTTTTCTTTTACTGAAACTGTCGAGCTGACAAAAATAGGGTGCTTACAGTTGCTGATTAACTTCATGGTTGAATAAGTATATGTTTGAATTTTTGCAATTATTTTTTAAGTGCGTTTGTTGAATAACAAAAGATTATTACATGAAATCATATTTTTTTAGATTGAGTTGAAGGGATACGTATTTTTGGTGGAATGAAACCAATAAATTAAGGTTTATCAAGAGCAATATTATGAGCTTTTGAAATATAATGGGACTTTCGTAAAAAGAAGGAGAGTCATTAGCTCATCTATACCATATATTATAGCAGAATGATAGGAGATCTTTGAGGTTGAAAGATTCAATTTAATTTTATTAATTTTTAAAATTTTGAAATAACTAATTTTACATGTGTCATAATAGCATTGGTCTAACAATAAATTATACAAACTTTTACTTTTTACTAATGATTAGTAAATCTTTGCTTAAACTTAGGTAATCTTATATTACTTTTGAAAATTTTACCTATCTTTTATAATTTTAGAAAGTTTTTTCTTTAATTTTTTAAAAACTTAGAATTTTTATTTTTAATTTCCTTAAATTTGTCTTTTATAATTTTAGAAAGCTCCTCGTTAAATTTAAAAATAACATTATGATTATTATTTTGAATTTTCTTAAATTCTTCTATTATAATTTTGAAAAGTTATTGCTTAGATTTAAAACTTTAGAATTTGTTATTCAAATCTTTTTAATTTTTATTTTTAAAAAGACAAATACAAATAAATTTATAGTATATATTATTGCAATTGGTTATGAGACCCTATTCCAAAATGTCCAATCTCACGGCTTCAATAATTAATTAAAAAAATTTACAATCGAAATAAATAATCTCTAAAATTTCATTTTCAATCTTAATTTCTTAAAATGTCATAACCATCAAGCTATATTATATATTATAACAATCGGTAATGATGTTTTTAAAACTAAAAATATTGACCCAACTTTTCAACTTATTGGTCTTACTTTATATTTGCTTTTGTTTTGATTTGTTTTTGTTTTGACTCTTAATCAATATGACAAGTTTACTAAAATTCCTTCAAATATGCTCCTTTAAAATTTTTTTAATGCAAATAAAAATTAATTTTTAATTTCTATCATAAGAAGTACACATGTCACAAATTTATTAATCATGCATCATTTATTTATTTTTGTTATTTATAGAAATCTCTTATTATAGTCATTTGGTTGTAAATAATCATCAATCACATCTCTTTAAATATGCTTAAAAGTAATAATAAAAATAAATCAAAATATTGGCAAGCTCCAATGAAACTTAATTTACTATATAAATTTGTTCACAATTAAAGTATAATTTATATATTTTTAATTGTTTAACAGTGATTGAATTTTATAATATCAATAATAAAAATGAACCCATAGACAAATTTTTTAATTCTGCCTAGGTTAATATGAAAGGACTTTTAATGTTTTCTTTTTTATACTTTTAAATACTCTAGAATATTCCATTTTAAAAAATATTTAATCAAAATAAAACAAAACTTTGAATTATGCTATAGACAATAAAGAAACAATAAGTATTTCAAGTATTTTAATTATGTGCGTCATGTAATTTGATGCTTTTAAGTAAGCTTAGCAATGAATGTTACAACTATTTTAAAAAGAATTTTTTATGATATACATGTATAGATTTAGATAAATTTTCAGCTTTAAGTAATAGTTGTAATTTATTGTTTAGTAAAACTCATGTTAGTAGTATAAAGTTAAAAAAACAATATCAATTCTTTATCTTTAAATTTTAAATTTATTCTCTTCATTAATTTTCTTTTAAAACTAAAAAATGTTGTTTTAAATTTCCTTATTCCCTCTTTTATAATTTTAGAAAGCTCCTTCTTAGATTTAAAAATATCATTAGGATTATTATTTTGAACTTCCTTAAATTCTTCCACTATCATTTTGGAAAATTTTCTAACTTAAATTCAAAACTTTAGAATTTTCCATTCAAATCTATTTAATTTTTATTTTTAGAAAGATAAATACAAATAAATCTATTGCATATATTATTGCAATTGGTTATGAACGCATTAAAGTTGAAACATTTAACCCTTTTTTTTTTAATTTTTTTAATTTTATGTCTCTATTCCAAAATGTCCAATTTTGTGGCTTCAATAATTAGTTTAAAAACCAATTTACAAATAAAATAAATAATCTCTAAAATTTCATTTTCAATCTTAATTTCTTAAAAATGTCATAACTATCAATCTATATTATATATTATAACAATCAGTTATGATATTTTTAAAGCTAAAAATCTTCATCCAACTTTTCAACTTATTGGCCTTATTTTATATTTCTTTTTGTTTTGACTATAAATTAATATGACAAGTTTATCAAAATTCCTTCAAATATGCTCCTTCACAAAAAATTTAATGAAAATAAACGGTAATTTTAAATTTTTATCATAGGAAGTACACATGCCAGAAGATTATTAATCATGTATCATTTATTCTTTTGTTATTTATAGACATCTCTTATTATTGATAAATTTGTTATTTGGTTGTAAATATTCATCAATCACATCTCTTTAAATATACTTAAAAGCAATAAAAAAATAAATCAAAAATTTGGCAAGCTCCAATGAAACTTAGTTTATTATATAATTTTTTTCTCAATTAAAGTATAATTTATGTATTTTTAATTATTGAATAGTGAGTGAGTTGTATAACCTCAATAATCGAAATGAACCCATAGACAAATTTTTTAATTCTACCTTAAAGGACTTTTAACTTTTTCTTTTTTATACTTTTAATACCTTAAAATATTCTATTTTAAAAAATATTTCATCAAAATAGAACAAAACTCTAAAATATGCTACAAACAATAAAAAAACAACAAGTATTTCAAATATTTTAATTATGTGAGTGTAATGTAATTTGATGTTTCTTGATAAGCTTGGCAGTAAATGTCACAACTATTTTAGGAAAAACATTTTATGATATAGATATATAGATTTGGATAAATTTTTAGCTTTAAGTAATAAGTGTAATTTACTATTTAGTAAAATTCATATTAGTAATATAAAGTTTAAGAACATAATATTAATTCTTTGTTTTTATTTAAAAATTTTAAATTAATTCTCTACGTTCCGTGCCAATGTTTTAAAAATTGGACTGCACCAGTTGATTCAATTGGTTGAACCATCGACTGGTAGAAGAAACGGTCCCGCAAGAACCCGTTTTGGTCCAAACCTGGTCAAACCCAGCAAGAACTACAATTGAACCGCGACCCTGTGGATTAAATCAGTTGTTGGATATTCTGGTTCAGTCTTTTAAGGCAAAATTTTAGGTTTTAATTTTAAAATTTTAGGTTTTAAGTATCAAAACTAGTGTAAAAAAATAAGATACTTTTTATTACTATTAGTAAATAAATTAATGACATAATTATGACATCACAGGTTAATAACAGTTCACTCAACGGTTAAATTAGTGACCCATAACTCAGTCTCTTTTTTGGTTCACTCAACGGTTCGGTTTTAAAACATTGTTCCTAGCATAGCAATCCATGAACCAATGAAATGATAGAATTTTTTAAATTACTAAATAGGCTTTGAAAGCAATTTCTAGAGGGCCCTATTAGAATTTAGAAATCCAGTGCTGTGATAGGGTAAGGAATCTGGAATGGAATAATTTTCAATACCATTCAGTACCAAAAAAATTCTTTGACTTTTGAATTGCAGAAGCAAAAACTTTTGATAAGAGTTGAAGCTTCTAAAGGAGAAATGGAAATTTTTTTTGTAGGAGATCAAAATGCTTTTTTAGAAAAATAAAAAATTGGACCACACTTTATCAAATAGTTACAAGTGCCTACATATACAACACTTCCTCTGTTCTTTCCCAAAGGATGTGCCACTGCCATAGCTTGTTAAGCATCTCATCGTTGTCAACGTGTTGCCTTTCGGATCTCACTACACTTGAACCACTTGATTTTTCACTTGTTAAGTGTCCTAAACATAAATCAAAACCCACATATCTCCAAGGCACTTAGCACTTGAAATCATTCAATGAACTACCACTTTTTAGGCTAACACCCCCCACCCCTCTCTCTCTCTCTCTCTCTCTCTCTCTCTCTCTCTCTCTCTCTCTCTCTTTCATTTCTTTTCGTTTTCTTTTCCACTTTTACACTCAGGCTCTCAAGTCAGGGGATCCGAGGTGTAACAGTACTGAATTAGAATACTGTGATTTACCTAACTCTGTTTAAGTTTTAATATCTCCATTGTGAAAACTATTTTTAAGGTGATTGTTTGTGCAGTTTTTTAAAATGTTCCCAAACGACAGAAGTGGAATGTGTCCTACATGATGATGCAATTGCATTAACCAGAGGGAAACCAATTGATTCATTCGTACTGTGTGGTTTTTTGAATAAAAATGCATGCACATTTTCAATATTAATAAATTCCCTATGGTCCATTTTATTTTACAATTTACTATAAAAAATAATAATAGAATATAAAGGAATAAATAATTATAAATAAATATATATTACCGAATGTGATATAACAAAATAGTTATAGAGCGCTTTACACTTGATATTTGCTTGAAACTTGAGAGCAAAATTTGAGCAAATGAGCAATACATGAGATTAAATATTAAAATGATATAAAAGAGAGTTGAGAGAGAGAGAGCCGTAAGAGTTGTGTGATTTGTGAAAGTGAGGGGTATTTATAGAAGAACATTTGACTGTTGGGAGGAAGAAATTAAAAAAAAAAAAAATAGAATTGAAAATGTGGCCGTGTAGGGGCTCTTATCGTTGGGACAATTTGAGCATTGCCAAGCCAGTCCGGGCCAGGCTTCAACACTCAAATTGGTGGGCTCTTGGGCCTGGGCATATATTTTTGGGGCTAGGCCCACCCAAGAGACTGGACTTGGCCCCATAGGTCTCGAGCCTAATTTACACCCTATAACAATTGTAATTGGAGTTATGTACACAAGTCTTTTTACACAAGCGGACACTAGAATACGACATGTGTCTATAAGTCTTATTTTTTTATGTTATACTTAAATTTTAAAATACACATGTCGTACTCTGCTACTCTGTTTGTGTAAAAATATTCTACAATATCAGTGCATTAAAACTATACTCCTTAAAGAATTTAGGAAAGAAAGCTGAATAGAAACTGAAGATAACAAGTAAATCAACAAAAGGAAATCCATAAGTTCGCCATAATTTCTCTATCAGACTAGAAGATAAGTATGACCAAAAAGAAAAATAGATATAAGGAAAATTCATTTTGAAAATCGAATTTCAGTCGACAATAAGGTTCTCTTGATAATTTCCATCACATATTTATTTTGTTATATGCTTTTAGGCGTTCCCTATTACGGGTCACATAAACTCTCAAACTTTTGCTTAACAAAAAGGAAGATAACTTGCAATTCCCTGAAAGAGTCGAGTCTAGAGAGTGGCTGAACCCAATCTCACGGTCCCCACAACTCGACCAACTGCGTGCAAGTAAGGCAAAACTCGAAATGCGTTGACTCGAACACCGACGTTTGAGTCTATGTTGATAACTTTCCGACGACTTGTCCAAGTTTGATGTAGTAGCTTTCTCAGGAAAGATCGTGGTGCCTACTTGGGAATGAATTTTGACCATACTACACGTGGGTCAAACTGGAAAATTTTCCAGATATATATATGAACGCACGAGCAGCAATGAAAAATTATCCATTTGGAAAGCTTGCAACCAAAGTTAGGAGCTGATTTCATGAAAATATCTGAGTCATATGCTTGAGATTTCCATTCCAAAGTTTGAGAGAAAAAGAAAGAAAGAAACTTCGAAATGGACGTCCTAGTCTTCCCCATTATAACTGCATAATAGAGTTAAATTTGATTCTCTTTTAGGGATGATTTCCTTTTCTACTATTTCTTGTCTAGCACTCTAATCGTGCCCTATATATATTGTATCCTCTCTCATTGTTAATACAGTAATATAGAGACTATTGTTTTATTCTCTCTCTCTCTCTCTCTAACAATTGCGTTGACAATATTACTTCTCCTTTTGTTTGGAGTTTCTTTGATCGATCTTCTTCTTGCCTCTTGAGCTGCGATAATCATCTATTATTTTCTGGACCTTGCTGAATAATTTGAAAATGAAGTTCCTCGACTTCCTCTGCTCGGTTTTCTTCTGTTACTTTCTGATTCTAGGACGGGCTCAACAGGTCTCGGCTCAGAATACTAATCTCGGTTCTGTGACTTCCTACCACGTTGGTGTCATCCTTGACATGGGATCTTCACTTGGAAGAATGGTTAACGGCTGCATTTCTATGGGGATCTCAGATTTTTATGCTGAACATAATCACTACAAAACAAGGCTGGTTTTGCACTCCAGGGATTCCACGGGAGAGCCTCTCCAAGCTTTATCTTTAGGTTAGTTTATCTGACTTTTATATTCTAATTTGTTGTAGGTATAATCGTATAACCAGCTCTTTTATTAGTTTTTTGCATGGGATTTTATCTTCTCAAAATTCCAATATTGTTCTTGTGCTTAAAATCTTGCTAAAAGGTTATATTGAATTGTATGCCATTAAGTGATAAGTTTGCGCTTAAACGGTTAAATAAACCAATGAACGATTAAAATTTGAAGTTAGAGAAATACAGCTTAATTCTCTATAAATATTCAAGCTGAAAATACAGCCTATCTATAATTTAGGATATGACCGAAAGTAGAAACCATGGAAATAATTCTAATAGGGAGAAATAGAAAACAGAGTGCTGAAGCGCTCCGGTCATAAGAGACGCCGGTGTAAATCATTTCATTCACGGAATTTTGTCTGCTAAAATTTTTTTTGTCATAAAACAGCTCAAGCTGAGTCGTTTTGACCGGCCAAATAAAGAGACATCTACGAAAAAATAAATGACCTGAATATATGAATTTGCTAAAATATTTTTTAAAGGGTTGCTTAGATTGGTCACAATTTAATGAATCAATTTTAATTCTATTTGTATGTCAAAAGTAAATATCAAAGCAATCACACACAAACAAGACACGCGACTTTTGCATGAAAATTCAAAGAGGGAAAAAACTACGGGACCTAGTCCAGCTAACCAAGCACTATCAAGAAAGAATACAAAAGAGCCAACTTACAACCCAACCCTAGATACTCCTAATCCACGGGTGCCAAATCCATGTGCTTACGGGTGTGCTCTTCTTGTATTAATTAAATCTCATGATCACGTATCTATCCCTTAATACGATTTTTCGATGCTTAATTGAGTGTTGAACTCCACGACACCTCCGAAACTTTCCAAGAGTTGTACTCAAATCCACCACCGTCTTGAACTCCTCCAAGACATCAGCCAATCAAGGATGAAGGTTGATCTTACTAAGAATCTAGTTGAGAGCCTTTAAAAGTTTTTTTAGAAACCTTTAGATTCTTTTTCTCAGCAGCCTTACTCTCACAAAAATAATTTGAATCATAAGCAATTGAGCAATCAATTCTTTCAAAGGTGTTTTGGTCACCTTCAACTTGTTTTCAACCCCTTTTGGAAGATGGGAAACACTTCTCTTAAAGAGTTTCGAATGTGGCGGCACAGATCTCGGTTTGGGAAAGTGTGCTAGGCCTTAAATAAGTAAAAAAAACCCTAGCGGCTCGATTCCCGAGAATCCAGAATCCTCGCAACTCTCATCCCGCGAGGTTCATCTCGCTCCTGCAACATCCCGCGAGGTTCATCTCGCTCCTGCAACATCCCGCGAGCTCAATCCCAGATTTTACATGCTCATTATTTTTTCCATTGACATCTTGTGACATCCCGTGAGAATCCCGTAAAATTCATAACTTTTTAATCAGATGTTGGATTGATGAGATTCAAAGTTTTTTGGAAAGAAGACTCAAAGATCTACAAATTTGCTTCTAATGAGCTGTTTCAAATTCGAACCGTATCATGGTTGAAAATCAACTACAAGAGAACCCATGCACACCAGCACATCCCACGACTTGTCTCGAAATTCATCAACTTGTCAAAGTTCCGTAGCACACTTTGATGCTTCATACATTCTCTTTTTAGCACGAGCTTGCATAAATTAGCAATGACGACCATTCCAAATGCTTGTGTTAGACATCTTAATTCCCCAAATTACATTAAACAAGACTTTGTACGAAATTTAACCAATTATGTAACCTTACAATCTACCTCTTTGGCAATTTCGTGATCAAAACCCTATGCGAAAATGTGGATCACAATGAATCTAAAAAGATTACAATAAAACCCAATTCACAAGCATAGGGATGATGTCTATCAAACACCAAGCATCTCAAACTCCTGTACCTGCACACACTAAAACAACTAAGAGACAAAAATACAATCAAGTGTAAGGAATCAAGAGAACAAATATATATCGCATAGATTCTCCCCCTTTTTGGAACAAATTGACTAAGTAAGCACAGGAAGTGAGAGAAAATAACCAATAGATATAAACATGATGTCTCTTCCTTAACATATTATCCTTCTTAAAAATAGGTAAGCACAAGGAGGAATATCATTCATGCAACACAACCAACATACCCTGGACCAGCCTTTAACAAATCAACATTCAACTAGCAACAAACCATAACACTCCTCAAGAACTATGCAGAAGGAAACAAACACTCCTAAACAAATAAGGTTCTTAACTCCAGTAAGCCTATCATCAAGGCACAAAATAAACTCCATGACATTCATGATGATATGGGCATGAAGAAATTAACATCAAACATGTTCAAAAATCACAAAAAAAAAAAAAATGAGAATAGTAAGTCATAAGGTGATCAAAAGCATATCTATAACAATGAGTGATGAATGCATGAAATTCTATGAGAATAATGAGAATGTAGATCCTAGACAAGATTAAGAATAGCTCATCATAAAGGAACACTTGAAGAAGTTCATGACCTAGAAGTCAAACCCACTCCATCCCATTCTCAAAAAACAATCACTCCCCCTCAACAATAGCAAACAAGTTCCAACCCTATCTCTCCAAGAATCATAACATTAAAGTACAAAGGGATGGTGGCTTTCACACACATGAGTTAGTAGTCTTCTCCATCAAAGATACAATCAATTAAGAGAGGAAATCACATGAACATGGTCATTCTAGTTATGAGCAACTTCAAGAAGTTTCAACAATGATTATTGCTTTAGAAGAATCATAAAAGCCGAAAAACCACATTCTAAGAGATCTCATGAAATAGGCATCGATATATACATGAATCACAAGTATGATAAAGATCACCAAAACTCTGGACTCATTAGAATGTACGCAATGAATCACATAGGATTCAATCTCAAACATGCCCATTACATCAATCAACTTATGAAGAATGTTTTAAGCCAATGACTAACACAACCAAATCAAGACAAGAATAAATCTTTTTGGTAATTTTTTTAAACTCAAATAACACAAATGAAATAAATATGCAAATATGATCATAGCCCTAGGAGAACAAAATAAGCAAGAATCACAAATATCCTAGACTATGTCACAAATAGCCTTTACTCAACAATGCTAGCCCCTATAAATTTCTTAGGGGTTCTCAAAGATTCTAAATAAGATTTTCTCACTCACATAGTAGTCACCTTAACTTTGTCAATAACCTCATGAGGTGTGGGTGTAGTCCTTGGTCTTACCATAGCATTGTTGTTCCTCCTTTTGCCATGATTTTTAGGAACTTGCCTTGGCTTTGATGTAAATTTATTCATATGATCAATGAGGACTCTAACTTGATTTTCCAACCTCTCATAGCCATTCCTAGGTTGTTGGTGAGTATAGGATCTAGAAATCCTATTCAATTTACTGCAATAAGGTCCAATATGACCAAACACACCACAGTAATGACACCTAGGATTAAACTTCGAAGATTGAACATCCTTAGAATGTTTAGGCTTCGCATGAGAGGTGATGAATTTGAAAGGAACATCCTTCATCTCCAATCTAAGGCAATAAGGCCGAATATGACCCTTAACACCATAGTGATGACAAGTAGGAACAAATCTAGTAAGCTTGGTCCCAGCATTAGGCATAACACGTGCATGTGTGCTAGTATTCTTTTTGGGACTCACAACCTTGTCCTTTAAATTAGGACAATGAGGCCTAATGTGCCCTTTAGTTCCACAATGGTGGCATGAGGGTATAGACTCAACCACATAGGGTATTGAAGACTTACCTTGAGCCCTTGCAAAATTAGGCATGTTTGCCGGTTGGGAAGATGAAGAAGCCTTCTCAGTGTATCCAATTCTAGTCTTATCATAAGCTCTTCTTTGACCGTTCCAAATTTCATCAATTTTCTTAGAACCTGCATTCATCTTTTGGAGAGTATCATTAGATTTTGACAAGTTAGACTCAAGTGTAGATACCTTCCCCTTAAGTCCTTTGTTGGTCTCAACACATTCATGCAATTTTTTTTTAAGTGTAGTAACCTTTTTAAATAAAGTGACCCGATCAGACTTCAATTTCTCAATGAGAATAGCATATTCATGGGCTTCTTGTTTAAGAGTGTCTCTTTCCTTATCAATTGACTTATTTTTCCTAGTCAATTTGAGACACGTCTTATACACTTTATCATATGCCTATGAATATCATCTTCCTCACCACTCTCATGGCCATCATAACCATCTGAGTCACTTTGACTGAACTCATAGAACTCACTAGAATTATCAACACTATCATACTTAGAATTGTAAGTATTACATGCATTTGAAGATGACACTTTATGCTCATGAAAAGATGGATTGAATGCAACATAATATTTAGACTCTTCATTACATTCATCAGTGGATGTCCCTATAGTCTCAGATGCAGATGCAGATGTAGTACAAGCAATTATATTTTGAGACTTTTCATAAACAATTTGAAGAATGTCCCAAGCTTCTTTAGTAGTCTCACATATAGATATATGACTTAAATCCTCAAGTGTTACACTGTTAAAGATGATATTGATAGCCTTACTGTTCCAAACATACTTTTCCAAATCATTGTCACTCCATTGTTCTTAAGGTTTAGAAATAGTCTTGCTATCTACAACAATCATGGGGGGATACCAACAATTCTCAATGGATATCCAAGCACGTTCATCAATAGACTTGAAGAAGGTTCTCATACATAGTTTCCAATAAGAATAGTTAGAATCATCTAACAAAGGAGGACTCATGATAGACAAACCCTCACTTAGAAAATTCATGTATTCAGAAATTAAGGATCTCACTCTTGTAAAACAAAATTTAAAAAAAAAAAAAAATCAGTTTTTGAGTGTCCCGCTCTGATACCAATTGAAAAAATAAATAATCTGAATATATGGATTTGCCAAAATACCTTTTGGAGGGTTGCTAAGATTGGTCACAATTCAACAAATCAATTTTAACCCTGTACGTATGTCAGAAGTAAATATAAAAGCAATCACACACAAACAAGACACGATTTTTGCGTAAAAACCCAAAAAGAAAAAAAGCCACGAGACCTAGTCCAGCTAACCAATCACTATCAAGAAAGAATACAAAGAACCAACTTACAACCCAACCCTAGATACTCCCAATCCACGGGTGCCAAATCCAAGTGCTTACGGATGTGCTCTTCTTGTATTGATCGAATTCCATGATCATGTATCTATCCCTTAATACGATTTTTTGATGCTTGATTGAGTGTTGAACTCTACAACAACTTTGGAACCCTCCAAGAGCTATACTCAAATCTACCACCATCTTGAACTCCTCCAAGACATCAACCAATGAAGGATGAAGGTTGATCTTGCCAAGAATATAGTTGAGAGCCTTTTCAAGGTATGTAGAAACCTTTAGATTCTTTTTCTCAACAGCCTTGCTCTCACAAAAATCCTTTGACTATTAAGCAATTGAGTAATCAATTCTTTCAAAGGTGTTTTGGCCTCCTTAAACTTGTTTTCAACCCTTTTTGGAAGATGGGAAACACTTCTCTTAAAGAGTTTTGAATGTGGCAGTACAGATCTCATTTTGGAGAAGTGTGCTAGGCCTTAAATAGGCAAAAAAATCCTAGTTGCACAATTCCCGAGAATCCAAAATCTGTGCAGTTCGCTCCCGCGAAATCCAGTGACCATCCCGCGAGGTTCATCTCGCTCTCGCGACATCCCACGAGGATCCCATGAGCTCAATCCTAGATTTTGCATGCTCACTGTTTGTTCCATTGACATCCCACGACATTCTACGAGAATCTCGCAAAATCTATAACTTTTTACTCATATGTCGAATTGATGAGATTCAAAATTCTTTAGAAAGAAGACTCAAAGATCTACAATGACCCATTTCAAATTCAAACCATATCATAGTTAAAAATCAGCTACAAGAGAACCCATGCATACCAGTACATCCCACGACTTGTCTCGAAATTCATCGACTTGTCAAAGTTCCGTAGCACACTTTGATACTTCATATAATCTCTTCTTAGCACGAGCTTGCATGAATTATTAATGAGGACCATTTCAAATGCTTGTGATAGACATTCTAATTCTTCAAATTACATTAAATAAGACTTGGTACGAAATTTAGCTAATTACATAACCTTACAACCTAGAAAGAGAGAACTACATATAATATAGCACAATTTCACGCTTCTACTCCTTGTCGCATTGACTCTCTCGCTCTCTCTCTCTCTCAGACTTTTGTTTTCACTCTTGAGAAATTATGCAGTACACTTAGCATCACATATTCTTATTCTACCATTTACATAGAATGGTCTCTTATTGTTAGGTACAGTATTTAACCTTAACTAGCATGAGAAACGAGTGTCACATGTCCTTATTCTACCATTTACATGGAATGGTCTTTTACTGTCAGGTAGAGTATTTAACTTCAATTACCATGAGAAACGAACAAGAACGATGCGGTGTTCCAAAAACATTGGGCTAATTTTTTCTCTCTCATTTTTTTTTAGTTTTTCTTATTTCTATTATCACTTATGTAACTTCGCCACCGGAACCACCATGAGGTCTTCCAAACCCTCTCGAGAACGCTTACTTTATTGACCAGCTTTTAAGAGTAGAGATTAAGTAGGCTTTAATGCTCATCACGGGCATACGAAAATCAACGTTGTTTGTGATGTCGGGACTATGGCCAATGATAATTGCCTCTGAAGAAGAAGGTTGTGGCGGTAAGTAGGTTTCCTCCACCGGAAATAGTGTTAAAGCCGGTGACCATGGCAGTCGGCAGAGAGTTTTTGGTGGAGACCCTGGTTAAGCTGTGAAAGGTGGCCTTGGCCAAGTGTGTTAGAGAGAGAAAAGTTGGGTCCAGTAGAGAGGAGAGAGAAAAGAAGAACAGAGGATGCGGAGTCCTCTTCTCCGCACCTAGCCGCACAAATTGACCTCAATTACACGGCTAAGATTTTGCCATCTTCCTCTAAAGGCTCCAAAATAGCACGCGGTGTTCAATTCTTGGCTGCCAAATTGACACGGAGCATCCCCCGTCCGTATTCGCTTGTCCCGTGGGAACAGTACTCTAGAAAATAAGGATGACTAGAAAGAAGCTAGGTACGGTGTGCCTTGAATTTATGAATAATATTCAAAACTATATATATTGGGCAGCAAGACATTAAAATAGGGAAAAAAATAATATAAAAGTTGTCGAAGTCAGCGTCCATACAAATGTTGTCACGAATATATAGCTCTTAGGAAACTCATTTAAAACTCATTTAGAAGAGGGAAACTCGCTTTCAGTACGCGACACAGGTACAAAATTTATTTTAAAATTTTGAAGAAATATAAAAAAAATATTTTAAAATTTTTTTAAAAATATTTGATAAATTCTTAAAATATTTCACAAAAATTTTTGAAAAATTTAAAAAAATACTTTAAAAAACTTGAAATATTAATTTTTTTACAAAATTTTTTTTAATTGTTACTAAATATCTATGAAATTATTCAAGTAGATTTTTACTAAGTTTTTTAAAGGCCTCCTTTTGAGTTTCGCAAAAACTTCTTATTAAATTTTCAAATTGTTTTTTTGTTTTCAGTTTCTCCTAATAATTTTTGGCTGTATTTTCCGTTTTTATTTCTTCTAACGGTTTCTGCTTTCACTTCTCGTTTTGGTAACTACAGTCCGAATATGGGTTTATTATATATATATATATATCTAAGAGACCTATATAAGCGTTTGTGTATCTGTAATCTAAACAAAATACAAATCACTCTAAAATATTTTATAACTAGAAAGTTTACACAAATTAATAAAAGAGACTGGGCCATGGTTAATCTTCCTTGTGACGTAAAATTTCAGAATATCAGAAGTAAAGACTTCCTTGCCATGTAAAGAAATAAAAGTTTGAAATATATACGCATTTTTATGCGTGTGTGTGCATAGGAGCAGGCTATATACGAAACTTAATTTGTGCTAATGTTATTTTGTAAGCAAAACAAGTGCGTTCAATATTGGTGCTTAAGTTTTTTTTATATTTTTAAGTTTAAATAATTTGAATTACATGCTACATCCTGCATCAGGCATAGCTTACATTACCCCACTCATAACCTGCAAGATCATGTATACAGATGCTTTTTGTACTTCCTGGTGTTTGCAACGATTATGCCCAGTATGAAAATTTGTACACCATATCATCATGTTGAATTTATGCACTGGAAATCATGTGAATTATGGGGTTTACATGATCTTAATTATTTGCAAAATAAACCTGACTGGTCCCAGTGGAGAGGGAGAGGTGAGCATGCATGTAAAGTACTATTCTCTCAGCTTGCTTATGATCCTCGTTTCAGCTAATGCTAGAATACAAACTATTCAATTGATATTGTCTTCTACATTTTGTACCATATGAGTACTGAAAACCTAAAAGAAATGGAGTATGTTTATTTTACTGAGATGATATATTTATTTTCTTCATAGATTGAATGAAATTCAATCATTGAAAATTTTAATTATAGGACTCTAAAACATGCATATGGCTCTACTATTAGAGCGAGTTCACCGTGAATCTTGGATTTCAATTATCCCAACTTCCCAATGTATTTAGTCCATCTTGGATCTGAACCATACTAGCCACAGGATGAACTATCATCCCAACAAATAGCTTCTGAATTCAGCTCAAACCTAAATATTGCTGTGATGCAACTTCAAACCCTTTTGTGCAGGGGTTGATCTTTTGCAAAACAATGAAGTACAAGCAATAATTGGGCCACAGACATCAAATGAGGCTGTATTCCTGGTTGATCTTGGAGTCAAAGCTAATGTACCCATCATTTCATCTTCAGCAACAAGCCCTTTTCTCTCTCCTATGGAAACTCCTTACTTTGTTCGAATGGCAGCCAATGATACCTCCCAGGTAAAAGCAATTGCTGCCCTTGTCCAAGAATTCAGATGGAGAGAAGTTGTCCTCGTTTACGAAGGTACAGCTTACGGAAATGGAGTCATACCACACCTTATCTCTGCCTTGGATGAGATTCGGGCCCGTGTTCCTTACAGGAGTGTCATTTCCCCTTCAGCAACTGACGATAAAATCGTCATAGAGCTCTATAAGCTGATGACTATGTCAACTAGGGTATTTGTGGTGCACATGTCTTCCTCTCTTGCCTCTCGTGTTTTCTCAAAGGTAAAAGAGTTAGGGATGATGAACAAAGCGTATGCCTGGATCGTAACGGATGGGATAACAAATATGCTCTCTTCGATGAGTTCATCCGTCACTAACTCAATGCAAGGGGTATTAGGCATTCGGCCTTACCTTCCCCCTTCAGAAAAACTCAAGAATTTCACCATGAAATGGCGCGGTGAAGTCACTGAAAGCAACACGACAGCTGATTTAAATAGGTACTGTTTATGGGCATATGATGCTGTTTGGGCTCTAGCAGGAGCAGCTGAGAGGGTAGGAGTTGTAAATTCTGAACATAAGGTGAATTCTGCGAGGAATTCCACAAACTTAATGTCCATTCCAGTCTCATCCACTGGGTTAGAACTCCTCCAAGAAATTTTACAGAGTAAGTTTGATGGTATAAGCGGCAACATTCGACTAATCAATGGAGAGATACAGCCAGTAGCATTCCAAATAGTAAATGTAGTTGAAGAGGGTACAAGGGGAATTGGATTCTGGACTCCACAGAATGGAATTTCACAAGAGCTAAACCTGTCTAGCACACTCTCACTTAAAGCTCAGCTATGGCCTGGAGCATCTAATATTATCCCCCGGGGTTGGATAATGCCGGTGAGTGGAGAAAAACTAAAAATTGGAGTTCCTATTAAGCAAGGGTTTAAGGAATTAGTCAATGTGGAACTCGACCCTCGAACAAATGAAATATTTGTTTCTGGTTTCTGCATAGAAGTCTTTGAGGCTGCTGTTGCAATTTTGCCATATCCTTTGCCTCTTGAGTACATCGGTTTTTCCGAGGATGAAAATTATGATGACCTCTTAGATCAAGTCTATCTTCAGGTGCTTACGCCTTCAAGTATCTCGTATATTTTTTTTTTCCTTTAATCTTCTATATTTTCTATGTTGCAGTGAGTTCACTCACTCTCTCTCTCTCTCCTTGTTTTTTTCTTCTCTCCCTGTTGTGCAAACCAGAACTTTGATGGAGCGGTGGGGGATATATCTATTAGGGCGGAGAGATTTTCCAAAGTGGATTTTACTTTGCCTTTCACGGAGGCAGGTGTTGCTAAGGTAGTGCCTAAAGCACGGACGAGAAGTCACAGCATGTGGATCTTCTTGGAGCCTCTTACAGTTGATCTTTGGCTGGTCATTGCTGGCTTCTTTGTCGCGACGGGCATAATTATTTGGGTTATTGAGAACAGATCTATCCATGAGTTCGTGAGGCCGTCTCGTCAACAAATTGGAATGATCTTTTGGGACTCCATCTCAACCATGGGCTTTGCTCAAGGTAACTAATCAATCCTCTTCTCTCTCTCTCTCTCTCTCTCTCTCTCTCTCTCTCTCTCTTTGTATGTGAGTTTGTATGCTGGTAGGTTTCTATTCTTTAACCAAAGGATCTCCCTTGCCCCTCCCCCCTTCAGATTACATGTAAGTTAATTAAAATGCTGATACTGTCTTCAAAAGACTAGGTAAGCTGTGAAATTAAAAAATGCAGTCACTATTCACAAGTGGAGGGCACTATAAATAATGAACAAATTGGATCAGTTGCTTCTTATAAATAGCCTTTAGAAATTTGTAAGGAACCAAAACCAATGGCATTTACATTTTACAGTTAATATCTACTAAAATTACGATTCCGTAGCATTTCAATGAAAAAAAAATTATAATCTTACAAAAAACTTAATACAAAAAGACTCTTTATACGAACTAATGATACATTTTTAGAATTAGGAGCTAGTTTTGACAGTTATTTTATTTTAAAATAAAAGACTCTAATTCAGCTATATCATTAGTACAAATAATTATCAGTGTACAACATCAATTTATATAATTAAACAAAAAATTAGTTAGCAATAAAAAGATTATTTCCATATAGTAATTAAAACTAAAGACAAAAATTCATGCAAATGTCCATTAAACTAGAAAATGAAAGGAAATAACTTTCAAAGTTCCACAGAAATTTCAAATTCCCCCAGACATGCACAATGTGATTGGTCATACATAACTATGCCACAAACACCTACCCCTAGAACCCAACCCCATTTCCCAGAATTTAAGCAAACATTGTGAATGATGTCTTTGTCTTCTTCAGCAGTGGTGAAACAACATATTCGAGTTGTAGCCTGGTGTCTTCACCTTCACTGGTGGCACTTTCTTCCCCTTCTCTGTGCTTCGGATTGGTGATTTGGTGGTTGCCATCACAGAGAGAGAGAGAGAGAGAGAGAGAGAGAGAGAGAGAGAGAGAGAGAGAGAGAGAGAGAGAGAGAGAAGAGAGAGAGAGAGAGAGAGAGAGAATGAGAGAGAGTGTGTGGGCGTGCACTCACGATGTGAGGGTTTTGGAGAAAATAGGGAAGGAAAAATATTATGTGAAATATCATTTTGTCCAATATATACTAGAGTTAACTATCATTTTGTTCTTTTAACTTTATTCATTTTGTCCAATATATACTAGAGTTAACTATCACTTTGTCCTTTTAACTTTATCTTAGATTCAATACCAACCCTTTAATTTTATTCCTTCTATTTAAGTCTTCTAAGTTTTTTCTTTTTGCATACTTTTAAATATTGAACCATATTGACTTATTTTTAAAAGTTGAAAAGTTTAAATAAAAGAAATCAAAGTTGAAGGATGATATGAAAATTTAAACCAAAGTTGGAGAGAAAAAATGATTGTTTACTTATAAAAAGAGGATTCTACTAAGGCAACGTCACTGTGGCCAAATGACACTTTCTAAAAATGCCACTAGAGTGGCTTTTGGTGACATTTCTTTAGTAAAATGCCACTCAAATGCATATGGCTCAATGCAATTTCTTTAACTAGAGAGTAAGATTTTTTTTTTCCCTCCCTTTACACCACTATGAATATAAAGAATTAATTAATTAATTATTTTTAAACAGACGCAGGGGAAAGGTTGGTGAGTAGATTGTCCAAGTTTGTGGTAATGACATGGCTATTTGTGTCCCTCATATTGTCTTCAAGTTATACTGCAAGTTTATCTTCAATGTTGATAGCTCGACACCTTGAAGAGTTGCCAAACAGTGGAATTATAGGTTCCCATTCTTATGCTTTGGGAACAGGCTTACATTACAATTCGAGTGATGCCCTTGAATCAGCTGAAGAATATGCTGATGAATTGAAAAAAGGAAGTGAAAATGGCGGTGTGTCTGCCATTGTTGATGAGATGCCTTACATCAAGCTTTTTCTTGCAAAGTATCGTGATTATGACATCAAGATAAATTCTACAAACAATAGTACCAATGGATTAGGTTTCGTAAGTCTCTTACTTTGGCTTTATTAGCTCAGGGCACCCCATATTCATTACGCATCTGATTCTTTTGATACAATTTTGTAGGCCTTTCCAAAAGGATCGCCCTTAGTCCTTGATTTCTCAAAGGCAATAGCCAAACTAAGAGAAGATGGAACACTTGAGTCGATTGAGAAGAAATGGTTCGCATCTCATGCAAACTATGGAAACGAAGAGTCTCCACCAGAAGCTTACATCCTCAACTTTTATAGTTTTCGTGGTCTCTTCCTCATCATGGGTATCATTGCAGCTTTAGCACTTATTATGTCTTATGTCCTTGTGAAATATAATCAAAATAGTAAAAAACAAGAAGCTAAAGTTGAGCCTTTACCCAACGATAACATGTCATTGACAATAGTAATTCCCAATGATTCAACTACCAAAAAAAGAAGACAGTGTACGGTTCTTAGGACAAGAACAATGTAAAGGAAAACACTAATAAAACTGTTGTTGTTAAGAATTATTCGAAGTAGCGATTGTGTTTCATGCTAACTTCATGCCATCCGGTTTTTTATAATGTCTGTAAAGGTTGTTGAATATTTTTGTATTTAATATTCGATGTAATTTTTTAGCTGTATGATCAAAGTTAATAACTTGTGACTCAAGGTTGGTAAAATGTATAGCCTTTTTTTTCTTTAATGTACTTTTTTTTTTCATAAATGTTCTTGGAAATGTCCAATTTTTTGAGTTGCCCGATTATATGAGTTGGAATCAAGAAATCATAGTGTAAAATACATCACCATATATGCAGGATATATATGAGATAAATTTCAAAAGTTATAGACGGTTACACCAATGACGTGTGCGGCATAAATTTAATCAAATGGCCAGCGCGGATAAACATTGAGCAACTAACTTATGCAAACTTTAGCATTAAAAGGACAGTAGAACCTACTATAGATTTTTCCTAAATATGATTCCATACGAGACTCAACAGTAAAATTTTTGTTTATTTTTGGGTCGGGTTACAGACCCAACTGGGCACTTATGGTGGGTCGACCCGGTATTCTTTCATAAATGCCTCTTGGGTGTCTATATAAACACCAAGTGCAACCAACGTCAGAATACTTTTCACTATTATTGCTCTGCAAATATACAGGCTTAAGGTTAGGCTTTTGTGCTGCGAAAACAGAGTGTCTTTGCTTCACTATCACGAGACTACCACTATAGATTCAAGGCATGTTATAGAATCTTCAAGATCTGGATTAACGCAATTAAGCTACAAGTTTAATCCGATTCCGCATTGTTTACATTTTCTTATATTGGTATTAGAGCTTGTTATGGTGTTTTCGTTACTGTAATATTATTTCTATACTATTTAGATGCATATACATGTATTATATGCATTGTTTCACATAAAAGTTTCAAACAGGCCTTAATAGTGTCACAGACAAATGGTTGCAAAATCACTTGAATTTTTTATTTGTTGTATTATATACACTGTTAATTATATTTGCAAAGTTTCATCGTTAAAAATCTTATGGATTGAGAGAAAATCGCAATCCTAGTTACAATTGCAGAAACTTTATCTACTTCGTTCTCTCTCCATATAGATTTTCAATTGCTGAAATTTATATGGATGTAATCGTCTTCTCAAGACCTTTCCAATGACATATTGTTTGCATTGTTCGAACTTATAGTTTGAGAGATATGGCATTCACAAGTTAGCTCTAAAAATCTAATTCGAATTCGTCAAAAAGACGATGTATAGTGATTGAGAACCAAGTCCCAGTCATAGGAAATGGGGCATGCTGGCTGTTTTGGGCTTTTTTGTTTATTCTAATTTTCTCATAATACTTTGAATTTGATTTCCTATTTTTCTATTATTTTTTCCATATTTTTTCAACAAATTAAAATTTTATTTTTGAATTTAATATTAAAAAAAAAGAAAAAATGGGAAATTTGATAGCCACTCGCGCACGTGGAGGCACTTGAGGGCCTGTACGGGGTCACTAGTTTTGCGTTTTGGATTTAGACTTTTTGTTCTTAGTTTTGGCCTACTTTCTGTATTTTTCAAAGGCTTCTAGATATTTTCAATGTTTTAATTTTTTAGTATTTTTAGTGGTACAAAATTTCATAAGTGATAAATAAATGCCTAATTGCTTGTGTAGTTTTTGAATATGTTGTAATTGAGTACTGTAGCATATTGGATAATTTTGTTAGCATTTATTTTGTTGATTAGCATATTTTTATTATATTTCATATTATTTTAGTTGTTTGGCATGTTTAGTTTTTTGTGAGAAAACCAGTACATGCATGATATGAAATTACTTGTGATTAGCATGCCTAGAGATGCTAGATCAAGTGGGAGGTTTAAACGGTGGTAAGGAAATTTTTAGATTTCACTCCCAATAAACCAAAATTTGTGCATTAATTAAATTAAATATTTATAATCCTTACTTGGATCACGGGAATGATTGGAAACTAAGTGAACTTTTGATATCGAGACTTGTAAACGTTATTAGTGTTTTAATTTAGATTTGTGTAGGAAAATCATATTATGTATTGTGTTAATATTCTATGTGCATAATGTCTATATGTAGATCAAAATAGTAGCTAAAAACATAGCGGTTGAATTGACAAAAGGGGAAAAGTTGGATGATAATAACTATGACATCTGGCCTCGTAAAATCCAATATCTCTTTAATGAGCAAGAGGTTTTGGAAACTCTTGACTTAACTATGCCAGAGCCTATGCACCCGCAAACTCTCCAAGTCAAAAAGGTATATAAGTCTTGGCTGCAAAAGTATTAAGTTGTGCGCTTTACAATGTTAGCAAACACGCAGAATGACCTTATTATTGAAATTGAGAACTACCCCATAGCTCATGTGATGTGGGAAGACCTTAAAGAGAAGTTTAGTGTTATTTCTCTAGCAAGACTTCACGGGCTGACAATGCATTTGACTTGTATACCAACAAGCAGTATCATTCAATAAGGCAGCATTTGCGAGTCAAGTCGGCTGTAATACGCAAACTAGGTGTTGCCGGCCATGTTTTGACTGATGAACAGCAAGTCTAAGTTGTACTTTGCTCTCTTTCACACTCTTGGGAGCACATGCAGCAAAACACGACGCATAATAAGAGTGAAAATATTCGAAACTTTATCGCGTCATCTAGAGCTTGAAGCTGAATGCCTTGAGGCTGCTAAAGTTGACACTAGCTTTTATATGTTGACTCAAGGGTGATTCCCATGTTGATTTTGATGATAACAAAACCATATATTTGTTATCTAATGATTTCAATTGAGTATGCAGACTAGATTATAATCATTTGATAATAAGAAAATAATTGAGCTAATTGGTTGAGTATCCAATAAGAAGATTACTTAGGTAATCTTATTCTTGAAGAAATTAAAAATGCTCAAGAAATTCAACAAGTATTGAAAAGAAGAATGCAAGCTCTGGAATTCTATCATGGTGATCTGTTTTGGAAACATGAAGATTGATAGAAGAACTTGAAGATTGATAGAGGAACATATTGGATTAACTCTGTTTCAAAGTGAAAGATCTTATGAGAATTCAAGAACTTATTCACTATGAAGACCCTTGATCCTCATAGTCATATCAATCCACTAAAGCATCAATTGCATAAGAAAGGAGGAGCAAGTTTTTGTTTTAATAGAATTATGACTTGAAGCTTGTCACATTGAAATTATTGAAGAACTTGTGCTGAGAAGCTTGTCAAGAAGGATTTGAAGGTTAATGAGTATGATGAGTTGACACATTCAACAAGTTCATCCTATAGATTAAAGATATTCAAAAGATGAAGGAGATCGGCAATAAGTGCTTATACCTTTTACATTGAAAACCTAGTGGTAATAAATTGCAAGATTTAAAAGCTTCATTGAAGATTGTGTTGAAGTCTTGAATAGATGGGAGAAGTTATATTGATTGAAAAATCCTAAAAGAAATCAAGTTGATGAAGATCAAGGAAAGAGATTGAAAAGATTCAAAGAAGGATAGAAGATCAGTTGAAGAAAAGAGATCTTAAGTCTTGAAAGCTCTCTTGAAGATTTTAAATAAGACTTGGATCAATGGAAAAGTGATGTTGATTGAAGAACTCTACAAGTAATCAAAATTGAGTGAATTCATCTCGAAGAGATTGAAGCTGTTCTTGAAGTCAAGATACCTTGAAGAAGTGTTTTCAAACTTTAGAAAGCTTATTTGGATGACCCTTGAAAAACTTGAAAACAATGGAAAAGATTGGATAAAATATACAAAAATCAAGTTTTTTGATACAAGCCGTCAACACATGAAGTCAGTGACCAAATACAACCGCAGGTGTCGACATATGAAGAATAAAACTTAAAAAATACAACTGCAAGTGTCGACATATGGGCTTAAGGTGTCGACACATGAAACTAGTGACCAAATACATGCATGAAGTGTTGACACATGAAATTAGGTGTCGACACCTGGGCTCCAACGGCTCTATTTCTTCACATTATACTCCATCGTTTTTGCATCAAATGGTCTCCCAACCATCACCAACAGCTATAATTAATTCAAAACTATATATAGAAGATCCCCAACACATAACTATGAGACAAGAACATAAGATCAAGTGCTAGAAAGTGAGATTTAATCCCCTACATCTTATACTTTGTTTTTATTCATTTAGGGGGTTCTTGAGTAAGCTGAAAATTTGTTTATCTACTCTTTAAAAGAGAGTTATTCATTGTACAACCTTTATCTATTGTTGGGTGGGTTTGTAAACTTGTAAGTTTGAGTGAAGCTTGGACAAAAACACTCAGGAATTTTGAGAACTTGGGAAGAGTTCTTGTAAGAGTTAGTTAGGCCCTTGGAGCAAAACTAGCAGCTCTGTAAGGGAATTTTACATAGTGGAATACATTTGAAAGGATCGAAGAAAAGAGGACGTAGGCAAGGATTGGCTGAACCTCTGTAAAATTCTTGTGCCTTCATTTTTCATTTCTTGCTTTGTTTTTCTTCCTTGCTTATAACACTTGCTTGCATTGCATCCCATTATTTGCTTGCTTGGTTTTTAGTTTGATTACCCATTGCTACATTACTTGATAAGTTTTTAATTGGATTGATAGCTATTAATTTTGTAAAACCTAATTCACTCCCCCTCTTGGGTTGCCTACTTAGGCCAACAATTGGTTTCAGAGCTAGTGCTCCAGTTTAAAGGCTTAACATCCTCAGAGTTGATCCATGGCAACCATGTTTGGAAGCTCTCTAAGTAAGGGTCATTCTACTAGTAGACCACCTTTGTTCAATGGAACAAATTACAATTATTGGAAGAACCATATGATAATCTATATTCAATCTATAGAGTATGAGTTATGGAGGATTATTTTAAATGGTCCTAAGATCCCTACCAAAATAATAGAACAGTGGCTGTTAACAAACTATAAAATGAATGGGATGAAGCTGATCTACGGATCATGCAGATGAATGCAAAGGCTATGAATTTATTATATTATGCATTAAACCCAAATGAATTCAATAGAATCTGTACTTGTGAATCTGCCAAGGAAATTTGGAATAGATTAGAGGTTACTCATGAAGGTACCAACCAAGTTAAGGAATCGAAAATTAACATTCTTGTGCATAACTATGAAATGTTTAGAATGTTATCAGGAGAATCTATTACTGAAATATTTACACGATTTACTGATATTATTAATGGATTGAAATCTCTTGGAAAGATCTATTCTAACAGTGAGCTGGTGAGGAAGATTTTTAAAACTTTGCCAAAGTCTTGGAAAGCCAAAGTGATTGCGATTCAAGAAGCGAAAAATCAGGACACCGTACCATTGGAAGAACTACTTGGTTCACTCATAACATATGAATTGACCCAAGGATAGAATGTCCAAGAAGATGATGGGAAGAAGAAAAGGATTATTACTTTCAAATCCATAACTTTAGAAAATGAATCTGATAGTGATGAGGAAAATGAAGAAGAACTTATCGTGCTTATAAGGAAATTGAAGAGATTCATGAAAAAGAAATGGAAGAGAAGAATGAAATCAGATGCTAAAGAAGATTCTAGTAAGAATGACTCCTCCATTATTTGCTTTGAATGCAAAAGACTTAGACACATCAAACTTGAATGCCCCGTGCTCAAAAAAGAAAGAAAAGAAAGACCAAGGGCAGAGGGCAATGACTGCTATGACTTGGAGTGATGATGAACAATCCAGCTCCAAAAAGGAAGCCAAACCTTAAGAAGTGACTAATTTATGTCTCATGGCTCATGAAGAAGAAAGTGAGGTATCATCTCATAATCCTTCTCAATTTACATTTAATGAACTACAAGATGCATTTGATGATTTGATTGTTGAATTCAAAAAGATGGTCTCTACACTAACCGAAAAGAACGAGGATTTACAGGAGGAAAATAGAGAATTGAAACATGAAATTTGTGTTTTGAAAGAATAAGTTAAGAAAAGTGCTACTTCAAAGGATTCCACTCTTTTAAAAGAAAAGGTTGAAGAAAATCGTGTTTTGAGAGAAAAAGTTAAACCCTTATAAACATCTCTTTTTTGATGGGTAAATGGAAAAGAAAAATTGGATGCTATTCTTGAAAAACAAAAATGCTCTCTTGATAAAGCTGGACTTGGTTTTAATCCCTTAAAAAGGAGAAAGTTTTCAAAAACCAAATTTGTCCCCTCTACGAAAAAATCACAGAGTTCATGTTTTTATTGCCAAAAAGTAGGACACATTGCTACTAGATGCTATATCATACAAATATCATATACTCCTAATAATGCATGGGTTCCAAAAGGAACATTGAATGCTAACCCCCAAGGACCCAACATGATGTGGGTATCAAAGAAAAAAACTTGAATTGCTTTCATTGTAGAATTGGCTATAATCCAATCCAAAGTCAAGGATTGTTGGCATTTGGAGAGTAATTTCTTAAGGTATATGATTAGCAATAAGATTCAATTTAACTCTTTCATACCAAAGGATGGAGGTTTGATGTGTGGAACTTAAATCTATTAAGTAATCTCATAGCTACATCAACCAAGTTGGATGGCAATAAAAAGTTACTCCTCCTAATTCTAAACTTTATAGGAGCATGATTGGTTGTTTATTTTGCTAAACCATAGCTTACATTTGGTGAATATATGTTTGCCAAATTTCATGCAAATCATAAATTATATTACATTATGGTTGTTAAGAGTATTGAGCATGGGCAAAGGTTGTGAATCATAAATGTGTTTGAATTTTATTCACATAGATTGTGTGCATACATTGCATGTTTGGCAAACTAAGTATCCACACATTGACATATGCATACATTATGCATTGCCAACTAATTTTTATAAGTTATTTTTCAAACACCAATTATGATTTTTTCCTTTTATCTTCCTATTCAAATTTCCCACAATAACCATTGCATACCCAAATCTTTTTACCCATTATGTTTTATAAACCTCAATGGCTGTAAAATCAGTGGGAAAGGGACGAATGATTCCACAAAGGCTGCAAAGAAGAGAAAAGAAATCTACAAAGGAATATGGATCAAATTTGAATATCATGATGATGAACTGTTTTTTATTTGGGCTTATCTGGCTGAGACCAAAGATACTCTAGCAATATACATGTTAATCCACATAGTTGAAATTAAAAAGATCTTGCTTGCACCTTGAAATGATCTTGACCATGATAAATTCTTAAATGAATTTGAATGAGGAAGCAAAGAAGAAGATGATGTCAAAGGTTGCAGTCCACTATGAAGAGAACAAGATATTAGTTGAATAAAGAGACAAATGTTTGATTTTTGAAGCAAAAAAGAACAAGAAGTGAATATCTTTCTGAGGGGGAGGAATTTCAAATAGGGGTGGACCTTCTGGAACTTCTAAAGCTGTAAGGCAGTTATATCAAATGGCTCCTTGCACTAGATATGGGCAATATGTTGATGAATATGATGAAGGAGATGAGGTAACATTAAGAAAAGATGTTCACAAAAATCAACACAAATGTGGACAATGGAACATTTAGATTGATAAGCTTGGAGAAGAAAGTGAAAGAGGATATTTTGGAGATCACAACTGAGCATATTGAGAAGCACATAGCCTTAATTCTTGGAGATAACTATAAACCTCTTTACCTTGTAACAGTAGCAAAAACAAAGGACTTCACTGATAATATGAGTGGATCTTTTAAGGATGGTAGCACTCCATCATTGTCTTCTTAGCCTCCACCAGAAAATCTGAAGAGACTTCTAATCCAAAAGAACTAGTAGCCCCTTCAACCAAGCAATATTCTTTCAAGCCTAGAACTTCAACCTCTGCATTCTCTAATACTCCTGAAGACCCAACAGACATAAGCTAGTTTCCTCCACCAAAATTTGCATGAGCATACATCATACATTTGCATATTTTGAAAGAAATGTTATCCTTTAAGATAATATTTGATTATGAAATATTATGAATGATGATAACCTATTTTGGATATTTTGGATGCTTGCTAGAATAGTTTGAATAACTATCGTTTTTCTTGATTTTGATGAATTAAATATCTAAAGTGCTTAATTGTCTCATAACAATAATCATTTTCATATTTTAAAATTTTTGCTATTATACCTGTCATCAATTTCTCATAAATTCTTTTAAATAAAAAGAGAAAGAACTATTATATGTCATAGCAAAGAGAAATCCTCTATTAAGGAGGAGAGATAATCTATATAAAAAAAGGGGGAGGAAATCTGAAATATGAATAAATGTTTTCTATTCTAAATTTGTATTATATTTTGTTGTTCTTTTTTGATTGATTGACAAAAAGGGGGAGAGATGGTCTATGAAAAATATATGAATATTATGTGTAAAGAGTATCTTTATTTTAAAGTTGTAAGGGGGAGCCTTACAAGAAGCATGTTGCTTTAAATTATTAATTTTCTTAATCCTTGTACTTCATTTATATTGAGCTTAATTGCATATATTTTTAAGGTTTTGTCATCATTAAAAAGGGAAGATTGTAGACACAAGGTTAATCTCCATGTTAATTTTAATGATAACAAAACCATGTGGTTGTTATCTAATGATTTCAATTGAGTGTGCAGGTTAGATTATAATCATTTGATAACAAGAAAATAATTGAGCTAATCGGTTGAGTATCCAACAAGATGATTATTTAGGTAATTTTATTCTTGAAGAAATTGAAGATGCTCGAGAAATTCAACAAGTATTAAAAAGAATGATGCAAGCTTTGGAATTCTATCATGGTGATCTGTTTTGAAAACATGAAAATTGATAGAAGAACTTGAAGATTGATAGAGAAACATATTGGATTAACTTTGTTTCAAAGTGAAATCTTATGAGAATTCAAGAACTTTTCCACTATGAAGACCCTTGATCCTCATGGTCATATCAATCCACTAAAGCATCAATTGCATAAGAAAGGAGGAGCAAGTTTCTGTTTTAATAGAATTATGACTTGAAGCTTGTCACATTGAAACTATTGAAGAACTTGTGCTAACAAGTTTGTCAAGAAGGATTTGAAGGTTGATAAGTATGATGGGTTAATACATTCAACAAGTTCATCCTATAGATAGAAGATATTCAAAAGATGAAGGAGATCGGCAACAAGTGCTTATACCTTTTACATTGAAGACCTAGTGATAAGAAATTGCAAGATTTAAAAGCTTCATTGAAGATTGTGTTGAAGTCTTGAATGGATGGAAGAAGTTATTTGTATTGAAAAATCCTAAAAGAAATCAAGTTGATGAAGATCAAGTAAAGAGATTGAAAATTTTCAAAGAAGGATAGAAGATCAGTTGAAGAAAAGAGATCTCAAGTCTTGAAAGCTTTCTTGAAGATTTTGAAGAAGACTTAAATCAATGGAAGAAGTGATGTTAATTGAAGTACTCTACAAGTAATCAAAATGGAGTGAATTCATCTAAAAAAGATTGAAAGTATTCTTGAAGTCAACATACCTTGAAGAAGTGTTTTCAAGCCTTAGAAAGCTTATTTGGATGACCCTTGAAGAACTTGAAAACAATGGAGAAGAATGGATATAATCTACAAAAATCAAGTTTTTTGATACAAGTTGTCAACAGATGAAGTCAAGATAATCAAAATTGAGTGAATTCATCTCGAAGAGATTGAAGTTGTTCTTGAGGTCAAGATACCTTGAAGAAGTGTTTTCAAACTTTAGAAAACTTATTTGGATGACCCTTAAAAAACTTGAAAATAATGGAGAAGATTGAGTGAAATATACAAAAATCAAGTTTTTTTATACAAGCTGTTGACAGATAAAGTCAGTGACCAAATACAACTGCTGGTGTCGACACATGAAGAACAAAACTTGAAAAATACAACTGCAGGTGTCGACACATGGGTTTAAGGTATCGACACATGAAGCCAGTGACCAAATATATGCAGAAGTGTCGACACCTAGGCTCTAACGGCTCTATTTTTTAATGTTATGCTCCGCTGTTTTCGCATCAAATGGTCTCCCAATCACTACCACCAGCTATAATCAATTCAAGGCTATATATAGAAGATCCCCAACACATTTATCGGATAACAACACAAGATCAAGTGCTAGAAAGTGAAATTTAATCTCTTACATCTTATACTTTGTTTTTATTCATTTGAGGAGTTCTTGAGTGAGCAGAAAATTTGTTTATCTACTCTTTAGGAGAGAGTTATTCATTGTACAACTTCATCTATTGTTGGGTAGGTTTGTAAACTTGTAAGTTTGAGTGAAGCTTGAACAAAATCACTCAGGGATTTTGAGAAGTTGGGAAGAGTTCTTGTAAGAGTAAGCTGGGCACTTGGAGCAAAATTAGCAGCTGTGCAAGAGAATTTTACATAATAGAATACCTTCGAGAGGATCGAGGAAAAGAGGATGTAGGCAAAGGTTGGCTGAACCTTTGTAAAATTCTTGTGCTTTCATTCTTCATTTCTTGCTTTGTTTTTCTTCCTTGCTCATAACATTTGCTTGCATTGCATTCTATTATTTGCTTACTTGGTTTTTAGTTTGATTACCCACTATTACATTACTTGATAAGTTTTTAATTGGATTATTTGCTATTAATTTTGTAAAACCCAATTCACCTCCTTCTTGGGTTGCCTACTTGGGCCAATGTTATATTGATGATGATGCTTTGTATAGGATCTCTGGATTCAATCGCAAACATGCTCGCAAACATGCTCACTTTCCAAATTGGTGGATTGTAGGCTCGGGAGCAACAAACCACATAGTGAGACATAGATTTGAATTCGTAGAATTCTGAAAGGAAGTAAACAAATTTTCATAAAAAAACGAGTCAAGTATCGATGTACTTGCCATTGGTACCTACCAGTTGGAATTGTGACATGGGCACACATTGTACCTCCATGATGTGTTTGTATGCTCCAAAAATTTGACGGAACTTGTTATTAGTTAGAATTTTATCTAATGTAGGCTTTATTTTTCATTTTGACAGTTAGCGTGTTAGCATTTATAAGGATCATAATTATTATGGATCTAGTTATGTAACAAATAGTTTTGTTGTATTGGATATTGGCTATTCTAGTAATAATAGTTGTGCCTTTTCTGAATTCAATTCCTTCCTAAACCATAAGTTTCCTAAACCTTTTTAAATGAATCCTTCCTAAACTTCCATAAATTTGAACATAAAAATCTTTCCTAAGTTTTAAAATTCAACTCATCATAATTTCCATTTTCTAGTTATGTAACTTTAAATGTTCAAGTTTTCAAACTTTCCCTAACCTCGAACCTTTTCTATTCTCAAGATTTTCTAAAACTCTAAGCTTTTGTATTTGATATTGGCTATTCTAGTAATTTCCTTTGTCAATAGTTGTGCCCAAAATGAAACTTCTTAAATGCATTTGTTAGTGATAATGATTCAATTAAAGGGCATGTTAGACTAGGTCATATCAGGCAAGATCATATGACTTGGTTAGCTCGAGAAAGTCTGTTAGACCCACTGCGAGTGTTCATTTGCCCGTCTATGAGAATTTTCTTGTAGGCAAGTTAACTAAAAAATCATTTGGAAAAGCCAAAGGAAAGAAAACAACCTCAGTTTTCCAAAAAAAACCCTCTCTTTGAGGATGTTTTCCAAAATGTTTATTCTTATGCTTTAGTTTTTTATTTTTTTTTTAAGAGTGACCTAACTCACCTTAATCAAGGTTAGGTGGCGACTCCGAATCTTTTCAAAAGCCCTTTAATCAAACCTGTTTTCTCATTCAAACCTAGTCGCACTCGTTCTTCTAGGATCTATGCCATTGCAATTAATACACTCAAATATATGTGGCCTAATGAATGTTAAGGCCAGACATGGTGCACTTCTATTTCATCACATTTATAGATGACTTACGCATTTCGACCATGTCTATTTGCTCTCCCATAAGTCTAAAGCATTGGATTATTTTAGATGCTATGTCAAATTGGTTAAGAATCAATTAGACAAGAGCATTAAAGCTCATAGAACTAGCCAAGGTCGTGAGTATCTATCTGAGCAGTTCAAAGAACTCTATGTAGATAAAGGAATACTTAGACAGTTGACAATTCCAAGATTTCTGCAATAAAATGGTGTTGCAAAAAGAATGAATACCACCTTGTTGGACATGGTTAGATCGGTAATGGCATAAGCTAATCTTCCCATTTCATATTGGGAGGACGCTTTGTTGACTGCTACCTACATCCTTAACTGAGTGCCTTGTAAATCAATATCTTTCACCCCATATAAGTTATGGATTGGCGAAAAGCCTGATCTAGGTCATTTGCATCCATTGGGATGGGCGGCTTATGTACATAACACTTCTCATAAGCATAGAAAGTTAAGCTCTGGAGAGAAGAATTGTATCTTCATCCGTTATTCTAAACACTTTAAGGGCTATGTGTTTCTAAGTGAACAGCCTCATGGAAGCGTGACTAAACTTGAGTCACAAGATGCAGTTTTCCTTGAGTAGGATTTCCCTATTAGAGGTGATGTGTCTAAAGAGATCAAACTCTTTGAGTTACAGAATCCACAGGATGATGCTCCAACTATTTTAGAAGACGGTGGCGAAGTAATTTCTCAATTTCCTAAGAATAGTGGGAGCAACTTGCCTGATGATGAACTAGTTCCAATGGATATAAATCATTCAAAGACACAATTGTGTAGAAGTGAATGTGAAATTATCCTTCGACATCAATTTGAGATTAAAGGAGAAGCTTTCATGGTTACTCTGCATGATTATACAAAACCCAAGACTATTAAGGAGGCTATATCATCACCTACTAGTAATGAGTGGACAATTGCAATAAATGATGAAATATAGTCCATTAAATTCAATCGGGTCTGGGACTTGGTTGATCTATTGCCTAGACGTAAGACTATTGGGAATAAATGGATTCTCAAAATCAAGTGTAAAGTGAATGCATCCATAGAGAGGTATAAGACTCGTCTAGTGGGTAAGGGCTACACCTAACGAGAGGGTGTTAACTATAAAGAAATTTTCTCTTCAATCGTAAGGTTTGCCACGATTCGCATGATTCTAGCCATTGTCGCATATTTAGATTTAGAACTATACCAAATGAACGTTAAAAATGCATTCTTTAATGGAGAACTAGATGAGGAGATCTATATGGATCAACCTAAAGGTTCCGTGGCATGGGTTAAGAGCAGAAACCCTGCAAACTTAAACGATCCATCCATGGCCTGAAGCAATAATCTAAATGGTGGTATTTGAGATTTCATCAAGCTATTTTTCCTAATGGGTTTATAACGATCGATGAAGACCACTGTATATATGTTAAACGGTCTAAGAATAGTTTCTTGATTCTTTCATTACATGTAGATGACATTCTATTGTCCTCAACTTTTGAGATGAAAGATTTAGGCGAAGCAAGTTATGTGCTTTGAGTTAAGATCTTTAGGGATCATTCCATGAAACTACTTGGTTTGTCTCAAAAGACTTGCATTAAGAAAGTTCTTGAATGATTCTATAAGCAAAACTGCACACCCACATATACTCCTATTACGAAGAATGAAAACCTAAGTCTATATATGTGTCCTAAGACTCTTGAGGAAGAAGAATAGATGTCTCGTGTTCCTTATACTATTGTTGTTGGGAGCTTGATGTATGCTATGATGTATACCCTCCCCGATATTTGTGACGTAGTAGGTCTGGTTAATAAGTTTCAGTCTAATCCTAGATTAGCTCATTGGAAAGTGAACAAGAGGATTCTACGATATCTTAAGGGAACTTCAGATTATATGCTATTCTACCAATCTTCAAATTTGCATTTAGAAGGATACAGTAATACTGATTAGGGAGGTGACGTAAATGAACGAAAGTCCACATCATGATATGTTTTCTTACTTAATGGTGGGGCCATTACTTAGAGTAGCTAGAAGCAAACCTCTATAGCTTTATCTATAATGGAGGCAAAGTATGTGGCTTGTTCTACTACTGTTCAAGAAATTGTTTGGTTAAAGAGGTTCTTTTAGCACCTTAGAGTTGGCACACATCCTTGGGGCCTAGTGACAATTCATTGTTATAGTATGGCTGCTTTAGCTTGTACGAAGGATCACAAGTATCATGGAAGAACCAAACATATAGATTTGAGATGTCATTACATTAAAGATATGGTTGCATAAAAATAAGTGATGTTAAAGTACATATCTACGATCCGCATGGTTGTGAACCACCTAACTAAGCCTATAGCTTGAAAGACTTATTTGGCTTATTTTAGGACCATAGGACTTTGTAGATTGTCATAATGTACTTGAATTAATGCTGATCACTTAGTTATTTATATTTGACATATTGGGGGATATTATTGCCTTAATGCTTTTGTTTTAGTTTTTGTATGTTTAGAATGTTGTATTATTATCATGGCATTTTAGTAGCACACACATTGTGTATGTCAACAAGCAAGATTGGCTCACTCACATAAGCCATCACCTTTGGCGCTAATGGTATACGTGCCTTTAGCATTTTAGTTATTTTCGGCACTTGAGATAGCGAGTAAAAATGAGACATAATATGCTATAATGTTACCTTGTTTGTAAACAAGATGAGACCTAATGCGAAGGTCAATACCGTCAAAACCCAGTGTCCATTATACCTATGTTGTTTTTGTTAGCCAGATACAATATCTTCAATGTGATGCTTTTAGATAGCTTGCAAATAGAGAACTCGAGTTAGACGTTTATGTAGCGACTAGACTAGGAAATGTACGGTATAAGAGTATCACATACGCTCTCCTCAGTTGGATCGAGACACTCCACCATAGCATGTATTTAGTACTATATATGTTTGACAACCGATTAAGGAGGTGTGAAGGAATAGGTTGCTACTTTGTCACCATGTGAAGTCCTTTGAGTCAGTTTTATATGACTAGGTCATTTTTGTATGACCAAATTTTATCTAGTACTCTTTGACCTTAAACTATGTGATAAGGTAATAGAAATAACGTTCAGCTAGGTTGGTGTGTTACTTATAGCCATGAGTGATTCGGCCTTCTAGGACAATGATGGAAAAGTGGTTATTTCTTATCTAAGTGACATGAGGGCAAGGAAAGACCATTTGTAACATCCCCCGATATATCTACTATCGATAACTTTGGTATTGTAGCATACTGCTACAAAGATGTGAATATATAAATGGAAGCTTCGAGGGGTTAAGCTTGCTCTGATTGAGGGATTAGAGATGTTTGAACCGATATGTCCAAATGGATCTAGGGATTAGAGATGTTCCTAAAGTAGAGCTTCCAATTGTAGATGTGCTTAGTGGTCACACAACCCATTAGCTTGTATGGGTTTACAGTCTTGTATATGAAAGATTAAGAGACATGATAGAATTGCCCACCATGTGCGAGTGGGAGATGTTGATTTTCGGGTGGTGGGTCGACTTGGTACCTGAATGGGCACAGACATATCCCATTGGTTAGCATCCTTTCATAGGTGCCTCTTTGGTATTTATATAAACACCTAGTGCAACCAACATTAAAATACTTTTGACTATTATCTCTTTGCAAATATACAGACGTAAGATTAGGCTTCAGTGCTGTGGAAACAAAGTGTCTGATCTTCACTATAATGACACTACCGCTGTAGATTCAAGGAAGGGCATAAAACATCTTCAAGTTCCGAATTAACGCTACTAAGGTAAGAGTTTAATCCACTTCTACATCGTTTATGTTTTCTTACAATTTCGCAAGAATAATCACCCGAGATACTGAGCGATTGACTACATAAGATTCTCATTTATTAATAAGCCAGAGAAATAACCATTAAGGATTGAGTTCTCTAATCTCTCAAGGTTTAGATATTCTTTGCAATTAGTAGATGTAAGAATCACACTACCAATGACAGTGATTTAAACGTGTTCTTATCCCTAATCTAGTTGAATGTAATCCTAGCACTCTAATACATCAAGTCGGAATCCACTATTCTAATAGTTAATACGAACCATTCTTTTGAACATAGGTTATTTGTGTTATAATTTTATCCATATATATAGTTTGAGATAAGCCTAACATCTTGTTCTAGCGATCTTGAAAAAACTTAACACCAAGAATATAATTGACTTCTCCCATGTCGTTCATATAAAAATGGTGAGCTAACTATATCTTTATTGTTGACAATGTCCCCAGGTCATTCCCACCGAGTAGAATATTGTCAACATATCTATCTATTACACCAAAAGCACCACCATGCTTCATTACCCTTTTTGCACGCACATAGACAATCAGAATTTTAATGAAAACCAAATGGTTTGATTGCCTGACCAAACTGAATGCATGTCCAAATTGCAAAAAGCTTTGCTTTAGGTTTATAAATGGAATTGTGCACATTATGCTCTTGACCTTCAGCACTCTGGACATTCACTTGTCAAATCTCATAATCAAGACAAGTCACAATAGACAATAGAATCTATATATATTTTAGCATGATTATTTGTGAGAATGTTTTCAGTTAATTTATTCTTTCTTTCTGAGTAAAACTCTTTGCCACCAACTTGCCTTTAAACGTTTCAATGCTGATCAGACCCTTTTTTTCTTCTTCTTATAAACTCACTTACATCCAACAATTTAACATTTGTAGACGCATCAACAAGTTTTCAGACTTGATTTGAGTGCATAAACTCCATCTCAACCTTTATAGCATTTTTCCACTGACTAGCATCTACATCAAATATAGCTTTTATGCAGTTACTAGGCTCAACTTCTTGCTCTTCAAAGATAGCGTGTCTGAAGTTCTATAATGGTGGGAATATTTCAAGTTTTCTTTCCATGTCCTATGCTATTGGCATCGAGTAGAAGGGATATATATATATATATATTGTTACTTTGGATATACCTTGTACATTGGATCTCAAAAAGAAGACCGATAAGTTTATGGAATACGATGTTAATTGTGCGGTCATACTAAACCCAAAATAGTTTGTTTCTTCAAGCTGTAATATTTCTTGAAAAAAAGGTTGAAAATTTTGTTAAAATTAGTTTAATAAAAAACATTTGAAACATATTGATGTGGATCGCATAGCCGAAGATTACTTGGAGATGCGGCGGCGGTGATATACCCGGGCCGGTGGTCGGTAAACTTCAATCGGCTATAACTTTTGACTCGTAATTCCGTTTTCCTATTATAATATGTTTTCAAGGAGCTAGCGGCGAGCCAGAGAAAGAGAAAAATATAAAATAATTTTTTGGCCTAGAAAAAAGTGAAAAATGCCTCTAAGTATGTTTTTTAGCCCGTTTTATGTTTTGGGCTTATTCTTTTTGGGCTTGTTGTCAGTTTTTCTTATTTAACCCGGTTTGTCCCGGGCCCTAGGGTTGCGTGCCGCTATATATACTATTGTTTGACCTGTTTTTAGCAGTTTTGAAGTTTTAATAAAATTTGTGCTTGAAAATTGCACTTTTCTCAATCGTTCGGTATTCTTGCGAATCAGCGAACGCTTGATGCCTTTGAGCATGTGATTCGTGGTGATTCTACAGGTTGAGAGAAGGACTTTATTCCGGCATTTATGTTGAATCAACGGATTGAGGTTGAGTTCTTGTGTTCTAAAGTTTCGCTGCATCACATATGAATTGGGAAGCAAAGTAATGTTACACACAATTTGCCTTGCAATGAGTGGAAATATTTAGAAGCTGAAGCTCCTTGATTTGCCAGACCATTGCAAATCCAAAGTAGTAGAATCACCTCACCACTAACATTATCTACTATATATGTATGTTTTATATATACACTATGATACATATTTATGTATCAGTTCTTTAGCCAGACACAGTTAGGCTCCATTTGATTTGACATAACATATTCTAGACTAGAAAATATCTTTTCATACAAAAACATTTACTCAAATTTTATTTTTTATTTTATTTTTTGGTGTTTGGTTGATATTTGAAATTGCTTTCTAAATATTTTTTTTTTTATAATACTACTCTTTGTGACTAGGGGTAGTAAAGGTGGGTATTAGGAGGCAGGGATGGGCTGTAGTGGTGAGTGGCGGTGTCACGTAGTGGCAGTGAAATGATTGAAATAGTGTTGAAGGTTCACATTACTAAAGCCAAAATTGACTTACGAAATTTTATAACGTAGGTCATTTTTTTTTATCATTTGATGTAAAATAACTTTTTCAAAAAATATTTTTCTTATTTTCAGTTGAATCAAACAATGGAAAGTGAGTAAAATATTTATCTGAAATTTTTTTAAGACAAACCAAATGAAGCCTTAAAGATTTTTGGATCTGTTTCCAAAATCTTTTCAGTGATGGAAAAGGAGGACATTACAGAATAATCTGCATCTTGTCATTAATGTGCACAATTCCAAGCAACCATTTAAGCTATTGTTGGGCCACAATAATTGTTGCTCTAGCCAGAATCCAACTAGAAACACCTTTGAAAGAAAATCAATAATGAAACATAACCTAAAAAAATCCTACTAAGTAAATGAAGAAATTAAAAAGAGACAGAGAGAGAGGAAGCATGATTAGTACAAAAGATTCAGTTTATATGTCTATTTATCTTTTGCCTTTTGTTATTTTATCAATCTTTTTAAAAATATATGAAAATTTATCTCAATACCGGATTAACTTAATGATGACATTGCTAGTGACACCTACGATTTTAAAATGAACAAACCGATAACAACCAATGGACCTACATACCTAGTCCAATCTCTAAGCACTATTAATCAATGAACAATAAATAAAATATAACCTACAATCATTATAATCACAACACCACGGATTTAGGTTGCCTTGTACTTGCTAGCGGATCGCAATTAATTTTCTCGCTAAAAGGGATGGGATCCTTGATTGATCTTTTTTCTTATCATGTTCTCCTGTGCATTGCGATTCACTATTCTTCCGCACTCCACGATGAATACCCCACAACGAATTCCCATCTCAATTTACTAACAAGACGAAGCTTCAATGAAGATTTGAAGTTCTTCTTGCCAAAGAGAAAACATGAGATGCTAGGGCTTTTCAAGGTGACCTCAAAGTTGCTCAATGTTTTAAGCTCTCTTGCTTCATAGGACTTCATTTATAAGTCCTTATAGAAGATGCATTCCAAGTCCTACACAAATTAGGGCTTCCTTAAATTTTTTCGATGTTCGCAGGGGCGAGACATAGCAAAAATTTCTCTTTGCGATGTCGTTGGGGTGACAAGGAAATGACAAGACCGCGAGTTACTCTAGAAATTCAGCATGACATAGGCCTTGATTTCGGTGGGGCGAGACAGGGGTGAAGGCTTCTCAGATTTAGACAATCCGTCTTCTACTCTCACTGGGAATAGAAGGTAGTGAGAAGGTTGTGAATTTCTCTAGATCTCTGATTACATTGTAAAAGTGTAATCTAAGTCCTTATATTTGTCTTTCGTTAGACTTGGGATAGATGTAAATAGCCTTACTTAGTGTATTATTGTCTCTAATTAGGTTTGTGTACATTTTACAAGAATTAGGGATAAATTGGAGCTTTAAAAGAGCAAGGAAGACAAGAAGGAAAGCACCCGTCCGAACGGAATTAGGTCCTATCTGGACGATGATGGAAGTACAAGAATCAGAGAAAATCAGTTGTTCAGAAAAATTTAGGTCCCTTCCGGACAGTGAATAAGGCCCAGCTAAACGACACGCACTTGTAACTGTCAGATCCCCAATTCACTAAATGTACGAATTATCCGATTAGAGGGACTTTTTGCTTTGATTTTAGAGAGAGTCCACGTGTATTTTTAAAGAAATAAATAGATAATTTTGTACTTTTTGATCTCAAATTGATTGAAGTTTTATACAATTCAAGTGTCTTCAACAATGTCTATGGCTAGCTAAGCATTTTTCTTGGCAAGGATGTGAAGATTGCTTGGAGTAATTGTTAATTGCATTGAAGTATCCAATTGATTTCAATGTTTTATCTTATGGTTTTGCATGGGTTTATATCAATTCAAAGTGGATTCTTTGAAAATCAATTGTTTATGATCATATCATTGAATTATTATACAGAAATTGAATTTTGGGATAAGAATTGCTTTGATCTATGGTCTAAACACTTTGAATCTAACTTCATGAAATCTAATTGAATTGTTGTAGATTCAATTTGGGTTTATTCTCAAAATCTCTTGATTTAATGCCACAATTGATGGTATTGGATTGAGAGAATAGATACTTCAAGGAATTCTCAATTAGCTCAAGCAATTGGATCATCTATTGCTAAGACTTCCTTTCCAAATTCAAATTCTATTTTTTGACAATATTTTACAGTCCACACAACATTGATTTTATACTTTTCTTCAAGATTTATTGTGAATACTTTGGCTAGAATTCGTTGTTCCTTGTGTTTGCCTTTTGTGTTCAGCGTGGACCAAGGGGTATGGAGTTGACTGCCCTGGGGTTCGTCTGGGAATTCCAGCAGTCGCTAACATGGCTTGGGCCTCTCGAAGGTGGCAAGAAAAGAACCAAAGGCAACCAAGAGAGAGAGGATCATGAGCGTGAGTCTATGAGGTTGAAAGTGATTAATTCCTTCTTTTTGGGCCATAAATGATTCGGCTATTTATAGTGAGGGTGATGGCTGATGTGACAAACATGTGGCACCTCCCGATTGGATGGGCTCTGGCACCATCATGGCCTGGGCCGACCATTTCAACGTCACGACCACCTAATAGGATGTGAGGACGAGCCCAATCATCAAGCTCTTTTCCAATCAGGCCACGCCACGTGTCCACCTCATTAAATGTGGATTAGGCCTACATTTAATGCTAAGTATGCTCATTTAGTGTTGGGATTTTGCACTTGAGTGCGCTTGGTGGGTGAAGCTCTTTCTCTAAACTGATTGATTGGATGGGTCCCCACGCACCCGAGGGGCGAGCGACTCAACGATTTTCTTTGGTTCTAGCCTCCAATCCATGATCAATGTGAGGTCCCGAGCAGGGGAAAGAAGGAGGATGTTGAGGCACGAGGCTTGTACTTGGCGAGCCTTGGGGCTACTCCTATAAGGGTGGCTGGAGCCATGCAGGCATGGAGCTTGGCTTAGAGGATGGCTGGAGCCATGCAAGTGCAGAGATTGGCTTAGAGTAGTCCTCGAGTCCACCTTAATGAGGCTAGGCCTAGGGGTTCTAGTGGAGCGCCGACCTGCTGTGAGAGCAAGGTGGCACAAGGGGCACCAACCTGCCGCAAGAGAAAGGCACGCTTTTGACGTTGTGTTGACTTTAAGGTACCCTAGGGGTTCATGTGGCTTGCTAGCTAGACGAATGGGTTAGCCACGTGGTGCCCCCATAGATGCGGGTACGTATAATAGCCCTCTTGTACGCATGGGTTTATTGACTAATGGACGTGTGGGTCAATACCACGTGGGGGATAGAGTTTACCATTGTCTCCCAAGGGACTCCAAGTAACGCCACATGGTGCTGGTGTTGCTTCGAGCATTAATGTGCTTTATGAAAATGCCTGTTACTAGGGGATCGACGGAGCCATTCGGTAATACAGTGGCGCGATGTTTGAGAGGAGTCATCATTACTCGTGACACTTTGACTTTGAGGCCGCTTTTTGAGAGTTATAAAAGGTGGACTTGAGTTCATTTCATCAATTTTGGTTTTTTTGAGCTCTAATTCATTAACTCGCATTTTCTCTTTTTGTGTGCTTGATCTTTGAAGTTCTTGAGCCTTGTAGTTTGTGTAAAGGTTTACAAGCGTCCTTGTGATGAGTTTTGCGAGCTTCTTGTTTGAGCGTGAATTTTTTTTAATGTTTTCTTCTGCTACAAGGATCGAGATCCAGAATGCAAGGGGTTGACAACCAAATTGTTAGGAGATCATTCATGAGTAATTAAGTCTCATCGTTAGAGGCAGACCTTCCCAAAGGGCTAGAAAAGAGTAACAAAAAGAAAACCATGAAGAAGAGGAAAGATGGCTAGCCTCCTCCTATTCCAGGCTTGGATCATTGGTGTCAAGGACAAATTCTGGCAGTGACTCACTAGCTTTGACATGGAGAGGCATGTTGCTGAGACACCGTTCTTTTGGCTCATGATGAGGCCAGAGCATCGTATAAGGCTTTTATCTCTCCAGGCTCAATCCTACGCTTTTCAATCAAACATGGGGACCTTCCTTATGCTTTCCTAATGTGGGATAGCTACTGTGCCTAGGGGGAGGGCCTCGAGGTTTGGGTGCAGGATATCTTGGACAACTCCGCATATGTGGAGGTCTTAGAATGAGCCGGGGTGCATACGGTGATACTAAGTACTTACAAACTTAATATCAAATGAAGCACGCCTTGGATGGAGATGATGCTTTCACACTGGAGCATGGACTCTGATACACTCGCAATGACTTGGGGGAATGCACTCCTACCTTGGAGGATGTCAATGGCCTGACCTGCTTGCCAATCGTGGGGGATGTAGTTCCTTGCACGCTTATATCAACAATGGAGGAAAAGTGAATCATCCAAGGCCTAAAGGATTCGCAGAACATGGCGATGAGGGCTGTGAGCAAATTTAGCAAGGCTAGTGGGAAAAAGGGTGTGGCCTCCTCAAGCAAGTCTCATAGAAACATGTTCAAGGGTTGCACGATCCATTGGTACCGCGATCTGCAAAGGGTGACCAAGGAAATGATAAGGGCTGGGAAGGACACTATTGAAGCTTGCAGAAGGGGGCACGCAGGGCCAGGTTTGTATAATGAGTGTCATTTGGCGGCGTTCTTGAGTGCCTGACTATCGAGGCATGTATTTGAGGGGCACCCAACTGATGGGGTGAATTACGCACTCTTTCTTTTTGCTACAGTGCTCATGTGAAGGCAGAGCCGCACGATGGGACCTTTATTTTTGGGGATAATCTACTTTTGTTTGGATCAAATGAAGAAAAATATGGCTGAGTCGATGGGGCTCTATGACGTGCCGAGCTATATTTGTACCAACTTCTTATAGATGTTTCTATTCGAACATTTTCAAGGCGCGACACCTAAACCTTACGAGGGGAATGAAGTAGATGAAGATGGGAATGCTATTGTGTGTTGCCAAGTGGCTAGGTGGTTGGGTGGGACACTGCGAGCCAGCTTAAAATGAGTGTTTAACAACTAGAAGAAGTTCACCCCGAGGTCATATGTGGGGGAGCTAGCTGGCATCGCCGATTTTGGCATGTACGTGGAAGAGGATTAGGAAGTGTTGGTGACGTCAAATACAGAGTTCACCAGGGAGCTGGTGATGAGCGTGCTATGGGTGATCCTAGAGGAGCTGCCTGCCTTGAATGAGGGTGGGGCTTTTGAAGTTGTAAGGTACCATCCCCAGAGAATGGCTTGCCAGCTCATGTACGACTAGGGTACGCTAGACTTTATTGAAGTGACGAGCTTAGTGTGAAGGAGGTGATGAAGCAATATGAGGGAATAAGGGTGCGCGGGGCAAACCGCGAGGCTTTGGGGACTCACAACTAGCACAACTATTAGAGGAAGAACCTAAAAGTGTTTGATTTATTCAACTTAGGGGACCACATGGTATCGATGTTCGAAGAGGTGCTGTAAGAGGATCGCAGCTTTGTGTGCACCGTGCAAGGGCTGAGGGTTAGCTGCCTGGGCCAAACTGAGTGAATGAGCTCGGCCACTAGAAATCGTAGTTATGGAGCCTCATCAAAAGGACCAGGAGTTTGTTCCATGGGAGGTGGAAAGGGTATTGAGATTTCCCAAGGTGTTGTACACCCCAAGCGCCAAAAGCATGAAGGTTTTGAGTGGGGGAGGAAAGGTGGCTGAGGTTGAGACTGGTGTCCAACGAAGTGCATTGTGGGGGAAAAAAAGGAAGGTAAAAACTATAAAAGGTTAATTATGGGCATAATTATAAGTTCTTGACACATGGGATTACTTGTTAAATACATGAGACTGGGGTGGTGATCGCTAAGCCTGAAGAAGGTGAACAGGCGGTTGCGAGGGAGGCAGTGAGCGTAACACTAGCAGCCAAGAAAAGGAAGGTAAATATTAGGTTTATAAGTTTCGTAAATAAAGACTAGTACATGTCTATAACATGTTGGTTTTTGTTTCCAGGTGGTATTCGTGAGGGGAGCTGCAACTAGCGAGCCAAGGGCAGAGGATGAGGGAGGCCTGCCGATGCCTCAAGACCCATTAGACGGACTAAACGAGGTGTTAAGCGTCGAGGCTGGAGCTCGTGTGTCTGTAGAGGTGTGGTTGAATGAGGAGGCGCCGAGCTCGTTGATGGTGAGGGATGGAAAGAGCTTACAACATTTGAAGATGAAGTTACAAAACAGGGGAAGCTCAGTGAAAGGCATAAGGCACAAGACTACGGGGGCTCATAATAAGGTACAAGGGTGGTTTGCACTGCAGGATGAAAGTAGCAGAGAGGAATGCAAACCAAAGATGGCAGTAACCAGGTAAGAGGAAGTTATAGATGTTGAAAAGAGGATAGATGTGCCTGTGCTGGTGCTGAATATGGAGGAGGCAGGTGATGGCCAAAGGGTTAGGCAAGTCCCGGATGAGCCTTTAAGAACTACGATCGAAGATGCATAAAGGCTAACGGTGGTGCCAGAGGCCCAGGTGAACAAGCCAGATGCCATGGACGAGAGCGAGGTGAAGACATCAACAATCAATGAGCTAGCTCAAGTGATTGGTTTGGAAACTTCGAGGGAGCAACAGTTGGGCAAGGTGATGCTAGGAGCAAAGGTGATCGCTGGTCCTGGAGGTAAGGGGGCAAACCGAGCTCGGGGAAACAGGCTTTAAAGCCTATGAACAAAGCGTTATCCTAAGAAGAGAGGGGCGAGGTGGAAGAAGAGTGGGCAGGCTCGAGTGTTTTTGGGTCAGAGGAAGAGGGTAAAACTGAAGAGGAAGCGCTCAAGGCCTCATCTACGAGAGATGAGGAACCAAGCGAGCATGAGGCGTTGAATGCGCCAGAGGTGGTGGAGATGCCTTTGGCAGGGATCGCAGCACAGAGAAGGCAAGTGCTAAGAGGGGCTAGTGGGATCATGAGGTTGTTAGGAGGCACATAAGAGATTATCTTAGATCTTGTTGAGCTCTTTGTTGGGGTGAAACTAGGGTATGTCCCAGGTTCCAGAATATTTTGTAAGAGGTGCCAGAAACCTTTGCTCGCCATGGGGAGTAGGGACCGCAGTTGGTAGTAAGCGTGATGGAGATGTTGGGGCTTGTACTGGAGAGGTTGGATCGACAACCTTTGGCTAGCCTGCTTGAGGAAGAATGGGTAAAAATTAGCCAAGGCTTGGAGGACCTGCAGTGTTTGTAGTTTGATATGTCGTGGCTAAAACAACGAGTGCAACATGCAAGGGCAATGGTGGAGGCCGCGCTACAAGAACCGAGTCTATAGAGTCAAGTGGAGGCGGTGGAGAAGAAGATCAAGGTGTTGGTCACCGAGATCAAAGAATGGGAGGTATGCCTGGAGGCACTCTAGGAGGAGCGCGAGGAGCTTATGGGGGAAGAGGATGAGCTGCACAGGCAGTGGACCCGACCTGAGGGAGGAGTGGGGAATACCAACGTGTTTCAAGCATTGTAACGTGTCTTGTAATAAATTTGGCTCCCAACTTTTTGTAATACCTTTTTTTTGGTAATCAAGATGTTTATATATAAATGAACTGAAAGAAGGCCCGACTTTGGGTGAAAATTTAAACTTGTGTACGAAATTGCTGGTTGTCATTAGGGAACGAGCGGGTTTGGTGAAGCATGAGTTGGGTGAGGGGAGCATGAGGCGGGCTCATGGGAGTATGAGTTCAGGGTTGAGAATGGACCAAGTTGAGGGGATAGATCGTTAGGCGAAGGCTCTGACAGAGAAAGTGGTCTCGTCAACCTGCTGGCATGGTCTTGTACCAATGAGCTGGCTCTTAACTGGAAGTGTCAAGAATCTCTAAAAAGAGGGAAGGGGAGGTGGTGTATGCCTTGGGGTGCAAATCAAACAAGCTATAAATAGAGGGTGACAGAATAGCCAATCAGTAGGTCTTCAATGAGAGTCGCCTATAGTGAGAGCATTGGGGAAAGCAATTTGGGTATGGGTGGTTTAGGAAAATGCCCTGTGCTGAACTCCATTGTCTGTAAGGGGAAGATAGGCCTGTAAGCCTAAAACTTTCTCCTTGTCGGTGTCTTTGGCTCCCTATTGTTGAGGGAAATGTAAAGAGGATCATGAGAGGGGGACACTTGGATAACCAGAGTCTCATTTCGGTGGAGGTTCCCCCTGCTTATAGTGTGCATTGGCCTTACTTAGAGTACGCTAGGATGAACGATCCTCTTCTCAAAGAGTTACTGTGGTATTTGGGAGGAAATCTATGCACAAAGGGCTTGCCTAACTTTGCTAGTGATTTAGCTATTTGCAGTACTTGTGGGTTTAGGCCTCATGATGGACGCGTGCTAACGAGGCCGAGGGGGCATTGGACAGGAGCCTGTAAGCTGCTTTACTACCTGCGAAGGGGCCATAGTGAATTTATTAGCTTGTCGATGGATTGACCATGCAAGTGCCCCACAGTCAATTAGGCGATGGAGGCGATTGCGGTGATGAGGTGAGCCGCTGCAACAACCTGCACCGTAGAGCCGCGTCTGAGGCTCGCCTCCTACGGAGGTTAGGAGAGCAGGCATTGTACCCCAAGGGGGAAAAGATTACCCAAGAGCTGTTTATCTGAGCGTGGGGACTTTCCTCTTCCTCGAAGCATATTAGGAATGAGAGGCATTGAGAATGGAGGGTGGCTCGTGGGTGATGAGAGCGTTGCAAAGTTGCTTGAGGTGGGGACTTTCTATCTGTCTATGGAGACCTTCGAGCAGGACCTAGTAGGTCTGTGAACTAGTAGTGATAGGGTTTTTTATGACTTGTAATGTGCTCTAAAGAGCTAAGTTGTAATTTTGATGTAATTGAAAGTGAATCTTTGAAATAAAGAGTGATGATCATGAATGCTTTGAGATTCTTATTTGGTAGTAAGGTGTACAGAGCTTAGGTATCGCTCCCAGATAAAGGCAGAACCCACAATACATGACTAGAAATTACAGCGAGCATGGGATTCCCAAAGTGAATATTAAAAAACCATAGGTATTAAGGGTAATAAGCTTTGAACCATTTGGCATTAATGGGTGAGGGTGTGGCAGTGGAGCTAGGTTTAGCAATCATATAACTACTGCTTGTATTGGCTTCTCGAATTTTGAAAGGTCCTTCCCATTTTGGTACAAACTTGGTAACAGAGCACCTCGCATAACGTGAGGCCATGCGGAGCACCATATCCCCTTTTTAAAAGCACAGTGGTCCCACCAGTGTGGCATAGGCATAGGCAATCCATTTGTAATAAGCCTTGTGGTTGGTCTAGGCTTGATCTCGGTGCTCGTCTAAGGCTTCGAGTTGGTGGGGGCATGCCTCAAAGTCATCGCTAGGGAGTTCTTCTAAGGGAGGCTCATACTCGCCACTAAGGAAGTGGGCGAGTAGGTGGGTGAGAGCTTGGCTTTTGACTGCTGTAAGGGTTTTGCAAGTGATGTCATACTCCACGAGGGAGAGCAACCATTGAGTAGGGAATCCTGAGAGTGCGGAACGGGACAGGAGGAATCAGATGGGATCACATTTGGTGATAAGGTGAAGGGAGAAGGCTAAGAGGTAGTGGCACAGCTTTTTGGTGGCAAAGACTAAAGCCAAACAAAGGCGCTCGACTAGGCTGTAGTGAGTTTCAGCTCCTTGTATTACACGGCTGATGTAGCATATAGGGCACTTCACTTTATTAACTTCTTGTATGAGCAGGGCTCCGATGGAGCGAGAGATAGAAGGGAGGTAGAGTAAAAGGGGTTTGCCATGCTGTGGAGGGACCATGGTGAGGGGAGATAGCAGGGCATCTTTAAGGGCTTGGAAGGCGGTTTGGTGGGAGGGGAGCCATACAAAAGGCGCGTCCTTTTTAAGTAGCAAACTAAAAGGTTGGGTAGTCTCAGCCATGGCCGGGATGAACCATCGAAGGTAGGAGGCTCAGCCGTTGAGTGTGAAAAGTTCATCATGGTTGGATGGATGCAACATGTCACGAACGGCCGCGAGCTTGGATGGGTCAGGATCGATGTCATGGCAGTGAACCACGCACCCTAGGAACTTGCTCGTGGTTACGCCAAAAGCACACTTAAGAGGGTTCATTCGGAAATGGTACTTGCGATAGTGCTCTAAAACTTGTTGGAGATCCTTCAAATGGGTGGCCTCCTCCTTGGATTTGACTACTAGATTGTCAATGTAACACTTCATAACCTTGTGAAACATGTTATGAAAGATGGCCATCATAGTGCGCTAGTAAATGGGGCCAGCAGTTTTGAGGCCAAAGGGCATGACTGTATAGAAGAAGTTGCTGATCGGCTTACGGAAGGCTATTTTAGGGGCTTCATTAGGGGTCATCTTGATTTGGTTATAACCACTAAAACCATCCATGAAGGAGACCATGTGGTGGCCCGCAGTGGCATTGATGAGGGTGTCGATACTTGGCAGCGGGAATTCATTCTTAGGGCAGGCTTTGTTGAGGTCACAAAAATAAATGCAAACTCGAATCTGTCCATTCTTTTTAACAACAGGGATGATACTAGAAAACCAAGAGGGGTGTTAAATAGGTTTTATAAAACCAGCATCGAGGAGCTGGACTACTTTGTCTTTGATTTTAAGCTCGACCTCCAATTTGCAGAAGCGGGAGCCTTGCTTGATGGGGCGAGTGGTTGGTAAGACATTGAGACGGTGCATGGTCACATTGGGATTGAGCCAAGCATCTCGCTATAATTCCAAGTGAAAACATCTAGGTATCGCCAGATGAGAGCTAGGGGGGCTGCTCGTTAGGGAGTAGGGAGATCTTGGCAGATAAAAATTAGGTCGAGCTCACTCGGTGGGAAGCACCAAGTTCACTTCTTCAAGTTCTTGCTTCTGTGGGCATAGGGAGGACTTGCTGGAGTTGGGGGGTGTCTTCGAGAGGATTTGTGGCTAGCCTAGGAATAGGGGAGGTGGATTTCTTTTTCTTTTTCTTGTTCTTATGGGGTATTAAGGTCGGGAAAAGGGCATAATAGTCAGGAAGGAGGAAAGTGCTTAGAAGACACGCACATATAGATGTTAGGGTGGGGTCAACATGGCAGTTGGCTGACCCCGCACACCTTCATAAGAAGTAGAAGAGCTTGTCGTCGAGTCTCCATTACTTGGTGATAACAGGGGGATCTTCCCACAAGGATGGAGATAAGCGAGGGCGCTTGTGAGGGAGATGAGCTGGTGGAGCTTCATCCTGCACGAACTTGGCCCAATGCTGGATGACGGTGTTGTATAAAGGAAGAAGGACCGTGGACTTATCAATTTCGTTATAAATGGAAGCATTGGCCATATAAGATTCTACAGGGCGGAAGGGCGACTGGAGGCCGGGATTGTGACGACTTCATTGTTCCAAATGGCTTTAACACACCAATGGTAGATGGAGGGGATGGCCCCTGTCGCGCCCAGATTTTTCACACTCGAGGAATACTCACACAAGTAGGAAAAATGTTGTACTCTCTCGTTAAAACTCACCCTCCTAAAAGAATGAGTGCGACTAGGTTTGAACTGAAAATTTGATTTGAATAAAGGGCTTTTGAAAAAGATTCGGAGTCGCCACTTAACTTGATTAAGGTGAGTTAGGTCACCTAAAAACTAAGAATAATCCGAAGACTACACTTAGGGATTTTGGAAAACGATTTTGGAAAACACCACCTCAAGAGAGGGTTTTTAAGAAAACAGGTTGTTTGGCAACCTTTGGAAAATATTTAGCCCTTTTTAGAAAAATAACTCCTTTTTGGTCTTTGAAAACAGTGATCCTAGGTTCGGAGGTTGGTTACGTGTAAGGAAGACGCACTAAGCTATCACCCTACCCCGCCCTTTCGGTACCTACATGTCAATCTACCCTAGATTCACCTATGAGAGTCTTCGACTAACTATAATTCAATCCTATCTACTTTGAAAAACAATGCTTGAAAATTAACATGATGCATGGTATGCAAGTGTAAGGAAAGAGACTTGAAAAATAGATTTGAAAAGAGATTTGAAGAGATAGAATTGAAATTGAAAAGTATGAAAATTTAAAAATAGAAATTTGAAAATAGAAATTTGGAAATAGAAAGTTTGAAAGTAGATGGGAATTTGAGATTTGAAAAGATTTTGAAAACCGCACTCATGAGGGTGGAATTGAAAGTTTGAAAAGTATTGTGACCGCACCTATGAAGGTTGCCTACGTATCCCTTTGGGGGAATCAGGTCAGTCGTAGTTCGGACCGGAGTCCGATTGAAAAGAGATTGATTTGAAGAGAGAGATTGAATTGGAAGAAAGAGATTGAATTGAAAACTGGATTTGATTTGAGATTAGAAGAGGAGATTGGAAATTGAAATTGAGAAGATTGGACTTGCTTTGGAAAGATTGATTTTGGAAAAACTTGGTTTTGGAAAGATGGAGGTTTAGGAAACCTAGACTTAGGAAAGGTAGGAGACCTAGGAAAGACTTGAGATTAAGAAAAATTGGATTAGAATGTTGGACTTGGAAGATTTGGAAAGATTAGCTTTTAGGAAAAATTGGATTTAGGAAATGTTCAAATTAGGAAAGGTCCGATTTAGGAAAGTTTTGAATTAGGAAAGTTTCATTTTTGGAAAATTTCAAATTAGGAAAGTGTCATTTTAGGAAAATTCCGAATTAAGAAAGTTTTCGACTTAGGAAAGTTTTGGAATTAGAAAAGTTTCAACTTAGGAAAGTTTGAATTTGGAATGTTTTGAAATAGGAAAGTTTTGAAAATTGAAAAGTTTCGTTTTAAGAAAGGTTTAGGATTTGGAAAGTTTCAAATGAAGGAAGTTTTGAAATTGGAGAGCTTAAAATTTTAGAAAGATTTTAAATTAGGAAAGATTTAGAAAAGGTTTGAATCAAGAAAGTTTTGAGTTTAGAAAGTTTTAAATTAAGAAAGTTTCATTTTAAGAAAGGTTTTAAAAAAATAAGAAAGTTTTGAGTTTGGAAAGTTTTGGATTTGGAAAGGATTTTGAAGTTTAGGAAAGTTTAAAATTTAGAAAATTTGGAAGTTTAGAAAGATTTAACTTAAGAAAGTTTTGAATTTGGAAAACTTTGAATTTGGAAAGATTTGAAATTTGGAAAGGTTTAAGATTTAGAAAGTTTTAGAGTTTTAGAAAATCTTAAGATTAGGAAAGGTTTGAGTTTAAGAAATATTTAAAAACTTAGGTTTGAAAAGTTAAGATTTGGAAAGGGGTAAAATTAGGGAAGAGTTGAATTAAGAAAGATGTGGAAGTTTAAAGAAAGATTTAAAGTTTAGGTTTAGGGAACTTATGATTTAGGAAGGAATTGAATTAAGAAAGGTTTGGATTAGGAAGGGATTGGATTTGGTTTCTAAAAGAAAAGATCTGATTTTGTTTCCAAAAACGGAGGATGGGATCTAGTTTCCTAAACAGGGAGATTTGATTCGGTTTCCTAAAGGGAAGATAAGATTTAGCAAGGATATAGAAAAGGAGATTCTAGAAACCCTAGGTTTGGAAAATTATAGTGTTGACGTAGAAAAGAGGTTTTGGAAACATGTATAGTTTGGATGTGAAAACAAGAGATTTTGGAAACCTAGGTTTGGGGCAAAGTTTGAAAATCATGTTTTTGGAAAGAAAATTAGGGTTTCCTAATTGTGGGCTCTAAGGCTTGACTTGGGCTCTAAGAAAAGAGTTTTTTGGAAAGTACGTTTTTGGAAACGAAGGTTTTCTAGAAGAAAAATCCTGAAGGGGAATTTCTAGAGGAAAGTTTTTGGAAAGAATGTTTTTTGGAAAGATTCTTGGAAGGAGATTGTTGGAGAGAGTTTTTAGGAAAATGAATTTAGAGAGTGTTTTTAGAAAGAAATTTTAAAGAGAAGGAGTTTTGGAAAGGAGTTGAAAAAGGGAATTTTGAAAAATAAATTTTGGAAGGGAGTTTTTGAAAACAATTTTGAAGAGGAGAGTTTTAGGAAAGTATGTTGAAAAAGAGATTTTTAGGAAGAGATTTTTGAAGAGAGAGAGAGAGTTTTGGAAAGTATGAAAACGTCTCACTTTCCTAAAGCGATTCTAACCATAAGAGAGCTAGAACCACTTTAAGAAAGTGGTTTTGAAAAACAATATAGACCAAAAAGGTCACTTTTAATGTAACACTTTCCTAAAGCAACCCTAGCTATGGAAAAGCTAGAATCACCCTAGAATTGTGGTTTTGAAAACAAGTTTTTGAAAAAGAAATTTTGATGCAATTTTGAAAACAAGTTTGAAAACGATTTTGAAAACAACTTTGAAAACGGATTATGGAAGATGCAAGATTATGATATGCACAATGCAATTTGGGGTCGTGAACATACAAGGCTAAGGTTTCACCACATAATCAAGGGGGCCGGACCCACGTGGTCTTTGGTTAGACTAGACGAAAGCCCCCGACACGGTGACTCTCCAATAGCCCAATCCTACACATGGACCGGGAATCCCCTTGTTTCAAGCATGCAAAGAAAGGGGGGGAAAGAGATGGGGGATTAAAATAGAGAAAACCCAAGTAGGTTAGGAGAGAGAAGAGAGAGGGGGGAAGTGCGGAAATTTAAATGGAGAACCTACCTTGTACCTTGTTTATTTTGCGTGCTGTGCTGTCTTCGATCTTTGTCTTGATCTTCACCTTCAGTCTTCAAGAGTTTTCTTCAAGCTTTAGATGACAGCTCTTCAAGTCTTTGAAGGAGGGTTGAAGGCTAGTGTATGAATGTATAGGGGTTTGTATGCGTGTATAGGAGGCTAGGGTTTGTGTAGGGTGGCTAGGGTTTGGAAAACCTAAGATGGCTAGGGTTTTTGAGTTGCTCGAGCTCTGTATATCGAATTATATGATTTTTAGGTTGAGTTTGCGGACCTTTTTCACGTTGAATGAGGCTCTGTATTTATAGAGGTTGGACAAACCTGGCGCTTGTTGCAGTGACGCCAGGGCAAAATTGCTCTTGGCGCCACTACTAGTGGCACCAGCCAGTTAGGAAACTATATAAGTCGGCAAGCAACATATCTTTAACTAGATTTGGGCGCTTGTACTAGTGACTACCATGCAATTTTTAGCCTGGCTTCACTAGGAGTGACTCCGAAAAGTCCGAGAATGATATGGAGGAGCCGGGAATTACCCGGAAGGCCGGAAAGGAGCAAGAACACTTAAAATAGTGTCTTGGAGGTATTTGATTTGAAAAGTGAGGATAAGATGTGTCGGAAAGGTTGACCGGGCCCTTAGGGGCAAAACGGTCAATCAGACCGGGAAGCTGCCAGGGCAAACTCGGACTGTCCCGGAAGAAGACTTGGGATCTGGAAACATTATTTAGAATGTTCCCAGAGGTTGCCGGTTTGACTTCCAGAGCCGGCGTGGACGGAAAAGGAGACCGGCCCACCAGGGGCAAAACGGTCATTTTGTACCGGGTTTGCCGGAACTAACTCGAAATGATCCGGAAAGGTAAAGGAAGGTTGAGAACACTATAAAAAGTAATCTCAGGAGGTTACCGGTTTGATACCCAGAGCCGGTGGGGTCGAAGAAGGAGACCGGCCCTCTAGGGGCAAAACGGTCATTTTGTACCGGGTTGGTCGGAACTAACTCGGAATGATCCGGAAAGGTAAAGGAAGGTTGAGAATACTATAAAAAGTATTCTTGGGACATTACCAGTTTGATACCCAGAGCCAGTGTGGTTCCCGGGGCATTCGGATGTTTAGGGGCAAAATGGTCATCTTGACAGGAAAGTCTCGGAAAAGGTCCAACGGACAGTTTGGTCATTTTTCACCAAAGTGGGCTAATAGACACTGGTGTTGACATGGGTTTTGAGTGTTTCCACCACTCTAACGGCGATCGTCGTGACACAGGGGTTTGTTGCCAATTCCCTATATCGACCTATTTGTGAGTATTTTCACTACTCTAACGGTTTTGTGAGTAGTTTCGCTACTCAGACTGTCTCGAGGAATAAACTGTCTCGAGAGAGGGATTGGAAAGGGGACTTACCATCTTCGAGGAGACGAGCCTAGATTGGAACCGTCTTGAGGAATAAACTGTCTCGAGAGAGAGATTGGAAAGGGGTCTTACCGTCTCCGAAGAGACGTGCCTGCATTGGAACCATCTCGAGGAATAAACTGTCTCGAGAGTGGGATTGGAAAAGGGACTTATCGTCTCCGAAGAGACGTGCCTGGAATGGAACCATCTCGAGGAATAAACTGTCTCGAGAGTGGGATTGGAAAAGGGACTTATCGTCTCCGAAGAGATGTGCCTAGAATGGAACCGTCTCGAGGAATAAACTGTCTCGAGAGTGGGATTGGAAAGGGGTCTTACCGTCTCCGAAGAGACGTGCCTGGATTGGAACCGTCTCGAGGAATAAACTGTCTAGAGAGAGGGATTGGAAAGGGGACTTACCGTCTCCGAGGAGACGTGCCTAGAATGGAACCGTCTCGAGGAATAAACTGTCTCGAGAGTGGGGTTGGAAAGGGGTCTTACCGTCTCTGAAGAGACGTGCCTGGATTGGAACCGTCTCGAGGAATAAACTGTCTCGAGAGTGGGATTGGAAAGGGGTCTTACTGTCTTCGAGGAGACGTGCCTAGATTGGAACCGTCTCGAGGAATAAACTGTCTCGAGAGAGGGATTGGAAACGGAAAGGAAAGGACAATACCCCTAAGGGCATTTTGATCATTGTAAGCACCCCATTTTTGACCGCGCGGCAGTCTACACTCCGTCCAGACTTGTTTGCAAGTCATTGTGGGCATATTCCAATCGAATCCAATTCTCTAGGTCCAAATTCCGTCTTTTCATCACTTCGTGGGCCTGTCAGGCCCAAATAGAGGCAAAATGACCAAAATCCCTTAGGGGCATTGTCCTTTCCAAAATCTTTCCATTCCCACTCTCGAGACAGTTTATTCCTCGAGACGATTCCAACCCAGGCACGTCTCTTCGGAGATGGTAAGACCCCTTTCCAATCCCACTCTCGAGACAGTTTATTCCTCGAGACGGCTCCAACCCAGACACGTCTCTTCGGAGACGATAAGACCCCTTTCCATTCTCACTCTCGAGACAGTTTATTCCTCGAGACGGTTCTAACCCAGGCACGTCTCTTCGGAGATGGTAAGACCCCTTTCCAATCCCACTCTCGAGATAGTTTATTCCTCGAGACGGTTTCAATCCAGGCACGTCTCTTCAGAGACGGTAAGACCCCTTTCCAATCCCACTCTCGAGACAGTTTATTCCTCGAGACGGTTCCAATCCAGACACGTCTCTTCGGAGACGGTAAGACCCCTTTCCAATCCCTCTCTCAAGATAGTTTATTCCTCAAGACGATCTGAGTAGCGAAACTACTCACAAAATCGTTAGAGTAACGGAAATACTCACAAAACCGTTAGAGTAGCGGAAATACTCACAAAATCGTTGGAGTAGCGGAAATACTCACAAAACCGTTAGAGTAGTGGAAATATTCACAAATAGGTCGATATAGGGAATTGGCAACAAACCCCTGTGTCACGACGACCGCCATTAGAGTGGCGAAAATACTCAAAACCCAGGTAAACACCAGTGTCTGTTAGCCTACTTTGGTGAAAAATGACCAAACTGTCCTTTGGACCTTTTTTGAGACTTTTCGGTTAAGATGACCACTTTGCCCCTAAGCATCCGAATGCCCCGGGAACCACACCGGCTCTGGGTATCAAACTAGTAACCCTCTGAGAATACTTTTTATAGTATTCTCAACCTTCCTCTACCTTTCCGAATCATTCCGAGTCAGTTCTGGCCAACCCGGTACAAAATGACCGTTTTGCCCCTGGTGGGCCGGTTTCCTTTTTTGACCACACCGGCTCCGGGTATCAAACCGGTAATGTCCCAAGAATACTTTTTATAGTGTTCTCAACCTCCCCTTACCTTTCCGGACCATTCCGAGTCAGTTCCGGCAAACCCGATACAAAATGACCGTTTTGCCCCTGGTGGGCCTATCTCCTTTTCCGACCATGCCGGCTCTGGGAATCAAACCGGTAACCTCCGGGAACATTCTGCATAATGTTTCCAGATCCCAAGTCTTCTTCCAAGACAATCTGAGTTTACCCCGACAGCTTCCTGGTCCGATTGACCGTTTTGCCCCTAAGGGCCCGGTCAACCTTTCTGACACATTTTGTCCCCACTTTTCAAGTCAAATATCTCCAGGACACTATTTTAAGTGTTCCTGCTCCTTTCCGGCCTTCCGGGTCATTTCCGGCTCCTTCAAATCATTCCCGGACTTTCCAGAGTCACTCCTAGTGAAGCCAGGCTAAAAATTACATAGTAGTCACTAGTACAGGTGCCCAAATCTAGTCAAAGATACATTGCTTGCCGACTTATAAAGTTTCCTAACTGGCTGGCGCCACTAGTAGTGGTGCCAAGAGAAATTTTGCCCTGGCGCCACTGCAACAGGCGCCAGGTTTGTCCAACTTCTATAAATACAGAGCCTCATTCAACGTGAAAGGGGTCTGCAAACTTAACCTAAAAATCCTATATTTCGATATACAGAGCTCGAGCACTCCCTAAACCTTAGCCTCCTTAGGTTTCTCCAAACCCTAGCCGCCCTACACTAAACCCTAGCCTCCTATACACTTATACACTCCCCCATACACTCATACACTAGCCTTCAACCATCCTTTGAAGACTTGAAGAGCTGCAATCCAAATCTTGAAGACAACTCTTGAAGGTTGAAGACGAAGATCAAGACGAAAACCGAAGATTGAAAACTGCACAGCGCGCAAAAATAAACAAGAGACACAAGGTAGGATCTCTATTTAAATTTTCGCACTTCCCCCCTCTCTCTTCTCTCTCCTAACCCACTTGGGTTTTCTCTATTTTAATCCCCCATCTCTTTCCCCCCCTTTCTTTGCATGCTTGAAACAAGGGGATTCCCGGTCCATGTGTAGGATTGGGCTATTGGAGAGTCACCGTGTCGGGGGATTTCTTCTAGTCTAACCAAAGACCACGTGGGTCCGGCCCCCTTGATTATGTGGTGAAGCCTTAACCTTGTATGTTCACGACCCCAAATTGCATTGTGCATATCATAATCTTACATCTTCCAAAATCCGTTTTCAAATTTGTTTTCAAAATCGTTTTCAAACTTGTTTTCAAAATTGCATCAAAATCTCTTTTTCAAAAACTTATTTTCAAAACCATGATTCTAGGGTGATCCTAGCCTTTCCATGGCTAGGGTTGCTTTAGGATAGTGTTACATTAAAAGTGACCTTTTTGGTCTATATTTTCAAATCTTATTGTTTTCCAAAACCATTTTCTTAAAGTGGTTCTAGCCCTCTTTTGGCTAGAATCGCTTTAGGAAAGTGAGACGTTTTCATGCTTTCCAAAAAACTCTCTTCAAAAATCCCTGCCTAAAAATCTCTTTTTCAACATACTTTCCTAAAACTTTCCTCTTCAAAATTGTTTTCTAAAAACTTCCTTCCAAAATCTATTTTTCAAAACTTCCTTTTTCAACTCCTCTCTAAAATATTTTCCTTAAAATTCACTTTCTAAAAAACACTCCTTAGATTCACCTTCCTAAAAACTCTCTCCAAAAACCTTTCTAAAAAACTCTCTTTCCAGAATCTTCCTTCTACAAATTTCCTCTCTAGGATTTTCCTTCTAAAATTCACGTTTCTAAAAACACACTTTCCAAAGCTCCTTCTCTTTAAAATCTTTTTCCAAAAACTCCCTCTGCAAATTCACTTTCCAAAAATTCCTCCCTAGGATTCCCTTCTAGAAAACCTTCGTTTCCAAAAATGCACTTTCCAAAAACTCTTTCCTTAGAGCCCAAGTCAAGCCTTAGAACCCACAATTAGGAAACCCTAATTTTCTTTCCAAAAACATGATTTTCAAACTTTGCCCCAAATCTAGGTTTCCAAAATCTCTTGTTTTCACATCCAAACTATACACGTTTCCAAAACCTATTTTTTACGTTAAAACTATAATTTTTCAAAACTAGGGTTTCTAGAATCTCCCTTTCCAAATCTTTACCAAATCCTATCTTCCCTTTAGGAAACCAAATCAAATATCCCCGTTTAGGAAACTAGATCCTATCCTCCGTTTTTGGAAACAAAATCAAATCTTTCTCTTTTAGAAACCAAATCCAATCCCTTCCTAATCCAAACCTTTCCTAATTCAATTCCTTCTTAAACCATAAGTTTCCTAAACCTAAACTTTAAACCTTTCCTTAAATTTCAAGATCCAACTCTTTCCTAATTCAAATCCTTCCTAAACTTCTACTTTCCTAAATCTTAAGTTTCCAAAAACTTGAACATAAAAATTTTTCCTAAACTTTAAAACTCAACTTTCAAATCTTTCCTAGTTCAACCCTTTCCTAATTCTACCCCTTTCCAAAATCTTTTTCAAATCCAAGCTTTTAAATCTTTCCTAAACTTTTAACCTTTCCTAATCTCAAGATTTTCTAAAAAACTTTAAGACTTTCTAAATCTTAAACTTTCCAAATTTCAAATCTTTCCAAATTTAAAACTTTCTAAATTTGAAACTTTCTCAAGTTAAATCTTTCTAAACCTAAATCTCTCAAAATTCTAAACTTTCCAAAACTTCAACATCTTTTCAAATCTAAGACTTTTCTAAACTCAAAACTTTCTTAATTCAAACATTTCCTAAACTGAAGACTTTCCTTTTTCAAACCTTTCCTAAAACGAAACTTTCTTATTTTCAAAACTTCCTTGTTTTCAAAGCTTTCCAAATTCAGAACTTCCCTTTTTCAAAACATTTCTAAATTCAAAACTTTCCGATTTTCAAAACTTTCCTAATTTGGGAACTTTCCTAATCTTAAAACCTTTCCTTTTTCGAAAACTTTCTAAACTCGAAACTCTCCTATTTTCAAAACTTCCCTATTTCAACCCTAACCCTAAAGTTAGGAGGCTTCTACTCTTTTCTAAAACTCTTTTCTAAACTAAGATGGTTTTCCAACTTCAATCCAAGTCAAGATGTTTTCAAAACTCAATTCCTAAAATAAGTCCAAGTTCTATCCCTCAAATTCAATTTCAAATCCTTAAGTTTAATTTCAAATCAAAGTCAATTCCAAGTTCAATTTTAAATCCAAGTTCAATTTTAAATTTTTTATTCAAAGTTCAAATCAATCCATTTTCAAATCAAACCATTTTCAAATCAAATCTTTTCAAGTCAAACTTTTCAAAAACCTTAAAGTATCTATTTTCAATAGGACCCTTGTTCGAACTACGACTAACCTGATTCCCCCAAAGGGATACGTAGGCAACCTTCATAGGTGCGGTCACAATACTTTTCAAACTTTCAATTCCACCCTCATGGGTGTGGTTTTCAAAATCTTTTCAAATCTCAAATTCCAATTTCAAAATTTCTATTTTCAAATTTCTACTTTCAATTTTCAAACTTTCCAATTTCAATTTTCAAATCAAATCAATCTCTTTCTAAATCTATTTTTCAATTCTCTCTTATTTTGCACTTGCATATCATGCATCATGTTTTCAAACATTTTTTTTCTAAGGTGAATAGGGTTGAACAATAGTTAGTTAAAGACTCTCATAGGTGAATCAAGGGTAGATTGACATGTAGGTATCGAAAGGGTGGGGTAGGGTGATAGCTTAGTGCGTCTTCCCTACATGTAACCAACCTCCGAACCTAGATCACTGTTTTCGAAAGACCAAAATGGAGTTATTTTTATTTTTCAAAAAAGGGCTAAATGTTTTCCAAAGGTTGCCAAACAACCTGTTTTCCTAAAAAACCCTCTCTTGAGGAGATATTTTCAAAATAGTTTTTCAAAACCCTAAGTGTAGTCTTCGGATTATTCTTAGTTTTTAGGTGACCTAACTCACCTTAATCAAGTTAGGTGGCGACTCTGAATCTTTTTCCAAAAAAGCCCTTTATTCAAATCAATTTTTCAATTCAAACCTAGTCGCACTCATTCTTCTAGGAGGGTGAGTTCTAACGAGAGAGTACAGCTTTTTTCCCGCTTGTGTGAGTATTCCTCGAGTGCGAAAAATCTGGGCGCGACAATCATTTTGCCTCTATTTGGGCCTGACAGGCCCGCGAAGCGATGGAAAGACGGAATTTGGACCTAGAGAATTGGTTTTGATTGGAATATGCTTACAATGACTTGAAAACAAGTCTGGACGGAGTGTAGACTGCCGAGCGGTCAAAAATGGGGTGCTTACAGCCCCACATCTGTGCAACCAAGTTTATCCTAACATGATGTGGTAATTGGCATCAGTTTTAATGAAATGGAATTTTGAGCAAGAATGGATGGGGCTGACTCAGAGATCAACTCTTGTATATTTGAGGGATCGTTAGGATTGGCTACTGAATCCTCTGATGTCGATGGGCTCGTGTGCAAGTCTCTGCTATGGGAAACTAGCAACTTGGAAAGTGGAATAATGCATGATGTTAATAGAGGCTCTGCCATCCATGAAGCCTCATTGGAATTCCATTTCTTGCACGATTACCAAGACATAAAGTGGGTGGCTGTAAGGGTAAGGGTAGACTCGGTCAGCCTTGGAAAAAGTAATGGTGAGGGGATTTTCTCGGAAGGCTCGGTGGATAGAGCCCCTTGTGCTCATATAGCGTTCGCCGTTTACGTCGACCGCGCTGAAGAGCACCTTGGTGGCCTCATAGCTGGTGGTGGCCAAGAGACCAAACTAATCAAAGAAGTGCTTGAACTTCATATATGATTGAAGGGTGGTGGCTCAGTGATGCTCAAAGTCTGGATCATAAGCGCTCGGTTCGGCAATATGGCAAACTGATGTTTCCTTAAACTTGTCGTGGTGAGAGATCATCATGACATCCTCACCATTGTCATAGTGTTTCAAGAGGGGATCATTTAATACATCGGTATCTGGAAGGTACAAGGTGTCTTCATGTTTCTTTTTTAGGAAGATGCACCAGAGAGCATAACAGTCTTTGGTAGAGTGGGTGGTAGTTTGTTGGTAGATGCAATAGTTTTCTTTGGCTCAATCCCATTTGGTGGGTTGTATCTTTACCTCGGGTAGGGAAATTTGGCCGTTGGCAACCCATGCATCCAGGAGGGCCGCGGCAGTTTTCACAAAAATCAGGAGAGGGGGAGGGTCGTCCCCAAAGGGACATTTTCTCCCACTAGGACTACCCTGAATGGGGGCCAGTCGCAGCATAGACCATGGGCCGACACAGAGGGCCACCTCTCCATAGGGCGGAGGGCTGGCAAGGGGGCTATAATTGGGAGCCCGTGTGCGAAGAGTCTCTCACCACCATGCTGATGTTTTGGGCGGTGGTGAGCAAGCTTATAAAGTTTGAGAATTTGTGGTTGACCATGTGGATCTTGTATCGAGTCTGCATGCCTCTTATACAGACACCCACCAGCTGCTTCTTAACTACAGGGTCTTAAACTTCGAGGGCTTTCTCTCAGAAGCACCTAACGAAGGAGAGGAGACTCTCACTATCGCCTTGAATTTCACGAATCAAATTGAATGCAATGAGGCATTCATTATCATAAAAGAATTTGGTTATGAATTTTTTGACCAAGTCATCTAGTGGTTGAAATCGCAGGTGCACAAATCGTAATAAGTAATAAAGTGAATGAGTAAGAGTATCGTCCCACGAGGATTGAAAAATTACTAATAAGTACCAAAATTTATCAAATTATGATATATTTGATAATTCAAATAGGAATGAATTGTTGAACTAGAGAAGTTAAAATAACAAAATTAAATAAGCAATTTGAGATCTAGAGAACAAGATTCTAGGGTTTCTAATTCACCGTAACTAATCCTATGCAAAATTCCTAATTGTATTAAATATAATTATTTCCTATTGTTGATAATCGAATTTCTCTAATTAATTCGCTAATCTTTCTCAAGCATTAACGAAATAATCCAACAAGCAAACTTTCTACATTTCTGTGAAAATTCTAAACTTGTCAGATTTCATTAAGAGCAAAGAACCCTCATAAAGATTACACAAATCCATAGATATCTCTATCCTATGGAGTCCTCATGGTATCTCATACATAGGCTAAAACAATTATCAGTTCTCAATCTCAAATCGAATCCCATATCATATAAATGGTGATCAATCATTCACAAGCATTAAGTCGAGAATGAAATACTCAACAATATGAAACAAATACTAGTTTAATTCAATTAAAGAAAAGATTCACATAGTCATAATTAGGCTACATCGTAGCCTTAAAAAATATAAATTAGTTCATAATAAAACCGAATAAAAACATAATCAAAGAGTTTGACATCAAGAAATTGAAAGAGATTTGGAAGAAAGAAAAACTCAAGAACTCGAATCCCTTCTCCCTTTGACGTTCTGCTCCGCTCTATCGGTCTCTCTCCTTTGATCCCTTCACGTCGGCTCTCCCTTCTATCCTTTTTCTCTCCTATTTATACCCTAAGAGTCCAAAAGTCTTGAAGAAAAAGGAAACATATTTCAAGTAGGAAAGAAATATTGCTAAATTCACAGGTTTCATATTTTTATTAAATTTTGGCCCACTTTTGACTTTGATTGAGTTCGATTCACGAAATATCTCGTTAAATAAATGTTGTAGAGCTTTAAGTCTTCTTTCTAAAGCTGTAGGAATCGCCTTAAGGCAATATCAAAGTTGAAAGTTATGGCCAAAATACCGTAACCGCATCAAATCTTCAACTCCTGATTTTTCTTCAAATTTGTTGTTGTGAAACAAGAGTCGACCCCTGAGTTTAAAAGAGTCGACTCTTCTTAACAGAGAGTTCACTTTCATTCTGGCAGTCAAGGAGTGGAATCCTTTGAACTATGGGTCGACTCTTTTGAACAGAGGTGATATTTTTTAGCTAACTTTCACTAAGGGTTGACCCCTTTAGAATAGGAGTCGACTCATGCCATCATAACTTCACAATTTCTTTAATTTAGCTTCCAAGCTCAAATTAACACCAAGTAAAGGTCTTAACTCTCTTTAAATCATCCTCCTTTGTGTCTCCTGTCAAAGTAAAGACATATAATGAGTTCAAGCACTCCATCGCTATGTTTTGATCGATTCTTTTAGCTAAATCCCATGAATTTGCATAATTACTTTGATCCTTCTAATCTGCAAAATATGAATAAAAACAAGTAAATGTCTAATAAAAGATCCTAAAGAACTAACATGTAAGACACTAAAGATATTAAATTGATCAGTATAAAATCAACTTATCAAATACCCCCAAACTTAACATTTACTAGTCCTCGAGCAAAAGAAAAGAAAAAAAAACATATGATACTCATAAGTTGATATTGACTCTATTTGATTCGCAAAACATGCCTAAAAAATGTCACATATTTCACAGCACAAGGAAAAATTTAAACATTGTTAATGTCTAGAAGTTCAAATCAAATGTTAGCATCACCTTACTCATGATTCCTTCAATGTGTGTATGTGAATAACCTTTTACCCATAACCATTCGGTACTTTGATTGGTTTAAACAAATCAGAAAAATTTCTTTTTTTTTTAAAAAAAACAAATCCTCCATAAGCCTTTTTTTCATAACACTCTCCACTAATGTAGACTAACACCACACCAAAGATCATTAGGACTTTATTAAGCTTGTAACATGCAGTTGGGGTGACAGTATGGTAAATGATATTATTATGGCTTAAAAACACCTCAAGCATATGAATCATCTTAACATCCTTGTAGAGCTAATTTTCTCACCGAAAATAGTATTCATGAAGCTTGTTTTCCACTTCCTCCTACCAAACCAATTTTTTTTTTTTTTTTTGTTGCTTTTTCTTCTTCTTTTTGCATTATTGCACCTCCAAACTTATTTCTTTCTTTTATGAACAACTAGTGCATTAATATTTTATTCTTCTCATCTTTTTTCTTTTTTTTTTTAAACAAATCATTCTTGAAGCTCATCCTTCCTCTATACAGTAGCTCATCTCAACATATTTCTAGAAAAAAGCATGTGCTTATGGTGCGAGGAATATAGATCTTTAAAAAGTTAAGCTAGCATGTGGGTTACAAAGAAAAGGTCTAATCAGGCTCAAATGGGGACTACTATGGATAAACAAATGTCAGGTAGGCTTGAACGGCTCAAACGATCCAAAGATGGCCTAAATCCTTTCCATACCATGGTGAAGTCTAGGATTTCGCCTCAAGTGTTAATCAAACAGGTTATAGAGTTCACTAAGATCAAAGAAATTTTCTTGATTTATATACACTATCTCTAAGTAAGCATAACAGATATGCGCTCAAGGTTATGTGCTCAAAGTGTTCAAAAGAATCATAAACAAAAGAAAACCAACACAAGAATCGAGCATCCACATAAAAACAAAATTTATCACTTTCCAAACACCATGTTTAGTTCAATCAAGTTGTTATCATGGGCTTTTGGTCATCAAACCGAATCAATACTAAATTTTTTTTTAGTTATAAAACAAAAACGAAGCAAAAGAACACAAGTCTGGACCCCCCCCCCCCCCCACCAAAAAAAAAAAACTTAGTGTGTGCATTAACCCCAATGTGCAGCAAAGAAAGCAAATACAAGGTGACAAGAAACTTCCCTGACCATAACTTCCTCTCCCTCTCTTCTTTCCCAAATAGCAACCTGAACACACAAAGCAATCGAGGAAAAAAAGAATTAGAACACTCAACAATTTGAAGGGAATACTAAAAATAACAAAAACTAAGCTTTAGAAATGCTTGGGTTGCCTCCCAAGAAGCGCTTAGTTAGAGTCAGTAGCTTGACTATTACTCTTCTGCTAGGCCGAATGAAGGAGAATGGTGATCTTCTTTCTGTCAAATCCCCCATCCAGATAAGGCTTCAGACGTTGTCCATTCACTTTAAATGTCCCCTTCTCATCATGAGTTACTTCTACCGCTCCATGAGGGAAAACCTAAACAATCATGAATGGGCTTAGCCATCGTGATTTAAGCTTTCCTGGAAAGAGGTGAAGCCATGAATTGTAAAGCAGAACTTGTTGTCCAGGTAGAAAATCCTTCCTTGAGATGTACTTATCGTGCCAAGCCTTGGTCTGCACCTTGTAAATTCTTGCATTCTCATAAGCTTCATTGCGAAACTCATCCATCAAAAAATGCTTTTCACCTGCCGCTTGGAGATCCATGTTTAGGCGTTTCATTGCCCAATAAGCTTTATACTCAAGCTCTACCGAAAGATGGCCCTGGGAGATATTAACTGTTTTCTCTAGAATTTTCCAAATTACTTTATGCCCAATAAGGTGACATTCCCAAAGGTGTTTTAAACACAGTCCGATAAGCCCATAGCACATCATCTAGCTTTTTTGCCCAATCTTTTCATGAGATGTTAACTTTTTTCTCTAGAATTTGCTTCACCTCCCTATTTGACACCTCTGCTTGTCCGTTTGTCTGAGGATGATAAGCCAATGTCATCCGATGTCTAACGCCATATTTTAATAATAGAGCTGTAAATTGGTTGTTGCAAAAGTGAGTCCCTTCATCGCTAATAATGGCTCTGGGAGTCCCAAATCTGGTAAAAATATTCTTTCAGAGAAAATTAAACACCACATTTCCATCAATAGTAGGAGTTGCAATTGCCTCTACCCACTTGGACACATAATCCACTGCTAGAAGAATATACTTGTTGTTATAGGATAAAGGAAAGGGTCCCATGAAGTCCATACCCCAAACGTCAAATAACTCCACCTCTAAAATATTTTGCAAAGGCATTTCATTTCATCTAGATATGTTCCCAGAACGTTGACATCTATCACAAGCTGCAATAAAAGCATGAGCATCCTTGAACAAGGTTGGCCAATAGAATTCGAATTAGGGAACTTTAGTCGTGGTCCTTTGAGCTCCAAAATGTCCTCCACATTCTAGTGTATGGCAATGCGTCAAAATGTCTACCATCTCCTCTTCCAAAACACATCACCTAATGATTTGGTCTGCAGAATGCTTGTAGAGTTTCGGTTCTTCCCAATAGTAGTGCTTGACTTTCAAGAAAAATCCCTTCTTTTATTAGGAAGAAAAATCCGGAGGTATTATTTTTCTTGTAAGAAAATTGACATAATCTGCATACCAAGGTAAAGACTTGTAAGAAGAAATAGCAAAAAGTTGGAAATTATCATCTATGGGCAGTGGTTGGGACTCAAGTTGCTCTTTTAACTCCAGCTGTGAGAGATGATCTGCCATAAAATTTTTGGTTCCTTTCTTCTCTTTAATCTCAATATCAAACTCTTGTAGTAGGAGAACCTAACAAATGAGTCTTGGCTTGGCTTCCTTTTTGACAATAAGGTATTTAATTGCTGAATGATTGGTATAGACTACTACCTTATTCCCAATGAGATATGGCCGAAACTTGTCAAAAGTGAAGACTATAGCAATTAGCTCATTCTCGGCTGTGGCATAGTTGAGTTGGACTTCATTAAAGGTCTGGCTACCATAATAAATTGTGTGAAACTGCTTGTTCTTTTCCTGCCCCAATACCGCGCCAACCGTATAGTCGCTGGCATCACAAATCAATTCAAATGGTAGATCCCAATCTGGTGCTACAACAATTGAAGCTGACACAAGCATCTTTTTAAGTAATAAAAATGCTTTCTCACACTCTTCATCAAAGACAAATGGAGTTTCCTTCACAAGCAAGCTACAAAGGGGTTTGGAAATCTTGGAGAAGTCCTTGATGAATCTTCTATAAAATCCTACATGTCCAAGAAAACTCCTAACTCCCTTTATTGGTGTTTGTGGTGGAAGCTTCTCTATTGTCTCAATCTTGGCTCTATTTACTTTAATCCCCTTAGAAGAGATCCGACGACCCAAGACAATTCCCTCGTCTACCATAAAGTGGCATTCCTCCTAATTTAGCACAAGGTTAGATTCTTCACATCTCACTAAACTAATGCCAAATTCCCAAGGCAATCATCATAAGAAGATCCGAATACGGAAAAATCATCCATGAAAATTTCAATAATCTGCTCTACCATATATGAAAAGATTGCCATCATACACCCTTAGAAAGTGGTTGGTGCATTTCAAAGCCCAAAGGGCATGTGAAAGTGGTCTTCTCTTGGTCCTTCGGTGCTATGGCTATTTGATTATACCCCAAATAGCCATCTAGGAAGCAATAGCATTCATGCCCGGCTAGCCTATCCAACATTTGATCAATGAATGGCAAGGAAAAGTGGTCCTTCCGAGTGGCCTTATTCAATTTTCAATAATCCATGCAAATTCTCCTCCCGGTGACGGTTCTTGTAGGGATCAACTCATTGTTAGCATTCTTCACCACCGTCATTCCTCCTTTCTTTGGCACTACTTGAACAAGACTAACCCATGAGCTATCAGAAATTGGGTAAGTCACTACAGCATCTAACCACTTTAAGATCCTTTTAGGTACCACTTCCTTCATTGTCGGATTGAGTCTTCTTTGGTGCTCCACCATCGGCTTACATTCTTCTTCCAACAAAATCCGATATATACAAACAAAAGGGCTAATTCCCTTAATATCAGCAAGCGTCCACCCAATAGCTGCCTTATGTTTTTTGAGCACTCTCAACAACTTTTCTTTTTCTTCAGTGGAAAGCTTAGATCAAATAATTACCAACAAAGTAGAAGATGCACCAAGATAAGCATACCGAAGGTGTTCTGGTAAAGGCTTGAGCTCCAATATAGGCGGCTTCTCAATAGATGGAAGGGGCCTTGAGGGTCCTTGTCCCAACTCTTCAAAATATTTCCTATTGTTAGGTCCAAAGGAATCCATCCACAAGGCATATTCTAGCACTTCGGGATCCTCTACTATAGTTAGATTGAGACTAACTAAACAAGCTTCCAATGGGTCCTTTGGTTGATTAAGCACTTCAATGACCAAATAGTCGATAGCTTGAATGCTAAAACAACTCTCACATGTATCTGGATACTTGATGGCATTAAAAACATTAAAGGTTACCTTCTCCTCTTGTACCCTTAACCGCAATTCTCCCATTTGGACATCAATAAGAGCTCAACCAGTGGCTAAAAATGGTCTGCCCAGAATGATAGGGATTTCCCTATTCTTCTCGATGTCTAGAATGATGAAGTCAGCTAAAAAAATAAACTTGTCCGCTTTGACAAGCACATCGTCAATAATTCCTCGTGGGTGTTTTATTGAGCGGTCTGCTAATTGCAATGAAACCGTAGTAGGTCTCGCCTCACCTAATCTAAGCTTCTTAAAAATCGACAAAGGCATTAGATTAATACTTGCAGCTAAGTCACACAAAGCTCTTTCAAACACAAAATTTTCAATTAAACATGAGATAGTGAAGCTCCCTGGATCCTTAAGCTTTGTAAGTAATTTCTTTTGTAAAATTGCACTACACTCTTCAGTAAGGGCTATCGTTTCATATTCATCCAATTTCCTCTTATTTGACAAGATGTCCTTCATAAATTTCACATAGCTAGGCATTTGTTCGAGGGCATCTGCAAAAAGAATGTTAAATTTCACATAAATTTCCTAGTTGGAGTTTCTAACTCTTTCCCACTTTTCAAAGTGATCGCCTTGCACTGCTCCTTTAGATTCACTTCAATCGTGCTAGGCATATTACCTTATTGTCTCCCATTGAGCATATTGGCCAATTGACAAACTTGGACTTCTAAATTCCGAATCGAAGCTGTTTAACTCTGAAAATTAGTCTTAGTCTCTGTTATGAATCGGTTGGTGTTATTTGCCAATTGTGCCATTGCGTCTTCAAGTATCGACTCCTCTTTCAGTGGGTCACTAGATGATGGACCTGGCGGGGGCTTCAATATATTCTGATTGTTCCATGAAAAATTGGTATGACTCCTCCATCTGTAATTGTATGTTGTAATGCATGGATTGTTCTACCGGTTGTAATTTACAACAAAGTATGCTTGCTCTGCTTGGGATTGAGAGAAGGGATTTCCCTCTTGAAATTCTTCACTCGGATGGTTTCCATGGCAAAAATACAAACTGGTGGTGTCAAGTGAATGGTATTTCCTGTTAGTTGGTTGGCCTTCAATTGTTGAGTAAGAGAATGGACTTGAGCTGTCAAGGTAGTGATAGCTTCAATCTCATATAATCCCACTGCCTTTTTCAGTAAAATTCTCTCACTCGGCCATTGATAGTTGTTCATGGCCATCTCCTCTAACAGATCATAGGCATCATCCTGGGTTTTACCTATAAATGCTTCCTGAAGCTGCATCTATTAGAGTTCTTGTAGAAGCCCTAAGTCCATTATAGAAGTTTTGAACTTATATCCACTGCGGCAATCCATGGTGACGACATCGCCTAAGTAGGTCTTTAGATCGTTCCCAAGCCTCATAAAGTGATTCACCCTCAATGTGAGCAAAATTTGAAATCTCATTGCGCATCGTAGCTGTCTTGGCCAGTGGGAAAAATTTAGGGAGAAACTTCTGAGCTAAATCCTCCTAACTAGTGATTGAATCTGCGGGGAGTGAATTCAGCCAATTCTTTGCTCTGTCTCGAAGAGAGAACGAAATAGCCAGAGCCGAATAACATCATCAGTAATGCCATTATGCTTGAAAGTGTCTCAAATTTCCAAAAAAACTTGTAATATGGGCATTCGGGTCATCACTCAGCAATCCACGGAACTGAATTGATGTTTGGATCATCTATAGGATAGCTGGCTTAATCTCGAAGTTGTTGGCTTCAATAGTAGGCTTCTTGATAACTCAATGGATTCCTGTGACCTGTGGTAGAGCAAAATCCCTTAGTGCTCGTGTGTCCCATCTTTGATTCTCGTTGCCTGCCATAGTGTTTGAACCTTTCTAAGCTTCTCACTTCTTCTTCCTTAGTCCCTTTGCAATTTTTTCGATTTCGGGATCGTAAGGTAGTCACTCTAAACTCTTGCTTCGTCTCATACACTAGGCAACCACCTGAAAATCAGAGACTAAATAAATCAAATTAGACCAAATGTAACTAGCATTGATATTATCAATAATTTTATCTCAAGCCCCAGCAACGGCGCCAAAAAGTTGTTGGTTGAAATCGCAAGTGCACGAATCGTAACAAGTAATAAAGTGAATGAGTAAGAGTATAGTCCCACGAGGATTGAAAAATTACTAATAAGTACCAAAATTTATTAAATTATGATCTAATTGATAATTCGACTAGAAATGAATTGTTAAATTAGAAAAGTTAAAATAACAAAATTAATAAGCAAGTTGAGATATAGAGAACAAGATTCTAGGGCTTCCGATTCACCATAACTAATCCTATGCAAACTTCGTAATTGGATTAAATATAATTATTTCCTATTGTTGATAATCGAGTTTCTCTAATTTATTCACTAATCTTTCTCAAGTATTAACAAAATAATCCAACAAGTAAACTTTCTACATCTCTGTGAAATTCTGAACTTGTCAGATTTCATTAAGAGCAAAGAACACTTATAAAGATTACACAAGTTCATCGATACCTCTATCCTATGGAGTCCTTATGGTATCTCAAACATAGGCTAAAACAATTATCACTTCTTAATCTCAAATTGAATCCCATATCATGTAAATGGTGATCAATAATTCACAAGCATTAAGTCTAGAATGAAATACTCAACAATATGAAACAAATGTTGGTTCAATTTAATTAAAGAAAAGATTCACATAGTCATAGTTAGGCTACATTGTAGCCCTAGAAAATAGAAATTAGTTCATAATAAAATTGAATAAAAACATATTCAAAAAGATTGACATCAAGAAATTGAAAGAGATTTGGAAGAAAGAAAAACTCAAGAACTCGAATCCCTTCTCCCTTTGACGTTCTGCTCCTCTCTATCGATCTCTTTCCTTCGATCCCTTCATGTTGACTCTCCCTTCTATCCTTTTTCTCTCCTATTTATATCCTAAGAGTCCAAGAGTCTTGAAGAAAAAGGAAACCTATTACAAGTAGGAAAGAAATATTGATAAATTCGCGGGTTTCATATTTTCGTTAATTTGTGGCCCACTTTTGACCATGATTGAGTTTGATTCATAAAATTTCTCATGAAATAAATATTCTAGAGCTTTAAGTCTTCTTTCTAAGGCTGTATGAATCACCTTAATCCAATATCTGAATTGAAAGTTATGGTCAAAATACCGTAACCGCGTCAAATCTTCATCTCCTGATTTTTCTCTAGATTTGTTGCTGTGAAGTACGAGTAGCCCCTTGAGTTTAAAAGAGTCAACTCTTCTTAACTGAGAGTTTACTTTCATTCTGGCAGTCAAGAAGTCGACTCCTCTAAACCATGGGTCGACTCTTTTGAATAGAGGTGATATTTTTTTATCTCACTTTCACTAAAGGTCAACCCCTTTAGAATAGGAGTCGACTCCTGCCATCATAACTTCACAATTTCTTCAATTTTGCTTCCAAGCTCAAATTAACACCAAGTCAAGGTCTTAAATCTCTTTAAATCATCCTCCTTTGTGTCTCCTATCGAAGTAAACATATATAATGAGTTCAAGCACTCCTCTACTACGTTTTGATCGATTCTTCCAGCTAAATCCCATGACTTTGCATAATTACCTTGATTCTTCTAACCTGCAAAATATGAATAAAAACAACTAAATATCTAATAAAAGATCCTAAAGAACTAACATGTAAGACACTAAAAATATTAAATTGATCAGTATAAAATCAACTTATCATCATCCCAAGAGGAGAGGGAGTTTGGTAGCAAATTAGCATACCAAGTGTAGGCTCAATCATAAAGGAATTTAAAAAACTCTCTTTGTCATGGGTTGAGATCTACAGCGTGGACACGAAGGAGTCTAAAAATCGCACAATGTGGTCTTTGGCATTTCCGTAGCACCCTTTAAACTTGGTGAACTTTGGAGCGGTGTACCTTTCTGGGTATAGGAGAGACTGGATGCATTCTAAGTATGGAGGGCAAAGGTCGAGCTCGCCACTGAACGACGTGCCAGAGCTTTCTTGCATGAGCACAACGTGCATGTGGTCTTGCACTTGAGCTGCTGTGAGGAATGTTTTTTGAGGAAAGAGGCGATGCAGTTGGAGTGACATTCTGGGGGGATGCCTAGTGGCATTGAGGACAATGCTTGGTGTTTAATCACGAGCCATGTTTTCCACCTCGGGGGTTTTACGCTGAGTGGCCCCTAATCCAAAAGGGCTGAATCGTGTTGGGGGTAGAGGGGTGGTGGAGCAAACCTAGCCATTCTACATGGTATGAATGGTTTCCATGAGAGCTTTTTGGGCTTTCATGAGGGTGAGAACTATCGCACCCCGGTTTTTAGGTGTCCAAGGTCCTTTCGGCTTGGAGACAAAAAAGCACGGAACTCTATCACTAGAACTCATCCTCCCAAAAGGACAAGTGCGACTATGTTTAAAAATTAGTTTGACTAAAGGCTTTTTAGAAAAATAGGAGTCGCCACCTAACTTGATTAAGGTGAGTTATGGCACCTAACACTAAGTGTTAATCCGAAGATTAAACTTAGGGTTTTTTGAAAAAGGTTTTGCAAACTCCCTCAAGAGAGGGTTTTTAAGAAAATAGGTTGTTTGGCAACCTTTGAAAAGATTTAAGCCCTTTTGGAAAATAACTCCATTTTGGTCATTTGAAAACAAAAATCTATGGTTCGGAGGTTGGTTACGTGTAAGGAAGATATCCTCAGATCATCAGCCTACCCCGCCCTTTCGGTACCTACATGTCTAATCACCCTTTGTTCACTCACTAGAATAACCAGTTACCATTGTCCACTTAATATCCACTTTAGAATTTTGAAAACGGGGTTCAGTCATCACTTTTTGGATGGATGATGCATGATGCAAGTTTTTAGAAGAAGTTTGAAAATATGGAGGTTTTGAAAGAGTTTGAATTAGAAACTTTAAATTGATTGGAATTTTTGAAAAAGGGATTGAAGTTGAAATAAAAGTTATGACCGTACCATTTTAGGTTGCCTACGTATCTCATTTGGCGAGAATCAGATCATTTGTAGTTCGGGTAAGAGCCCGATGAAAAATAGGCGCATTAGGGCCTTTGGAAGGTTTGAAGACACTTTCGGGTCTTTGGAAAAGTTTAAGACACTTTGAGCTCTTTGAAAGTTGAAGACTCTTTGTGGTGTTGAAAGTTGAAGACTCTTTGTGGTCTTGAAAGTTTTGACTTGAAATTGGATGGCGAAGCGTTTTGAAAATGCTTTTGGATCAACTTAAAAGAGTTTTGGAAAAATGCTTTGTCATAAATCAAGAGAACTTGAAAGTGTTTTTGAAGTCTTGTCTTGAAAACCTTGGATGAATATTTTGATGAATTAGTTTTTGAAAGTTTTGGAAATGGCTAAAGGTTTGAAGTCCTAATATGGACAACCTTAGGGGTTGTTCTTGATTTATCACTTGTCCTTGGAATCCCTAACCATGAGAGTGCTAGGGACACCTTAGGTTTGTGACCTTTTGAAAACATTTTTGGAAATGCCTTGAAGATGGAGCATAAGAACATTTGAAGAGTTTATAGAGTTGGTTTTTTTGAAATCAAGAGAGTGGGAGGTTTTGGAAAAATGGGTTATGAGACAAGAGTGTAAGGGGTCCAAAAATCAACATGGTGATGACAACTTTTTAAGGCACCGTTTTTAATATAAAGATGGAGATAACGCATTTTTGAAAATCAACTTTGGAAAAGGATTTTGAAAACCATTTTTCAAGAGAAACATTCCCTCAAGAGAGGGTTCATATGACCAAACAAAAGGAAGACCACTCAAGAGAGGGCTCCATGGGACCATTCCAACCACTACACTTAAAAGAATGAAAATCTTTGAAAATTAGAGAATTAGAAAGCAACCCTTATACAAATTAAAATGTCATGATGCCAAAATGAGAGTTAAGGGTTTAGAAGGGGATTTTCCAAAGCATGATTTCTAAGGTCCCATCCTAAGCTTTAAGGAGCCAACTCTTGGAATAATTTTTGAAAGAAATATAGAGCTTGGAAGTGACATGGAGTTTTGGAGTTTAAGAGTAATGTAAGCATTATAGAACATGATAATTAGCATAAAATGAAGCCAAGCATACAAGACATGATCAAAATAGTAATATGCAAGGGGTCATAATCATATACAAGGCTTTTAGGCTACACCACATAAACAAGGGGTTCCTAGGCCATACTATCTCAAAGTAGGCTAGTGGAGGTCCCCCTACACGGTGGCTCTCACTTGCTTTCCTCTAGGCATGTTCTAAGAGCCCTCTTGGCTCAAGCATGCAAGAATGGGGGGTTGTAGATGGTGTTTAAAATAGAGAATAGCCTAAGTAGGCTAGGAGAAAGAAGAGAAAAGTGGGGGAAGACACAAATGTAAAAGGGATACCACCTTTTGCCTTCAACACACTTGTAGTCTTCAATAGATGTCTTGATTGGAGCTTGAATGACTTCGAGAAGGCTTGAGGGGCTAGAATGGAGTGTGTAATGGTGTATAAGACCTTGTAAGTGAAGTATATATGCTTGAGGGAGGTAGAATCTAGCCTAAGTGTTGGAGGGGTGGAATATATGTAAGGATTCGAGATTCTGGAGCAGTTTCAGCAAAGCTTCGCATCAATTTCGGAGATGGAATATGTAAAGGCGTGGTCTGGTATTTATAGGCAATCTGAAACAGGCTTGGCGCATGTGCTACATGCGCCTGGCCAAAATTTGACCTGGCGTATGTAGGAGATGCGCAAGTACTGATCCATTGCCAGAATGACACGTGGCACCCGGTGTACTTGATAAATCTTGATTGTTGATCAAAATTTGGTCGATCTGATCAAAATTTGAGCGCATGTAGCATATGCTCCATCACTGGGAAGGTTCATCCAAACTTTGCCTCGATAATTGCGCCAACCGGGAAGGTTTCAGGAGAATCGGTTGCACCCACAGTGTTCTCTTGGGGTTTCTCGTGAACTTTCATGCTTTTGGAAAGTTTGAATTATGTTTGGAAGTGTGAGATATCATCTTGGAAAGTGTGCATAAAAGGACATGTTCACGGAGCGTCTGTGATACGCTCCGAAAGTGTTCGAAAGTAGCTGTTTTCGTATTGCATGATCAAGGTCTTCGGGAAGTGATCTTTTCGATTAGACTGTACCGATGGAAAGTATTCTGGAAATACTTTTGGGAATTCCTAGATTTATGCATTTCTCAAGTCATTTGACAGTGCGTTTTGATTAGGGAATCGGAGAAAAAGTCAACCTTGGCGGAGCGTCTGCTAAACGCTCCAGGGGTTGCTGAAAGTTGTAGTTTTTGCACCGTACGATGGAGGGCTTCAAGAAGCAATATATCTTATTGAGTCGTATCGATGGAAAGATCTATGAATGAGCTTTTCGAGAATTCCCTGATTTACGCATTTCTCAAGTCAATTGACGATGCATTACAACCAGGGAATCGAGAGAAAAAACAATTTAGGCGTCTGCGAGATGCTCCAGGGGACTTTTATCGAGTCCTGAGCGTTTAATGTCATAGGGTCCTTCTCGGGTTAAATAAGGGTGTATGGTGAAACCCTTTGCTCAAAATCCCAGGACCAGTGCTATTTCGTGGCATGTTTGGATTGCTAGAAGCAAAACGGTCATTTTGGCCAGGATTGGCTGGAAATGGTTAGAAATAGTTTGGTGTGTTGTGTTAAGCATGTAGGGTTGTTCAGGGCTGGTTTTGGGGGAGTCTTTTACCGTTTTGTGGGGTTTGTGCAGTGTTGAGGTGTTCAGGGGCAAAACGATCATTTTAACCGGAGCGAGCCGGAATAGGACCAAACGGCGTGCGAGGGATGCCTAATGATTTAACAACGTCTTGAAAGGATGGACTTATCGTTTTGACGGACTTCAAACTTTCTCAAAATGTGCCTGGAGGCCCCAGGGGTAGGTTTGGTCATTTTTCATCGAGTCGGGCTAGCAGGTGCCAGTGTTGACCTAGGTGTTGGTTCCTGAGACCACCCGGCCTCGGAAAACTACCTGTGCAGTGTTGGTCTCTAAGAACGCCCGGTCTTAGAAAACTACCTGTAGGGGTGGTGTTGGTTCTTGAGAACGCCTAGTCCCAAAAAGCTACCTAGAATGGTGGTGTTGGTCTCTGAGAATGGCTGGTCTCAGAGAACTACCAAATGACAGACATTCTACGTTAACGGGCTAGTAGGCGCCAGAAGTGAACCGTCTGGAATTTGATGAGGCATTGGTCCCCGAGATCGTCCGATCCCGCAGAGCTACCTGGATGGTGTTGGTTTCCAAGACCGCTTGGTCCAGAAAGTTGTCGGGAATGATGGTGCATAAGGCTTTAGCGGGTCCTTGTGGGCCCAAGAAGTGACAAGTTGGTTGGATTATAGATTGAAAGGCTCATATTGAACCTACATGTGTTGTGACGTTGGAGAATTTAGCTCGATCGAGCCGGAGATTGCCGAGCGAGCAAAATTGGGGTGCTTACAGCTGCCTCTCTTTTTCTGTTTTTGCTTGCCGAAGGCGGAAAAATAACAAAGTAAGAATCTATTTTTTGGTCGCGAGGTGATCAGAGGGATGGTGCTAGTAAGTTTGAAGTGCTCTGGGACCCCTTGTGGGTCGCTGGTCAGGAAGATTTTGGAATTTGAAAATTTTTGGGTCTAGGTCGAGAACCGCTTTGCCAGCTCGACACAGTTTGGTCCAGGGCATTTGATTCTTGCTAGTCAATGTTGAAGGCTCGACTTTCGGCTTTTCTAAAGCCTTTGGAAGCTTGAAACTGATTTTGGCAGAAAACTAAAGGGCTGAGCGCATGTATTACATGCACCTAGCGTGTTTTAACCCTAGCGCATGTATTAGATGCACGCGTTATAAATTTATTCTAGCGCATCTGCTACATGCGCCAGGCCGTGGCTATTGACTATTTTACATGTTTTGTGAAAGTGGGTTTTTGCGGGACTCGAAAAATCGCCTCTATAGGCTTAGGCATTGACTATTTGTGTGTGATTTTTACACTGAGAACCTTAGGAAAATGTATGGAGCAAACGTATGAAGTTTCGTAATTTTTTGAAAAATTTTAAATTTTTTAATTTTTGAAAATGATGAAAAATAGGGAAAATTAAAGAAAATTAGAAAACGGGCTCCGTTTGGGGTTGAAAAATCACAAAACATTTTTAGAAAATTATGGTGACATGCTCAAATGTTCTGGAAATTTTTGTGAAATTTTTTGGAAATAAAATTGAAACCGAAAATTTTTTAAAACTGAAGGAATTGTCCTAAAAATTGTGTTTGAGGATATGCCGCGTGCCATGGGGGCCATATTGCTTTGGTTTATGTGGTGGAAGGTCTGAGATTGTTCTGGGCTGTGTTTGTGACTTGTTGAATTTTTCGGGATAGTGGCTTTTTAGGGCAAAACTTTGCCAAAATTTTCAAAAATTTTAACACTTCACTTTAAAACTTTTTGATAAAGCAAATCCTTTTGAGAAAAGGGATTTTGAGGGAGAGACCCCAGAGAAAATGCAACTTTAGAGAAATTTTTGGGAGTGGGATTCTTGAAGGAGAAAAACCTCGGGAAACTGATTTTTAGAAAACTTGTGGAATAGGGCTTTTGAAGGTGAAAGCCCAGGAAACCGTTAAACCCTTGAAATGAGAATTTTTGAGAAAAAAGCTCAAAAAACCGTTAAAAATGTTGAACCAACACTTTTGAAGGAGAAAGCCCGAGAAACCCGTTTGAAATTTTAAAATGGGATTTTTAAGGGGAAAACCCAGGGAATCGGTTTGAAATTTTGAGATTAGACTTTTTGATGAAAAAGTTTTGAAAGCCATTAGAAAATTTTTGAACCAGGGTTTTTTAAGGAGAAAACCTGAGAAACCGGTCTGGACTTTTAAAACCAAACTTTTTGTGGAAAAAGCTTGAAAACCCTTAGAAATTTTTTGAACTAGGGTTTTTGAAGGAAAAAAACTCGAGAAACCGGTTTGGAAAACTGAAGTCAAACTTTTTGAAGAAAAAGTTTGAAAACCCTTAGAAAACTTTTTGAGCCAAGGCTTTTGAAGAAGAAAGCTTGAGAAACCGTTGAAATTTTGAAACGAGACTTTTTGAGGAAAAAGTTCTGAAAACCGTTAGAAAGAATTTTTGAAACGGGCTTTTGAAGGGGAAAGCCCGAGAAACCAGTTTGAAGTTTTTGAAATGAGACTTTTTAAGGAAAAGGTTCCAAAAATCGTTAGAAAGAATTTTTGAAATGGGCCTTTTGAAGGGGAAAGCCTAGGAAACTAGTTTGAAATTTTGAAATGAGACTTTTTAATAAAAAAAAAAGCTCCGAAAACCATTAGAAAAGCCTGGGAAACCAAAATCTTAGAAAATTTGTTGAAAATTTTCCAGTGAAACTTTTTGCAGGAAAAGCTTTCAAACACCATTGAAAACCTTGAACAGTGATGGATGGGGCCCTAACCCTTCCACTTTTTCTTTTCTCTTTTTTTTTTTTCCTTTTTTTTCTTCTTCTTCTTCTTTTTTTTTTTTTTTTCCTTTCTCTTTCCTTTTTTTCCCTCCTTTTTTTTTTGTATACATTTTTTTTTTTTTTATGTATATACATTGATGCACTTATCTTTGCACTTTTCATGTATGGTGACTGATTGATTCTTTTGAATGTTGTCATTCTTTCAGGATGTCAGAGGCGCCACGGAAAGGCACCATGGATAGAACTCAAGGAGGGCGGCAGTTGTCAGGGTAGCTCGGCCCGGGGCGGTAGCGGTAGCGCTCCCCTTACTCCAGGAGTGGGAGCGAAGGAGGGCGATTTAGTCATGTCTCGACTCCAAGCTTGGTACACCAACTACACTAAGGAGGAGCGGCAGATCTTTTGTAGGGCTTTTGGGTATCTGGGATCGCTTCTTTCTGTAAGACTAGTATCGGGGTTGGTTGAGGCCTCGGCCGCCTTCTGGTGCCCGGAGCTGTGTTTATTTCAATTTAGCGATTTTGAGATGACGCTGACACCTCACGACTATGGGCGTTTGCTGGGCTTGAGGAGCGGCTAGGAGGGTATTGTAGGCCCAGACTTCCCCCAGGGCTTTATGTCCGTCATTTCAAGTCAGTTGGGGCTTAGACGCCAGGCTCTAGATTTAGCCTCTCACCCTGCTTTTTTGGCGCTGGAGGTAGGTTTTTTGTTGGATCACTTTGAGTTTTGTACTGGTTAGACTACTCATCCTAGTGTTTGGCATACTTCCAGGGAGTGGCCCATTGCCCGGATGAATACGCTTGCCCTTATCTTGTTGAGTCTTCTGGTGTTCCCTCGAGGGGATGGTCGGGTGGATGGCTGACTTTGTTCCTTGTTGTTGTTTATCCGTCAGGGGTATTCTTACACTCCGTTAGCTGTGGGTGAGACATATGTGAGTTTTTCCCTATTTCAGAGTGGGGAGGACACCTTTTTTAGGGGGTCTCGACCCCTTTTTCAACTGTGGGCTCTTGAGCATTTTTTCATTCATCGCATTACCTGTCACATATGGCATCTAGAGGTTGATCCCATTTGTGCTTTGGTGAGGTTTTAGCAGGAGATTACGGATGGTGTTGACTACCCTGATTCTCAGACGGCATGGGTGGCATTCCTTCAAACGAGGAGGTCTGATTTGGTTAAGTGGTATGTGGGTTTATGTAGTGTTGATTCGCTGCGAGTACGTTCTTCAAGTTAGGTTTTTAGCCCTTTGATTGGCTTGAGGGGTGTTGCGCCCTTCTTTGGCATTCGGGTCCTCCGCCAGTTGGGTCAGACGCAGGACGTCCCGTATATTGCCGCGGTGACAGGGTATCCAGCTTATTTTGGCAACGAGGTTCCGAGAGGCATAGTGACTGAGTTGACAGAGTTGTGGCAGACTTTTGGGGGTGCATGATACTTCGAACAGTCCATTCTCTTTCATCCTGACAGCCATTATTGATTACACCTGATGGTTTCAGGAGTATGTTTTGGGGGGTGCCGCAGTTAAGGATCCTCTTCTAGAGTCACCCTTGCCTCCGGTAAGGTATGCTGATCTTTTGGCTATTGCTACCATTAGGGCGAGGCACCTACGGAGACTTTATCACCCCCGCATGAGTGAGTTGGAGACGAGCAGAGGCCGAGTAAGTGATTTAGAGAGACAGCTGGAGGAGGTTTCCAGGGTGAGAGACTCTCCTTTGGTTGATGTTTCCTGGGGACTTAGACGCCCTCGAGGATCCCGAGATACTTCTTCTTCAGTAGAGGGCGACCCGTGGGACGCGTTCATAGTCCAATTGAGGGATATGGTACACACCCTTTCGCAAGAAAGGGATCGCCTCCTTGATCGATGTCAGTGCCATAGGTTGAGCCAATTGTCGACTTCTTCTTTCGGGGCTTCTACCAGTACCGGCCCTTTCGGGGGAGGGTTGGTGGTGCCATCATTTAGCGAGCCCGGTCCCTAGCCCGCTATCTTTGGTCCCGTGAGTCTTGCCACTAGGGACTCAGATGAGGATTCTTCGGATGGAGACCTAGATCGCTACATCGTAGTCCTTCGCCCCTGACGTGACTGTCCCCCCTCTTTCTTTTCTTTTCCCTTTGTGCTATGGTTCAGGGTGTTTGGCTTTCTTCCAGGATTCCCTGTATTTGTAAACATGCTTGTATTAGCTAAATTATTATGATTTTAGTTGTAACAGATCCCACATTTTCTTTTGGATATGTCACCATCTGCTCGTTCCTGCATCAGTTTGTTAGTTTAACATGTATTATAGCAGATGTTGTATCTATTGATGAGAACTACTTCCCTTAAATGGGATTTTCCTCAGGGTGTCTTTGGCGGGAGCCCGCGTGGTTCCTTCTTCTTGGCTTATTGATTTCGAGAGAATGCCTTTTTGATGACCACAGCCTCTTCCTGTCTTTTCCTATCATGGCATGGGAATAATCCACTCGATGGTTGAGGCAAACCTGAGGAGAATGTGGAAAGCCTCTTTCTTTTTTTTTTCTTTTTTCCTTTTTTTTTTTTTTTACCTTTTTTGCCATTAGCGCCTTTATAGGTTTTCGCCGATCCCGGCTTTGTCATTTTTGAGTCTTGGCGCCCTTGCGGGTTTTCACCGGACCGACAGATTTGTATCTTGCCATGCCTCCATCTTTTTACTCGCAGCGTTCTTTCGAGTTTTCGCCGCGCCCTTGGGGTCATACTTTTTTTTTTTTCAAGGGAAACTTTCTCAAAGCTAAGGGAGGGCCTACTTGTCAAGGTGGAAGCTCGAGGATTTCAGGTATTTATTCCCATTCAAGAATCATTGTCTTTCTTATATCAAACTCAGCTCAGATTAGGCAATTTTCATTGATCAGAGAGGACTTTTCGGGTCAGGTTGTAATGAGGCTAGGTTACGAATTTTTGAAAGGGATGGTATCGAAAGCTCAAAGCGTTGTGCGGTTTCGGGGGTTACCGGTGATCACCTTTCCAGATCTTTATGGGCTTATCTTCCCTTTTTGTACAAACTTGCACCCATACAGGGCTTTTAATTTTTGCCCCAGTACTACCACTTGCACAATCTATTGACTTTCAAGAGGCATCAATAGTCATCATTCATTTTTTTTTTTTTGACGTACGAGAAACTTTCTTTCTTCTCCCGTCACTTGGCTTACCAAATTTACTTTTACCCATTTTGGACGGTGATCACCGTGTCAAGTTTGTTGGGGAAATGTAATTGGCTTGGAATGGGGTTATAGCCAAGGGTATAGTGTGTGGAAAAATGAATTGATAGCCTCTCATCACATCAATTTCAACAGTCTAATCTTTATGAGTCCCTTTGCAAGAATTTTGATGATTCAGAAAGGGAACACATTTATTTCCCTTAATCAAAGTTCACGGCCTTCTTTTCATTACAAACAGACTTCCCTGTTGCTTAAAAGAAAAGGAGAGCTTCTAATTTACACAAAGTAGCATTTGACTGCGTCTGAATTTAAGGGGTTGGGGAACTCCTGCCCATCCATCTCTGCTAGTATGAGTGCCCCCCTTGTCAGGACCTTCTTGACTATAAAGGGCCCTTATAATTGGGGGCAAACTTCCCCCGAGCTTCTTCTTGGTGCGAGATGATCTTTTTCAACACCAGATCCCCAACTTGGAAATTTTGGGGTCTCACCTTCTTATGAAATGCCTTAGCTATTCTTCTTTTATAGCACTAAGTGTGGCAAACGGCGGCCAGCCGTTTTTCATCCAGCAGGCACAGTTGAGCGTATCGATTCTTGATACATTCTACCTCTTATAGCTGAGTCTCCATTAGCACCCTCATGGAAGGAACTTCTATCTCGACTGGGAGCACTGCTTCACTTCTGTAGACCAACTCATACGGTGTTGCCCCGGTAGAGACCCTCATTGTGGTTCGGTAGGCCATGAGTGCAAAACGGAGCTTCTCATGCCAATCTTTGTAATAGTCGATCATCTTCCGAAGGATTCTCTTGATGTTTTTGTTGGCGGCTTCCACTACCCCGTTCATTTGCAGCCGGTAGCCCACCGAGTTTCGGTGAGTGATTTTGAAGGTTTGACACAACCCGGTCATTATTCTGGTTGGTAGCATTATCAGTGATGAGCGATTCCGAAATCCCATATCGGCAGATAATGTGGCTCTTGAGGAATTTGTTCACTACTTTCTTGGTAACATATGCATAGGATGCGGCTTCGACCCACTTTGTGAAGTAATCGATGGCAACCAGGATAAACCGGTGTCCATTTGAGGCTTTTGGAGAGATTGGGCAGATCATATCCATTCCCCACATGGAGCTCAACGGGTGGGGCCTTGATCATGTCCCCGTGTATCTGACATTTGTGACATCGGAGGACATACCGAACACAATCCGTTTCCATAGTGGTCCAAAAATACCCTGTTCTGAGGATCTTTTTGGAGAGAGTATAGCCATTCATGTGGGGCCCATAGGTTCCTTCATGGACTTCCCTCATGATTTCTCCTACCTCCGCTACATCAACGCATTTTAGGGGCCATAGGGGGGATCTCTTGAAAAGCTCATTTCCAACTAGACAGCAATGGGCCGCCATCCTCTGGATCATCTTCTTATCATTTTGTATAGCCTGGGTAGGGAATTCTCCGTTCTGCATATATCTTTTGATGTTATAGAACCAAGGCCATCCATCTAATTCAGTGGAGGTGTTGAGGGAATGTGACGGGGTATCTCGAACAAATATTTGGAGGGGAGGGATTTCAAAACCTTCATCCACTTTGATAGCCACAGCTAAAGTAGCCAAGCCATCAGCAAAACTATTTTCGGTTCGGAGAAAGTTTGTCATCCCTAGTTTGGTACACCTCCTTGGTTTGTTGAATCACCAGATCAGAATCCCCAAAGACCATTAACTCCCCAATCTTCATCTCTATCGCCAATCGCAATCCCAAAATGTAGGCTTCATATTTGGCAATATTATTGGTGCAGAGATCAAATTTTATTTTGGATACAATGGGGAGTGATTACCCTTCTCGGATCCTATGACTGCCCTAATTCATACACCCTTCTTGTTTGAAGCTCCATCAAAGTACATTTTTCACCTCGGGTCTTCTTGTTTTTTGGCCTCAGACTCGGTGTATAAGATATCTTCGTCGGGGAAGTTGGGATCCATGGGTTGATACTCCTAGACAAGATTCTCTACCAGGTAATCTGCTATGATTTGCACCTTAACCGCCTTGCGAGTTGTGAAGACTATGTCGAATTCAGCCAGAATCATATGCCATCTGGCCACTCTGCTGGAAAGAGTGGGTTTTTCGAATAAGTACTTGATTCAATCTATCTGGGATATGAGGTAAGTGGTATGATGCAGCATATAGTGTCTGAGCCGATGAGATGCCCATACCAAGGCGTAGTAACTTTTTTCGAGCATAGTGTGTTTGACCTCATAGGGTAACAACGTTTTGCTGAGGTAATAGATGGCCTGTTCCCGTCTCCTAGTTTCGTCATGCTGTCCCAGAACACATCCCATTGAGGTCTCGAGAACGGTTAAATACATTAATAGGGGCCTCCTCGGAGTTGGTGGTACTAGTACCCGGGGCTTCAGGAGGTACTCCTTGATCGTCTCGAAAACTTGTTGGCATTCTTCGTTGCACTCCTTAGGGGCGTTCTTTTTAAGTAATTTGAAAATTGGCTCGCAGAGGTGAGTCATTTAGGAAATGAATTTGCTAATGAAATTTAACTTGCCCAAAAAGGATCTAATTTCGGTCTCTCCCCTCAGGGGCGGCATTTCAGTGATTGACTTTATCTTGGCAGGTTCCACTTCTATCCCTCTCTTGACAATAAACCCTAACAGCTTTCCAGACAAGATGCCGAAAGTATACTTAGCAGGGTTGAGCTTGAGTTGATACTTGTGGAGCCGATCACATACTTTTTACAAATTGATCAAATGGTCCTCTTGCGCTCTCGATTTGACTATCATGTCATCCACATAAATCTCCACTTCTTAGTGCATCATGTCATGGAAGAGAGTGACCATGGCCTTTTGATAGGTTGCCCTGGCATTCTTCAGCCCGAAAGGCATCACCTTATAACAGTATACTTCCCATAGGGTGATGAAAGCCATCTCCTCCCGATCCTCCTCGGCTATTTTGATCTAATCGTGTCCCTAAAACCCATCCATAAAGGAGAACATCTCATGGCCGACCGTGTTGTCCACCAGGATATCTATATAAGGCAATAGGAAATCGTCTTTTGGGCTGGCTTTGTTGAGATCTCGAAAATCGATACACATCCAGACTTTCCCATCCTTTTTCGAAACTGGGACAATGTTGGCCAACCATTTGGGATATTCGACCACTTGCAGGAATCCAGCATGGAACTGCTTAACTACTTCTTCCTTGACTTTCAAACTCCATTCGGGCTTGAGCCTTTGGAGCTTTTGTTTTACAGGCTTGATTTGCCGATCTAGGGGCAGTCGGTGCTCGACAATAGATTCATCCAACCCTAGCATGTCCTGGTAGGACCATGCGAAGACATCAATATAGGTGGCCAGTAGTTCCAGCACTTCTTGGCGTTGCCAATGATCTAATCATATCCCTAGCTTGACTTCTTTCAGGGATTCCTTGCTTTCCAAATTAACTGTCTCTGTCTCTTCAATATTAGGAGTCTTACGGTTGTCATGTTTTTCCAACTGCCCTAAAATCTCTTCTGAGACCTCATCAGTGTTGTTGACTTCAAGTTCAATTCCCAAGCACTGATAATCGAATTCAGTTTTGAAATCATGATTAGTTAGAATAGGCATTCTTTCGATTAATTGGCCAAGACGTTGGATAAGCGGGTTTCTGATTAAAACAATAAGGAGGGTCATTCAATAACAGGGAAGTAATCCTTCTCCTTTTCATATATAGATATTTGCTACTACAGCTCTTGATTTGAAAATGGAAATAACAATAGAAAGATAGACAGATGACAAAGTTTTAGGGAGTTAGAAATGCATGAAATGTCCCGACAAGCTTGTACCGAAACTTACGCGCCCGAAAGAGATTCTCACTGTCCCAGTTATCAAGATTCTCTCCAGGAAGGGCGGGCCTGATTGTGCTATGCTCCGATACTTCCATATTTGAGAGTGAAGGTACATCTATCATCAAGGTTTCTTGAAAGTGATTGGCTTGGCTGCCTGCCTCCTTCTTTCCTCTCTTAAGGCCATTGTCATCTTCTGTCAAGCAAAGCTCTGTGAATTGGAGTGTCACCTCTTCCTCTTCTCCCTTTCCTGGTGCAATCCTCTGTCGCTTCCTCTTCTCGGCTTGCTCCTTGATTTCCTTATTTGTCAGCTTGTACCTTAGGCCAAAAGTATGTTTTTGGGACAAAATGTCAGGAATTTTGGGAATCCCTTGCAACTTCCTCCCTAGCCCTTTGCCTGGCTAATACCTGTTCTTCTGGAAGTAGCGAGCAATCATCTGTGCATTGCCTAAATACCTTGGCTCGACCATATCTCCCTCATATATCGCGATAACATATTCCAGGGACTGGAAACAAGATGGGGCGGCCAACTCGGTGTAAGGAATAACGTCAGCTTTGTAAATTGCAAACTCCTTTTCAGCGTAGATCGAAATCAGCTTAGCCTTGATGATGAATTTGCTCTTTTGATGGAGACTGGACGGCACCGCTCTGGCCGAATGAATCCATGGTCCTCTGAGCAACATGTTATAGGCTGAGGGTATTTACAAAACTTGGAACTTGATAGCAAAGGCAACAGGCCCTATCTCGACAGGTATCTCAACTTCCCCCATTGTCTCTTTCCTGGATCTATCGAAGGCCCGTATGATAATGCTGTAGTGGTTTAAGTGAGATTGGTCCATCCCAAGTCTCTCCAAGGTCAAGTACGTGCAAACATTCAGAGTCGATCCATTATCCACCAGTACCGTTGACACGATCATCTCTTTGGTTTTGATAGTTATATGTAGGGCCTACGTATGCCCCGTCCCGTCGGCGGGGATCTCATCGTCAGTAAAGGTAATGACATTTGGTGCCATGATGAGTCCCACCATGTTTTGCAAATTGTCAAGGGTAAAGCTATCTGGCACGTGGGCTTCTTTAAGAACCTTAAGCAAGGCATTACGATGAGTTTCGAAGGTGAGAAGCAAGCCCAACATGGAGATGTGGGAAAGGGTTTTCTTAAGTTGCTCTATCATATCATAGTTATTTTTCTTTAAGGCTTTGGCAAATTCAGAGATTTCGTGTTCCGTCAGAGGATTGGAACATTCTCCCTCCTTATCTTTTCCTTTTCTTCTTCTCTCCATCTCCTCCGAAGTATAGCATCGGCCTGACCTAGTCATTCCCCTGATTTCTACAATAGATTCTTCTGTGGTTTGGGTAGGAGTTGGGGGATAATTCCAAGGTACCTTATGCAGGTCGGTAACTGGCGGAGAATGGGTAAGGTGACGGGAGATAGAGGGATGCTTTGAGGTGTGGGAGTATATACGGGAGGCAAGGGCCTCATGGCTCTTCGAGGGTCTATGTGGGGGATGAACCCAGCCATTGCGACCATGGGTTCTGGGACTTCTGGCTCTCGATAGGGGATGAGAATGATACAAAAGTACGAAGGGTGAGGTAAGGCTTCAGTGGTTAGGATTACACTGGTCTGCATAGGCTGGATGATTAGGAAAGGTTTTGGTGTTGTGGCCTCAGGGAGGTTAGTTGCTTGAACTCTGACTGGGAAAGCGGTACCCTTTGAGATGAGGATCTCCTGAAGGCCCTTAGGTGGCTGCTCCGAGGTCGACTGAGCTTTATCTGGATTCCATTCTTTTCTATCATCCTGAACAATTTCTAGTAATTTATCAGTCACGGCCTTCAACGTAGCGGAAATGTCGCCCAGTTTTCCCTCTATCTGCCTTTGATTGATGGCTCGATCATTTGGTGGGATGGCCATTTTTTCCACAGGGTCCATGTCCTCTTGCATTGGTTGTTTTCCTTATTTTATGGCAAGAATTCGAGTGGCATTTTCTGCACGGCTTTGTTGATCAGGAATGTTGCTTCCTTTGGACATTTGTATTGTTCTTTGTAGGGTACAAACTGGTGTTCGGAGGACGGGGATCACTCGTGTTTCTCTTTTTTCTTGGAGCAATGGTAACCTACAATGCAAGCAGTCTCACCAAAGCTATAGCTAATCTTTTGATGAGATGATGGGAGGAAAAGAAAATAAGGAAAAATAAACAAAAAGGATTACATGTTAGGTTCTTGGTTTGGAAAGGTTTTATGCGATGCATGTCCTAAGGATGCCCCTGCCTCTTGAGGGGAACTAAACATGATGCTTTGGCTCATGTCTGGAGATAGGGGATTGCCCCTGCATGCAAGTACTATACCTGCCCCTGTTCATCCATTCATTCGTACATTCATTTGACAATAAGAACGATTTTATTAAGATGAATTCTTTTTGGTACATAAAATTTCTCAAAAAATACATAGAAATAGGGAGGGGGAACATTTTCCTTGGAACTTCCACCTATTCTACATTTACACCATGGAATCCTAAACTTCTCTTGAGCCTCCGAATTCACCTTGTTGGTAGGAGCCCTTGATTTAAATTGATCCCTTGTCTTCTTGGCAACCCTATCTCCATGAGCGAAGAGAGATTAGGGCCCCTCTTTATAAGATGACTTTGATGCATGCCATGAATCTTTAGGGTCTCGTGGTACCCTTAGGAGTTTTGGGTTGGCTTGAATTAGACGAGAAGATCTTTGAGCCTTTCTCTAAGGGTTGTTTGGATGCATGAAGATGCAATGACTTGAGTTAGTTTGAGAACTCTTGTCTTGAAGTGAGTTCCGATACATGAGCAATTATGATGCATGTACATAGAAGCAGCAAGAATTAAATAGCATAACAGCAGCGATTAGACAAAATTTATAAGGGAAAAATAAAGCGGTCGCCCTTTCCTCCTTGATTTTGAAATTAACGCGTGTGTCCTAAATCTGGCAGAGGTTTAGCTATGCATGGGGTGCATATGAGCATGAGGTTGGGGGCTTACTAATGCTTCCTAAAAAGCTCGGTCCCCGAACCTTCAAACCTCTGGCGTCCACTCCCGAAAGGGTGAACTCCATCTTTGGTTGGTGGTTCAAGCGGGGGAACTATAAAGAGACCGTAGGCTAAGAAACTGACACAGCATCCACCCACAGTCAATATAATGTTCCCCCTTCTATCTAGAAGGGTAGTAACCAGGTAATATATGCAAGATGCAAATGCAATTGAGCACACCAAGTGTGTGTGAAATTTTTGAAAATGGAGGAAAAGACCCAACAACACACATCACATCCTGCACATTCATTCACATACATGGCAATAAATAAGACATGAAATAAAAATGTGAACAAAGCTCCACCTACAAAAGACAAATGCAAAGAGTTAGTAACTTTCGAAAAACTCAATACAAGATAGAATGGGTGATTAATATAAGAGCATGAATTTAAACAATGAATCTGAGTGATAACACTATTTTGAAAAAAAATAGGACAGCTTTGAAAACTTGAAAAATTTGAAGAGGGGATAAAACTAGACAAAGTAACCAGAGATTCTGGGTGAGCGAAGGGTGAAGAGACATGTTAATGGCCTAACCCTCTAAGTAATCCCTAGTGGAGTCGCCAGCTATCGTGCCCCGGTTTTTAGGTGTCCAAGGTCCTTTCGGCTTGGAGACAAAAAAGTACGGAACTTTGTCACTAGAACTAATCCTCCCAAAAGGACAAGTGCGACTATGTTTGAAAATTGGTTTGACTAAGGGTTTTTCAGAAAAATAGGAGTCGCCACCTAACTTGATTAAGGTGAGTTAAGGCACCTAAAACTAAATGTTAATCCGAAGATTAAACTTAGGCTTTTTTGGAAAAGGTTTTGAAAACTCCTTCAAGAGAGGGTTTTTAAGAAAATAGGTTGTTTGGCAACCTTTGAAAATATTTAAGCCCTTTTAAAAAATAACTCCATTTTGGTCATCTGAAAACAGAAATCCATGGTTCAGAGGTTATTTATGTGTAGAAAAAATATCCTAAGATCATCACCCTACCCCGCCCTTTCGGTACCTACATGTCTAATCACCCTTTGTTCTCTCACTAGAATAATGGATTACCATTGTCTACTTAATATCCACTTTAGAATTTTGAAAACGTGGTTCAGTCATCACTTTTCGGATGTATGATGCATGATGCATGTTTTTGGAAGAAGTTTGAAAATATGGAGGTTTTGAAATAGAAACTTTGAATTGATTGGAATTTTTTAAAAAGGGATTGAAGTTGAAATAAAAGTTATGACCGCACCATTTTAGGTCTCCTATGTATCTCATTTGGCGAGAATTAGGTCATTCGTAGTTTAGGTAAGAGCCAGATAAAAAATAGGCGCATTAGGGCCTTTGGAAGGTTTGAAGACACTTTGGGGTCTTTGGAAAAGTTTAAGACACTTTGAAGTCTTTGGGAGTTGAAGACTCTTTGTGGTCTTGGAAGTTGAAGACTCTTTGTGGTCTTGGAAGTTGAAGACTCTTTATAGTCTTGAAAGTTTTGACTTGAAATTAGATGGCAAAGCATTTTGAAAATGTTTTTGGATCAACTTAAGGAGTTTTGGAAAAATGCTTTGTCATGAATCAAGAGAACTTGAAAGTGTTTTTGAAGTCTGGTTTTAAAAACCTTGCAGGAATGTTTGATGAATTAGTTTTTTAAAGTAGTTTTTGGAAATGGCTAAAGGTTTGAAGTCCTAATATGGACAACCTTAGGGGTTGTTCTTGATTTATCACTTGTCCTTGGAATCCCTAACCATGAGAGTGCTAGGGACACCTTAGATTTGTGACCTTTTGAAAATATTTTTAGAAATGCCTTGAAGATGGAGCGTAAGAACATTTGAAGAGTTTATGGAGTTGGTTTTTTGAAATCAAGAGAGTAGGAGGTTTTGGAAAAATGGGTTATGAGAATAGTTTAAAATTGAGTGATCATTTAGAAAATGGTTCAAGAGTTAGAACCTTGAAGTGTACTAACTTAGGTTGGGTTGACTTAGGATTAGGGGTGACCTAAGGTTAACTAACTTGGGTTACGTAAACCTAGGGTTAAGATGACCTATGGTTAGCTAACTAAGGTTAGGTTAACCTAAGATTAAGGTGACCTAGGGTTAACTAACTAGGGTAAGGTTAACCTAAGGTTAGGATGACTTAGGGTTAAGTTAACCTAAGGTGAGTGAACTAGGGTTGGACAACTAGGGTCAAGTTAACCTAGGGTTGGATTGGAAAATGGTTTTGGAAGTTGGTTTAATGCACTTTTGGAAAGAGTTTTGAAAAACAAAACATGTTATGCGGTGGACTTTGGTGGACAACCCTTTTGAAGATTATTTCCATGAAAATTTTGACTCTAGCCAAGAGTATGGTTTATATGGTTGGTGTTTGGAGACCATTCCAAGGGAGGTTTCCTCATGGCCATTATAACCATAATCTTGACAAGAGTGTAAGGGGTCCAAAAATCAACATGGTGATGACAACTTTTTAAGGCACAATTTTTAATATAAAGATGGGAAGAATGCATTTTTGGAAAGCATCTTTTGAGAAGAATTTTGAAAACTATTTTTCAAAGGAAACATTCCATCAAGAGAGGGTTCATATGGCCAAACAAAAGGGAGACCACTCAAGAGAGGGCTCCATGGGACCATTCCAACCACTACACTTAAAAGAATGGAAATCTTTGAAAATTAGAGAATTAGAAAGCAACCCTTATACAAATTAAAATGTTATGATGCCAAAATGAGAGTTAAGGGGTTAGAAGGGGATTTTTCAAGGCATGATTTCTAAGATCCCATCCTAAGCTTCAAGGAGCCAACTCTTAGAACAATTTTTGAAAGAAATATAGAGCTTGGAAATGACATGGAGTTTAAGAGTAATGTAAGCATTATAGAACATGACAATTAGCATAAAATGAAGCTGAGCTTACAAGATATGATCAAAATAGTAATATGCGAGGGGTCATGATCACATACAAGGCTTTTAGGCTATACCACATAAATAAGGGGCTCCTAGGTTATACCATCTCAAAATAGGCTAGTGAGAGGTCCCCCTACACAGTGGCTCTCACTTGCTTTCCTCTAGGCATGATCTAAGAGCCCTCTTGGCTCAAGCATGTAAGAATGGAGGGTTGTAGATGGGGGTTAAAATAGAGAATAGCCTAAGTAGGCTAGGAGGGAGAAGAGAAGAGTGGGGGAAGACACAAATGTAAAAGGGATACCACCTTTTACCTTCAACACACTTGTAGTCTTCAATAGATGTCTTGATTGGAGCTTGAATAACTTCAAGAAGGCTTGAGGGGCTGGAATGGAGTGTTTAATGGTGTATAAGACCTTGTAGGTGAAGTGTATAGGCTTGAGGGAGGTAGAATCTAGCCTAAGTGTTGGAAGGGTGGAATATATGTAAGGATTCGAGATTCTAGAGCAGTTTCAGCAGAGCTTCGCATCAATTTCGGAGATGGAATATACAAAGGGGTGGTTTGGTATTTATAAACAATCTGGAACAGGCCTGGAGCATGCGCCACATGCGCCTGGCCAAAATTTGACCTGGCACATGTAGGACATGCGCAGGTATTGTTCCATTGCCAGAATGACACGTGGCACCCTGTGTGCTGGATAAATCTCGACTATTGATGGAAAGTTGGTCGATCTAATCAAAATTTGAGCGCATGTAGCATACGCCCCATCACTGGGAAGGTTCGTCCAAACTTTGCCTTGATCATTGTGCCAACCGGGAAAGTTTCAAGAGAATCAGTTGCACCCACGGTGTTCTCTTGGGGTTTCTCTTGAACTTTCATGCTTTCGGAAAGTTTGAATTATGTTTGGAAGTATGAGATATCGTCTTGGGAAGTGTTCAAAAAAGGACATGTTTACGGAGTGTCTGTGATACACTCCGAGAGTGTTTGAAAGTAGTTGTTTTCATATTGCATGATCAAGGTCTTCGGGAAGCGATCTTTTCGATCGGACCGTACCGATGGAAAGTATTCTGGAAATACTTTTGGGAATTCCCAAATTTACAAATTTCTCAAGTCATTTGACGGTGCATTTTGATTAAGGAATCGGAGAAAAAGTCAACCTTGGCGGAGCGTCTACGAGATGTGGCTCGCCTCCATAATGCGGTATTCCTACAAATGGAGTTAGCACCCTGCAAGAGTACGGGGGTCGCGATGAAGTATAAACCGGTAATCTGGTATCGTTCTCTCCCAAGGGACCTAGCTAAATATAGGCTCTAGCACTCAACTCACACTAACCTAACCTAGGATTGATTTGCAATTATGTGGAGAATTAGATCTAAAATAAAAAAAAATAGAAAAATAGAAAGACCAAAAATATTTTGGGTTTTGATGATGGTTTTGAATTACTAACTTATTGCAATGAAAATAAAAACATTTAACACTAGATAATTAAAGTAAAGCAAAATGAAAATAGAATTAAAGTAATTAAAGGGGAATTGGGCTCAAATTATCCAATCACTCAATTTCATCCAAGGTTTCCAATGGGGGTTTATAACTCAAATCAAACACAACATTTAAGTGTGTTTGATTCGGAAAATTTAGCTTTAAAAACCGATTATTCTCAAGCAATTGAAATAAGATACATGTTCGATGGGGAATCAAAGGTTAATACCATCGATTCAACTTAGTCAATACCAAATTTGTGGTTTGTATATTGATTAGCCAAACATAGTCAATAACCTAGGTTTTCTAAGGCATCTTCAATCAATTGTTGGGAATGAATTTCTAGAAATTGTGAAGTTTTTGTCTAGTCAAGGGTCCTAAATGAATACCATCGATTTGGGTGATCAAAATCTCCAAACTTAGTCAATAATTCAAATTTTCTAAAATTCCATATCTAATTACTAGAAATTCGAATTCTAGGAAAATATGGCAATTAATTCATGAGACACCTCCATTGAATTCCTTGGATTACTTGGGTAATTTTCATATTTAAACCCAATTTAAATTACTAGCTACTTGAATACATCATAAAAACTTGTAAAAATGAAAAGAGAAGTATAAAGAGATTTAAATCTAAAATTAACTACAATAATAGGACTATTTGGTTACAAGAAAAATGAGAGAAAATGTAAGAAAATGTAAGAAAATACAATACAATGAAGAAAATTACAAGTTTTATACTTACATTAACATTACAAAGCTAAATCTAAGCTAAAAATGAAGAAAAATGGAAGAAACTAACTTTGGAGGAGCTCTCCCGCCGCCCCTTGCTCCAAACTAACCCTAACTACTCAAAAACTATAGAAAAAACCCTAAAAAACGTCGTTTCGGACGCAAAAAACACAATCTGAATGAACAGTAACAGTCCGAATACCGTCCAGACGGTCCATTCGATGCCCGTTTAAAGTCCGTTTGGACGGTGAACAGTAACCGTCACAGTAACCGTCCGAATGGTAAACAGTACCCGTTCGGAAAGGTACTATTCACACTGTTCGACTGTAGAAACTTTGAAGAGTTATTTGACCATTCTAGAGTTCGATTTAGCTTATGTACATTAGACACAAAGCTGTAGAGCTTGAAGTTTTCTTTCCAATGATGCAAAAATCAGCTCAATCAGACATCGAAGTAAAAAGTTATGGCCAAAATATCGAGACAGGTCTGAATTTTCATTATCAGTTTGTTTGCTTTGAACGCATCTTGATCATTCTTTGTATCTAGTTGCCATTATTAGCTCTATGACCTACAAAACACACACAAAAAATAATAAAACATATATCTAACTAAAATAAAGTAATTAACAATAATTTAACTCTAACAAAGTGCAAATTAAAGGCCAATAATTACACTTTTACGGTATAATCACAACCCCTAAACTTACATTTTGCTAGTCCCTAGCAAAAACTATCAAAAAAACATAAGGGATAATGTACACTTTCGTAGGAGTCACGGATGCATTTAGCTTATGCACCAAGCCTTTAAACCCCTAGGTTACCCCTAGTGGACGAGTGGTGTCTCGTGAGGGTTTTCAATGATGATACCCACAAACATCCTTTTATGAATTCCAAATCAAGATAAGAATAAGAAATGAATGCATAATCATACTCAAGTTAACATTGATGCCACGCCAAACTCCTACACTTGCATTAATATGCAATAACTCATACAAAAAAGAGGTTCACGTGTGTGGGTGAAGAATCATGCTAAACAACCCAAATGAAACCTACTTATACAAATCCACACTTTTAAAGCTTCGATCCAATCCTCACCGGACATACACTCATAATTAAAGACCCACATGGTTCTCACAATGGTATGCTCAACAATGGAATAAATGTATAGAGACAAAACAAGTGAACATACCAATTACAAAAACCGAACAAAAAATTGAAGTGTATCGACCTTAGCATAGCTCCATGGAAGGATGTTCATAGTTAAGCATTGATTCAAAGAAATTGACAAAATATAGCTTATACTCTATTGAAAACTTCAATCAAGCACAACTTGGATCAACTATGCCTTGTAAAGGTGAAGAGGACAATGTAGAAGAAATGAAAGGTAAGGATAATGAGAGGAAGCAAATTGTCATATCATGTGTGATCAAGACATGACATGATGAATGCAAAACCACTACAACTCTCCCTTTTCAACTTTTAATACACAAAATTCACTTCTCACTCTTCTCTTGAAATATTTTCAACTTTTGAACTCCTCTTTCACTCTTTCCTTCCTCTTATTCTATATATATATTTTTTTTTTTTACTTCTCCTTTTGTTTCCATCCTTTTATCATCCCTCTTAAGATTCAATAACTCCTTTTCATATTACAACATGCTTGTTTGCATTGAACTCCCCAAATCAATCTCTTTTCTCTCTTTTTTTTTCTTTAGCAATGAAAGAACACTCTTTTCTCACTTAGGCGTCCCTTTGTAATACAAGAAATGAAATCACTTTGCACTTTCTAATAATAGTAGAAGATCAACAAGGGTTAAGGGAAAATGCACGGTTTGGTATCGGGAAACTTATGGCTATGAAGAAGAAAGATGGCATAGAATCATATCCAAAATTATACAACCGAAGCATTTCATAGAGTACAAGTGTCAATATTAAGATCAAAACTCAACTCATAAATCAAATACAAGCATAATAAAACTATTGAATGAAATGAGGGTGAAGAAACTATCATTGAGTAAATGTAAACTCCCTAAAATGCGATAATTGCTCTAAAGCTCACAAGGTACTAATCTCCACTAATGTAAGTGTGAAAGTTCAAGACTAGTAACAAAATGTGTTAAAAAGCATGATTGTGCACAATGATGTAATCCTCTCTACAAAAGCATGAATTAAGCAACTCCTACAACATGTTGGGTATGAGGAGTGAATCAACATTATCTTGAGTAAAGATACATGTATAAATTTCTATCTTCTAATCTCAAAAAGCACTTTCACAAGTAAAAAGGATTTTTTTTTTATAGGGTGCAAAACAAAGAAACAAAAACACAACAATAGAGACAAAGCTTTTTTTTTTTTTTTTTTTAAGGTGCAAAATAAACAAACAAAAAGAAAACAATAGAGGCAAAGCCTCTACCCCACCCTCAACTTAAAGTGATGCATTGTCCAAATACCGTTCGGACAGTCCATTCGACGCCCGTTTGAAGTCTGTTCAGACGGTGAACAGTAACCGTCCGAACGGTGAACAGTACCCGTTCGGACGGGTACTATTTACACTGTTCGACTGTAGAAACTTTGAAGAGTTGTTTGACCATCCAAGAGTTCGATTCAACCAATGTACATTAGAAGCGAAGTTGTAGAGCTTGAAGTCTTCTTTCCAATAACGCAAAAATCAGCTCAATCAGACATTGGAGTAAAAAGTTATGGCCAAAATACCGAGATAGGTCTAAATTTTCATTATCGGTTTGTTCGCTTTGAACGTATCTTGATCATTCTTTGTATCTATTTGCCATTATTAGCTCTATAACCTACAAAACACACACAAAATATAATAAAACATATATCTAACTAAAATAAAGTAATTAACAATAATTTAACTCTAACAAAGTGCGAATTAAAGGCCAATAATTACACTTTTATGGTGTAATCAAGACACTCCAGGGGTTGCTGAAAGTTGTAGTTTTCGCATCGCACGATGGAGGGCTTTAGGAAGCGATCTATTCAATCGAGCTGTATTGATAGAAAGATCTATGAATGAGCTTTCGAGAATTCCCTAATTTACGCATTTCTCAAGTAAGTTGACAGTGCGTTATAACTAGGGAATCGGGAGAAAAGACAATTTAGGCAGAGTGTTTGCGAGACGCTCCAGGGGATTTTTATCGAGTCATGAGCGTTTAATGTCATAGGATCCTTCTCGGGTTAAACAAGGGTGTATGGTGAAACCCTTTGCTCGAAATCCCAGGACCGATGCTATTTCGGGGCATGTTTGGATTGCCAGTGCCAAAACGATTATTTTGGTTAAGATTGGCTGGAAATGGTTAGGAATGGTTTGGTGTGTTGTGTTAAGAGTGTAGGGTTGTTCAGGGATAGTTTTGGGGGAGTCTTTTACCGTTTGGCAAGGTTTGTGCAGTGCTGAGGTGTTCAGGGGCAAAACGGTCATTTTGACCAGAATGAGCCGAAATAGGATAGAATTTGGACCAAATGGCGTACGGGGGACCCCTAATGATTTTACAACGTCTTGGAAGGATGGACTTATCGTTTTGAGAGATTTTGAGCTTTCTCAAAATGTGCCTGGAGGCCTTAGGGGCAGGCTTGATCATTTTTCATCAAGTCGGGCTAGCAGACGTCGGTGTTAACCTAGGTGTTGGTTCCCGAGACCACCCGGTCTCAAAAAACTACCTCTTCGGTGTTGGTCTCTAAGAACGCCCAATCTTAGAAAACTACCTGTAGGGGTGGTGTTGGTTCCTGAGAACGCTTGGTCCCAAAAAGCTACCTGGAATGATAGTGTTGGTCTCTAAGAACGCCCGGTCTCGGAGAACTACCAAATGATGGACATTCTACGTTGGTAGGCTAACGGGTGCCAGAAGTGAACCGTCTGGAATTTGATAAGGCGTTAGTCCTCGAGATCGCCCGATCCCGGGGAGCTACCTGGATGACATTGGTTTTCAAGACCGCTTGGTCCAGAAAGTTGCCTGGAATGATGGTGCTTAAGGCTTCAATGGGTCCTTGTGGGCACAAGAAGCTACCAGTTGGCTGGATTATAGATTGAAAGGCCCATCTTGAACCTGCATATGTTGTGACGTTGGAGAATTTAGCCCGGTCAAGCCAAAAATTGCCGAGCGGGCAAAAATGGGGTGCTTACAAGAACGTTATTGTTTCTACACTCCTTGAGTTTGGGATCTTCAATTTGAATGCCTTCACCGACCTCTACATTCTCCTAGTTGGTTCATGTTGTAGCTTTCTCTAGAGCCACGGCATCATGAGTGCCAGTCTTTCCTAGTGGAGTATTGTGTGCGGCGTGGACCAAGGGGCATAGAGTTGTCTATCCTGGGGTCCGTCTAGGAATTCCAGCACTTGTTGACGTGGCTCGGGCCTCTCAGAGCTGGAAAGGAAATAACCAAAGGCAACCAAGAGAGAGAGGATCACGAGCATGAGTTTGGGAAGTTAAAAATGATTAATTCCTTCTTTTTGGGCCATAAATGAGTCGACTATTTATAGTGAGGGTGATGAATGGTGTGATAGACACATGACGTCTCGTGATTGGATGGGTTCTAGGGCCATCATGGCCTGGGGCGACCATGTCAACGCCGCAACTGCCTGATTAAATGTGGATTAGGCCTACATTTAATGCTTGATATACGTATTTAATGCAGGGATCTTGCACTTAAGTGCATCTGGAGGGTGAAGCTCTCTCTCTTACCTGGCTAATTGGATGGGTCCCCGCACGCCCAAGAGACGAGCGACTCAACGATTCCCTTTGGTTCTAGCCTCCAATCCATGATCCGTGTGAGGTCTCGAGCAAGGGTGAGAAGGAGGATGTTGAGGCACGGGGCATGTACTTGGCGAGCCTTGTGGTTGCTCCTACAAGGGTGGTTGGAGCCATGCAGGCATGGAGCCTGGCTTAGAGGATGGCTGGAGTCGTGCAGATGCAGAGCCTAGCTTAGAGGATGGCCGGAGCCATGGCCTACCTGCTGGACGAATCGGAATTCACTAATGTCAATGACGCATTATCATTGGGTGAAGCTTCTTCAAAAATTGAATGTACAACTTTTGCTTCTTCCTTACTAGTTGGTTTATCTTTCATAAATACATAAGATATAATAAATGCTAAAGCTAAAGTCATACCCATGATGAGGAAAAGACCACAAAAGCTATAGAAGTTGAGGGCATTAGTTTCTGTTGGAGACTCTTTGTTGACATTGTTTATATGATATTTGAACCAATCCTTCTCAATCACCTCAAGTTTTCCATCTTCTCTTAATTTGGCTATTGCCATTGAGAAATCAAGGGCTAAGGGTGATCCTTTTGGGAAAACCTACAAAATTGTATCAAAAGAAGCTACTTAGAGATGTATAATGAACATGGTTGTGACCTAATCTTAATAAAACATAAATCAAAACACTTGTCTTCGTGCATGCTTGTGTGTATCTGTAAAAATATGTGCATACAAACATAAGAAAAATACTTACAAAACCGAATCAGTTGTTATTGTAATATGTGGCATTTGTCATGGTGTAATAAGCATGATACTTTGCAAGAAAAAGTTTGATGTAAGTGATCTCATCAATGATAGCTTAAACACCACCCTTTTGACTTCCTTTTTTCAATGCATCAATATATTCTTCAAATGATTTGAGCCCGAAATCTCCAAAGTTCCAATTGTTGAGAGAATTTGTCACCAAAGGACGAGAGTAGTACCCTATATTGCCTCCAACAATTGTTGAAGCTGACGAGCTGTCAACAATGAAGATAAACTTGCGGTATAACTTGAAGTCAATATGAGTGCCACAAATAGCCATACAATTACCACAAACTTGGACAAGCTACTCATCAACTTTTCCCCTATATCCGATTAACAAAAATTAGTTCTTTATGGTGTTGAGGCAAAAAGAAGGTCTTCCTTAGTTATATATATATATATATTAATTTCAATTTGGGTATCTGTGTTGCAATAACATGCTAGACAACAAAGTTTGAAAAAATAGTATAATCATAAAAGCAATAAAAAAAGGTAAAATATGAAAACATAGGAGTGAATTGTACAACATAAAATTGTAAATATCCACATGCAATATTCGACTTCTTTCTTAAGGGTTGTGTGATTGGAAAAAATATATCTATATATATACATATATATATATATATATCCAGACTAAAGAATATACAAGAAAGCTATACAATGAGTTATGGGTTATCATGTACAATGCTGGTTGGAAAAAATATGACTATCAAATAATCTATCCTTAACTAATGAGGTTAAAGAATTTCTGTCAAACAGTGATGCATAATGTTACGCAGAAAACTATATACGATGTAATAAAACAAGAGTAAACAAGCACAAAACACAAGGATTTAACGAGGTTCAGTAGTCAATGTGACTACCTACATCCTCAGCAGCGGCGGAGTTCTCTTTTATTACTTCTGAAGAAAGATATACAACTAATTAGGGTTACACAAATTTAAATGAAACCCTAACTCTGGATACAATGGCAGAATCCCCAAAATACCCGTACCATACCGCGAGGGGCTATGCCCCCCGCACCCCTTAACCTATTATTTTAACCCAGGTGGACAAAACCGGATTATCCATCATAGGCTCATGGGCTCCACTTCTCTCAATGTGCTCGCGCTCCACTCCTCTTCGTTCTGCCTATGAGTCCCATTGTTTCTAGACTTAGTATCAACAATATGAGCCACTAACTCTAACACATAATTTCAAAACTTATAAAGTATATGTCACGACCCCAATTTGGGGTTACACGGCGAAGTATTTTTTTTTTTTTTTAACAGAAAAAATAATGATTTTTATTAAGACAAAGAAGGGATGGAATCCACAAGCCATAAGGCTTTACAAATCTCAGCAACGCAACAGAAAACAAGCAGTTGAAAAGGATTCAACTAGCACAGACAAGAAGCCTCCTAAAAACAAGAAGACCAAATACAAGGAGTGAAACAACAAAAAAACAAAAAAACCTTTCACTAAAGATCAAGGAACCTTTTCAAAACCCAAAATGAGGGCATAGACAGCCAAGTAAAAATACTAGAGTTTACAAGGACCTTCTCATATGGATGCAGCTTGAAAACCAATTCTTCAAGTGAAAAAAAAAAAAAAATGAGCTCCAAACACCCAAAAAATGTCAAAGTGCAAAAGGATCAACATTTGAATACTAATAAATCTAGAGATTTTACCCCATCAATCAAATGCCGAAAATTGGACCAACACACAAAACCCCTCTTTGTATTTGCATACAGCCATTGCCAAACATACAACTTAATATCCACCACAGATTCCTCTCATGGAATTTTTCCATGATTGAAAAGAGTCTCATTTCTTGCTGACCATACACCCCAAGCAATAGCTTTGAATAAAGAGATCCAAATAGGTTTTCCAAGGTTGTGCTGGGACTGATCCATCCACCACACACAATGATCCTCAAAACAGCTCGGATATACCCATTCCAACCCCCACCAAAAGAGAATCTTACCCCAGATTTTCCAAACATGACTGCATTTCAATAGAATGTGGTTTGTATCTTTGATCTCCAAATAGCAGAAAACACAAAGGGGGTTTTCCACTGGTTTAATAATTTTCCTCTACATCAAAAAAGCTTTTGCCTTAATGCGATTTTGTAGAGCCTGCCAACAAAAAATCTGAATCTTGAAAGGAGCCCAAGAATTCCAAAACCATGGCTGCTTTAGGTAGTCCATTGCGCTTGAGGCAAGATCATCATTAATTTCAGCTTCGTTACAGAAGGATCTGCAACAAAAACCCTTAAATCTATCTGCCACCCAGAATGATGAGTCATTTTTACTTTCAATGAAGATCACTAAGTTTAGTACACATTTTAAGTGCTCAAAGGAGGCTTCCTCCCAAAGAAAAAGATACCTTCTAATCTTGAAGCAACAAGCTCCAAAGTTGTCTTTAAAATCTGTAATCTTGTCAAGTTGTTGATCAGATAGAGAAAAGGGCCTTGGAAATCTGATTTTTAGGATAGAGTCCCCCACCTATAGATCGTCCCAGAATGAGGTAGAATCACCCCTGCCCAAAGAGATCTTGAGATTCTCCTGGATAATTTTCTTAAAAACCAACTGGTCATCTTTAAACATCAAAATATCCTTCATAAGAATAGAGAGCTCTTTTCCATCATCTAATGGAGGGAGAATTCTAGATTTGTCCCAATTGTATTTATGGCAGATCATTCTCCTCCAAAGACCATCTCTATCATTTGAGAATCTCCACCACTATTTAGCAAGAAGAGCCATGTTCATGGCTCTTGTGAGAATCAGACCAAGACCTCCCCTATTCTTGCTTAAGGTAACTCTGTTCCATTTGACATAATGTATCCCTTTTTTTCCTGCATGACCTCCCCACAAAATTTTTTTTTGTAAAGAATCAATCTCCTTGAAAACTTTAAGAGGAGCTCTAAACATGGAAAAGTAGTAAACAAGTAGTTAAGCTAAAGTAGATTTAATCAATGAAATTATCCCTCCAATAGACAAAAGCATTTTTTTCCGAGGTAGTCTATTTCTGATCTTTCATAACACACCTTCTCAGCTGACTGAGTTTTTAGGATTGCTGCCAAGACTAAGACCAAGATACTTTAGCGGTAGAGGTTGACTTTGGCACTTAAAAATGTCTTGAACCCTTGATAAGAAAACCTCATCTAATCCCACCCCACTTATAACTGATTTATGAAAATTGATTTTAAGGCTAGAAAGTAGCTCAAAACATCTCAGAATCCTTTTAAGATTTCTAGCTTCCTCAAGGTTAGCTGAACAAAATAAGAGAAGAGAGAATCATCGGCAAATTGTAGATGAGAAAGAGACATACCTTTTGATCCCACCTTGGAACCTTTATTAGGTTTAAGTTCCCAGCTCTGTGGAGAAGAACATTCAAACCTTCTATGGCAATGATGAAGAGAAATAGGGATAAGGGGTCCCCTTATCTCAGCCCCTTCTCCATCCTGAATTCATTGGTAGGGGAACCATTTACAAGAACAAAAACCCTGGAGCTTGAGAGACATTCTTTTATCCAACACCTCCATTTTCTTCCAAAGTTCATCTTTTCCATCATTTGCTGCAAAAATCCCGAATTGACATTATGAAAAGCTTTTTTCAAATGGAGTTTAAGGACAAGACCACATTGTCTTTTCCTCCTCCAATCCTCAGTTACTTCATTAGCTATTAGTACACCATCTAAGATCTATCTATCTGTGTAAATGCTTACAGGGGTCCAACACGGCCCATGCTCGTGTCGTGATCGTGTCGGGCTTACCTTCAAATGGTGGGCCATGCTCATGTTGTGCCCGGGTTTTTTTTTCTTGAAAAATAGTTGTTAGGCTAGTACTTGGCATGACTCTCACGCATACTTGGCCCACTTTTATCCAGTGTTGGCCCCACAAGCTTTTCTCCTCTAGTTTTGGTAATATCAGTGGGCACAATGAACACAATTGATTTAAGTAGGTTAACCAGAAAACACTAATGTTGTATTTGAAATCAGGATATATCAAGGGAAAAAGAAAAGATAAGGAAAAATAGAACAAAATAAAATAGTATTTTTGTTTTATTTTTTCTCACATTTTTTTTTTCTTCTTCTTTTCCATCACCAAATCCTTAATTTAAACACAACGTAAGTTGTTACTTGACGTTTTAACTAATATTTCCATCAAATTTGATGATGAGGAATGCACGACATCCACAATAATTTTCTTCTTTAGGTTTCGGGGTCACATTTTACATCCACTGCAAGACTGCGATTATCATCCATTGCATGACAAATATATTCTTCTTTCGGTAGGTTTTATAAATAATATTCTTGCCTGCCCTTCTTGCGTATTTAATTTTCTTACAACTACACGCTCAACATAATGTCCTACAATTATATTTAATCTCTTGTTAACTGAAAATTGATCTCTCATTATTTAGTCCATGCTTTTTCTATCGGAAGATCATGAAAAAACCAGTGTTATCGAAATGCTATGGAATCTTTCTTGTAAGTTTTAAACGGCTTCGGTTTGGATCCTCTCCGATCTTTAAAGGCTAGGATTACAACGTCCTCATCCAACTTGTTCATTAAACTTATAGTGCCCCTAATGCATGCACAGACTGCCATTTGAAGGCACAGCTAACCTAGTATTATCTTTGTTTTTTAATGAAGTCTAAAAAATATAAGGAAATGTAAAAACAGAGAGAGAGAGACAGAGAGAGAGAGATGCAAAATTTAGGCCTTTCAATTTGCATCGATTAGTTTTAAATAATGAGAAATGTTTATTTGATTGTTAAAATATCATGAATGTCTTGTATGGATTTATAGGTCAACTAAGACTCCATATGTTGAATCTTCATCTTTTTCAATGTGATGATTCTTTCGTGGATGCAATATATAAGAGGAACAAAAATTCAATGCGAATATGCAGTCACTAACACCAGCTGCGTACTCTGAAAACAGAAGGGATTTAGTGCTTACCTTGAGCAAACACGAGGGTTGAGATCGAGTCCCAGAATATCCTGCCAGCTTTTCGGGGAGAAAGACTCTTGAAATCATGGTTAGATCGATGCTCGATAACCCAAACAACTAAGCCTGTCAAGACAAAGAAAGCAGCAATGACCAGCCAAAGATCAATTGTAAGAGGCTCTAAGATCCACATGTTGTGACTTCTCCTGCTTTGTGTAGGCACTGCCATAGCAACACCTGCCTCCGTGAAAGGCAAAAAGTCAACATATGAAAATCGGCTTGCTGTGATTGTTATATCCCCCGCCACTGCATCGTACTTCTGATTTCCACAATCGGGAGAGAAGAAAAAAAAAAGAAAGGAGAGAGGAAATTGAGAATTATGCAGACATATTTTGGCAATTTTATGCAATGTTTTCCAACTGTGTTGCTATTTATCATTTGCGTCCCCCAATACCAGCTAAATTTTTTGTACTATGTTTGAATCTTGGATTAGTCAAAGGAAAATATAATAAAATTATTTTTCATATTCATATTTTAATCGATAACTAAATAAAAATAAATAATATTTTTGGTAAATATCTATTTATTTTCTCTTCATTTTTCTATTATCTTCTTTCGTTTCATTTTGTTTTTTACTTCTTCAAATTCAATATTCAATTGCTTTAAAAATTTTGAAGAAGGGCAATCATTAGATTATGCAAACAAAACGCACAAGTTTACATTGCGGGTTGAGTTTTGATGCAATTGAGACGCACACTGTCATGTATAGTTATCATTTTTCTGTCATGGAATTTGATATTTTATAAAACTGTATGATTTCTATTTGATAAGTGTTATTACGAGATCACAATGAAAAATTTCAAGATCATTCAAAAATTATAGTCATCTGATTTTTTACAAAAAATAGTCAATGGTTGGATACTATCTAAAATGTTTCAAGAAAATTGTTACGGAATTAAATTGTTAAATGTCTATGTATCAAACTAAAGCTTTTAAGAACAATGTATTTCGGCTAATTCTACAAAATAGGTCCTCATTTTTATAAATAAAAATAGTAACACTAAAAAGTAGAGTGACAGTAAATGTACATAATAGACTCCAGCAAAACAACATTGAAATTTAAACACTAGGTGGGAAAATTGCTCTTTCTTACAATGTTTCAAGTTGCTTTTAATTTGAAAAGTATATTGCAAACACCAATCTTTATGACAATTGGAGTCTGCAAAAATAAGGGTTCTCATGATGATCGATATTGAATACAGTCTTGAGAATAGGAGATTAGTGCCCGTTACTTGTTTTCCTAGCATTACTTGCAAATGTTTCGGTAAAAACTCAAAACACAAAAATAGAAAAATGAAAAGAATAAAGAAGCAGTCAGTTTATTGTGGTTGAATCTTGGATTTTGTGAAGGGAATGAAAAATGAAACGAAAGTGACATGACTTACACATTTTTTCCTGGTAACCAAACAAAAAAACTAAAATTTTTTATAATTGTCTATTCATTTTATTCACATTTCTATCCCAACCGAGTAAAAACCTTTTTGCACTTCATTTTGTTTTCCTTCATATATTCAAGATCCAAAAATAGGGTAAAGAAAAATTATTAATAGTTGAAAGAGAAAGAACCTGGAGATAGACTTGATATAAGAGATCATCAAAATTTCCAGCCATCCTTCCATCAGAGCCCTCAAAGGGGATGAACTCGTAAGGTACAGCATATGGCAAAGTTTCAACCGCGGCCTTGAACACGTCTATGCAGAAGCCGGATACAGATGTTACATTTGCTAAAGGATCACGTTCCAACTCTAAGTTTTTTTCCACTCACCGGCATTATTCAGCCCCGAGGGGTAGCCATAGATGCACCGGGTCAAATGTGAGGTTTCAAAGACGTCGTGGAATATGAAGTCGCTTTCTTGTTGGAATACACATTTAGCTTTTGTGAAATTCCATTTTGCGGAGTCCAGAATCCAATTTTTTCTATACCATTTCCGACTACATTCACTATTTGGAATGCTACTGGTTGTATCTCTCCATTTGTTAGTTCTATGTTGCCACTTATACCATCAAACTTGCTCTGTAGTATCTCTTTGAGGAGTTGTAACCCAGTTTGTGAAATTGGAATGGACATTAAGTTTGTCGACTTCCTTGAAGAATTGAGCTTATTATTTCCAGAAGTTGCAATGGCTACCTTCTCAGCTGCTCTTGATAGAAGCCAAATAGCATCATATGCCCATAAGCAATATCTATTTAAGTCATCTATGTTACCACTTTGGTTGCCATTGGGGAATTCACTTCTCCATTTTGCAGTGAAATTGTCTACCTTTTCTGAAGGGGAAAGGAAAGGCCGAATACCTAACAACTCTTGCATCAACTCAGTGGCTGATGAATTCATCGAGGAGAGCATATTTGTTATCCCATCAGTTACGATCCAAGCATACCCTTCCCTCATCATCCCCAACTCTTTCGCCTTTGAAAAAACGCGAAATTGAAGAGACCAAGACATGTGCACCACAAATACCCTAGTTGACATGGTCATCAGCTTATAGAGCTCTATGACAATTTTATCATCACGTGCTGAAGGAGAAATGACACTCCTATAAGGAACTCGTGCACGGATCTCATCCAAGGCAGACAATAGGTGTGGAATGACTCCATTTCCGTAAATTGTATCTTCATAAACAAGGACTACTTCACTCCATCGGAATGCTTGAACAAGGGCAGCAATTGCTTTAACCTGGGAGTTGTCATTGGTTGCCACTCGAACAAAGTATGGAGTTTTTGCATGAGAGAGAAAGGGGCTTGCTGCAAAAACGAAATGATGGGTACTTCAACTTTTGTTAAAATAATAATAATTTCTGCAAATAAAATTATCAATGGAAGAAATAAAATTGTTAATGGAAGAGATAAGTAAATAAAAATTGTCAATAGAAGAGATAAGTAAATAAAAAATTGTCAAAGGAGAATATAATATTAGAAATCTTCAATTTTGCTCATTCAATGTATTGGTATTATGTATCTAAGGTGTATGTAACCCCTTATTTTTTTTATAAAACGAAACAAACTCTTGTACGAAAGTGGCACCACCAAAAAATAAAAAGTCTTTCACTCTTTCTCAAAACTCTCTCTCTCTCTCTCTCTCTCTCTCTCTCTCTCTCTCAGTTCCACCACCTTTGCACTTAACATTATTTTGGTATTAGAGCCTAACTCTTTTCTTGTTCTCTCCTTATACTCCAATTTGTGTCCATGGCAACAGCCTCAAATATTACCTTCAACTATGCTCAAAATTTTATATCCATATTCGATGACGAAAGCTACGATTATTGGAGTATTCAAATGAAAACCCTCTTCATTTCTCAAGATCTGTGGGAAATAGTGGAGGAAGGCTTTTCTGTACTTGGAAGTCAAGAAGTACTAAACTCCTGGACACAAGCCAAACAAAAGGAATACAAGGAGAATGTAAGGGAAAATGCAAAGGGTTTACTCAACATTCAACAAGGGGTAAGTAAATCTACTTTTTTCTAGAATTATGAGTGCAAAGACTTCCAAAGAGGCATGGGAAATCTTAAAGGCTGAATTTCAAGGATCAGAAAAAGTTATCTCCATAAAGCTTCAATCTTTATGGCGTGATTTTGACAATTTAGCCATGAAAGAAAGTGAGAGCATTCAACCATTTTTCACAAAAGTTGTTGCAATTATTAACCAAATTAGAAGCTATGGAGATACTATTTAAGAGAGAAAATTCTTGAAAAATTATTAAGAAGCTTGGCAAAGAAATTTGAGCATATTGTTGCGGCAATAGAAGAATCTAAAGATTTGTCCAAACTCACTCTTTATGAGCTCATGGGTTCTGTTGAAACCCATGAAAAAAAGAATGGCTAGCTTTGCAGGAACAAATGTTGAGTAAGCATTCCAGTCAAAGCTCAATGTTTTAGAAAAAAGGACCTCAGAAAATGGAGGTGACTCATTTCAACAACATCAACAAGGAAACAAACGCCAAAACTCTAGCAACCGCAACCGAGGAAGAGGAAGGAAAAATTACCATCATCAAACAAATAGAGTTGGTAACCAGCAATCTAGCTCTACTTGTCTTGTTTGTGGTAAATCTAATTCATCAATCCAAATATTGTAGACTCAGATGCACCAAGTACAGAGTTCCAAATCATTCACAAAGAGACCATTGGTATCAGCAAAAAGATGAAAAGACTAAAGCAAATTTCTCTGAAAAAAATGACTCAATGCAGGTGTTCTATTCCCACATGACTATACATCATCAGGATGCGCTCAATACATGGTACCTGGACAGTGGATGCAGCAACTACATGACCGAGAATGGCAAGTGCTTTGTCAAAATGGATAACCAGATCTCTTCCCAAGTCAAATTGGGAGATAGAAATCAGCATCCTATCAAAGGCAAAGGAACCGTGGTAGTACAAACCAAGGGAGGTAAAACCAAACTCATAAATGATGTTTTGTATGCTCCTAGTTTGACTCAAAATTTACTGAGTATTGGGCAATTAATTCAAAAAGGATACTCAGTGAACTTTAAAGGGGACAACTGCACAATCTGTGACAAAAATAATTTGTTAGTAGCCAATGTAAAAATCGCACCAAGCAAAATATTTTCCCTTAACATGCCACTAGACGAAAATTGTCTTAAAAGCTGACAAAACTGATGAATCCTTATTCTGGCATTGGACATATGGACACTTGAACTACAAAGGACTGAAATTGCTGGGACAAAAAAAAATATGGTGATTGGACTGCCTAAAATTGAAAAAGATGACAAAAATTATGAAGGATGTATTTATGAAAAAATGCACAAACTACCATTTCCCAAAACTACTTGGCAAGCAAAAGCTCCACTTGAATAAGTACATGCGAACATTTGTGGACCAACAAGAACTCCCTCATTGGAAAACAAAAAATATTTTCTTCTCTTTATTGATGATTTCAGCAGGTTGATGTGGGTCCACTTCTTGGAGCAAAAGTCTAAAACTTTCTCAACATTTCTTTAATTCAAGAAGATGGTGGAAAGACAAAGCGGTTATCCACTGAAAGTGCTCAGAACTGATCGTGATGGAGAATTTTTGTCCAAAGAATTCATAAATTACTGTTAAAAATAAAGGAATCAAACGGCAGCTAACAGTTCACCACACTCCTTAAAAAAATGGCATGGCAGAACAAAATAATTGCACTATTGTTGAGATGGCACGAAGTATGCTGAAAGCCAAAGGTCTTCCCAACAATTTTTAGGCAGAAGCAGTCAACACATCAATCTACATCCTCAACCGATCTCCAACAAAAGTATGCCTGAACAAAATTCCCTATGAAACTTGGCACAACCACAAGCCGATGGTAAACTTTTTTAAAGTCTTTGGTTGCATAGCATATTCACTTGTTCCCTCTCAAAACAGGGAAAAGTTTGATGAAAAGGTGAAAAATACATCTTCATCGGCTACAATGATGAATCAAAAGGTTATTGACTTTTTTATCCAAAGACCAATAAATTGATGATTTCAAAGGATGTACACTTCGATGAAATGAAAACCTGAGAATGGGAAAACAAAATATCCCATAAGGCTAGATCATTTGGAGGTATTACACAAGTAGACCATGGTGAGCTAAGTTCTTCTATTAGTTCAGACTTACCAGCTCCACAAGAAAGTTTTTTTGAAGAAAGTGACTCCGAACCAGATTCACCAATCAGGAAGGTACGCTAATTATTTTCTTGTGAGCTACAGAATTTTGAAGAAGCAGCAAAAAATCAAGTTTGACAAAAAGGAATGGACGAAGAAATGACCACTATTCTGAAAAATCACACTTAGGAGCTTGTTGATCCTCTAAAGCAAAAAGATGTGGTCAAACTAAAATGGATCTTCAAAATAAAGTTCAAAGAAGATGGCTCAATTCAAAAGCATAAAGCTCTTCTTGTAGCAAAAGGCTACTCATAACAGCCTAGAGTAGATTTCAACAAGACATTTGTACATGTTACCTAAATGGAGACAATTAGAACAGTCCTAGCCCTTGTAGCACAGCTGGAGTTACAAGTCTACTAGCTTGATATAAAATCAGCATTACTAAATGGTGAGCTAGAAGAAGAAGTGTATGTGGAACAGCCTCAAGGATACGTGATGGAAGGAAAATAAAATATGGTTTATCGACTGAGAAAAGCACTTTACGGCCTAAAACAGGCCCCACGTGCTTAGAACAGTGAAATAGACAATTACTTCCTTCACAGTGGATTTCAAAGAAGTCCCGGTGAGCCTTCCCTATATGTCAAAAAGGGAGGTAACAATGATTTTCTCATCGTCTGCCTTTATGTTAATGATTTGATATATGCTAGCACTAACCCTATGATGCTAGATGAATTTAAAAAGGCCACAATGAAAGAATCCGAGATGATAGATTTGGGCCTCATGAAGTATTTTTTTGGCATCCAAGTGCGGCAGGCAAAAAGATAATTTTTATTTCTCAAGAAAAATATACTGAAGATTTGCTGAAAATATTCAAGATGTCAACATGCAAGCTAGTCTCAACTCCTATAGCGGTGAATGAAAAATTGTAGCAAGAAGATGGATCACCAAAAGTTGACTCAACACTATACCGTAGCCTCGTTAGTTCCCTGATGTATCTCACCAACTTAAGGCCAGATATTGTCTATCCAGTTAGCATGATTTCCAGATTTATGACTGATTCAAGCCAAATTTAGTATTCTGCAGCTAAAGCTAATATTACAGTATTTGCAAGGCACAAAAACTTTTGGCATCAAATGCATTTTTAACAAGACAACAGTCTTACTAGATACACTGACAGTGACTAGGCTGGATCCATTGATGACAGAAAGAGCACATTTGGTTACCTGTTCTGCATGGGCACTAAAACAATCTCTTGGTCATCCAAAAAACAGAAGACAGTGGCTCTCTCATCAGCTGAAGCAGAATATATTGCTGCCACTGATGCTGCTTGTGAAGCAGTTTGGCTGCGAAGAATTGTTGCAAATTTGCAGCATAAGCAAAAGGACCCCACAATCATTTACTGTGACAATATGTCTACAATTGCTATGACCAAAAACTCGGTATTTCATGCCAGGACAAAGTACATTGAACTTCGTTACCATTACATTAGAAATCTTGTCGGCAAAAAAGAAATTCAAATGAATTTTATCAACACCAATGAGCAACTCACAAATATTTTTACCAAAGCAACATTAACTGAGAAATTGCAGCAGTTCAAGACACTATTCTGTATTACAAATTAAGTGGGCGTGTTAAAATAATAATAATTTGTGCAAATAAAATTGTCAATGGAAGAGATAAACAAATATAGATTGTCAATGAAAGAAATAAAATTGTCAATGGAAGAGATAAGATTAGAAATCTTGAATTTTGTTCATTCAATGTATTGGTATTATGTATCTAAGGTTTAAATCTTTTCAAAGGTTGCCAAACAACCTGTTTTCTAAAAAATCTCTTTTAAGGAAATATTTTCAAAAAACCTTTTTCAAAAATCCTAAGTTTAATTTTCGGATTATACTTAGTTTTAGGTGACTTAACTCACCTTAATCAAGTTAGGTAGCGACTCCAAATCTTTTTCCAAAAGCCCTTTCTCAATATCAATTTTCAATTTAAACCTAGTCGTACTCGTCCTTCCATGATGATGAGTTCTAACGAGAGAGCACTATGTTTTTCTCACTTGTCTTTTCTGAGTGCGAAAAATCAGGGTGCGACAAAGGTACACAAATCAACATATTCAAAATCAATTATATTTTTTTTTCTCTTTTTTTCCTTTTTCCAACATGTTTTCTTGCATCAATTGGTGTCAAAGTTGTTGCATCCTATTGAGTTCTCCTTTCGCGGCACTAAAAGATAAAATGTTGCATATGAGCATGAGACAGAGGAAAGATCATACGTAAGAGAGTTTTTTTTATATCATATGTGAATGAATACATCCATGTATATTGTGAATTAAAATCTTAATATATAGTGTCTATCTTAAATATATAGAGTTATGTCTTGTTGAGACACCTTCTAAGATATTCAGACATATTGGTTTTATATTAAAACTTGTGATTAAAAATATTAATTTTGGTATAACTTATATATGTATTTTAGGTATGTCTTGTTTATTACACCATGTAGTGATCTCGAGATATTTGATTAAATGATATATTGGTTTCATGTTAAAGTCTGTGAAATTCTATATTTTATTATTAAATAAACATATGAGTAATGTTGGGGTATTGTTTCTCTACCACACTATCATATTTGATCCATATTAGTGAGCTTGTTGAGATTTGTAATCATGAGTGATCTTTTATATTTGTGTAGTACAATGACTGACTTGGTTTGATATTGATAGTCTTGCCATATACATACTGATTTTAAAAGTGGCCACACATACAGTTTTTCAATTTGACTTCAACAGAAAAGTTTTGAAATTATCAGGTTACAATTAATATTTGCTTAAGTGGGGGAATATTAGAATTTTTTCTAATATTTGGGCTTCCATTAATTGCATTTTGTTTTATTAAAAATGAGTTGAATCCAATCAGGTTATGATTATGAGACATGCATGTTTAAGGCCATGTTAGATTGTTTCTTATTATTAGGCCTATGTGTGCACTCAATATTAAATAATGTGGTTAGATGGTTGTATGGGTCAATTAGGTTTTTGTAAGCCTATTATGGGAGGGCTCATTAGACTACATTATATATGGCTAGGTCTCCTTTCCAATTTGTACCCTAAACAATAATTCCTATTGATAGACATCATACAGTTATTAAATAAGAAGAGGAAGAATTAACCCTAGTATTTATACAAAAGATTATGTTATACTTCTACCTCAAGTTCTTAATCAATCTCGACACAAATGGGTATGCTTCCACATCACATTCAATCTCTTAGAATTGATGTTCTAGATTCATGTACGTTCATATAATATTTTTACAATCCTAACTTACAGCTAGTCTTCCTTCACTTACAGGTTTACCTAGAAGTCAAAGTTATGATCCTTGTTAAAAGAGAGAGAAAGAGAGAGAGAGAGAGAGAGAGAGAGAGAGATGTAAAAGTGATGCGGATCGCATATTTATAGTCACGCGGCGGCGGCGATAAACCCGTGCTGGTGGTCGGTAAACTTCAACTGGGCATAACTTTTGATCTGTAGCTCAATTTTTCTATTATAATATATTTTCAAGGAGCTAGAGACGAGCCGGAGAAAGGAAAAAATGATGGAATGATTTTCCGGCCTACAAAAATGCGGAAAAACGCTTCTAAGTGTGGTTTTCAGCCTATTTTATGTTTTGGGCTTACTTTGTTTTGGGCTTTTGTCCTTTTTTTTTAATTAACCCGGTTTTTCCCGGGCCCTAGGGTTTTGTGTCGCATATTTATAGTCGTGTTAAGACATTTTTCAGCAGTTTTTGAAGTTTAATAAAATTTGTGCTTGAAAATTGCACTTTTTCCAATCGTTCGGTATTCCTGCAAATCAACGAACGCTTGATGCCTTTGAACCTGTGATTCGTGGTGATTCTATAGGTTGAAAGAAGAGTTTTAATTTGGCATTCGTGGTGAATCAACGAATTGGAGCTGAGTTTCTTGTTCTCTGAAGTGCAACATTTTTGTGAATCTGTCCACCACCACGAAGATAGAATCGCTACCACGTTGCGTCTGCGGAAGCCCCAACACAAAGTCCATACTCACGTTCGCCCATGGTCTCTTCGAAATTGGCAGGGGCATATACAATCCCGCGTTAGTCGCCATTCCCTTAGACACTTGACAGATTCGGCAACCATCAACAAATCTGGCCACTTCACGCCGCATAGAAGGCCAATAATAAGAATTGGCCACAAGCTGCCAGGTTTTATCATGCCCCATATGCCCCTCCTCGTGCAGCTCCTTGATGACCTTGAGGCGTAAACTAGACTGAGGCACGCACAATTAGGTACCCTTAAACAGAAACCCATCATGCATCACAAAATCTGTGCGCTGCCCTGTTTCAACTGCATGAACAATAGGGACAAACACTGGGTCAGTACTTAATAATTCACGAAATGAATCAAAACCAATTACCTCTGCCCGTAAGGTAGTAAGTAAGCAAGTGCGACAGCTAAGGGCATCAATTAGTAAAAGAAAGAGAGAGAGAGAGAGAGAGAGAGAGAGAGAGAGAGAGAGAGATGTAAAAGAGAATATATTGCATTGAGTGAATTGGATGTACATAAGTAGCCTATATTTATAGTACAAAAGAATGGAAGAGAAGTAGTGTTTAACCGATGTACGATATATGCAAACTAAGAACTATACTAATATATACACTAATATCCCCCCTCAAACTCAAGGTGGTTAAGTAGAAACCAGATTGAGTTTGGAAACCAAATCATGAAACCGTCCGGAAGGATGAGATTTGGTGAAGATATCAGCAGTCTGGTCAGCAAAGGTGACAGAAAGAAGATAAATAGTACCATGAACAACATGCTGCCGAACGAAATGACAATCAATCTCAATATGCTTAGTGCCATCATGAAAAACATCATTGTAAACAATCATAATAGCATTGCGATTGTCATAATGAAGAACAGTAGCATCAGAATAAGAGACACACATGCTTTAAAGTAACCATCAAAGCCAAAGAAGTTCCTGAGTGGTGTCAGCTAGGGCATGATACTTGACCTTAGTGCTAGAGCGAGCAGTAAGGGTCTGCTTCTTACTACACTAAGAAATGGGAGAATCGCCAAGAAAGAAGCAGAATCCGGTGGTAGAACGATGATTAGTAAGATCACCAGCCCATTCAGCATCAGAATAGGCATGGAACTGCAGAGATGAGTGACGAGAGTAGTGTAGACCATAAAATAGAGTTCCTTTAATATAACAAAAAATGTGAGGAACTGTAGCATAGTGAGTGGAACGAAGCAAGGACAAGAACTAACTAACAAGGTGAACAATATAAGCAATGTCAGGACAAGCAACAGTGAGGTAGACAAGACTGCCAACGAGTTGTCGATAGAGAGTAGCATCAGATAGAGGCTGACCATCCAGAGGAGTAAGACGTACATTAGCTTCCAAATGTATGGAAGCAGTCTTACTATCAGTAAGACTAACATGAGTAAGAAGATCTAAGGCATATTTGGTCTGAGTAAGAGAATAACTAGTTGAGCCAAAAGAGATCTCAAGGCCAAGAAAGTAGTTGAGAGGACCAAGATCTTTCATCTTAAAATGGCTACTAAGAAATGCCTTAAGCTTAGAAATACCATGAATATCATCACTAGTAAGGATCATATCATCCACATAAAGAAGAAGGAGAACAGTGTCATATGGAGACTTACAAACAAAAAGAGCAGAATCATAATTACTATAAGAGAAGCCAAGGTCACTAATGGTGGAACTAAATTTGGCATACCAGGCACAAGAAGCTTACTTAAGACCATAGAGAGCACAACGAAGCTTGCAGACTTGGCGTAAAGAAGGAGAAAAACCAGGAGGGGGCTGCATATGTTAGCCCTAAGTATATTCATATGAAATTTTATATATGGTTTTGATGATAACTTACTTTGATTTATAAATATTTTTTGATTAAATATATTCAATGCTTTTATTCCTTGGTCTAGTTGGTGTAATAAAGTTTTACACGATTATGTAGCACTTGAAAGAGTGATCAAGACACAAAAAATTATATCTAAATCCTTGAGAATCATGTTTTAAGGAAACTTGATTCAATGAAGAAACTTAGTGGACATAATTTTCGTCTAAGGCTAAAAATTTGAGGAAACTATATCCTATGATACAGCCTTAGTAGTTTGCTCATATATTTTGATTTAACCATTGGATTGATATGATTATTGTGTAGTTAGAAAGAAGACTCAAATGTCTAATTACGGTGTTTTATGAAGTTTTCATGAAAAGAATGTTTTATAGGACGAAAATGAGCTGGAATGTGACTTATTGGATTTGAAATTCAAAATTTGGCAGCTTGGAGACAATGATGATTATTTAACCATATCTTTTGATTCAGAAGTCCAAATGATCTAATTTTTAAAGTTATAAAAAGCTAACATCCATATATGCATTTGATATGTTATATAAATTTTTAAATTCAAATGTTATCTAGGTGAAACATAAGATGAAAGAAAGCTTAGTGCAGTAAAAATTCAAAGATGACAACTAGAGAGACAACCTAAGTATTTCACTCATATCTTTTGACTCAGATATTCAAATGCTATGATTGTTGAAATTCTAAAAATCGGACAGTTTGAGTATTTTGATCATAACTTTTGATCTAACCTTTGGATCGACCTGATTCTTAAATTTCTGAAAAGATAACTTTCATGTCTACAACTTGTCTCTTATAGATATTTTCAAATTTGAACGTTATCAAGGAGAATATTGAGGTGGAAGTGAAAGCATCTTATCTAAAATTCAAAACCTATCTGGCAGCAAGTAGCTCAACGGAAAGAAATGTCTCCAATGCTCTCCAATGGCTATAAATGCATTTGAAGCTACAAATAATCCTCCTATCTTTATCTATAAATAGAGATATACTTGAGGAATAAAAGACAACAACAAGAACAATAAGAGTTTGTTCATCAAAGTGTTATTCATCCTACAAATTCTTTGGGAGTTTCATTGTATTTTATCTTGTAATATTTTGAGAGCTTCATTGGCATATCTAATCTTTGAGAGAATTATTTTTAAACAAGAGTGGTTGTACTCTTATTCTTTCTGTTTGTAAGGAAGATACTAGTTAGGAGAAATAACTAGGGGTTTGGTGTGACTAGCATATGTACAAAAACTAGTTGAAGTGAGGGATCACTTGGTTGGGTGTGACTAGCACCTATGTAAAAACTAGTTGGAGGGGTGTAACTAGCATTTGTGAAAAAAACTAGTTGTAAATGAGGACTAGCCCTTGGGTTAAAAGGCTAGTGGCTGTATCTACAGTTTGTATATAGGGGAGAAAAATCTTACGAAATGAGCCTTGGAGAGTAGACGTAAACTTTCGAGTTAAAGTCAAACCACAATAAATCTTGGTGTCGTATTCTCTTCTCTCTATCTCCTTTACTTTATAGTTTGATTTGTTTGCATTTATTTATAACATATTATTGGTGGATTAATATTTGTTTGAGCATTTAGTTAGAATTTTTAAATCTAAAATTATTTGTTAAATTATTGTTTAAACCCAATTCATCCCCCCTCCTGGGTTACCACCTAGACTAACAATTGGTATCAAAGTCTAGGCTCTTATAGTGGACTTAGCTGTCTTCAAGTAAATTATGGCAACCATTTTTAGTACTTCTCTTTCTGAAGGTCAATCAACCAATAGACCACCATTGTTTAGTGGTACTAATTACAACTACTGGAAGGCTAGAATGATAATATATATTCAAGCTACTGAATATAAATTATGGAGAGTCATTGTTAATGGTCATAATATATCAACCAAGATTGTAGAAGGAAAAATTATGCCCAAGGAAGAAAGTGAATGGAATGCTAGTGATATGAAAAGTGTTCAAATAAATGCTGAAGTTATGAATCTTCTTTATTGTGCTCTTGATCCTAATTAATTTAATCGTATATCCACTTGTGAATCGATTCAAGAAATTTGAAATAAATTGAAAATTACACATGAGGGAACTAATTAAGTTAAGAAATCCAAGATTAGTATGCTTGTGCACAAATATGAGTTGTTTCAAATGAAACTTGATGAGTCTATTTCTAACATATTTGCTAGATTCACTGATATTATAAATACTTTAAAATCTCTTGACAAATTTTATACTATTGTTGAATTTGTATGAAAGATTCTTAGGTATTTACCAAAGAATTGGGAGCCGAAAGTTATCACCATACAAGAAGCCAAAGACCTCACAAAGCTTAGCTTGAATGAACTCTTGGGTTCATTCATGACTCACGAACTTATCACGAGAATGGATGATGACGAAAGCAAAAAGAAGAAAGGCATAGGATTGAATTCATCCACCATTTCCTCCACATTTGATAGTGACTATAGAGAGACTAGCAATGAAGATGAGAGTGACAACGAAGTTGCCAACCTATGCTTAATGATAAAAGAAAAAGATGAGCTATGTTACTCTATTGATATTACATGATAGAGAAAAGAAAACTTTAAAATATATATATTTTTATATATATATATATGCATTTATTTTTTATTATTAAAAAAATTTATGACATGATTTGAAATGTTTTGAAAGTTATACGTATGATTTTACAAGATCATAATTGATTGTTGCATTACATAAGTTTATATGACATTTACCCATGCCTTTCTTGATTTTGAAAGGGAGAGAAATATAAAATGTTGAGATTTATAAAACATGTTTAGTTTTGAATCGAATATATCTCTCATGTCTAAATATATGTTATTTTTGTGGATTTCAAAAGGAATATATATATGTTTTTATATTCTATGAAATTTTATCAATTTTATATATGATTATTTTTTTATGATAACAAAAGGAGAGAAATATGTTGATCGATATGATGATTTTTTAGTTGCATTCTTTTGTAAATGAGTTTAATATAAGATGCATTGGTTGAGGGGGAGTTTGGATTATATTTGTTTCTATTTTTCTACTACTTTCTTGAACATGATATATATATATATATATATGTATGAAAACATTTATTTTACTTGAAGTGTATTTATAAGGTAAATCAATCAAAGGTTGTCATCATTAAAAAGGGGAAGATTGTTAACCCTGAGTTTATTCATATGAAATTTTATATATAGTTTTGATGATAACTTACTTCGATTTATAAATATTTTCTTGATTTAATATATTCAATACCTTTAATCCCTGGTCTAGTTAGTGTAATGAAGTTTTGCAGGATTATGTAGCACTCGAAAGAGTGATCAAGACGTGAAAAATTATATCTAAATCTTTGATAATCATGTTTTAAGGAAACTTAATTCAAGAAAGAAAATTAGAGGATATAATTTTCTTCTAAGATTGAAAATTTGATGAAACTATATTCTATGATATAGCTTTAGTAGTTTGCTCATATATTTTGATCTAACCATTGGATTGATCTAATTCTTAAGGAGCTAGAAAGAAGACTCAAATTTCTAATTATAATATTTAATGAAATTTACATGAAAAGAACGTTTTATGGGACGAAAAATAGCTTGAATGTGACTTATTAGATTTGAAATTCAAAATATGGTAGCTTGGAGATAGTCATGATTATTTGACCATATTTTTTGATCCAGAAATCCAAATGATCTCATTCTTGAAGTTATGAAAAGCTAACATCCATATATATATATTTAATATACTATATGAATTTTCAAATTCAAATGTTATCTAGGTGAAACACAAGATGAAAAAAAGACTTAGTGCAGCAGAAATTCAAAGATGATAGCTAGAGAAACAGACTGAGTGTTTCACTCATATCTTTCGACTCAGATATTCAAATGCTATGATTCTTGAAGTTCTGAAAATTTGACTTCCATGTCAAATTTTCTCCTATAGCCATTTTCAAATTCAAATGTTATAAGGGAGAAAATCAAGGTGGAAGTGAAGGTAAATCTGCACAAATTCAAATATGCCAACTGGGAGACAGTTTGAGTATTTTAATCATAAATTTTGATCTGGCCATTGGATCGACCTGATTTTTAAATTTCTAAAAAGATAACTTCCATGTCTACAACTTGTCTCTTATAGATATTTTCAAATTCAAACGTTATCAAGGGAAATATCGAGGTGAAATAAAGGCATCTTATTTGAAATTTAAAGCTTGTATGGCAGCAAGTAGCTCAACGGAAAGAAATGTCTTTGATGCTCTCCAACGGCTATAAACTCATTTGAAGCTAAAAAAAATCTATCTATCTTTATCTATAAATAGATATACACTTGAGGAATAAAAGATAATAACTACAACAACAAGAGTTTGTGCATCAAAGTGTTATTCATCCTACAAATTCTTTGAGAGCTTCATTGTATTTTATCTTGTAATATTTGAAAGCTTCATTGGCATATCTATTCTTTAAGAGAATTATTTGTAAGCAAGAGTGGTTGTACTCTTGTTCTTTCTTCTTATAAGAGAGAGACTAGTTAAGAGAAATAGATAGTGGTTAGGTGTGACTAGCATCTGTACAAAAACTAGTTGGAGTGAGGGATTATTTCACTGGAAGTGACTAGCACTTGTGTAAAAACTAGTTGGAGGGGTGTGACTAGCATATGTGAAAAAAACTAGTTGTAAATGAGGACTAGCACCTAGGTTAAAAGGCTACTGGTTGTATCTACGGTTTGGATATAGTAGAGAAAAATCTCAAGAACTGAGCCTTGGGAAGTGGACATAGACTTTGGAGTTGAAATCGAACCACGATAAATCTTGGTGTCGTATTCTTTTCTCTCTGTCTCCTTTACTTTATAGTTTGAACTGTTTGTATTTATTTACAACATATTGTTGGTTGATTAATATTTTTTTGAATATTTAGTTAGAATTTTTAAATCTGAAATTATTTGTTGAATTATTGTTTAAACCCAATTCACCCCCCTTCTTGAGTTGCCACCTGAACTAACAGCATATAGACTTCCTCAGAGAAATCACCATTGAGGAAAGCATTCTTGACATCCAATTGATATAAGGGCCATTAGCAAATAGCAGCCATGGCAATAAGACTCCGGACAAAGATGAGACGGGTAACAAGAGCAAAGGTCTCTTCATAGTCAATGCCATACTCCGAAATAAAGCCTTTAACAACTAGATGGGTTTTGTAACGTTCCATAGAACCACCAGAGCGAGTCTTGATCTAGTAGACCTGACAACACCCAATCATAGATTTACCAAGAGGAAGATCAACCAAGTCCCAATTGTGAGTCTTGACAAGAGTCTGCAATTCATCATCCATTGCTTGCTGCCAAAGATGATTAGAACTAGCCTCGCAATAAGTGTGAGGCTCATGTTGTGCAAGAATAATGGAGAAATAGTTATAATTATGAAGGTGACGAGGAATATTCCTTACCTAGGTAGAAGTCAAACAAGAAGCTCAGTAGAAGAAGAAGGCTGAGAAGGATCAGAGACTAGAGAGCTAGCAGGAGGCGTAGCACCAACTAACAGGAACTCCACGGGATAGATTGTAACAGGAGGCATAGCAAGTGTGATAGTATCAACGACATGGACATCCTTAGGAGGGACAACATTAGGGACAGTGACAACCTCAAAAAAGAGCTCAAGAGTAAGATTAGTTAAGTAAGGAGGAGCAGAAGGAGAGGATAGGTGATTATACCCTAAAAGTGTAATTATAGGCTCTTAATTCGCACTTTGTTAGACTTATATTATAATTAATTGTCTTATTTTAGTTAGATAGTTGTTTGAGTATGTTTTTTTATGTGTTTTATAGGTTATATAAGCTAATAAAGGCAAAAAGAAAGCAAGAATAATCAAAGCGGATTCAAGGCGAATAATTTGTTCATGAAATTTCAGACATGTCTCGGTTATATAAGCTAATAAAGGCAAAAAGAAAGCAAGAATAATCAAAGCGGGTTCAAAGCGAATAATTTGTTCATGAAATTTTAGACATGTCTCGGTATTTAGGCCATATCTTTTTACTCCGATGTCCGATTGAGCTGATTTTTGTGCCATTGGAAAGAAGACTTCAAGAGCTACAATTTGTCCTCTAATGTGCATTGGCTAAATCGGCCTCTAAGGTAGTCAAAATCAAGCTTCAAGGTGGAGGGATGAATAGTAATCGATCAATTGGTTTGGCAAACTTCAGAGAGGGTGATTTACCGATCGATCGGCTAATCGATCGATAAATAGTAACTGATCGATCGTGAATAGTGCCCGATTGATCATGAACAGTGCCCGATCGATCGCCCGATCAATCGATGAACAGTACCCATGAACAGTAAAAACAGTGAATTTACCGATCGAACGCTACAATCACCGTTCGATCGGCTGATCGATCGGTGAACAGTGCTGATCGATCGGTTGATACAGATCTGGAACTTAAAAGCTTTGTTGTTCGAAAAAATGGAGGAAAGGAGGATTTTTTTGGGTTTGTAGCAGCCAAGGGGGTGGCGTGAAAAGCTCCTCCAAGGTTGGTTTTTATGCTTTTGTGTATTTTTAGCTTAGATTTATGTTTGTAATGTTAATGTAGGAGTAGAAATTGTAACTTTCTTTCATTGTAATGTATTTTCCTTCACTTTCTTGCCATTTTCTCTGACTTTCTTACCAACCAAACACTAGTTTTACTTAGTTTAATGTTAGATTTACCTTCATTTATGCTCTTTATTATGGATTCTAGTAGCTAAACATCTCTTGGGTGTAATTGTGAAGATCCACCAAGGATTTTCAAGTATTTCAATGGGGATTCATGAACTTCAAAGTTTTATTCATAGATTTGTATAGTTCTATTTGGTTGGGTGTTGGATTTGTTCGAAAACTTAGATTCATAACCCATTTGGTAATATTTATGCACAATTCAACAATTGGTATAAATCTTGCACATTTATAAGGTTTGCTTCTAGGATTCTATTAATTGGTTTAATCCCTACACTCAACTAAATATGAATTCAAGGTTTTATAGTCAAAATATTTCGAATCAAGAATTCACGGTGTGATTTTTTATTTGAGTTATAAAAATCCTCTATTGAAATTCTTGTTGTGAATTGGTGGATTGAATCAATCATATCCAAGCTTTCAATTTTAATTCCTTTACATTTAAATCAATTGCCTAGTTAATTGCTTTAATTTTCATTGCATTAGTTTCGTAAATCAAAACCCCATCAAAAACCTAAAGATTTTTTGTCCTTTTATTTTTCCTTCCATTTTAGATCCAATTCCCCATATAACTGCAAATCAATCCTAGGCTAGGTTAGTGTGAGTTAAGTGTTAGAGCCTATATTTGGCTAGGTCCCTTGGGAGAGAATGATACCGGATTACCAGTTTATACTTCATCGCGATCTCCGTACTCTTGCGGGGTACTAACTCCATTTTGTAGTTTTCGGAGCGAGTCAATAGGTGGAAGGAAGATAAGGAGAAGAACATCTTATATTCCTAAAAGATAACATGGTGAGAAACAGGAAGACATTTAGACAGAGGATTCCAACACCGATAACCTTTGTGCTCAATCCCATAGCCCAAGAATCAGCAAAGACAAGCTCGAGACTCCAATTTAGTATACTCATGAGGCTGAAGTAAGACAAAACAGGCACACCCACAGACACGAATAGAGTAATAATCAGGGGTAGTACCATACAGACGCTTATAGGGAGTGAGGTTACCAAGGGGAGCAAAAAATATCAGTTGATGGTGTAAGTTGTAGTAAGAGCAGCTTCACCTCAAAACAGTTCAGGGCAAGACAGAGATAAGAAGAGCATGGGTAGTATCAAGAAGATGGCAATGTTTTCGTTCAGCACGACCATTTTGTTGTGAAGTACTGGGACAAGAACAATGGGAAACAGTGTCATGCTCACGTAGAAAGGTAAGAAATGTCTTATCACAATATTCTGTAGCATTGTCAAACCAAAAGACCTTGATCATGCGAGCAAAATCATAATAGGTTTGTTGAAGTTAAGATCGATTTTACAAGAAATAAAACCAAGTATATTTAGAGAAATCATCAACAAATATAACAAAATACTGAGAGTCTCCCATAGTAGAGGTGGGAGAGGGCCCGCCCAAATATCAGAATGAATCAAGTCAAAAGAAGCCAAAGAAAAAGAAGCACTGTTATTGAAGGATAAAGCCGATTGTTTGGCAAGTTGATAGGACTAAAAATTAAGGTGTTCATTAGGGACAAAACCTAACACATCTTTAGACAAAAGAAAATGTAAATGACCTAAAGAAACATGACCTAAACGGGAGTGCCAAAGTCTAAGAGATGAGGAAGTAACAGTAGAAAAAGAGATTGCATCAGCAGTTAGAGTAGGAAGGTGAAGTTGAATGAGCTGAAACAAGCGACCATGTTTATGACCTATCCCAAGAGTTTGTCCAATTCGCGGATCCTGCACAACACAACCAGTAGAAAATAAAAGAATAGTAAGACCAAGATCATATAATTGGCCAATAGAGATAAGATTGAGTGTAAGTTTAGGAATGTAATTAGTATGAGGGAGGGCAAGAGTGGAAGTGAGACATGGCCAACATGATCGATAAACATAGAGGACCCATCAGCAGTATAAATGACAGGAAGAGTAGACACAAAAGATTTGGAAGAAAAAAATTGTTAAGTTAGAAGTCATATGATTGCTACACCCAAAGTCAAAGAACCATGAAGAAATACCTGAAGCGGCAGACAATGCAGTAGAAGATGGATTACTAGAGGCAAACATAAACTACAAAAAGAGTGCAAGAAGATCACTAACATTGATCACAGAGAAGGAGGAGGAGGGAACAACAGAATCCTCAGTAGTGACAGCAACAGACTGAAGGTGAGAATCTCTTCAAGAAGGATTTTTAGGACAATTAGAGAGAAAGTGACCAGGGCCACACTGACGATAGTGCCTGCAGATCCGAGTGGGGTAGGTAACTAGGTGATGGTCAGTGGCATGATAGAATGTGCAGACATTAGATCAGTAAACAGGACCCAAAAAGGACCCAAAAGGCTAAGTAGAACTGCAAGAACCACTTGAAGAGCCTTGGAATCAAGAACTAGATGTGGAAGAAAAGTGTCCACAGGTGGTAGCCGAGTGAGGCCAATATGAATCTCCTAAGATAAGAGCTCAGAAATAGCATATTCCAAGGTAGGAAGAGGGCAATGATAGAGAAGAAAGGCTTAAACAAGCTCAAATACATCAGTGAGAGTCATGAGAAATATAATCAGGCGTTGCTTATCGTGGTAGAGGGCAAAATTGAGCAACATCAGCAAAGCATGTCCAAGTAGGCTCAAACAGAGTTCACTGGTCCCAAAGAATATATATTTGAGACAAGAAGGTGTTGATAGACTAGCCAGATTCCTGTTTCAGACAATACAGAGAAGTCAAAAGCTAGTACTGATGAGCAAGGTCTGTAGTAGTATAGTAGTTAGTCAACAAGACTCAGATAGAGTAAGCAGCGTCAAAGCGCCCAAACTAAAGACTGATATAAGAAATGGACGTATTTCAGAACCAAGTGATGATTTGATGATTTTTACTGTCCCATTCCTCAAGTCATTTAGTAAATTTCGTAGCCATTTCAGCTACACCTTTAACAGGTGCCTAAATAAATCCAGTAACATAACGCCAAAGTTTTCTCCCTTTGAGAAAACTAGAAATGGCTTGAGACCAAGAAATATAATTAGGACTCTCTAGAATGAGAAGAATCATTCTAGAGACCTCAGAACGCTCCATAGGTGAGAGACGTGAGATAGCAGGAACCCAACAGTAAAGAATAGTGGTAGGAAACCTTCCAAAGCAAGAGAAATAGCATAAACAGAGCAAAACTAGCAGAAACAGCGGCCAAAATCAGATTCAAAAGGCCCAAATTAGTTAGAGGTCAGACAGAAATGGTCGGAGAACGACTGGAGAGACACCGGTGGGGCACCAAAGTGACGTCGTAAAGTTGCCAGAAGTTAGCCGGAAAGTTGCCGAAAGTTGGCTAGAAAGTCTCCGGAAGTTAGTTGGAAAGTTGCCGAAATGTGGCCCGAAAAGTCACCAGAAGGTGGCGTGAGGATGGCCGATAGCTAGCCGAAAAGTCATCGAAAAGTGACCGGAGGATGGCCGGAGAGGATGAAGAGAACCTTAGGAGTTCTGATATGAAAGATCACTCGAAAGGCAACCACAGAGCACACTTTCCCTAGGTTCTGATACCATGTTAGAAAAGAGAGAGAGAGAGAGAGATGTGCAAAAGAGAATGTATTGCATTGAGTTGGATGTACATAAGTAGCCTATATTTATAGTACAAGAAAATAGAAGAGAAGTGGTATTTAGCCAATGTGAAAAATGTGCAAATTAAAGACTATGCTAATATATACACTAACAATCCCGTACTTCAACTATCAGACCATTGACTAAGAAGGGGGCTTGGAACAAAAAACTTCACCGAGTACATTAAGCACCCACTTTGATATGAAAGATTTAGGGGACCCAAAATCTTTTTTGAGGATTGAATTGATGAGGTTGCAAAGAGGTATGGAACCCAGTGCAAGTACTTAATAGATTTATTGTAAAAAGCTAGTCTTTTTTTTTTTTATGGAAAAAAAGCTAGTCTTTCTGCATGCAAACCGGAACAAGATCTAAAATTAACCTCGGATGTAGGAGAGCTATTGGATGACCCATCTACTTACAGGAGACTTGTACTACTTCGAATTGCGAAAACCTTAGCAAGGAGTAATAATAAAAGCCAGTAATACCTATAGTAAGACAGAATATAATAGAGATATGAACTAACCAGAATATAAAGCCTGGAGAGGATCTCCCATGGAGCCTCTGGGGTGCAGAACCAGCCTTGTCCTGTAATGACTATGTTCAGCATAGAAGTCTGAAATCCCCATCCAAATGCAGTTGTTGGCCATCTTTCCGAGGGAAGATCCCATGTCAAGAATGACACCAACATCATAGGAAGTCACAAAACTGAGATTACTAGTCTGAGCTAAGACCGGTTGAGTGAGACAGTGACAAAAGAGAACCAGGTAGAGGAAGTTGAGGCACTTCATTTTCAAAAGTATTGGGGAATGTTCACAGAACTTAGATGTGTATCAGCTCAATTTAAAACACAAAGAGAAAGTACTATTCTCAAGTCCGAACCCCCACTCCTAACTTTAGCTGTAACAATCCAATGTGAAAATTATCATGGAAAACTGCTACATCAAAGTTCATGGCCTACCAAAAGTTAAAAGGCTCACTTCTCTTTAATTCCTATAACGTCAAAATAAAAAATGACATGTCCAACATTATCTAGGTGTTCCACTCAAGCGAGAATTTTAATCCTTCATCACCCCTTTTGTTGTGCAGTGTGGGTTTGAATTTCTTTGACCTTTAGTACATGTGCCTTAGATTCTATAAGAGTTTACATGAAAATGGAAAAGAAAAATAGATACACAATACAGGGAATTTTAGTAATCCCCATCAAACATTTGACTTGGTGATGTTTGGTAATATTTATTTTTTGTTTAAAACATGATTTTTCTTCTTTCTTTCAAAAGATTAATAGAAAAACATATTTGGTACATACAGATGTAAACTTAAATGAGAACAAAAAAAAAATGTCTGGTGGCTATTTGGTGGTTAGTGGGGTGCGGGTGGTATTGGAGAGTAGCAATGGTGGTAGGTTACTGGTGGTGTGTGGCAATAATGAAGGGTAGTGGGAAGTGATGGTGGTGGTGGTGGCGGCGGCGGCGGCAAGGGGTTGGTGGTGAGTGGTGATGGTGATGACTGGTAGTTGTGTGGCGGTGACTTGGTGGATGGTAGGAAGTGGCAATGAGTGGTGTGTCGTCGGTGTGTGCCCGTGTTGAGGGTGACGGTGATGGGCAAAAAAGAAATGGGAACAAAAACATTACTAAATATATTTTTGTTTCAGGTTTCAAAATTTTAAAAAGAAAAAAAAACCAAAAAACAAAAACATTACCAAACGCAAGGTTAATTGTGAAAGTTGCATCAAATAAAATAGGAAATGCCCCCAAAACTCAATGTGGATGAAAGCTCAAGCGGAGACCCTGGCGGGACTCAATTTGGTGGATTACTAAAAGATAAGAAGGGCACATAGATCTTGGGATACATGGGAAAGCTTGGCTGATCACACCTGTAGCAGAGAGGCTGAATTGTGAGCAATTTATAGAGGATTCACAATAATATTTCAAAAAGGATTATAAGAAGTGGAAATTGAATGGGACTCTCAAGATGTAATCCTAGCCATTCAAAAAAACTACAGCCAAGGCCTTTTCTACAGAGCTCTCATTAAAGACTCAAGATTTTTGTTACAAAATGACTCGATGTTCAATCAAACATATTCATAAGGAAGGAAATAATTGCACTGTCTTTCTTGCCCACATGAGAAATGATCAGAATGAAGTTATGGAAGATACTCCAAATCAAATGAACCAAAATTTTTGGCTGACATGATCCGTCTTCCTTTGAATAGTTTGTAGTTTTTGTTTTTATTTCCATTGTATCGGATAAAAAAAAAAGGAAGAAGAGGAAGAAGAAGAAGAAGAAGAGAGAAGGAGAGAAAGCTATACGCATGATAGCAAGGGAGTAAAGCATTTTAACCAAGTGAATTTGCCCACAAAGCATTTGATAAGATAAATATGTAAGATGGCATCAAATAGCCATGATAGCAAATAAAGCTTTTAACAAAGTAAATGTGGAAGTTGCATCAAGTACCCACGATAGGGAATGCCCCAATAATGCGTTGGAAGTTGTATCACTCACCCATGATAGGGAAATGGGAATACTCATGACGACAGGGAAAAGGAAATGCCCCAATAATGCATTGGAAGTTGCATCACTCACTCATGATAGGGAAATGGGAATACTCATGACGACAGGGAAAAGCAAATGCCCCAATAATGCATTGGAAGTTGCATCACTTGCCCATGGTGGGGAAATGGGAATGCCCCCATAAAGCATTTGACATAGCAAATGTGGAAGTTGCATCAAGTACCCTCCTTAGGGAAATGGGAATGCCCCCATAAAGCATTTGACATAGTAAATGTGGAAGTTGCATCAAGTACCCGCATTAGGGAAATGGGAATGCCCATATGATAGGAAATCCCTGGAAGGCATTTGACAAAGTAAATGTGTGATACTCATTAGAGATGCAACCTCATTCCATGAGAGAGAGAGAAGGAACAACACGGATCCCACAAGATTCACAAGATCCAGAGGTCCTGTTTTTCTTTTTCTTTTTTTTTTATTTTATATCAAACTTCCTATTTTACCCGCTTGAATTAGAGCAATATTAAGAAAAGGGTGAGTCTCAGTATTTGAGGCGATTGCAATAACCTCATTACATCCAAGGTTCAAGGCAACCAACCCTTCCCCCTACCCCATAACTAATGGCCAAAAAAAAAAATATATATATATATATAATAAAAAGAAGGAATTAGAGTAGCATTAACGTTAGCATGACATGATTTCTTACATTGTGGGATATTTTAAATACAGTAATTCAGTAAGCATGGAGCTTTTTGAAATTGCAAAAATAAATTGCACCTACATAAACTTTTGTATTTTAAATTTTAAGAAAATTATTGAGTTATATTAATTGTCAATTTTGAAGGTTCTCAAGATTCTTAAACTTTTTTTCCCCCAAATCTTATGTTCACAAACCACAATACATGTTCTCCTATTTTTCGCCCCAACTACCATTTCTTCCAACATGCAAACCTGTCTAATTGCCTAAACCTCAACCAAAAAAAAAAAACTTATATGTCAAAGTATTAAACCATGTAGAAATAATTGTTTTTGAAATGTTGATTATTTATATTTAGCCAAAATTGTTTATTTAAGAACAAATTTTATCTCTAACCAAAAGATAATGGCATATTTGTTATTTTGGTTTAAACTCTCTTCCGGGAGATACTCCAGGGACTCGACGTGGTTTCGCATAGACCCGACAGGCTTATTTGGATAGGCCAGCCCTAAAAGTTGGGCAAAATAGTTCAGACTTAATAAAGTTCTTTCTTTAAGGGAGACAAACAGCAGTGGATACATCAAAAATTCTAAATGATTGATTCGTTTGTCCAGAAATGAAGCTTCTCGAGGATATTGATCCAGAGTCACTGCGTGGAGGGCAATGGAGATATATACTCTCGATATTATTTGTGTCCCTCAAAAAATATATATCTATACTATAGTATAGCAGTTAGTTGTTGGATCTTTTTATGTTGAAATATTCAATTTAATTTTTTTAATTTTTGAATTTTTTAAATTACTAATGTTACATGTGTAATACTAGTATTGGTGTAACAATGAAATATAAAAACTTTTACCTTCTACTCATATTTAGTAAAATAGCTACTAAAACTCAGGTAATATCATGTTATTTTAGAAAGTTTTATCCAAAATTCAAAGACATTAGAATTTTTATAAATTCAAAATTGTGAAATTTCCTATTCAAATTCTTTAATTTATCTTTGTAGAAGGAAAAATATAATAAATTTATACTATATATTATTGCAATTGATTTTTGGGTACTTTGAGGTTAAAGCATCCAATTCTCTTTGTGTTATTTTTTAAAATTTTAAATTATTAAAATAACATGTGTCATGATGCTAGTACTTAGAAAACGAAATTTGTAAATTTTTACTTAATTTGTGATGATGTGTTACAATATTATTGGTTCATTTCAAAATAATTGAACTTATAAGTAAGTTCGTATTTATTGAAAATCCAATAATATTGCTTTACCTTACACTTTCTTTTTATTTTTTTTAATTACTCTCTTTGTCTAGAAATTTTATTTAAACTCCTCAAAAAGTTCGCTTCTATTTTTATTTGTAAAAAGCTCATGAACTTAAAACTTTTATTCAAATGACCAAATCCAAATTTTTATCTTTTGTACATGAAGCTATGATTTTGCTTTAACTTATAGGAATCATCTAATGCTTGTGAACAAATTAGTATTCATATTTATATACATTTTGATCATTCATTACTGTTTTGATTTCCGAGAATTTTCATGCATCGTAAGGGCACAATGCTAGTACGCATGTACGTATTCTGCAGGGAACAATCGGGAGTTAAAGAGGTAGTGCATCACGTGATGGGAGCTGAGTCAAACCCACCATCTAAGTGTGAATGTGGGTTTCTCTATCCACTGGGCCAGTCATATCCTCATTATAAAGTAAATATCATGAACTCGATTCAAAAGCACAATTTATAATTAAGGAATAAATAACAAGGTGGCATTTCACTCCAGAGTTCTATCTGTGAACCCAAGCCTCACAAAATCACTTCAATTTTTCTCAAGGAGTGGGAAATCCATTTTACACTTTTTTAAAGGAACGAAAAATCATTTTGAGTCTAGCTCGAACTACATTTGACATAATTCCTGCACAGTCAATTTATTTAAGCAGTCTAATTTTTTTTTCAAGACCAATCAAAATTCATCAAAAATATTAACATAATTCCCAGTGAATTCCCCAAATGAAACCTCTTTCCAAGCATTTCGAAACTTCCATAGCAGAGTGATAATCTTTCAAAAGAGGTCATAATGACCTTTTCGAAAGCAAATCAATTCAAGCTAACAATAAACCTCTTTCAAAACGTCAGTACATTGCATAAGTAGTGCATTCATCAAGAGTGTAGTAAATATGCTGCTCGCTTCAGTATATTAACTATACATGGATACAAGCACATGTCATAAGCATCCTAAGCTTTCATGACATGGGGAGGCATAACAAAGTCACGCTCTACTTGTACAGAACTAACATGGTGCATGCATACACAAAACAATTTATAATGATTTGTTTGAAGGACAATTAAAAAAGCGGTCGCAAGAGCAGAGTGTAATGCCAATTTATAGGTGGAATTGGATGTTATGGCTTGCATGTATGCTTTTCAATACGTAACAGAATTTCCGAATCTAGATCTAATAACATAGACTAACATGGAGTCAACTAGCAAGACCCTTTTCAAACTGGTATAAATGTCTTTAAAATAATTACAATATTTTCAAACCTTCATGTTATATTTTTTACATTAAATCAATGATTTTTTAGCAAAAATTCATATGAAAGCAGGCTGTTTTTTGTGACTCGGCATACTTTAAATATCAAATGGCGACTCTTTGTATTTTTCATTATTACCGACTCTTTTTGACCTAACAAAACAGCTCGAATAGGACAAGAATGTCTCGCGTGTACCCGGAAGTATAGAATCTCTTATCGCTCATATTCTGAGTCCCATATCATTTGCGAGACTTTTAGGTATTTCGAAATTCAGTTGCGACAATACCTTTTAGGTATTCCGAAGTTCGGTTGCGACAACACCGTTGTGGTCCGAAAGGCATGTTGAGTACAAGGACAAATATAATTTGCTTACACCTCCCACTATCATTCGTCACTGGTCAAAGAATGCACCAAATTCACGGGAAGCATCATGCTTCAGAAAGAAGAGGTACGGTAGCTCACCCGTCATCCACCCATCCCCTCTCGATTGACCAGTGAACCACCATGGCTAAGACCCTGAACTTGGCCCACCACTGACCCAATTGCCATGGCCCAAAACACCCATTAGTGATTCACTGATTCATCACCATTACAAATACAATTAGTGTATGGATACACTATCAATGAACCCGTGTTATGCACAGCATGATATGAACAGAAATAAATAAAAAAAGAAAAAAGAGTTTAAAATGTAATTTTTATGTCAAATATTTTGATATTCAATATCTTATTATGAATATAATGATACCTTCATAAGAGCGAATGTGTTACTCTTATGTTACATTTAATATTTTGAATGTGTGTTTTTAGATATATGTATAATTTATAGTTGCCAAAATAGGAAGCAGAAACGGAAAACGTTAGAGGAAGCAGAAGCGGGAAGCGCGGCCAAAAAATATAGGAGAAAACGGGAAGCGAGAAACGATTGAAAAACTTAATAAGAAACTTTTTCAAAACTCAAAGGAGATTTTTAAGAAACTTAGTGGAAACCGTTACAAAACTTAGTAGAAACCTTAAAGAAACTTAGTAGAGACCTTTGGAAAACTTAGCCGAACCTATGCAAATAGTTTTATAAATACTTAGTTAGAACTTAAGGGAAAATATATATAAAAATTAACATTTTAAGTTTCCGAAGCGTGTCCCAAGAGTTTCTCTTAATTTTTCCAAGAGTTTCCATTAAGTATCTCAAGAGTTTTCTAAGAGTTTTTCAAATGTTTCTCAAGAGTTTTCGAAATGTTTCTCCCGCATTTCCAAAAAGTTTCTCCAAATTTTTTAAACAAGTTTCGTACACATCCTGAAAACGCGTTTCCGAGCAACTATGGTGTAACCTCCCGCGTTTTCTTAAACAAGTTTCATACACATCTTGGAAACACATTTTCGCCTCCCAAACGAGTTTTCGTGCAACTATGGTGTAACCTCTAATCTTATCAAATTAAAAGTATAAAATTGAGAGCATAATATTAGGCCACAAATTTAAAGAAAAAATATTTTACCCAAATTTGAAAGTACTTGCCACTTTAAATTAAAATAATGCAAAAAAATAGTAATGGACAAGAACTGAGGTAATCAACTTAATTTTTTGTAAAAAATATTAATAGAAATATTTGAATAGGTTGTATTTAAAAATATTTTCTCTAAATATCTATTAATAGATTGATTTCTTTTGACCCAACCATAAATTAATGGGATTTTATTTAAATGTTGGATCTAAGATATTAAACATTACAAAAAAAAAAAAAAAAAGTGTAAATAGGGTGTGACACATACCACATTTAAATTAGGGTCCACACAAAAACAACAAAAAATATTTATATGAGAAAAACCATTGATAGATGACATACGTATTTTAATAAATTAATACTCTAAAAAAATTGAATTAGAACTTTTGAACTCAAAAACCAAATAGATTGCACAATAATGAGCATGCAGTTTGTAAAAATTTGAGGAGAGTGATTTTAGAAAACACATAATAGCTTGAATTTTAAAAGAAAATTTAGGAAACAATGATCTCAATTAATAGACTTTAGAAATTGTAAATCCATCTATACTATATATAATTATATATCATTCAATTAGTGAGAGTTTTAGGTTATAATTAATTAAGAGGAGCCAATAATAAAATGACAAATGTATTTTATGTTTTTCAAAAATCAAAATCTAAAGAAAAATGGATTGAAACTTTTAGCTTCAAAGACCTCATAACCTATTATTATTCTATAAAAACTAAATTATCAATTTTATACACTAATAATATTTTATTACACTAAATTATAATAGTCCATATATTCTTAAAATAAAATATTAAAATTTTACTACAATAAGAAAAAAAATTAACTTACAATAAGAAACTAAGTTTTATTGTAACATTCTAAAGTAATTTTTTACCTTAAAATCTTACTAAGGGAATACATGTGTATGTTACACATTTTAAATGATTTTTTTATTAAATAAATTTAATAGAACACATATAACTTCTTAAAGCTGATAAGTTATCTAAAAACAAAATTCAAAATTTTAAGTTAGAGAGAGATTTGATTTACCTAGATTACTTGAGTTTTAGTAAATATTTACTAATAATGAATAGAAGGTAAATTATTTTATGGTTAGAAAATACTATTGTGAGATATGTAATGTTATTGTTTAAAAAATTTTAGAAATTCACCCAATAACAAATTGCTACAATATATAATATAGATAGTTTTGTTCTTCTTATATAAAAATATAAAAAGAGATCAAAGGGATTTGAATAATAAATTTCACAATTTTGAATCAAACGAATGACTTTCTAAAACTATAAGAGAAGAGCCTAAGAGAATATAAATACAAGAATCTAATATTTTGAATTTTATGTAAAACTTTCCAAAATAAGATTAGATTTTACTAAATTTTATTAATCATGAAAACAATAAAGGTTTCTATATTTTACGGTTAAACATGTACTATTAAGGCACATGTGATATTAGTAATTTAAATTTTTAAAAAATTAAAAAAATTATATTGGGCTTTTTAATATTAAAGACCCAACAAAGTATTGCTATAAATAGATAGCTATAAATGCACGCTAGGTGGCAACAGGTGCAATGCACAGGGAGTAAGTATTTTTTGAATTTATATGTGCTAGAAAAATAGATAAGAAATATTTAAAAAGTGATTGTATATATACGTTGTAAGTAATTAATCTAAAAATCTAAAATAATTAAATATACAATCTAAAATTTGACATTTCTAAACTTGTAAAAACTCTAACGAGTTAATTGCAATAGAGATTCTTTTTCAATACTCTGCATAAAAAATAATAAAAAAATCGACTATACTTTATTTAATCATAGTCGTCTGATTAAGTTCTTTTTTTGTTAAACTTAATCATATAATTTTATATATTTTATTCTAATTGACAGCGATGCATATACTTTAATAAAATTAAAAAAAACTTGTGATATCATTGATTTGCTCCCTTTTTTTATGATTTATGATGTCATAACTTTCTTGTGAAAATGCAAATCTTGCAAGTGGTTTATTTTCTTGGAAGCCCTTTTTTTTGTCTTTTTTAGTATATTATTTTTAATATTAATCTCATCCAACTAAGATTATTATACAATCTTATGTTATATAGATTTTATAAAATTTGTAGTGTGGGTTGAATACGATTACTAAATTGTTTCAATAGTTATCTAACTAATTGTCTTAATAAATTCAATAGTTATCTAATAAATTGCCTCTATAACATGGCATTTTAAAAATATAAAAGCATTTAGAGTGCCACATATGATAGAGGCAAATTATAGCGGAGAACGCAATTTTTTTAAAAATATAAGAGCATTTAGAGTGCCACGTAAGAGAGAAGCAAATTATAGAGGTGAACACATGTCGTGTTATACAAATATATATATGCACTAGCAGTGAATCCGTGCTATGCACAGACTACAAATATAGAATCATGTTGTTTTTTTAAATAACTGAATCGCTCTCAAATGCACGTTGATTTTAGCTTTCCCCGCAAGAGTACGGGTGTCGATCGAAGTAAAAACCGACAAGGACCGGTATCGTTCTCCCAAAAGATCGAGCCAAATATAAGCGTGGCACAAGTCGAAACAAACAAAAAATGGAATGAATTAGTGAATTGCTTAGCAAATTGGAACTATACTAAAAATAAGACCAAAAATCATTGAATAGTGAGAGGTTGTGATTTACTAAACTAAACTAGTTAGGATTGAAATTGAAAACAATTATACTAAATTTGTAACAATTAATGAAGGGCTTGGATGCAATTGCTTCAATCTACCAAATCTCTACAAAGTCTTCAATAGAGTTTTGTATAACTCAAGTCAAGGTTCACTCCATGGAGCCTTGACCCAGAGGATTTCGACCATAAACACTTGAATTCAAGTCCAATTGAGTGTAGATTGTTGGTTCATTATAAGAATCTTAGAATCAAATTCTCAATTGTGCAATTCCTATACCAATTAGAAGATTGTTCATAGCAATTAGTAACCTAGATTATAAATCTAAGTGTTCTATGTGTCTACAACTCAATTGAAGCAAGAATTAGAGAAAACATAGGATATATCATTGCAATTCATATACCTCCATTGACGCCCATGCAAATCCTTGGTAGATTTCCACAATTACATCCAAGAGATGTTTAGCTACTTGATTCCATGGAAGAAAACATGAAGAATTGAAGATTTCTCATTAATTGTTGAAGAAAATGATGTTTGCTTACAAAGAAAGTATAAGAAATGCAAGAAAATACAAGAAAAACTATATCTAACCCACTTTCTCTCTCTATATCTAATCCTAACAGAAAATCTAAGCTATATTTGATGATATAGATGCAAAAATTGCCTCCTCTTTTGAGTGATATAGATGCAAAATTCGCGCAGGCACAGCCGGTACCGTATGTACGGTGAACGTACCGTACGTACGGTAAGGCATACGCTGAATTGCCTCTTCTGAAGTTTGGATCTGGCTCTATAGGCGTACGTACGGTCTGGGGTACCGTATGTACGGTGGTACCACCGTACGTACGCTGAGGCATACGCAAAATCACCTCCTCTGAAGTTTGGGTCTGGGGCTATTACCGTACGTACGGTGTGAGATACCGTATATACGGTTGTACTACCGTACGTACGGGTGTCTCCTACCGTGCATACGGTAACTGCACAACTTGGCTGTTTTGCTCCAATTTTCGCCCGTTTTCCTGCACAAAACCCACAACCACTCATTAAGACAATTATTATGCTAAAATAGAACATATATACAACATAATTGGACTAACAATAACTATTTAGGGACTTTAGATTACACTTTTTAGAGTGTAATCACCACCCCCCACCTAACTTTTGCTAGTCCCTAGCAAAAACGCGAGAAATAAAACAAGAATATATACAATGAAGATAATTTCCACTTTCGGGGAAGTCCTAGATGCATTTAGCATATGCATCAAGCTTTTGAACCCCTAGTGGACGAGTGGTGTCTCGTGAGTGCTTACAGTAATGATACCCACAAACATCCATTCATGAGTTGCAACATTTAGACGAGATTAAGGAACAACAACTAATCAAGCCTCAATCAATGCATTTCACCCTCACTTCTTAACACTTATAAGATCATGCCACACGCCATGCAAAAGAGAGGTTTAAGTGAGTGTGTGAAATATTATGATGAAAAGTTCAATTCGAAACATCTCTAAACATAAATCCATCTTTTTAAAGCTTTGATCCAAACCTCACTAGGAATACACTCTCAATTAAAAGACCCACATGGTTCTCACAATGGTATGTTCAACAATGGAGTAAATGTAAAGAGACACATCAAGTGAACATACCAATTACAAAAACCAACAAGATAGAAGTGTATCGACATTAGCATAGCTCCATGAAAGAATGTTGAAAGTTAAGTATTGATTCAAAGAAATTGACAAAATATGCTTATACTCTATTGAAAACTTCAATCAAATACAACTTGGGTCACCAATCCATATAAAGGTGGAAATAGCAATGTAGAAGAGGTGAAGGGTGAGGGTAAAGAGATAGTAAATGGTCATATCATGTGTGATCAAGACATGAGATGGTAAATGCAAAGCAACTACAACTCTTTCCCTTTTTAGTCATTTGATATATTCTTCTCTACTTATTGCCCTTTCTCGAAATATCTTCACATCAACTTGTTTTTTTTTTTTTTTTTTTTGAACTCCTTTTTCCTTCTTTTCTTCTTTTTTTTCATCATCCCCTTTTCTTTTCAACATCTACTTACCTTTTTTTTTTTTTTTTTTTTTATACTTCAAGATGTACTTTTTGTGTTGAAATTCCCAAATCGATCTGTCTCTCTCTCTCTCTTTTTTTCAACTTAAGCAATGGAGCAACACTCTCTTTTCTCACATAGGCATCCCTTTGTAATACAAGAGAAGAAATTACTTTGCATTTTTTTTTTCAAATAATACAAGCAAAAGATCAACAAGGGTCAAGGGAAATGTATGGGTTGGCAATGGAAGACTAATGGCTATCAAGAAGAATATGGTATAAGATCATTTCCAAAGTTGTACAATCGAAACATTTCATAGAGTACAAGTGTCAATATTAAGATCAAAACTTAACTCAAGAACCAAATACAAGCATAATGAAGCTATTGAATTAAATGAGGGTGAAAAATCTATCATTGAGTAAATGTAAACGCTCCAAAAGGCGATAAATGCTCTAAAGCTCACAGGGTAATAATCTCCACTAATATAAAGATGACCATGGTAGAGGTAGTAAAAATTGATGCTCATCATCATAATTGTGAACAATAAAGTGGTCTCTTCTACTTAAACATGAATGAAGCATAATCCGTAAAGAAATTAAGTATAGAGAGATAATGCATCAATCTTAGCAAAATAAAAGCACATGTTCCTCTCTTCTCATCTCAGATAGCACTCTCTCAAGTTATGTCATGGTACTCGGAAGCAAAGAGTCAACACGTCCACCATGAATAATAAAGGTCAATCAATAAACTACTCATGGATGCTAGCAATGGAAAGTACATAATGAGAGAAGTCATACAATACCGTCAACCTCTTACCACCATGTGATAGATAAAGATAAAGTATCCACTAAATCATATCTGAAAAAGAAGTTGTCTATACAAGAGATCGACATCCACTGAAAGAAATATATCATGTAAGCTGAAAACAGGTATGTACTCATATAAAACTGAAAAGTACTACATCAAAATGCTGCAGAGTTTTAGATACATCAATGAACAAAATGTATACATGGGATGTACATGAGATACTATACAAATGATACTATGCATATTATGCTATATAAACTCTGCCCTACGTAAGTCCAAACTCATCATCGTCCTGGAAATCATACTCCCCTAGAGATGTAAGGTCTGTAGCACCAACAGCTAAGTCGGGGAAATCGGTCTCCTCATCTTGCGGAAGTCTGGACAAAATATCAGTCAACATCTGACTCTGTCTCGCCTGCTCCTGTCGAACCTCCTCTTGGAACCTGGATTGAGAGGCCTGGAGCTCTGCTATCTGAGCACCCAAAACTGTCTATACAGCAGTGATCTGTGGTGTGTGTGCAGTCTCAAGAGCCGCACACCTCTGACTGAGCTCCGTATGGGCTGCCTGAAGTCCATCAACCAACTGCTGCATCACCTGGATGGCTGCAGTCTGCCTCTCAATATGTGAACTCTGCTGGTCTATAATCTGAGCTACTGCCTGAAACATAGGACTCGCCTGAGCCGGCTGTGGCCCACTCTCAGTCTGAGGCTGCTGCTGCTAATCTCCTGGGACCTGGTCTCCCTCTGCGGGGGCCTGCTGCTGCTGGGCTCTTTGCTGGGCCTAAACCAACGCCTCGGCCGGCCTCTGAATACCCGCTAACTGACCCGCCGCCCTGTTCTGAGTGGACAAGGCGATGGGTGTAACTATCGGAGCTAAAGGATCATCGCATAGGGCTGCCACTCCGGCACGTGCAATCAACTCAGTCATCATCCCCGCAAATGGTAACACCCCCTGCAGCTTCGTCGAAGCCGCAGACTCATAGAAAGCGCCGAACATATATCTGGGGAGATCAATACTCCTACCCATCCCCAGGGTATAGAGTAACTGACCTCTACGCCTGCCCACCTCTCCTTGTCGCCCTAACGGAAAGATCAAACCGCAGGTAAAAACGAACATCGGTGCGTATCTCGGAGCAAGGAATTTCTTCTTAATCTAAGAAGAAATCCACTGGGTATCGGGCACACAAATCTCAGCTACCATGACATCATGCTCTACCTCACCCTGCTGAGGCCAACTCAAAGCTGGGTCATAGACCCTGGGTAAACTGAAGAACTCTGCAAAGGTGGCTGGGGTAATGGTAATGGTCTTACCCCTAACAGAGAAAACTATACGCTCATCTCCGGCAACATCCGACAGTGCTCGGATGTTAGCCATCAACTCGGAGACCAAACCCGTCCTATGCCGACCACTATATTGCGCTAACTGCAGCCAACCCCGACTCTCAAACATCTCTCTCCAAAGATAGGGCTCACCCGTAAAGTGCTCGAGAGTCATCACTCTCTCCTGCACCGGGCCCCTCTTGCTGAATATCTGATCAAATCTCTACTGTGCCTTCCCGTCAACAAACTGGGAGGCATCAAAGGCAACAGGAACCCTACGGACCTTCTTGGTCCGCGGGGCCATCTACACTAAAGGATCTAACTAAGTAACTAAACGAAAAACACACTACTAAGGAAAACAAAGGAAATGAAAAGGAAAAGGCTCAAAAGGAATACCTAAGAGTGGACAAATGACGGGCACGGGCAATGAAGACCACAGCTAAAATCTGGCAGGGCTCCGTTACACTCTCGGACACTCCCTCACTCTCCCTCACTGAGTCAGCTCTGAGTTGACTCAACTATAGAAATGAGTTATGATTCAAAAATGAAAGCTTTTATAGAGGAATGAGGCCACCGTACGTACGGTAGATAAGTGCGTACGTACGATGCTGGCTGGCTAGCGGACGCACGGAAGAGCTAGCGGTACCGTACGTATGCACTAACATAGCGTACGTACGGTCATGAAGAAGAAGCACAGATCAAGCCATCAATAGGAACATGCCACGTCAGCGTACGAAATGGGGTATCACCGTACGTATGCTTGCACCAGCGTACGTACGGTGGTACCAACGTACGTACGCTAAGAAGGAAAAACTACAGATTCGTAAAAAAATTAGTCCATTCTGTACAAAAAGGGAGAAACAAACTAAAAATGGGCCTAAAACAGTCAAAACAAGGGATAATGCCTTGCAATCTACCCTCACCCCCCACATAGAATGATGCATTGTCCTCAATGTCACACCATAAGTCGTAAAAACATGAACAAAGGCAACCCGAAGGCACTAAAGCAACTAACCATTTCATTAAAGACGGAAACCAAGCATTACAAAGCCAAGGGTGGCTCAAACAACATGGAAATGAAAGATAGAGGACTCCTATAAAAGGGGTCCTAGACACAGTAACCTACAAATGCAAGCTACCACCCGGTAAGTTACTTGAGCCTACTTCTTGGAAGAGGTGGACCCGGAAGACGACGCGGCTTCCTTCTTGGTTGCACCAGAAGATGAAGAGGGTGACTCATTAAGGAGGCGAGAAGCCACCAAACAAGCAACTGTGACGGCATCGTCCGAAGGAAGGCGGGATAAAGCGGTACACGTGTAGGCTCGCAAGAACGCGGCGTAGTCCGGGTCTTCCATCTCATCGGAATGCGAGGCTTAGGGGGCCTTTTCACTAGCCTTGGAAGAGTTCTTGGAAGCCATGGAGAAGGCTGAGACAAAGAGTACAAATGCACAAATGGGGCTAAATAATGTGAGAGGTGAATGCAAGGAATTGAGAGTCGGAGGTCCCTACTCTTATACACCCAAGAGATCACATGGAAGGCATCAAAGATAATGTAAGGAAGTACAATACAGCTGGAGGATTCCCTGCACTCAATCAAATTAAATGATTCTCCCCAAACAACACAAGGCTAGGCCCACAAAACAACCTACTCCTACTCCCAAATCAACTTAAAAATGGAAAACAAACAAACTACTACAAACTCAACTAAAAATTAGGCTAAATGGCTCTACGAACTAATCCTATTCCTAACACAATGAGAGTCACCAAACTATAAACAAACAAAGAAAGCTAAGAAAATCAATCAAAACTACTCCTACTTCTAAAGATTAGGGCAAAGATCCTCATCAATCGAAAGGTGGTGGATCAATGAGATCCACACACTCCACTTCTCCTTGGAAAGTCTCAAAGTAAGGCTTCAACCTTTGGCCATTCACCTTAAAGGCCGCCCTATTGGTAAGATTTTTCACTTATATGGCTCCATGGGGGAAAATGTCGGTAACAATGTAAAGACCCACCCATTTACTCCGTAATTTACCCGAAAACAAATGTAGGCGCGAGTCATAAAGTAGAACCTTTTGACCAACTTTAAATGATTTGCAAAGAATGTGTTGGCCATGGAACTTCTTTATGCGCGCCTTAGCAATCTTAGCATTTTCAAAGGCATCATTACGGAGTTCATCGAGTTCATTCAATTGAAGCTTTCGGTGGGCCCCTACGACCTCACGATCCTCATTACATTGCCGTATGGCCCAATAGGCCTTATGCTCAATTTTCATCGGAAGCTGGCACGCTTTTTCATACACAAGCCGATATGGGGATGCACCGAGCACGGTTTTAAAACCCGTGCAGTAAGCCCACAATGCATCGATTAGCCTAAGGGACTAATCCTTCCTATTAGGATTGACAGTTTTTTCAAGGATTCTCTTAATTTCCCTATTAGCTAACTCAACTTGCCCTTGGGTTTGCAAGTGGTAAGGTAGACCGACCTTATGAACCACACCGTACTTTTTCAACAAAAATGCAAAGGGCTTATTGCAAAAGTGTGAGCCACCATCACTAATGATGGCTCGAGGCATCCCATATCTTGAGAAAATATTTTCTTTCAAAAAGCGGACCACCACTTGATGGTCATTGTTCCGAGAGGCAATAGGCTCCACCCATTTAGACACATAATCCACTGCTACCAAGATGTAAAGGTAACCAAAAAAAATTAGTAAAAGGACCCATGAAGTCGATTCCCCGACAATCAAAGATCTCTAAAATGGTAATAGACTGAAGGGGCATCATGTGACACTTTGTGAGGGTTCCTAACCTTTGGCACCTATCACATGCAAGACAAAATGCATGCACATCCCTAAACATAGTTGGCCAATAGAGGCCACATTGAAGAATTTTGGTGGTGGTCTTTTTGGAGGAGAAATGTCCTCCACAAGCTTGGGAGTGACAAAACTCCATGACTTACTTGAATTGATGGTTAGGCACACAACGCTGAATTATTTGATCCGAACAATATTTGAAAAGGTGAGAATCATCCCATGAAAAGTAACGCACATTTCGAAAAAATTTGCGCCTATCAATGGTTGACCAATGGGATGGAACCTCACCAGTCACAAGGTAATTGGCGATATCCGCAAACCATGGTGGGGAAGCTTTCTCCAAAGATTGCACATGCAAAATTTGCTCATCCGGGAAATGTTCATTGATAGGGGTAGAGTCGATGGCTCTCCCATCAAGGGGAAGCCGGGACAAGTGATCCGCTACTACGTTTTCTACCCCCTTTTTATCTCACATTTCTATATGGAATTCTTGGAGCAATAGAATCCACCGAATGAGGCGGGGTTTTGCATTGGGTTTAGTGAGAAGATACTTAAGGGCCGCATGATCGGTGTAAATGATAAGTAGAGACCCTATCAAGTAAGACCGAAACTTGTCCAATGCAAAAACTACCGCAAGAAGTTCCTTTTAAGTGGTGGTGTAGTTGACTTGGCAATCATTGAGGGTTTTAGAAGCATAGTAAATGATATAAGGCTTTTTGTCAACTCGTTGTCCCCAAACAGCCCCCACAGCATAGTCACTCGCATCGCACATAAGCTCAAAAGGGTGTGACCAATCGGGTGCACGTAAGATCGGGGCAGAAGTTAAGGACCCTTTCAAAACATCAAAGGCTTGTTGATACAATGGGGTCCACTCTAATGGTACGTCAAGGGACAAGAGTTGACACATTGGTCTAGCTATCGCACTAAATCTCTCAATAAAGCGCCGGTAGAAACTGGCATGCCCAAGGAATGAACGCACATCCTTGACACAAGTGGGAGGAGGTAGTTTTTGAATTAATTCAATCTTAGCCTTATCTACCTCTATCCCTTTAGAAGACACAATGTGTCCTAACACAATTCCGCTAGTAACCATGAAATGGCATTTTTCCCAATTAAGGACTAGGTTACTCTCCTCACATCGCTCCAACACCTTTCTTAAATTTGCAAGGCATCCCTCAAACTTGTCTCCATAAACCGAGAAGTCATCCATGAACACTTCCACAATGTGCTCCACCATGTCACTAAAAATACTCATCATACACCTTCGAAATGTGGCCGGTGCATTGCACAAGCCAAAGGGCATGCGTCGGTATGCATAAGTACCAAAAGGACATGTAAAGGTGGTCATGGATTGATCTTCCAAAGCAATCTCAATCTGATTGTACCCGGAATAGCCATCAAGAAAGCAATAGAAAGCTTTTCTGGATACCTTCTCTAGCACTTGGTCAAGGAATGGCAAGGGGAAATGATCCTTTCGGGTCACAGCATTGAGGCGGCGATAATTAATACACATACGCCACCCGGTTTGGATACGGGTGGGCACTAGCTCATTCTTTTCATTCTTGACTACCGTGACACCGGATTTCTTTGGCACTACTTGGGTAGGGCTTACCCACTTAGAATCGGAGATGGGATAAATGATACCCGCATCAAGCAATTTTAGCACCTCCCCCTTTACCACTTCCTTCATGTTGGGGTTTAACCTTCGTTGCATTTGATGCACGGTTTTAGCCCCCTCTTCTAAGAAAATACGATGTGTGCATAAGAGAGGACTAATACCATGGAGGTCGACAATGGTCCACCCTATAGCCTTTCTATGGTGTTTAAGCAAATCTATCAAGCTCTCCTCTTGGCTCAAAGATAGGGTGGAAGAAATGACAACGCGGTATGACTCACCATCACCTAAAAATGCATATTTTAAGGTAGTTGGTAATGGTTTTCTATCGAGAATGGGAGGCTTGGCCTCCGATGGAATTGGCTTTGCATCACTAGGTTGTAGAGGTTCAAAGGAAGGGATCCATTGCCCCACATGCATGCATTGGGCCCTCTCATGACCTAGAGATAAAACTTCTCCTAAAGCTTTATCTTGACAATCCAAAGCCTCATGAGGCTCACTCCTCAACAATGCCTTTTCCAATAAGTCCTCAAAGAACTCATTCTCAAAATGATCTTGCACTATGGTCTCGATAATATCAACCTCCCGGATATCCTCACACTCACCCGGTTGTTTGGTAACATAAAAGATATTCAATTCGAACGTGGTGTTACCAAACGAAAGCTTCACTAACCCATTCCTACAATGGATGATGACATTGGAAGTAGCTAGGAAAGGTCTCCCTAAAATGACGGGGATTGGTTGTGAGCTATACAACTATCCACGGGTTGAGTGTCCAATACTATGAAATCCACGGGAAAATAAAAGTTATCAATTTGGATGAGCACATCCTCAATGATACCTCTAGGCACCTTGATAGACCTATCCGCTAGTTGCAAAGTGACTCGGGTAGCTTGCAACTCCCCTAGACCAAGTTCCTTATACACCGAAAATGGGAGAAGATTAACGTTAGACCCTAAATCCAACAAAGCGCGGTCTATCCTAGTGCCCCCAATAGTGCAAGAAATGGTAGGACACCCAGGGTCCTTGAATTTCGGAACGGTCTTGCATTGCAAGATTGCACTTTGATTTTTATTCATCATAGCCATTTCTTTAACATGTAACTTTCTCTTGAAAGTACATAAATCTTTTAAGAACTTAGCGTATGATGGAATTTGCTTAATGGCATCTAAAATAGGGATGTTGACCTTAACTTGTTTAAGCACTTCATAAATTTTAGCATTCAAAAGTTCATTTTTTTGATTTGGTCAATCTTTGAGGAAAAGGTGCATGTCTCAACATATCCCTCCTCTTATCCCTATTGGTCTCATTCAAGGTCTCAAAAGGAGTAGCAACAGACTACTTCATGTGATGCTCATTACTCTTTCCTTGCTCTCTCACTTGTTCTTCTTTCTCACCTTCCTTTGCCTTACCCTTCCCCTCTTGGTCAACACACGATTTAGAAGCTACCTCCTTTGATGGAATGGTTTTATCAATGACTTTACCACTTCTAAGAGTGGTGATGGCTTGTACTTGTTCATGGCTTGTTTGAGGGTCCATACCACCCTCGCTAATGTGTACTTGCCTAACCACCGAATTGGGTTGAGGTTGGGCCGGGAATCTCCTCGGGACATTTTGGGTCAAAGCTTGTGTCAATGTAGACATTTGCTTTTGAATATCCTCAAGCATCCTAGTATGTTGATCCAACACCTTATCTTGCTTATCTACCCTTGTGTTAACCCCCCTCATATCATTGGAGGGGGGTAGACTTGGTACGGTTTGGGTTGATTTGGAAGTTGTGCCATGGGTTGGGGTTGGTAGACTTGAGGTTGAGGTGCTTGGAATGTGGTAATGGGTGTAGAATAGTGTTGAGGGTTTTGATACCCTCTTTGGTAAGGTTGGGAGTTTGAACTCCCCTCATTCCTCCACCCAAAATTAGGGTGATCCCGCCATCCCGGATTATAAGTGTTAGAGTAAGGGTTACCCCCTCCTCTTTGGAATTGGCCAATCGCATTGACTTGGCCATGCAACACTTCTTTCACTCCTGGAATGATAGGACATGAAGATGTGTCATGGTCGGTAGTGTCACACACTAAGCAACAAGTCTCTTTTCTTATCTCACTCTCGACTGCTAACACCTTTTTCACTTCTAAAACCTCTAATTTCTTAGTTAAAGTAGTCACTCTCGCACTCACATCATCAACATCTTTCAATTGGTATCTCCCTACCCCTTGTTGTACGGAACGACCCTCGGGATTTTAAGTCCTAGTGAGTGCCCAATCCTTAGCCGTGTTTGCTAAAATGTCAAAGTATTCATAAGCTTCATGGGGTTGTTTGTCAAGAAATGTCCCCGCACACATTGATTCAATCAAATGTTTAAGTTGGGGGGTTAGAGATGAGTAGAAAGTGTTGATGATGTGCCAATCGGCAAACCCATGGTGAGGACAAGTGTTCAAGAGGTCCTTAAACCTCTCCCAACATTGAAAGAATGTTTCCCCCATCATGGGGGAAAATTGAGAAATTTGCCTCCGGATGCTCTCGGTTCGGTTCTCGGGAAAGAACTTCTTTAAAAACTCCCCATGGAGTACGTTCCATGAGTGAATAGACATAGGCCTCAACGAATTGAACCAAAGTTTGGCCTTGTCTTTCAAGCAAAAAGGGAAGAGTTTTAACAAGAAGACCTCTCTTGGGCAAGAATTATCCATGATAAGGGAGCAAGCATCCTCAAACTCTTTTATAAAATCATACGGTTATACGGAATCCATTCCGTAAAATTGGGGGAGCCTTTGCATGCTTCCCAGCTGAATGTTAAGTGAAGTGTAATGTGGCGGGAATACTATGCAAGAAGTTGGTGCTTGACGTGGACAGTTCAAGTAATCTCGTAAGGTCCTTTGATAGGGAGCCGCCATGTCGCCATGGTTGCTCCCTCTTTCCATGTCATCGTCACCCCCTACATTATGATCTACCCCCAATAGAATGGGTTGAAGATTAGGATGGAGTTGTGGGTTGGGTGCATTCGGTGCAGCATTAAGATTTGGAGGGAAAACATTGGGTAAACCTTGGTCATTCATGTTAGACATTGGAAGAAATCCTAGGTCCACAACTAATGGAAGGCCAGGTGTGGGTGGTGATGAACTACTCTCTCTCTCAAGCCTCACAAGTCAGTTATGAATGTTCCTAATAAAATGTCATATGGGATGATGAATGCAACAAATAATAGACCGTCCAGGTCATACAGCACATCATACACAATCATGCATTGCCGGACAACGGCTTTTTCTATTGTTCACCAACCGATCATCCAATCTCCTTATATAAAGCAATACCACCGATTTGTAAGTTAAGCACACTATCCTATCTCCACTAGATGTCTGCTCACAAGGAGTCCTAACAAAATGCAATGCAACTACACCTACGTCAAACAAAACAAACTAAACAAAGAGAAACGAAAAAATCTAAACACCTTAAGGGAGAAAGAGATAACCAAGGCCCAAAGCCGTAGATGCTTCCGTCGAGGGTGAATGATCAACTCCCACCCGTTTGCAATTTTGCTGTTCTGTTTAGTTTTTTTCTCCTTTATTTGCTATTTTTGGATTTTTTTTATATGCAATTCGCCAAGCACTTCTCCAATCCGTAATTGTTGGTGTTCGCCTTATGCTTTCGATCCCCGGCAACGGTGCCAAAACTTGAATCGCTCTCAAATGCACATTGATTTTGAGGTTTCCCCGCAAGAGTACGGGTGTTGATCGAAGTAAAAACCGACAAGAACCAGTATCGTTCTCCCAAAGGATCAAGCCAAATATAGGCGTGGCACAAGTCGAAACAAACAACAAATGGAATGAATTAGTGAATTGCTTAGCAAATTGGAACTATACTAAAAATAAGACCAAAAATCATTGAATAGTGAGAGGTTGTGATTTACTAAACTAAACTAGTTAGGATTGAAATTGAAAACAATTATACTAAATTTGTAACAATTAGTGAAGGGCTTGGATGCAATTGCTTCAATCTACCAAATCTCTACAAAGTCTGCAATAGAGTTTTGTGTAACTTAAGTCAAGGTTCACTCCATGGAGCCTTGACCCGGAAGATTTCGACCATAAACACTTGAATTCCAAGTCCAATTGAGTGTAGATTGTTGGTTCATTATAAGAATCTTAGAATCAAATCCTCAATTGTGCAATTCCTATATCAATTAGAAGATTGCTCATAGCAATTACCAACCTAGATTATGAATCTAAGTGTTCTATGTGTCTACAACTCAATTGAAGCAAGAATTAGAGAAAACATAGGATAAATCATTGCAATTCATATACCTTCATTAACGCCCATGCAAATCCTTGGTAGATTTCCACAATTACATCAAAGAAATGTTTAGCGACTTGATTCCATGGAAGAAAACAAGAAGAATTAAAGATTTCTCATTAATTGTTGAAGAAAATGATGTTTGCTTACAAAGAAAGTGTAAGAAAATGCAAGAAAATACAAGGAAACTATATCTAACCCACTTTCTCTCTCTATATCTAATCATAACAGAAAATCTAAGCTATATTTGATGATAGATCCAAAAATCGCGTCCTCTTTTGAGTGATATAGCTGCAAAATTCGCGCAAACACAGCCGGTACCGTACGTACGGTACTGTTCACCGTACGGTGAACATACCATACGTACGGTAAGGCATACGCTGAATTGCCTCTTCTAAAGTTTGGATCTGGTTCTGTAGGCGTACGTACGGTCTGGGGTACCGTACGTAAGGTGGTACCACCGTACGTACGCTGAGGGGTATGCAAAATCACCTCCTCTGAAGTTTGGGTCTAGGACTGTTACCGTACGTACGGTGTGAGATACCGAACGTACGGTTGGACCACTGTACGTACAGTGTCTCTTACCATACGTACGGTAACTGCACAACTTGGCCGTTTTGTTCCAATTTTCGCCCGTTTTCCTGCATAAAACCCACAACCACTCATTAAGACAATTATTATGTTAAAGTAGAACATATATACAACCTAATTGGACTAACAATAACTATTTAGGGACTTTAGATTACATTTTTTAGAGTGTAATCAATAACTTTTCACATAAAAATGTTTTATAGGATCGTGTGTGTAAGATATAATGTTAAATGATTAAACATATTAATATTATTTTTTCTATTATAATATCCATAAAGAGAAAAAATGTAAAAAAAAAAAATAATAATTTACGTACTACTATTATAAGTCACACTTTTAATATATCTTTGTTTATTGAAAGTAAATACATTAATAATAAATTTTGACGTTAAGTTTATTGAGTTATATTCATGATTAAAAAGAAATAAAAAAATTATATAAAAAAAAGTTACATCTAGGACACTATTATATATTCATCCAATCCATGATCTTATTTATATATATACATATATCTAATATCTTTCAAGAAATAGTCAATTAAATTAACAAAAAAATGTTATTACACTTTATTTTTTGAGAAAATATAAATTAATAGTGATAGAAAATTAATTCAATTTCCATAAGTTTAGTAAAATAAGTATAGGTAAATCTTTTAATTTCATACTTAGATAATACGTGAATAATGTTCGTTCATAAAACTATCTAATTAATATACTTTATTTGTATCAGATTTTCTATTTTTTTTCCTTTTTTTCCCCTTTTCATGGGTAATTATTTAATATAATTGAATAAATTGACACAATATGAAATGAATTAGTGATTCACTATTTGTTCTTAGCAATAAACCATCATTAACCTATTTTGATACGTGTGTCCTTTTTCGAAACCTAAAAGATTTATATATAGTGAGTTCATTTTGAACCTGTAATTACGCTTATATATACAGGATCTTAAGCATATTGTGACTTATATTAAAAAAATTATAATGGACAAAATAAAAGTTATTTATCTTCTACATTAATTATTATTTTATAATCTTATTAATGTTCTTTAATGCCATCTTTATTAGCTTTGGATAAATCTAACTCACAAAAAAAAAATACCATTATATAAGAATTTTAAAAAGTTAAATTGCTTTGAAAATAACATTATTTAAAGTTACTATGCTGATTATAAAGAATCTATATTATATATTTAGTTTACTATATTTTTTATCTTTATTGACTTTTATAGTTTCTATATTGCAAAGGTGACAATTCAAAAAATCATATATTAATTAAAGAACCAATGGCTTTATGACATTTGTATTTTTTTATTTTTTAAATTTAAAAAATTGAGAAAAATTGATCAAAACTTTGAAACTCAAAGACCTGCTAACATTTTGTTATAATATATAGTATAGATATATATATATATATATGATTATGTTAATCTGAATTAAATAATAATATGTCAAAACTTATTATTAAAGTAATAAGTGTTATGTCAATATTACAAAAATATAATTTTCAAAAATTTAAGAGAGTGACTTTAGAAAATATATAGTTTTAATTTTGAAAAAAATATAAGATTTTAGGAAAGTATGATAAAAAGTATATATCTTAATAATCAAATTGTAACAATGTTATTTTAACATTACCAAAAATATAATTTTTACAAATTTTAAGGGAGTGATTCAGGAAAGGTATAATAAGAATTGAAGGTTCCATCTATATACTACCTATAATTCTATTACAAAGAATTTTTAGGTTAACCAATTAAATTGCAGCATGTGCTTTTTAATATTATAAAAATTTAAATTAAGAGTTTAAGGCTCGTGCTATAATATATAATATAGATATGTATATAATATATATTAATATTTAAACCAATCCCTCGCTATCTACCTCTATAGTCTACACACATATATACATAGTTGTCAAAAAAACATATATATATACATATCTTTCTCTCTCTGTATGAACAAAATTCTCTCTCTCTCACGCTTATGAGAGAACTCAACTCAGAAGATTACCCAAATGGGAGAAAAATCCTAACCAAATAGCCGCTTAGCACAAACCCGAAAGCATAGTACTACAACAACACAAAAAAACCGACGTCAGCACCATCAGTGAGCAAAAGATCCCAAATAACTTTGACAGAAAATGTCCCTTCCCAAAATGTTTGGGTTTTGTAATAAATTTACAATAAAAACTTTTTTGGCTTATGGGCACACATATGAACAGGCATTAAACTTATGAGGAATGCAGATTTACTTACAATATAAAATCCTTAGAATTTTAAATCTTTATTTTGATTATGCGCGCATTGACATGGGAGAAAGATTAATACTTCGTTTAGAACCCAAATTTTTAATAAAAACTAAAAATGTGAAGGAAAAGAGAACAAAATAAAATAGCATTTTTATTTTCCTTCACGTTTTCTTTTTTTTTTTTTTTACTTTTTCAACTAAAAATTTGAATTCCGAATAAAGCATAAATAAGCAAGCATAAAATCTAAGGAAATTTTGCCAAGCATTTTATTTGTTACTTGTTCCTTTTATATCTTTCTCCCAAATTTGATTGTAAAGTAGGCAATTAGAACTAGTTTTTGTGTGACAGTAACATTAATTAGTTGTGGCTATAAATTAGAGAATTTGTAGTTTAATATTGAAATTTCAAAACAAAGAGTTTAAGAATTGTTGAAACTAGTAAAATAATTTTTAAAACTAAAAAATTGAATTACATTCAAAACTTATATAATTCCATAAAAGAGAAAATCAAAAGTACTCACAAAAACATTAAAAATTGGTTTAATTTATTTTTGTAATTTCAAAAGCTCCATGTTTGCTGAATTTTGTATAAAATATCACAAAATTAATGTGAAAAAAACCATGTGTTGCTAAAATTTGTGCTACTTTACTTGAAGGATAAAATAGAAAGTGAATTATTGGAAAATAGGACACCTAAACCTTATTGAATCCATAGGATCTATTCATTTTTAGATAACAAGGATGGACTTTACACAGTGTTATCAAAACCAAACCAAAATAGTTAGTTTAAGCATTTGAACTGAGAAATGGACCCTAGAGCAGGCCGGTTCTTTTATAATATTGAACATGCAAGTGATCCACTTTGAACCAAACCAAATCAGCTGGCTGATCTTTGAAGAATCAATTGAACGGGGGGATTGATTTGAATCGACCAGGTCATATAAAAATGATAAAGTTACATATTTACCAAAGATGAAACCAATTCTAGCATCAAATGAGCATGCCCCTTTTAGTCATTCGTTAAGAACGAATGATAATTGAAATAAATAAAATAAAGGGTGGAGAAAAATAGAACAATTAGGGCCGTAGAAACTTTATCAGTCGGAGTCTTGTTAGAAAAATAATCCCTGTTTAGTGTTATGTGTATAATTAGTGATCATAACAACAAACAACTGGAATGTATCTAGCTATCAACCAGAACCTTCATGTCCAACTTATTGTTCAACACTTCTTTAGTAGATTTAAAGACATCATTATTGCTACCAATGAAAATCATATCATCTACATTAAGACAAACAATGACATATTCATTAGCAGTGTTCTTCACATAGACACACTTGTCATATTCATTTATCTTGAAGCCGTTTGACAGTATAGCATTGTCAAACTTCTCATGCCATGTTTCAGAACTTGTTTTATTCCATACAAAGACTTAACAAGTTTACATACCTTTTTGTCTTTACTAGGAATAATGAACCATTTAAGTTGCTCCATATAAATCTCCTCATTCAAATCTCCATTTAAGAATGGCGTCTTAATATCCATTTGATGAATCTTAAGATTATGTAAAGCTGCAAAAGCTATCAAGATACGTATGGACGTTATTCTGGTTACAGGATAATATGTATCGAAATAATCTACTCCCTCAGTTTGCTTGTAGCCTTTGACTACAAGTCTGGCCTTGTATTTGTCAATGGAACCATCTGCTTTCATCTTCCTCTTGAATATCTACTTGTATCCAAGGGGTTTGTTACTAGGTGGAATATCTACTAGTTCCCACGTATGATTTTGCAGAATTGACTCAACTTCACTATGGATAGCCTCTTTCCACAAAGGCCTTTCCGGAGAGGACATTGTTTCTTTGTAACTCTGAGGTTCATTCTCTAACAAATATGTTATAAAGTCAGGACCGAACGATTTTGCAACCTTTGTCCTTTTACCTCGTCGAGGGTCAATGTTTTTTCCTTTATCCATAGACCCATGGTCTTGATCTACAATGGTATCATGAGTCCATTTAAGCGAACTTGATTCATTTGTAGACTTATATGGAAACTCCTCCTCAAAGAAGAATACATTCCTAGAATCCATTATTGCATTCACATGAATGTCTGATATTTCAGACTTGTGAACCAAAAACCAATATGCACTACTATGTTCGGCATAGCCAATAAATATATAATCAACTGTTTGTGGTCCTAATTTTACCTTCTTAGGTGAAGGAACCGCTACTTTAGCCAAACAACCCCATACTTTCAAGTATTTATAGGACGACTCTCGACCTTTCCACAACTCATAAGAGGTTTTGCTAAGTTTCTTATGGGGTATCTTATTGAGAACATAATTGGCGGATAGCAACACTTCCCCCCAAAAATTATGGGGTGCCCCAGAACTTATCAACATAGTATTCATCATCTCTTTTAGAGTGCGGTTCTTTCACTCAGCAGCTCCATTCTGTTGAGGTGAATAAGGTGCAGTGGTTTGATGTATGATACTGTGTTCAACACATAGTTGTGCAAATGGTGCTTCATACTCACCACCTCTATCACTTCTTAACACCTTAACTTTTTTACTAAGTTGATTCTCAACTTCACTTTTGTATTGTATAAACATGTCTATTGCTTCATCTTTACTTCTCAATAAGTAGACGTGACAGTAGCGAGTGCAATCATCAATGAAAGTTATGAAGTACTTTTTCCCACCTCGAGTTTGAACATATTTCAAGTCACAAACGTCACTATAAATTAGTTCAAGTGATTTTATACTTCTTTCAATTGATTTAAATGGAATTCTAGTCAACTTTGCCTCAACGCAAGTTGGATATCTATGATTGGCATTAAAATCAAGTTTAGGCAAAAACTCTAAATTAACTAATCTATGCATAGTATCAAAGTTAACATGACCTAATCTACCGTGTCATACATTTGAAGACTGAAGCAAGTAAATAAAAGATATAATATTATTACTAGAAGGCTTAGGAGCCACAATCATTACATTTAGTTTGAAGAGCCCATCGCTTAGATAACTCTTTCCCACAAACATTCCCCCCTTCGTAAGTACAAACTTATCACTCTCAAACACCAACTTAAAGCCCTTCTTACTTAACAATGAACCAGAGACTAAATTCTTGCGAATGTCTAGCACATGGAACACCTCATTAAGAGTAAGATCTTTGGCGGAAGTCATTTTCATAACGATCTTCCCTTGACCTTCAACCTTTGAGGTTGCCGAGTTGCCCATGTAAAGTTGTTCATTGACCACTGATTAGTAAGATGTAAACATCCACTTGTTGGCACAAATGTGACGAGTGGCCCCAGTATCCACCCACCATTCTTTAGTATTGCCAACCAAGTTCACCTTAGAAACTACAACAGAGAGATTCAAGTCTTTCATATTGGCACAGAGATCCTCGGTCACATTGGCTTGAGTAGATTTCTTCTTCTCAAAATCCTTACGCTTGCGACAATCCTGGTCTATATGACCAATCTTGTTGCCGACGTAACATTTCCCTTTGAACCTTTTGAAATCGCCACCATTAGAATCTCGGTTGAATCCTTGGCCATCATGCTTTTGCTTTTTGTTGTTGGGTTGGGCTTGCTCCACCACATTTGCCTTTGACACCATAGAGGTGTTGACAAACTTCTTCTCAGAAGCATGATTGTCTTCCTCAATTCTTAGCTTGACGATGAGTTCCTCAAGCCTCATCTCATTGCACTTATACTTCAGATAGTTTTTGAATTCTTTCCAAGACGGCGGCAATTTTTCAATTATCATAGCCACTTGGAAAGATTCACTCAATACCATGCCTTCGGCATAGATGTCATGAAGTATAACTTGGAGATTGTGGACCTGGTTAATAACTATTTTACAATCGAACATTTTGTAATCTAAGAACTTACTGACCACAAATTTCTTTGAGGCGGCGTCTTCTGTCGTATACTTCTCGTCTAGAGATTCTCATAGTTCTTTCGCCGTTTGCACGACACAATACACGGTGTAGAGTGTATTATCTAGTCCAATGAGGATGTAGTTCCTACATAGGAAATCGACATGTTTCCATGCTTCCACCGCCGCAACTACTTGCTGGTCGAACTCATTCTCTTTTAGAGTAGGAACATTTTCACGAAGAAATTTTGCCAAGTTTAGAGTTATCAGGCAAAACAACATCTTCTGTTGCCACCTTTTGAAATCAGTTCCATTGAACTTCTTTGGCTTTTCTCTGTGATTTATCGGCACAGTCGGTGTATGCACGTAATTCACTGCCATAGTCAATATAGACACATGATTCACCGGCACAGTTAGTGTCAGCACAGGTGTCGCAATCACAGTAAGAGTCAGAGTAGGAGTAGGAATAGGAGTAATATCAACCATTTCTGAATTAAACAATTTTACACAAAAATTGAGCACTAATCCATAAACAATATAACACGACACTAATTAACACAGTTAAAATAGGAAAAGAATTTGTCTTTAAGATTGGTAGGAAAATAATTCCCATTTAATGCTATGTATATAATTAATGATCATAACAACAAAAAAAATAGAATGTATCTAGCTATCAACTAGAAACAACTTGAATTAAAAGACAACTAGAATTAGAACAAGAGCAAATAGAATCGTAACGGCTTACCCAATTATCGTTCGTAAAACCAAAAATCTAAAAATTGAAGAATAAACCAAGTCGAGTGTTGGACACTCTCTCTTTAAAGACAGATTCGTCCCCCATAGTCGGTGCTCATAGGACATGAACGTGGGCATGGGCCATGGATTCGATTTGACCCTTATCTTTTTTGGTCAGGATTTGAAATTAAATTTCGAATTAGTTTACTGTTGAACTCCAAACGGTATTTAATTTCAAATCCTGACCCAAAAAGATAAGGGTCGAATCGAACCCATGGCCCATGCCCACGTCCATGTCCTGTGAGCACCGACTGTTGAGGACGAATCTTTCTTTTTGGGTAGCACTCCAGCATTCATTTTAATCCAAAATTTGTTGCATAGAACATATTTCTTCTTCTTTTTCCTCCTATATTTTTCTGAGAGAGTTCAAATCATTTTGTGAAGCTGCCAAGCAGTCTTTATTGAAATGCTGCCTAAGGACTGCTCATATCATTTTATCCTAAGAGTCAGACGCCCATCATCTCGTGAGTACCGACTGTGGGGGGCGAATTTGTTTCTAAGGAGAGAGTATCCAACATTCGACTCAGTCTATTCTTCAACTTTTAGATTTTTTGCTTTACGAACAACAATCGGGTAAGTCATTACGATTCTGTTTGTTTTTGTTCTAATTCTAGTTGTCTTCTGGTTCAAGTTGCTTCTAATTGATAGCTAGATACATTCCAGTTGTTTATTGTTATGATCACTAATTATACACATAGCATTAAATAGGGATTATTTTTCTAACAAGTGTCACATAGATGTTTGATTACAACCTAAAAGTATAATCATAAGTCCTTAATTTGCACATTGTTAGATTTAGATTGTAGTTAATTATCTTATTTTAGTTCAATATTTGATTTATTGTGTATTTTTAAGTGTTTTGTAAGTTTTGGGGTTAAAATAGCAAATAAGAGCTAAAATTGCAAAAGACCATCCGGACTGTGCGTTCGGACGCTACGTCAAACGATGGAGTTCTAGAATCGTGTTTTTGCGTTTGAAGCCATTTCAGAGTCATCTTTTTGCGTCTGAAGAGCATCCGAGGACCATTTGAACGGTAAAACAACCGTTCAAATGATAAAATAAGCATTCGGACCGTCCAAACGCACTTCGGACACGCGTCGGACGGTAAGCACAGATTTGCCCTAAAACCACCATTCGAAAAAGAAAAAAAGAGGGGTAGAGAGTTAGGGTTAGTTTTAGCAAAGGGGAGGCGGGAGAGCTCCTCCAAGGTTGGTTTTTTCTATTTTTTTTCATTTTTAGCTTACATTTAGCTTTGTAATGGTAATATAGGAGTAGAACTTATAATTTCCTTTCATTGTATTGTATTTTCCTTCACTTTCTTATACTTTCTCTCATTTTCTTTGTAACCAAACAGGTTTATTATTCAAGTAAAATTTAGATTTAAATCTCTTTATGCTTTCTTTTCATTTTTACATGCTTTTATGATGTATTCAAGTAGTTAGAATTTAGATTGAGTTCAAATGTGAAAATCACCTAAATAATCCAAGGAATTCAATTGGAGGTATCTCATGGATTAATTGCTATATTTTCTTAAAATTCAAATTTCTAGTAATTAAGTATGAAATTTTAGAAAATTTAGATTATTGACTAGGTTTGGAGATTTTCATTACCCAAATCGATCGTATTAATTTAGGACTCTTGACTAGACAAATACTCCACAATTGCTAGAAACTCATTCTCACAAATTGATTGAAGATGCCTTAGAAAATCTAGGTTATTGACTATGTTTGGCTAATCAATGCACAAATCACAAATTTGGTATTGATTAAGTTAAATCAATGGTATTAACCTTTGATTCCCCTTTGAACATGTACCTAATTTCAATTACTTGAGAATAATCGGTTTTCAAAGCTAATCCTCTGAATCAAACATACTTAAATGTTGTGTTTGATTTGAGTTATAAACCCCATTAGAAGTTTTGGATGAAATTGAGTGATTGGATTATTTGAGCTCAATTCCCTTTTAATTACTTTAATTCTATTTTCATTTTGCTTTACTTTAATTGTCTAGTGTTAATTGTTTTTATTTTCATTGCAATAGGTAAATAATTCAAAACAACCATCAAAAACCCAAAAGATTTTCAGTCTATTTTATTTTCTTTCTTTTATTTTAGATTCGATTCACTTAATTGCAATTCGACCATAGTTAGGTTAATGTGAGGTGAGTGCTAGAGCCTATATTGGGCTAGGTCCCTTAGGAGAAAACGATACCGGATTAGTACCGGTTTATACTTCATCGCAACCCTGTACTCTTGCGGAGTACTAACTCCATTTGTAGAAATACTGCATTTGGGGGCGAGTCGATGTTTGCATAAAACTCATAGCTACATAGGAATTAATTATTGAAATAAGATATTTTATTAAGATTTCAGTCATGTTTGAGTAATATATCTTCTTAGATTTTTATCCGTTATATTTTTAGTTTTATTAATTATATAATTGGTTGAACAAGTAACCTTGACTAGTTTAGTCTCATATTGAATTTTGATAATTTTTATCTTTCTAGAAATAAAATCATGAGGAACTAATTATTTTCCATCTGCATTAAAGTAATTAATAATTTGGGATTCATTTAGAAAAATAGAAGTAATAATTTTAATTTTTTTATCAAAATCATAATGTTTGGGGAAAAATCCTTAAAATATGAATTCTTGTTTATAATTGTCTCCAATAATTAAAAATTTTCAAAAATGCATAAATTATTCATAATATTTGACAGATTTAAGAAAAAAAATACAAGAATTATTAAAATCTGGAATAGATTTAGGATTTGTTTGTTTGAAAGCATGGAGATAAATTCGTGAATTTTATTTTAAAAATTACAGAATTTCATTAATATGGATCAGGCTACAGTACTTTGAGGCCCAACTAATTTTGCAGAACGAGCTTGATACTCATGGAAGAGATATGGAAAGGGAATGAGGGAGAAATGTGTGGGAAATGGGAGAAAAAATTGTGTTCCCTCCTTGTTTGATTTTCCAAAAAGGTAGAAGAAAAGTAGAGAGACACTAATTTTTCACACTACAAATCAAACAAGCAAAGGGAATAATCCTTTTCTTTTCTCTTCTATTCTCAAGTAGCAAGCACACCCTGAGAAAAAATGTTAAAAGCACAGCCGGGTCTGGGCCAGATTGTGTTCATTATTTTGTATTTTCCTTTTATGAGTAATCGTTTCTTAAAGGTATGATTCATGAATGGATGAAATTTGAAGTTTAACCACCCAGACCAAAAAATAAGATAACATCTAAATTAGAATTTCAGATGCTTACCACCTACTTTGTGAAGTTAATGTATTCATATACTGTTTTTTTTGTTGTTACATAACTACTTAACTTGTAGTTGCATAAAAGTTTAGGTCTGAAGTCAATTTGGACATCATGTGGCGCGATTAAATTCTGATGTCGTATAGTGCAAGCCCTAGTTGAGCGAGTGAAAGGGTTGTACCAATTTGTTGAGATTTTGCTACCCATGTTCATGGTTCGGGCGTTCAAGTCCGGCCTCCCCATTCCCTCATTTCTAGGTAGATATATACTAAGCCTATTTCTTACGTTTCTCAACAAAAAAACAAAAAAAAAAATAGTCCGAGTTGAGCCCCACCAGACCGGGGCATGACCATTTCAACCAGTTTGGTATCAGTCGGATTTTGTAAGTAAGATGACAATTTTCCAATGACTTGTCCAAGTTTGACGTTATAGCTTTTTAGGAATTTTCACAGTTTAACTTTCCAAATAAGAACGCGTATTGAAGAGTTCGACATCGTATCCTTGCTGCCAAAGTTCAGAGCTGATTTTCATGAATCATACATATATATATATATATACTTGTCATTTCAAGTCCAAATTTTGAGAAAGAAAGAAAGAAAGAAAGAAATCTGAATTCCAAAGTTTGAGAATACGTCGTCTCTTTTTGTTTAGAGTTTCTTTGAGCCGTGATACACGTCTGTGTTTACTGAACCTTTCCAAATACACTTCAAAATGAAGAGCCTGAACTTCCTCTACCCGGTTTTCTTCTGTTACTTTCTGATTCTAGCACGAGCTCAACAGGTCTCGGCTCAGAACAATAATCTCAGTTCTGTGACCTCCTATCATGTTGGTGTCATCCTTGACATGGGATCTTCACTTGGAAGAATCGCTAATGGCTGCATTTCTATGGGGATCGCAGATTTTTATTCTGAAAATAGTCATTACGAAACAAGGCTGGTGTTGCACCCCAGGGATTCCATGGGAGAGCCCATCCAGGCTTTATCTTTAGGTCAGTTTTTATCTTACTCTTCTATTCTGGATTGTTATAGGTTTTACTAGCTCTCTTTTTCTTTTTCTTTTTCTTTTTCTTTTTTGCATGGGATTTTCCCTTAGTATTTTCATGATAATTAGGATAAACACTACTTATATATTTATTTATTTATGGAGATGCACAAAAATATTTGTATAACTGGAGAAGACTGCAGATTTTATTCTAGTGCTAAATTGCCAATGTTATTTTGTGAGCAACACAAGTGCCTTAAGTCTTGGTGCTTGAGTTATTTCACATTTTAACTTCAAATTAATTTGAATCGCACATTAGATATTTTGTTTCTTTCCATAGTGCTCCCATTTTTGCTCGAGTGTTGGCACTGTTATGCGCTTGTGTGGATGTAGATTGACTTGTGCATATGATACATATATAAGGACAAATCATAAGTTAGATATTTTTCTCTTTTTTCTTTTTTTTTTCCTCATAGAAAGATCAGTTTGCTGTTAAATCATAAATATGACATCATGTAGCAGGCACAACTTATATTGTCAAACCCATACCCATGTATTGAATCTAATTGTAAAATCATGTATTTAGATGCTCGCTACACTTCGTAATTACTGGTGTTTGCAACCATTATGCTCAGTAGGAAAATTTGCCCAACCTATATTAAAATTGAATTTGTGCATGTTAAGCACTATTTCTCAGCGTGCTTGTGCTTGTTGTTTTCAACTAATGCTTGAATATAAACTATGCAATTGATATTCCTATTACATTTTGCGTCGTAAAAGTACTTTACCTAAAAAAAAAGAGAATGTTTTTTGTTGAATGATATAGGTATAATTTTTTCAGAGATTGAATGAAATTGATCACTACACCATGACTGGGATTTAAATCTTGGGTTTTAATAATCCCAAATTCTCAATGTCTTCAGTCCACCTTGGATTGGAACCATTATTGGGAATAGGATGAACTATCATCCCAAGAAATAGCTTCTTCAAACCTAAACATTTCTGTGATGCAACTTCAAAACCTTTTGTGCAGGGGTTGATCTTTTGCAAAATAATGGAGTAGAAGCAATAATTGGGCCACAGACATCAAATGAGGCTGATTTTTTGGTTGATCTAGGAGTCAAAGCTAAAGTACCCATCATTTCAGTTTCAGCAACAAGCCCTTTTCTCTCTCATGCAAAAACTCCATACTTTGTTCGAATGGCAACCAATGACATCTTCCAGGTTAAAGCAATTTCTGCCCTTGTTCAAGAATTCAAATGGAGGGAAGTTGTCCCTATTTACGAAGATACAACTTATGGAAATGGAGTCATACCGCACTTCGTGTCTGCCTTGGATGAGGCCCGTGTAAGAGTTCCTTACAGGAGTGTCATTTCCCCTTTGGCAAATGATCATGAAATTGTTATAGAGCTCTATAAGCTAATGACCATGTCAACTAGGGTATTTGTAGTGCACACGTCTTCCTCTCTCGCCTCTCGTGTTTTCTCAAAGGCAAAAGAGTTGGGGATGATGAGCGGAGGGTACGCCTGGATCGTAACTGATGGGATAACAAATATGCTCTCCTCCATGAATTCATCAGTCACGGATTCAATGCAAGGGGTGTTAGGCATTCGGCCTTACCTTCCACCTTCAGAAAAACTCAATTCTACCATGAAATGGAGCGGTGAATTCCCTGAAAGGAACCAAACTTTTGCAATAGCTGATTTAAATAGGTACTGTTTATGGGCATATGATGCTGTTTGGGCTCTAGCAGGAGCAGCTGAGAGGGTAGGAGTTGTAAATTCTGAACATAATGTGAATTCTTCGAGGAATTTGACAAATTTAGTATCCATTCCAGTCTCATCCACTGGGTCAGAACTCCTCCAAGAGATTTTACAGAGTAAGTTTGATGGTATAAGCGGCAACATTCAACTAATAAATGGAGAGATGCAGCCAGTAGCATTCCAGATAGTAAATGTAGTTGAAGATGGAATTAGGGGAATTGGATTCTGGACAAGTCAAAAGGGAATTTCACAAGAGTTAAACCTCTCTAGCAGGACCTTTCTTAAAGCTCCTATATGGCCTGGTGCATCTAATACCACCCCCCGGGGTTGGATAATGCCTGTGAGTGGGAAAAAAATGAAAATTGGAGTTCCTGAGAAGCGAGGCTTTAAGGAATTAGCCAATGTGGAACGTGATCCTCAAACAAATGCAGTATCTGCTTCTGGTTTCTGTATAGAAGTGTTTGAGGCTGCAGTTGCAACTTTGCCATATGCTTTGCCATACGAGTTCGTCCCTTTTCCGGACACTGATTCAAATTATGATGATCTCTTAGAAGAAGTCTATCTCCAGGTTCTTTCTTCACGTATTTTTTTTTTTTTTTAATTTGTCTTTTACGTACATAATAAACGGGCTGTCTAGGGTCCTTCAATTTTTTTTTTTTTTCACTTCTTGACTTTTCACAAAAGCGTTGGCATAATTTTGTTCTAAAAAATGTTCTATATAATTTTATTTCTCCATCTCTTGTCTCATTTTTAGACACAAGTGAATAAATTTTTTTTTTCACTCCTACAGTATTGTATCTGAAAGTGAGAAAACAATAAAAAATAAAATTATATATAACATTACTCTTTTATTCACGAGGGATGAACGAAATGAAAGCCATGTGATTTGTAAAGTCGAAGCTTTTAATGGATTCCAGTGTATTGGAATGGCAATGTCTCCACTTCCAAGTACTTCGTAACATACACGACCATCATTACTATAGAAGCATTGTAGAAAAGCTTCAAATTATGTTGCAGAATTCTCACTCTCTCTCTCTCTCTCGTGGAAAACAGAACTACGATGCAGCGGTCGGGGATATATCTATCAGAGCATACCGGTTTTCAAAAGTTGACTTTACGTCGCCTTACACGGAAGCAGGTCTTGCTATGGTAGTGCCTACACAGAGAAGTCCAAGCATGTGGATCTTCTTCAAGCCTCTTACAGTCGATCTTTGGCTGGCCATTGCTTGTGTCTTTATCTTGACTGGCATAGTTGTTTGGATTATCGAGAATCGATCCAAGCACGAGTTCAAGAGTCTGTCTATTAAACAATTTGGAATGTTATTCTGGTACTCAATCTCAACCCTCGGCTTTGCACAAGGTACGTAATAAATCCCTTTTGTTTCTGAATTCTGGGTGCACTTGTTCTCGTCCTTTGTGTGCTTTTTATCCAATGTTTCAAGTTATGCTTCACTATTTGACCCCAAAAAAAAAAAATTTTGTTCAATCTCATTATTTTTAGCAAGTTTATTTGATATACAGTCATGTTTCTTTCTTAATTATAATGTTTTTTCATGATTACCGATAACTCATTGTATGTTTTTTGTGTATATCCTTTTATTGTGATACATATTTGTCAATCACATAACACAGAAAGAACTTGATTGCATTTCTGAAGTTATAATTTTGTGCTATATGATTCCCTCCTATATTTTCAAATTTTACGTTGTTTTACCTCTGACAAGTATACGATTCTTTATGACTTTGCTGTCTAACATGTTATTGCTTCTGAAATATTCGAAACTAAGTCCCAACAAAATAATAGCTATAAATAACTAGATGCACATCTTCATTTTAAAACTAGAATTTAACAAAATGATGTGAGTTTTTATTATTGGATACAGGGGAAAGGTTGGTGAGCAGATTGTCCAAGTTTGTGGTGATGGTATGGCTATTTGTGGCCCTTATATTGAGTTCAAATTATACTGCAAGTTTATCTTCAATGTTAATAGCTCGTCAGCTTCAAGAGTTGCCGAAAGGTGCACGTATAGGTTACCATTCTTATCCTTCTGCATCCAACGTACTTTACAATTCGAGCAGAACGTATCCCCTTGTATCAGTTGAAGCATATGCTGATGAACTGAGAAAAGGAAGTGAAAATGGTGGTGTGTCTGCTATCGTTGATGAGATCCCTTACATCAAGCTTTTTCTTGCAAAGTATCGCGATTATGACATCATGATAAATTCCACAAACAATAGCACCAATGGATTTGGATTTGTAAGTCTCTTTCTTGGGTTTGTATGCATATACTTTTACAACTAAAATCATCATCTCTTATTGGGTTCTTTTGATGCCATTTTGTAGGCCTTCCCAAAAGGATCGCCCTTGGTCCTTGATTTCTCAAGGGCAATAGCCAAACTAAGAGAAGATGGCAAACTTGAGTCGATTGGGAAGAATTGGTTTACATATCCAAACTTTTCAGACGAAGAGTCTCGATTAGAAACTAACGTCCTCAACTTCTATAGCTTTCGCGGTCTCTTCCTCATCTTGGGAATCACTTCGGCTTTGGCACTTATTATATCTTATGTCTTTATGAAAGTTAAACCAACTAGTAAAGAAGAAGCTGTAGTTGTTGATTCAATTGTTTAGGAACCTTTACCCAATCTAGTATATCATTGATAATAGTTGTTTTAGATCATTCAACTAATCAATTCATAACAGAACAAGAAGACAAGACTTCTCAAGTGACTGGAATAATGTGAAGCAACCTTTAAAATGACTTTTGTTGTAGTAAATTATTTATAGTAGGCATTACGATTGATGCTAGCAAGATGGTATCTAGTGTTGTTTTTTTTTTCGTAATTAATATTCTTCGTAATTTTTTTAACTATATGATGAAAGTTATCGTCCATGACGTGGTTAAGAACTTGTGATTGCAGATTGATCGAAGGTGTAGCCTTCCGTTTTGTTTATCTTTTCTAGAACTGAACATGAAAATGTCCAAATTCTATTTGCCCAATTATTTTAGTTGGAAAAGAGACCGTCTCCAGAAAGGATAATATTATACAATTAAAAAATTTATATCACATCTATCATCAAAATAATATAATTAAATGAGAACCATTCAGTTAAAAATAGGACACCATAATGATTGCTCTTAGTTACAAAAATTTTACTCCTACATCATTCTAGTTTAAAATTTTTTATACGACTTTTTTGAAAAAATAGTATTTTCCGTTGAGAAATAATGGCGTAAAACATGTCACCAACTAGATATGTAGGAAGTACTTTCTGTGAGGAGGTGCTTTGTAGCATGTATATTAGATATATGAATTTTGAAAGTTGCATGTAGAAGGTCGCACGAATGATATGCATGTTTAAAATTCTTGTAAATGACCCAATGCTCATGAAAAACATGAGCAACCAGTACTTCATGCCAGCCTTAGCAATAAAAGGACGTCAAAACCTACATTAAAATTTCCCAAAAATAATCTTGTTACCCCAAATTTCGTATGTTTGCCAATTCAAAACAAGAAGAGAAACAAAACATTGTATCCTCTTAATTGAAGTAAGCTTGATAAAATTTGAATAGTTTCATTTCATAAAAGAATGAAGCTCAATTTAGAAATACGTGTTTTGGTTTAGACTAGCTTGTTCTTTAATCAGAAGTAAAAATCTTCATCAATGAAGTAGAAATAAATTTTTGTGTAATTCTTCATTAATGACTTGGAACGACCGTAACCCCCAATGCCATGTATTGAATCTCACATAGGAATTCTGGATCATAAGTAATGTCTATATTAAAATATTGAATTCAAATGATAACCTTGCTAGCCCTTTTAGTGAACTCCTATATTTGTCACTTATGACACCACAGTCCACTTGCGCATATGGATTTGGGAGTAGGACTATAGCGCGACATCACTCGGTTTTGGGGTTAACCACTGGTCCACTAGCCAATTGTGGTCTTTGGACCTAATCGAGCCATGGGTTAATTGTAGTGGTTGGGCCCCCCACGTGGACGCAAGGGGATAAAAAGAGGAGATCGAATTGACTTTGGCCCACGCTATATGCTAAATCTCACATTCAAAGTCTGCATGATATATAACCAAGAGCTCTGAGCCCAAATGATAACATGGGAGCCTTTACGAGAAAATTCCTATAATCATTTCTTGAACTGTCATGAATGATTGCTTTAAAATAGAAAATGGATAAATTACATCAACCTTCAAGGAAGTTTAGCCTAAATGCAGATAGTAGTGTCATGGTTTGAAAAATTAGAGATACCCTACTTAATTTTAAATTTGTGTAATAAATTACCCCATCGTTAGGTGACTAACTAACAATTGACTGGATGAAGTTTTCTGAAATTATTCATTAAATTTTTTGAAATACCATATTTGTCCTTATCAAATGAAATTAATATACACAAAACCATCATTCTCAGTGAGTCAACTCACTGATTGGTCCTTCATTATTAGATTTTGTTGTTACTAGTGCCCACCATGGACACCATCTCTCCCTCCCTCCCTCCCTCTTTCTCAGCCCCCTCACTGGACCACCCCACCTTTGCTCCCGTTGCCACTACGAATCACCACCTCACAGCTCGCCCCTTACCGGACCACCCCTACCCCAGCACCTAACCCCAATTTCGCTCCCCACCCTCATTGTCCAAGCCCAACCTTCAGTCTGATTAAACCACAACACCCTCATCTGCCACTCGGATTTTGAACCCGATTAAAAGAAAATTAAAGAGAGAGGAGACACCCACACTATCTATGGCCACAATAGGCTTCACGACAACCAATCACAATCCTCGCTTGGGCAGCATAAGCAATCCATATAAAAAGTCAACAAAAACATACAACCACCACCCATCACCCACCCGTAACCCATTGTCACCGCTACTTGTACTGCTGCCTCTTTCTCTTTTCCTCCAGCCCTTGAAATTGTCCAAATAAGCGAGTCAAGAATCTTGTGACGAGAAATCGATGCTCTTGATTTGGCCTATCTCGCGCTAATGGAGACCATTGTTCTTCAGATCTAATTATTTATTAGGTATGGCATCCACGGAGAAGAAGGATTGAGGCTGGGAAAGGGGTGCTAGCAATGGAGGTGGAGGAGTGGAGTGGCGATGAAGGGTAAGGGAAGTTGGGCTGAAGGTTGTGGGGGGGGGGGGGGGGTGGGGTTTGAGAAATTAGGTCGAGAGGAGAGGAAAAACATAAGGGAGTTTAGTTGAATTTTTTTACCAACACTAGTACATTTTTTAATTCAAGGGCCAAAAAGGTAAATATGTATTTTCTGTTACCATCTTGGCAACCAACTATGATAGGGGGAATTCGTAATTTTTTAAAACAAAGGGAAGCTCCATTTATTTATGGTAAAAGTTAAAGAATGTTGGTGCAATTTATACCATAAAAAACTTTTTGAGTTATAATGACTTGACGACTTTAGTGTTTTAGTACAATGGACTTTTCTGTGTATTACCTAGAGTTGTCATAAGTAATTTTATGTATAAAAAACAGGGCTATGAACTTATTAACAAGCAATTTATTATTAAACAGGGCTATGAACTTAGTTTAATTTATGTGTTTATTATTATTATTTTTTTCATAATTTGTACATGCATCACTTGTGCTCATATGTTAGTTTAATATAAAGGGCCTTTAATTAGCAAAAATTAATAATATTGAGGGAGAGAGTGTGTGTGCGTGCACGCACCTGCGTATTTATAGGTAAGAAAATCTCTCATAGACTGTTAAGTTGTTTACTAAATTCTTTTTTATTATTCAATCAGTCTTTTAGAGATGTGTTAATTTCTAACTTTGGTAGTACTGGAAGATTTTACCCTAAGATGATGGATTATATATTTTAGCTTGGTCTTTGATTGATTCATGGCCATTATGTTGTGAGAGATCTTTTATTCATTACCATTAGAATGAATGGATTGTCTCATGGCCAAGACATTGTGGTTCGCAAATGGTCACTCTCCCTAATTAGGGTGAGAGACTCCAAGGGTCAAACTAAGTGAGAAAACAAATAGAAGGATTGTAAGCACCTTATTTTTACCTACTTTTCGGTCCAACTGATCCTCTAGTAAAACTTCACAACACTATCGAGCCCTCAATGGCTTTTCAAAGATCAAATCAAACCATTAAAGTTCAAATGATTGCTTTCTGGCCCAAAGGGCCCAATTGAAGCCAAAATGCCCAAAATGCCCAAAATACCCATAGGCACTCCAAGTAGCTTTTCAAGACCTAGTGGTCTTCGAAACTAATTGCTAACACCATCAGAGTGATAGAAACACTCACAAACCTTGAACGATTCAGTCACGACATCTGCTAGCCCGCCTATATAGAATATCTGTTATGCTCTTGGCATTAAGTAGCTTCCCGGGATCGCCGATCTCTAGAACCAAACACAAAAATCACCGTAGTGGCGGAAGCACTGGCAAATTATCAAGTCATTGGAGTGGCGAGAAAACACTCATAGGTTGACATGGGCACACCGTGAGCAACTTAGTGTTATGGGACCGAACACGCCTCTTGACCGTGGCACGTTTACCAAAGGATGGGATATCTTTAGAAACTAACCAGTTACACCCATTAGAGTAAGGTAAACAGTCGTAAACCCAAGTCAACACTAGCACCTGCTAGCCTAACACAGTAAAAAATGATCATTCTGTCCCTAGGCAATTTAGCGCATCCTTTGAGAAAGTATAAATCCCTCAAGATGGTAAGTCTGCCCTCTATGACTGTCTCTAAACAGTCTAACACGTGCAGGATGTCAATCAAACCTACTCCAGACCTAAATCAACCTTGTCAAAATGACCATTTTGCTCTTAGACAGCCAAGCACGTCCTTTGAGAAAACATCAATCCCTCAAGATGATAAAATCATCCTCAAACACTATCTCTAGACGGTCCAGTATGTTTAATATGCATTTAAACCAATTCTGGTCCAGTTCCAGTCAATTTGGTTAAAATAATCGTTTTGCCCCTATCGGCCTGAACATACTTTCAAACCACACTGACCTTAGGAATTAAACCAGCATCCACCAAGACACTCCAAAGAAGGCCCCCATCATTCCCGAATGAGTCTCTTGATTCAAAATACACTTTAATCAATAAAAGCATAACAGAGTGTGTCACGAACGCTTCACTAGGGTTGACTTTTTCTTCATTTCCCTAACTACAAATGCCCTGTCAAATGGTTGAGGAAATGTGCAAGTTTGGGAATTCCAAGAGGCCTGAGTGAAAGGCTTCCATTGGTACGGTCCAATGGTCAATAAATCACCCTAAGGTTGTGATCGAACGGCTCAAAGAAGGGTACTTTTTCAACACTTGTGAAAAATAAAAGTACACCTCTTGTGTCGTGTGTTAAATCTTGATTCCCTTGTTAAAATTTACCATCAAACGACTTGAAAAATGTATAAATCAGAGAATTTCCGAAAGTCTTTCTAGAGGACTTTCTATCGGTACAGTTCGATTAAGATGATCGCTTCCCGAAGGCCATGATCACGTGGTGTAAAAACTGCTACTTTGGAAAATTGAATTTTCAAAATCTCTCTCTAAAAATCTTCAAATTAGAGTCTCTTAAGTTTTAAGCCAATAACCCTTAGGTTTCTATTCCTTAGGATGCCTTCAAAACCACATAACCATCTAGGTTCCATCACTTTAATTTACTCTCTTGAGTTTTGCATAAAATGGTTTTCAAAACAACCATTTCTTTAGTGATTTTCAAAAGTTTCACTCTCTTGAGGTTTGCATAAAATTGCTTTTCAAAGTTTTACTTTGTTAAGTTTGTGATTGAAATGATTCCAAGACAACCTTCTCTTGAGTGATTGTCACAAATCAACTATAGGAATCATATGCTTACTTGAGTGGTTTTATTACCCAAAAGCAATTTTCAAAACAACCCTCTCTAGAGGGGTTTTCAAAGTCTTACTATATTGAGTTTGTGGTTGGAATGGTCACAAGGAAAACACTCTCTTAAGTGGTTTCCAAAAATCAACCATATGAATCTTAAGCTCACTTGAGTGGTTTTATCAAAATGATTTTCAAAATTCACAACTCTCTTGAATTAGTTTTCCAAAATATTTTACATGAAATCATAGCTTTTTCACATTAAATGACATTTTTCTAAATGTTTTTTTTAAGTTTTTCACATAAAATCATAAAGTTTTTTACATGAAATCACCAGGTTTTCATAGGAAATCATGATTTTTTAAAAACCCCTGTTAACTCTTTTGCATCAAAACCACTAGGTTCAAAACTTTAGTTCAAAACCACTTTCTTAACCCTAGGTGAACCTAACCTTAGTTAGTTAACCCTAGATCATCCTAACCCTAGGTTAACCTAACCTTAGTCAAGTTAATCCCAAGTCCACTTAACCCAAGTTAGTCAATCCAACCAAGGTTAGTTAACCTCAAGTCTCCAATTTCAAACCCTTTCCAAATCATTGTCCAATTCAAAAAATCATTTTTAAGACATGAAAACATGTTACTCTCTTTAGTACTCCATGATCATCCTGATAAACCTTTTTTTAAAACCAGTACAATCCCTCCAAGTTGTTTTCAAAAGTTCTCTTGAATTTGTTTCAAACAAAAGTGGCTAGATACTTAGCCTTTTCAAAAATTGCTTTCTAAAAGGTTTTTTAAAACTCACAACCATAAGGATGGTCCTAAATGGTTAAGGTTTCTAAGGGAAACTAGTACATTGAATGAACCTTCAAGGTTTATATTAGAGTTCCATACCCTAAAGGTTTTCAAAAATCTTTTTCAAAAAGAATTTTGAAAAGTCACATTCTTAAAACAACCTTAGTCTTCCATGGTTAAGGTTTTCTAAGAAAAGTGAGATATCAAAGAAGGGTTTTACAACCTTAAAATTTTCAACACCCAAGAGCCAACTACTATCCCTTTTTCTAAAATGCTTTATAAAAATCACAAGCCTAAAGGAGGCTAGTTGTTCAATAACTAATCTGCTAAAGGTGATGAAATATTCAAATGTACCTTTTATAAGGTTTACAAAAATAATTTTTAAAACTTTCCGAGAGAAGTTCACAAGAGCTTTCACTTTATTCCAATCCAAATTCTATCTCCAAAACTTTCACATTCAGTTTTCAAAAACATTCCAAAGCTCTGTTGAGTTAATTTGAAAACATTCCAAAACTCTTTTGAGTTGATTCCAAAACTTTCCAAAGCTCTCTCGAGTTAATTTCAAAAACATTTCAAAACTCTATCAAGTTCTATTTTAAAAAACATTTTAAAAACTCTCTGAAATTCTATTTCAAAACATTCCTAAGTTCAAATGTCAAGTCAAAGCTCTCTTGAGTTCAACCTTCAAAACCTTCCAAGACTCCTTTAAGTCCACTTTTCAAATCGTGCTCTTGCACAAATTACGGATGATCTAATTCTCGCCAAATGAGATACGCAGGCAACCTAAATAGGTGTAGTCATAACCCTTATTTCAAGCCAAATGTTCTTTCCAATCAAAATCTCTTTTAAAAATCAAATTTCAAAAACTTCACATTCTTTCAAAATCTTTTCAAAAACATGTATCATGTATCATTCATCCCTAAAGTAATGACCAAACCCCATTTTCAAAACTTCAACAAGTGGACATAAGTGGATGTTAAGTAATTGAAAATTAGTGGGTGAATTAAAGGTAAATAGATATGTAGGTATCGAAAGGCTAGGGTAAGGTGATGATCTTAGGATATCTTCCTTACACGTAACCAACCCCTGGACAATAAATTTCTATTTCGAAAACTAACTTGGAGTTATATTTTTAAAAAGGGCTTTAAATTATTTTTAAAAAGATTGCTAAAAAAACCTCACTTTCCAAAACCTTCTTAAGAAGGCATTTTCAAAACATTTTCAAAAAACCTAAGTTTAGTCTTCGAATTATGCTTAGTTTTAGGAGACCTAGTACATTTTTATTTATGTTAGGTGGCGACTCCAAATTTTTCCACAAAGTCCTTATTCAAATTAAGTTTTCAATATTAAACTCCTGTCGCACTTGTCTTTTTAGAAAGATGAGTTCTAATAGGGAGACTATCGTGTTAGCTTGAAATAGCAACCAAGAGGGGGGTCAATTGGGATTTAAAAACTTTATAGCAATAATCACAGCTTAATGATGAATGAACAATAAAACATTAACACAATGCAAGGTATATATATGCAGGCAGATTATGATGATGCAATGAATGAAAAACAGAGCATAAAAGAAAGAGACAACAAAGATTTACAGAGGTTCGGCTTAATCCCTACATTCTTTCTTCCTTGATCCTCTCTGTCGCGCCCTCATTTTTTGCACTCAAAAAAACACGCACAAGTGAGAAAAACACGATATTCTCTGGTTAGAACTCATCCTTCTAGAAGGACAAGCGTGACTAGGTTTGAACTTGAAATTGATTTGATTAAGGGTTTTTGAAAAACGTTTGTTGTCACCACCTAACTTGATTAAGGTGAGTTAGGTCACCTAAAATTAAGTGCAATCTAAAGATTAAACTTAGGATTTTTAAAAAAAAAATTTTGAAAAACTTCCTCAAGAGAGGGTTTTTGAAAAAACAGGTTGTTTGATAACCTTCGAAAAGATTTAAGTCCTTTTTTAAAATAACTCCGTCTTTTGTTTTTGAAAACAATGATCTAGGTTCGGAGGTTGGTTACGTGTAGGGAAGATATCCTAAGATCGTCACCCCACCCTGCCCTTGCAGTACCTACATGTCTATTCACTCTAGATTCACTCAATTAGAATCTTCAATTATTCAATATCCAAGACTATCCACTTTGAAAAGATTTTTAGAAAAAAATTTGATATGATGCATAACCTACAAGTGCAAGAAAAAGACTTGATTTAAAAATAGATTTAAAGAAAATATTTTAAGATTGAAAAAGGTTATGGAAATTAGAAATTTGAAAAAAAATTGGTGGAAATTGAAAATTTGAAAAAAGTTGTAGAATTAAAAATTTGAAAAAAGGTTGTGACCGCACCCATAAGGGTTGCCTACGTATTCTTTTGTTGGAAATCAGGTCAATCGTAGTTCGAACTCGGGGTCCGATTAAAAATAAACACTTTGAGATTTTTGAAAAGTTTAATTTGAAAAATGTTTGATTTGAACTTTGAATAAAAGACTTGAAATTAAACTTGGAATTGATTTTAATTTAAAATAGAACTTGAGGATTTGGAAATTGCTTTTGATTTGAAAATATTGAACTTGGAAGAAGAACTTGGATTTATTTGAAAAAATTGAGTTGAGTTTTGAAAATATCTTGATTTGAATTGAAGTTTGAAGATCATCTTAGTTTAGAAAAGAATCGAAACTTTCTAATTTTAGGGTTAAGGTTGAACTAGGGTTTAGGTATCATAGGACTTCGATAACCTAGAGTTAAAGCATGGACTTAAAATAAGAAAGTTTGATTTAGACTTAAAAATTTTGATTAGGAAAGTTTGAGTTTAGAAAACTTAGAGTTAGGAAAGATGAAATTAAAGAAAGATTTGATTTGATTTAGAAATACTTGACTTGAAAATACTTACAAAAATTGACTTGAAGGAATTTAGAAGTTAAGGTTTAGGAAAGATTGAATTTTGAAAAGTTTTGAATTAGGAAAGTTTTTTTTCAAGGAAAGTTTTCAAATTAGGAAAGTTTCTATTTTAGGAAAGAGTTGATTTTGTAAAGTTTTCATATTAGGAAAGAGTTGATTTTGGAAAGTTTTCAAATTAGGCAAGTATTGATTTTGGAAATATTGGAATTTGGAAAGTTTTAAATTTAAAAAGATTTGGACTTCGAAAAGATTTAAAATTTGAGAAGATTTGATCTCTATTTCCTAAAGTAGAAGATTAGATTTTATTTTCAAAAATAGATGATTTCATTTTATTTTCAAAATTTGAGGATTTGATTTGGTTTCCAAAATTAGAAGATTTGATCTAGTTTCCTAAATTGGAAGATTGGATTTGACATGGAATTAGAAATGTTTGATTTTTGAAAATCTTAGATTTGGAAACTAATGATTTGTGGTTTCGATAAAAACAAATTAGGGTTTACACTCAAAATATGGACCTTGATGGTCACAACAAATATAACACCTTCCTAAAACAACCCTAGCTATGGAATAGCTACAATCACTTTAGGATTGTAATTTTGAAAACAAGTTTGAAAAAGAAGATTTTAAATGCAAGTTTTGAAAAAAGTGTTTTGATGCAAGTTTAAAAACAACTTTAAAAGCAATCTTTAATGGATGTATGAATATGATATGCACAATGCAAAAAGGGTCGTGAACATACAAGGTTAGGCTTCACCACATAATCAAGAGGGCTGAACCCACACCATTAAGGGTTGAATTTAGAGAAAGCCCCTAGCACGGTGACCTTCAACAATTCTTTCTAGGCAAGAATCGGAAAGTTTCTTGTTTCAAGCATGCAAGAAATGGATGCAGAAGATAGGAATTAAAATAGAAGAAAATCTAAGTGGGTTAACAGAGAGAAGAGAGAAGGGGGATTACATAAAAATAAATCAAAAGCCTACCTCGTCTTCTTATTGCTTTGCTTACTTTGTTTGCTGCACTTTACTCGAATCTTGAAAGCTTCTAAGTTGCAGCACTTTGAGTTATCAATGGAGGCTTTGGAAGCTTGTTGTTTGCGTGTATAAGGTATATAGAGGCTAGGGTTTGACTGTATGGAAGCTAGGGCTTGAAGAGGCTTGAGAGAGCTAGGATTTGGAGAGGAGAAGTTTTAGAAACCCTAGATTTCGAAAACTGTAGTTTTGATGTAGAAAGTAGGTTTTGAAAACTTATGATTTAGATGTAAAAGAGGAGGTTTTGGAAACCTAGTTTTTGACGCAAGATTGGAAATCATACTTTTGGGAAGGAAAATTAGGGTTACTTAATTGTTAGCTCTAAAACTTGACTTGGACACCAAGGTAAGAGATTTTGAAAAGTAGAATTTTTGAAAAGAAAAGATTTTTGGAAGGAGATCTTAAAAAGGAGTTTTTTTGAAATGTAAACTTAAGAGGAGTTTTAGAAAGAAGATTTTGGAGAGAGCTTTTTGGAAAGGAGTTTAAAAAGACGTTTTGGAAAATAAATTTTTAAAGGGAATGCTTTAGAAAACAATTTTGGAAAAGAATTTTGAAAAGGAGATTGAAGAGAATTTTTAGAAAGTGTATTGAAAAAAGAGATTTTTAAAAAAAGAGATTTGAAAAGAGAGTTTTAGAAAGTATATATAAAATATCTCACTTCCTAAAACAATCTTAACCAGAAGAAGATTAGAACCACTTTAAGATAGTGGTTTTGAAAACAACAAGGATTTAAAAATATGAACCATATTTGTCACTTTAAATATGACATTTTTCTAAAGCAACCCTAGCTATGGAAAGGCTAGAATCACCTTAGGATTGTGATTTTGAAAACAAATTTTGAAAAAGAAGATTTTAACATAAGTTTTGAAAACAATTTTGATGCAAGTTTGAAAACAATTTGAATGCAAGTTTTGAAAACAATTTAAAAAACGAATTTATGAGAGATGCAAAATCATGATATGCACAATGCAAGCTAGGGTCGTGAACATACAAGATTAAAGGCTTCACCACATAATCAAGGGGGACAAACCCACGTGGTCTCCAGTTAGACTAAAAGAAAGCCCCCGACACGGTGACCTCCAATAGCCTAATCCTACACATGGACCGGGCAGTCCCTTATTTCAAGTATACAAGAAAGGGAGGAAGAAGATGGGGAATTAAAATAAAAGAAAACCCAAGTGGGTTCAGAGGGAGAAGAGAGAGGGGGAGGATGCGTAAACTTAAATAAAGACCCTCCTTTACGCAGGGGGAGAGTCTGTATTTATAGACAAACAAAACCACCTTGGCACCTGTTGTAGTGGTGCCAAGGTAAAAATCTCACTAACGCCACTAGGAGTAGCACCTGGCCATTTATTGGCTTGACGTCACTGCTAGTGGCGCCAGCCACTTAGGACAGTTTTTAGAGCGGCAAGAAATATATCTTTCAATTCTTGGTACGTAAGGCAAAAGATTTTGGCACCTGTCCTAGTGAGTACCATGCAAATTTTGACTTGGCTCCACTAAAAGTGATTCTAGAAAGTCCAGAAAGGATCTGGAAGGTTCTGAATCACCAAACTCGAACGGGAATGGACGAGAACCCTTGAGAGAGTGTTCCATAGGTAACTAGCTTGAGAAACAATGTTAGAATAATTGAAAATGTCAATTGGCCCGCTATGGGCAAAACGGTCAATAAAACCAAAAAAACACCAGAATGGACTCGGAGCGACCCGTGAGAAGGCTTGAAGGTCAGAAACACTATTAAGAGTGTTCTGAAGAGTTACCAATTTGATACCCAAAGCCGATGTGGTTGGAAAAGACAACTGGCCCACTGGAGGCAGAACGGTCAATTTACACAATCTTGCCGAAACGGACTCGGAATGATCCGAAAAGCTGTTAGAAGTTTGAGAATATTATTAGAAGCATCCTTGAAAGGTTACCGATTTGATACCCAAAGCCGGTGTGGTTCCCGAAGGCGATCGGATGCCTAGGGGCAAAATGAACATTTTAATCAAATGGTCTCGGAATTGATCCAGAACTGACTGGAAGGCATTTGAACATACCAGATTGTCTTTGGAATAATCTTGGAAAGGTGAACTTACAGCTCTAACGATTTAAGTACTTTTTTGAGAACCGTGCCAGAAAGGTCCAAGGGGTAGCTTAGTCATTTTCACTAGAGTGGGCTAGCAGGCACTAGTGTTGACTCGGGTTTTGAGTGTTTTCGCCACTCTAATGGTGTGTGACGAGTTAACTTCCAAAGGTATCACGTCCTTTGGTAAACGTGTCACAGCCAAAAGGCGTTTTCAATGTTGGCAATTCCCAATGTTGACCTATTTGCGAGTGTTTTTGCCACTCTGACAGTTGCGATATTTGCGAGTGTTTCCGCTACTCTGACGGTGTGCATTCATTCCGAAGACTGCATGATCTCAAGAAGCTGCTTGATAGACTTATCATCTGAGGGATCAACTTTCTCGAAAAACATGTCAAATAATAGACATTCTACATTGGCGAGTTAGCAAGTGCTAGAAGTGAACCGTTCTACCATCTTGGGGACTTGGGTTCTGTCTCGATTGACGGGTTTGAAGGGACTTACTGTTCTGAGAAGTTTTTTCGATAAACGTGCCAAACTAGATGGACTTAATGTTTGAGGGAACAACTTTCTCGAAAGACATGTCTATTTGAGTTTGATTGGTCTGGACTGGAATTGAGGTTGAAATAGGGACTTACCGTCTCAGCCTACAAAGCGATTGATTGATTGGATTTAGTCTGGAAAATTGGTTTGGACTTGAATGTGTCTGTATCGGTTTGAATGTAAGTCCGGTCGAATCAGAGATTACCGAAAGGGCAAAAATAAGGTGCTTACAGCTACCCTTCTTTTTCTGTGTTTGCTTATTAAAGGCAAAAAATGATAAAAATAAGAGTCTCATGTTGACTGCGAGGCGAGCAGAGGGATGGAATTTGAAGATTTTTGAAAACTATAGCTTGAAAATGGTGATTTGGCCCAAGGGGCATTTGAAATCGGGTTCTAGCGGGAAAAAGGGGCAAACTACCCAAAATTTTGACCGTGGCGCCTAACTAGTAGTGGCGCTAGGCTTAAATTTGCCTTGGCGCCACCAACAAACTTCTGATTCGAAGTCTGCGACTTTGTGAGAGATTTTGAGAGTGTGTGAGAGATTTTCGAGTGTTTTGCAAGAGAGGAGTCTCGAGCATTGAAAGGGTAACCTCAAGGATGCCGAAGAGTTGTCAGAAGTGGTTACCGTCATCGAAATTATTGTCGGAGAAGAAGATTTCACCAAAGAACTCCAAGAGGTGAGTTTTTTATTTTGTGTTGATTTCAATGTGTAAAACTCAGTTTGAGTCATGCAAGTAGTCGAAATTGATGTTTTGATATGCTTTGAACACTCTTGTGGTGTTATTTTTGTGTTTTGATTCTTGTTTGACTGAGTTTGAATAGTTTTGGCATATTTGTACAGAAGGAGTTTATGCAGGAATTGAAAATTTGCTCCTACAACCTTGGATATTGGGTTTTTAGGCTAGATTTTTACATCATGTGCCTTAGAAAAATATACTGAATAACCATATGAAATTTTTTTATTTTCTAAAACCTTTTTAAATTTTTTATTTTTAAAAAAAAAATAGAAAATAATTGATAAATAAGAAATTTTGAGAAATTGATGAAAATATTTGAATTTGACTCTCAAAAAGTATGAGAATATTTTCGAAAACATTTGGAGTGACTAGGAAAGATTTTTGCAATGATTTTGAAAACTCTTGAATTTTTTAAAAATAAAACAGGTGTTTGGAAATTTGAAAATCTTAGAAAATTGCCTGATTGTTTTTGTGTGTTGGTGTTGTGTGATTGTGATATCATGGGGTGCATGTCTTATATGTTGTTGCGATTGTTTTGGGCGTTGAAGGGACTGTTTATAAACGAGACTTTGCCAAAATTTTTCAAAATTAAGGAAAGGGCTAGAAAATTTTTGAAATAAAATTTTTTTAACGAAAAAGATATAAAACCTTTGAGGGTGGTGGGGTCTTTTTGGCAGAGAAGGCCCCAAGAAACTCGGGAGAAATTTTTCGAAGTGAAGAAAGAATTGAAAATTTTGAAATGAAATCTTTTTGAAGAAAAAATAAATAAAAAAACCTTTGAATGCTAGGCCTTTTTAGCTAAGAAGGCCTCGGGAAACTCACCCCGGCGCCGGGGGGGGGGTCCTAGAATAAAACTATTGAAGGGAAAATTTAGAAAAATTTTTGAAAATGAATTTTGGATCTAGAAAACTTTTAAATTGATAGAAATTTTGAAAGGAGAAATTTTTGAAAATTTTTAAGAATTGATTTAGAAGAAGACTTTTTGGACGGAGAATTTTTAGAAAATCTTGAAACTTGAGTAGAAATCTTTTGAAGAAGAAGCTTGAGATGAAATTTGATTGAAAATTTTTGATATTTGATTATGAACTTTAGATTTTGATTTTGAAATAACTTTAGAAAAGAAATTTTAAAAGACCTAGGAATTGATTTTGGGATAAACTTTTAGAAGAAAGAAGTTTAGAGACTATTTTGATTTGAAATTTTGACAAAATGTACAGAAAATTCGTTTTGACTTGAAACTTGAATTTTTGAAAACGAAATGTGTAGAAAATTCATTTGACTCGAAATTTAAATTTTTGAAGATAAAATGTATAGAAAATTCATTTTGACTCAAAATTTGAATTTTTGAAAATAAAATGCGTAGAAAATTTATTTTGACTCAAAATTTATTTTGGACTTGAAATTTGAACTCTTTGAAAACAAAATGTATAAAAAATTTATTTTGACTCGAAATTTAAATTTTTGAAGATAAAATGTATGGAAAATTCATTTTGATTCAAAATTTATTTTGACTCGAAATTTGAACTCTTTGAAGACAAAATGTATAGAAAATTTATTTTGACTCAAAATTTGAACTCTTGAAGACAAAATGTATTTAAAATTTATTTTGACTCAAAATTTAAATTTTTGAAAACAAAATGTATAGAAAATTCGTTTTAACTCGAAATTTGAATTTTTGAAGACAAAATGTGTGAAAATTTCATTTTGACTTGAAACTTGAATTTTGTCATTTTTTTCTTTTCTTCTTCCTTTTTTCTTTTTGACGCGTCTTCTTTTTTCTATCTTTTCTCCTTTTTTTTCTCTCTATTTTTTCATACCTCTTGTCCTTTTGAGCTGTACTTACAATATCTTGATGTACTTACCTTGATTTGACTTCCAAGATGGCAGATGCAGGTGACGATGGTTCTGAGAGGAGGCGCCGGTCAAGGAAATGAGCTTGTACAGATTTTGTTAGCAGCTCCAACCATTCTAGATGCAATCGCAAGTTAGCTGATTGGGCGTTTTCTAGTCAGAGCAAAAGGAGGAGTGTGCCACTAGTTGATCCTTTCCCTTCAATTGAGCAGGGATGGATGCCGAGGAGGATGTACCGCCCTCGAAGACTGTGTGACTGATTATGGTAGGGCTTTTTCTAGACATAGGCAGACGGATGCTGATTTGGGAGATCTGGAGATGCTAGGCATTCCTCTATTATGGGACCTTGCCTAGCACCCTAGTGTATACTCTCGACAACACTTGTCTCCTCCCCGAGTACATACATCCTTTAGAGGGGTCGTCCATCTGGCTTTCAGCACTATGCAGGGGGCCGCTCCATCTTATCGTGCCTTCTTTACGGAGATCAGGTTCAGGGCATTCATGGGATTACAGGCTAACCGACTGAATTGGCATTTGATGTTAGCATTGATTAAAAGGTGGTTTGGCGAGACGGGTACCTTTCATTTCGTGGGTTTTGAGCTGGGACTTACTCCGTTGGATTGGGCTATTATTACAGGGCTTTCTTTTGTCGGCTGTCAGATCATCTTGTAGCCAGTTAGCAAAGTCGATGGATGTGCTTTGTTGGACCTGCCACCTCCTGACCATTTAGCTTTTTTGGTTTCTTGGCTCAGTCGAGATCGAGAGTATCGTCATTGTTGAGCCGCCACCAACGCGGCAAGATATTATGAGGCAACGATTGGTTTTGTACATTATCTTTAGTTGCTTTTGCAACAACAACAAGTCAATCATCCCTTTCCGATTGGTGAGCGTGGTCGGTGACTTGGGAGCCCTGTCAGAGCTGGACTAGGGGTCTTTCTCCTCTGGTTGCTTCCTTAAATCCATGTGAGTTCAGACTTCCTCCCGCTGGGGTAGTGTGACTAGATTTTGGCCCTTTTTAGTCTAGTGGAGTTATGAGTACTTGTCGGTTGTCGCACCTAGATTTTTCGCACTCGAGGAATACACACACAAGTGGGAAAAATACTGAACTCTCTTGTTAGAACTCATCCTTCTAGAAGAATGAATGCAACTAGGTTTGAATTAAAAATTGATTTAAGTAAAGGGCTTTTAGAAAACATTTGGAGTCGCCACCTAACTTAATTAAGGTAAGTTAGGTCACCTAAAAACTAAGCACAATCCGAATACTACACTTAAGTTTTTGAAAATACTTCCTCAAGAGAGGGTTTTTAAGAAAAACAGGTTGTTTAGCAACCTTTGGAAAATATTGAAGCCCTTTTTTGAAAATAAACTCCATTTTGATTTTTGAAAACAGTGATTCTAGGTTCGGAGGTTGGTTAAGTGCAGGGAAGACACACTAAGCCATCACCCTACCTCGCCCTTACGGTACCTACATGTCTATTCACCCTAGATTCACCTATGAGAGTCTTTAACTGACAAATGTCCAAAACTATTCACTTTAGAAAAGAACTTTGAAAAGAAATTTAACATGATGCATGATATGCAAATGCAATAGAAAGATTTGATTTGGAAATAGATTTGACAAGAAGAATTTGATTTGATTTTAGAAGAGAGATTTGAAGAGGTGGAATTGATTTTGAAAATAGATTTGAAAAGATAAAATCGATTTGAAAGAAAGCTTTAGAAATTGGAAATATAGATTTGAAAATAGATTTTTGGAATTAGAAACTTGAAAAGATTATGGAATCGGAGATTTGAAAAAGATTGTGGAAATAGAAGCTTGAAAAAGATTGTGACCGCACCCATGAGGGTTGCCTATGTATCCTTTTTGAGGAATTAGGTCAGTCGTAGTTCAGACATGAGTCCGATTTAAAATAAAAGGTTTAATTTGAAAAAGAAATTTTGATCGGAAAAAGGATTTGATTTGAACTTAGAATAGAATACTGGAATTTGGAATTAATTTGGAATTAGAAATATTAGACTTTGATTTGGAAAGATAGAACTTAGAAGAAAGATTTAGACTTATTTTGGAAAGATTGATATTTGGGAAACCTAGACTTAGGAAAGATAGGATTTAGGAAGAACTTGAGATTAAGAAAGATTTGACTCGAATGTTGGACTTGGAAGATTAGGGAAAGATTGGATTTAGGAAAGATTCGAATTAGGAAATATTCAAAATAGGAAAGTTCTGTTTTAAGAAGGTTTCATTTTAGGAAAGTTTCGATTTAGGAAAGTTTTGGTTTAGGAAAGTTTTGAAATAAGAAAGGTTTTGAAATAGGAAAGGTTTCATTTTAAGAAAGTTTAAAATAGGAAAGGTTTTGAAATAAGAAATGTTTGAATTTAGAAAGTTTTAGATTTGGAAAGACTTGACGTTTAGGAAAGTTTAGAATTTTAGAAAGATTCAAAGTTTGGGTTTTAGAGATTCTTGAAATTAGGAAAGGATTGAGTTTAAGAAAGATTTGAAGATTTACATTTGGAAAGTTAAGATTTAGAAAGGTATAGAATTAGGAAAGGCTTAGACTAAGAAGGATTTGAAAATTTAAAGTTTAAGGAAAGATTTAAATGTTTAATTTTTGGGAAATGTATGGTTTAGGAAGTTATGAGATTAGGAAGGAGTGAATTAGGAAAGGTTTAGACTAGGAAGGATTGAGATTCCTATTTCCTAAAACAAGGGATTGGATTTTGTTTCTAAAAGATGTGTTTTGATTTTGTTTCCAAAAACGGAAGATAGGATCTAGTTTTCTAAATGGAAGATTGGATTTGGTTTCTTAAAGAGAAGATTTAATTTGACATGGATTTGGAAGAAAAATTTTTAGAAACCCTAGATTTTGAAGACTATAGTTTTGACGTAGAAAGTAGGTTTTGGAAACTTATGATTTAGATGTAAAAGAGGAGATTTTGGAAATCTAGGTTTTGACGGAAGATTGGAAATCATACTTTTGGGAGGAAAAATTAGGGTTTCCTAATTGTTAGCTCTAAGGGTTGACTTGGGCACCAAGGTAAGAGATTTTGGAAAGTAGAATTTTTTGGAAAGAAAAGGTTTTTGGAAGGAGATCTTAAAAAGGAGTTTTTTTGGAAAGTAAATTTGAGAGGAGTTTTAAAAAGAAGATTTTGGAGAGAACTTTTTTGAAAAGAAGTTTAAAAAGACGTTTTGAAAAATAGATTTTTGAAGGGAATGTTTTAGAAAACAATTTTGGAAAGGAATTTTGAAAAGGAAATTGAAGAGAATTTTTAGAAAGTGTATTGGAAAAAGAGATTTTTAGAAAGAGAGATTTGAAAAGAGAGTTTCTAGAAAGTATATAAAATATCTCACTTTCCTAAAGCAATCCTAATCATAAGAAGGTTAGAACCACTTTAAGATAGTGGTTTTGAAAACAATAAGGATTTAAAAATATGGACCACATTGGTCACTTTAAATATGACACTTTTCTAAAGTAACCCTAGCCATGGAAATGCTAGAATCACCTTAGGATTGTGATTTTGAAAACAAGTTTTGAAAAAGAAGATTTTAACACAAGTTTTGAAAACAATTTTGATGCAAGTTTAAAAACAATTTGAATACAAGTTTTGAAAACAAATTTAAAAACGAATTTAAGAGAGATACAAAATCATGATATGCACAGTGCAAGTTGGGGTCATGAAGATACAAGGTTAAAGGCTTCACCACATAATTAAAGGGGCCAAACTCACATGGTCTCTGGTTAGACTAAAAGAAAGCCCCCAACACGGTGACCTCCAATAGCCTAATCCTATACATGGACCGGGAAGTCTCTTGTTTCAAGTATGCAAGAAAGAGGGGAAGAAGATAGGAATTAAAATAGAAGAAAACCTAAGTGGGTTCGGAGGGAGAAGAGAGAGGGGGAGGATGCATAAACTTAAATAGAGAGCCTACCTTGTATCTTCTTTATTTTACTTTGCTTTGCACGCCTAGAAGGTCCAAAAATAATTTAAAGGGGTCGAGAATGACCTGGAAGGTCAAAAAGGGACAGGAACCCTTAGAATAGAGTCCCAAAGGTATTAGACTTGAAAAATGATGACAGGATGTGTTTGGAGGGTCAACCGAGCCATTAGGGGCAAAACGGTCAACTAGATCGAAAAACTGCCAGGATGGACTCAGAATGTCCCAGAAGAAGACTCGAGATTTGGAAACATTATTTAGAATGTCGCAAGAGGTTATCGGTTCGATACCCAAAGCCGGTGTGGTTGGAAAAGGCGATCGGCCCACTAGGGGCAAAACGGTCATTTTGCACCGGGTTTGCTAGAATTGACTTGGAATGATCCAAAGAGATAACGAAAGAGCAGGAATACTAAAAAAAGTATTCTCAGGAGGTTACTATTTTGATACCCAGAGCCGCTATAGTTCCTGGGGCGTTCGGATGCCTAAGGGCAAATGGTCATCTTGACCGGAAAGTCTCGAAATTAGCCCGAAACTAACTAGAAGGCACCTAATCATGTCAAATCGTCTTTGGAACGATCTTGCAAGGGTGGACTTACCGTTCTGAGGACTTAGGTACTTTCTTGAGAAATGTGCCAAAATGGCCCTAGGGACAATTTGGTCATTTTTCACCGAAGTGGGCTAGCAGGCACAGGTGTTTGACTTGGGTTTTAAGGGTTTCTGCCACTCTGACGGCAGTCCCGTGATACAGGGTTTTGTTGGTAATTCCCTATATCGACCTGTTTACGAGTACTTCTGCTACTCTGACGGTTCGCGATCATTCTCGAGACTACCTAATCTCGAAAAGCTCCTAAATGGACTTAGCGCCTGAAGAATCAACTTTCTCAGAAGGCGTGCTGAAACGGACATTTTTGTATTGGCAGGCTAGTAGGCGCCAAAGGTGGACCATTCTACCATCTAGGAGACTTGAGGTCTCGTCCTGGTCGACGGGTTTGAAGGAACTTACTAAGGGCACTCGGTAACGTGCCGGATTGGAGGGTCTTACCACCTTGAGGAATCAATTTTCTCGAAAGGTGTGCTGAATTTAATTAGAATTGAAATTAGAAATGGAATTGAAAAGGGGACTTACTGTATTTAGAAAGACGTGCCTATTGAAATTGGACCGAACAATGCCCCTAAGGGCATTTTGGTCATTTTGCCTCTATTTGGGCCTAAAGGACCCGCGAAACGATTAATTAACCAAATTAGACTTGAAAAGTTGACTTAGATTGGAATACGTCCATGTTGACTTGAATACAAGTCTGGATGGACTGCAGATTGCTGAACGGGCAAAAATGGGTGCTTACACCGGTCCACCATCCGGAGGTAGTAGATGTTAACCTTTATCCGGAGCCTTAAGATGGGCTCGTGATCAGGTGGCCTACCGATCTGAGATCACGGACTTTGTGACACTACAGGCAAACTTGGCGTTGATGGAGGCGAGAAATGTGACGTGGTGGCCCTTTGTCGAATCAGTTCATTACAAGGCGGTCAGATATTTGGTCTTGATGTCTCTATCGAGGGTCTCCTTTCTAAGTGATGAGTCTTGGGAATCTTATTTGGGGGACCGGCATTGGCATCAGTTTCACGAGGTGTTTCGGTCAGTTGGGAATCCACCTGAGTATATGTTTAGAGCTTTGGTCGAGGGGGTTCCTATTCCATACTCAGGTGTTGGTTTTTTGCTTCTGCTAGAGACTAACTATGCCACACACTTTAGGGCTCACTCCGTAGGCACCTTTACCCAGTTTAAGGTGGTGGTCAGAGGTTATGCCGTTGGCTCGGAGGTGGTTGACTTGTGGCGTCGGGCGAGAGGATATGTGCCCTAGGCTGAGTTCACTATCGTAAGGGATCATAGTGATCAGTACCAAACTAAGAGGGACCAGTTCCAGGCCAAGGTTGTTACTCTGACAGCGCAATTAGCTCAGATGGGAGGCAATGGGGTATGTTGTCCCTTCTCTCTTTTTGTTCTAGCGTTGCTTAGTTATTCATCTGCCTTGATGATTCATATTCTTCTTTCTTTGTATGATGCTGGTGCTTTGAGTAGTCAATCGGCTCCTCTTAAGCCAGTTGTCGGAGATTTTAACCCAGACATTGACTTTGATCTCTGATGGGTGCCGCTTGTCACAGGCTCAGCTTCACTGTTGTATCATGACCTAGACATGCATGTATTTTGTTTAGATAGTTTATTTGTAACTTTTGAACATAATGGATATTTATGATTCAGATAGCTAAATGTATGTATTAATGTATGAGTAGGGATGGATGTATATTATTTAAACAGCTAGAGATATAGACAGATGCATGCATAGGGATAAAGTTGATGATGTGTATTTATTACATATTTTAGAGATGATATTAAACTGCATTGATGACTTCTGTTTCTATAGGGAGCTATGTCCTATGTATGCGAAGCTCATGTAATCGCTCCTGAATAGTGCAATTTATATCCGCCAGTGTACGGTTGCAATGCAATAATAATATCTCGATAACTCCGAGGTCGAACCACAAGGAATATGGATGGAATATAGTAAAACTCACTTTGGGAAAGTAGAATTCTCAAGAAAAACAACTCTAAAATGTAAAGGAAAATTTTGTTTTGAGATTTGGTTTGTAAGATTATTCTTAGGAATGAAAATAAATTTATAATAAGAAAGCTTGAATAGATAACAATAAGCAAAAGGTCTTGGCAGGACTGATCTAGTTCATAGGCCTACAAGTAGGTCCCCAAGATAGCTATGAATAAAGAATCTCAAGATTTGATTACCCTCTTGGAGTTGATATTTAGTTATTTACTAGTGTTCATACCAGGGTTCCATTCATACCTGTCCCAGTTTATAAACCTGTCTACAAAGTATGTTTGAAACTTAATAAAAAACAATAGATTTCTAAAGTACTCCTAATAGGAATATGTAAACAATTATAATCAATATCCTTATCAAATATTCTAGGTATATATATCCTTGTTTGCATATCAGTCTATACATACATGCTAGATATGAACAAGAATATTGTTTTTGAAGATATTCATGGGCAAGAAAATAAATCTTGGTTCAAGATCTTAAAATCTTGAAAAATAAAGAACTATATTGAAAATCTACTTGTAACCTACTTACCTTTTCGATCCATGCCAAGAAAAAATTTAGCAACTTAAAGCCATAAGAAAGCACATGAAAATTATATTGAAGGCTTGCAAAAATTGGAAGAACATCAAATCTTGAATATGAAGAAAAACTGAATGAATACAAAAATTAGGGTTCTTGAAAGATGAAAAGATCAATAAAACTACTCCTACTCCTAAAAAAAACTCTAATTCTAGGGTTTCCTAACTCTCTATAAAGTTTCCTAACTCTCCCCCCTTTAAAAAGAACTCCTGTGGGCTTAAAAAGACCTCAATTCTAACCCTGAAAAAATTCTGGCCCACAGTGGGGCATCCGGACGGCTTTCGGACGGCTGCAGACAGCCTTCCAGGCTTAGTCAATTTTTTGCAGTTTCACCAACGCGGCCACTACCCGTCTGGACGGGTCGCCGGATGGCCAGTATACCTTCACAAAAGTTGTAGATCTCAAAAAGTTGTATGAAATCGACATATTATGGGCCCTAATAGCCTTCTTGGTTTGAGAAATATGGCCTTCCAAAGTTTCAGCTCTGCGTGCTTCAACAGCTTGTACCATATCTTCAGCTGCTTGTACTCTAGTAGCATCCTCTTAAAACCTATGTCCGAAATGTATCCGAAATCCTTCCATTTATGCTCAAAACCTATACAAAGCATAATAAACTTGGTTAGTACTAAAACATAACTAAAAAGGCATATAAAATCATAAACTAACACTAACAAAGCACTAGTTAAGACCTTATAATTGCACTTTTGAAGCACAGTCACACACCCCAACTAGATTTTTGCTAGTCCCTAGCAAACTACTAAAACTAATAACATAATCTTTACTTTCGTAAGAGTCACGAATGCATTTAGCATATGCATCAAGCCTTTAAACCCCTAGGTTACTCCTAGTGGACGAGTGATGTCTCGTGAGGGTTTCTAATGATGTTACCCACAAACATCAAAATATGACCTACAAGAAAGATAGTTAGCACAAATAATTCTATGCAAAAGATAATCCAAGATATATCATTCATTTTCCCCTTCATTACTCAATACAAAAGTTAGAATAAATCTCAAATAACATAAATGAGAGTCAATGTGTGTGTGTGGTGTATCAACACATTAGAGCTCACCCATAACTAAGTGAAATAATTATATCATTCAAGTCTCGATTTCAACTCTCTCCATGCATACACTTACAATAAAATGGACACACAAGGTACTCACATTGGAAAGCTCATCAAAATAAATATAATAAAACACAAAAGAGCAATCCAACAACAAGAACCGATAAAGTGTAAGTGTATTCGACTTGACATAGCTTCATGAAAGAATATTCAAAACTAAACACTAATCAAAGTAATTGATAGGATATAACTTGTACTCAAAATGAATTCACAGACATGTACTATTTAGATCAACTAAGACTTTTTATGGTTGTAACTTTGGCCAAGAGGTATAAGGTAGGAAAGAAAAGGATAAATGGTTCATGACATGTGTGATCAAGGCATGTAATAATCTTTGAGGACACAATTCCAATTCCTAATTTCATTTGATATTTCATTTTTTTCTTTTTTTCCTTGCTTCTTTTTTTCTTCTTTTTTTTTCAAAATCTAACCTCTTTATTTTTTTTCTTTCTTTCTCTTGCTCTTCCCTTCTTTTGCTTTCTTTGCTAGTTTCTTCTTTTTCTTTTCACATCGCAAACATATAACCCTTCTTTCAATGAAATTCTCACAAATGAAGATACTTGTATCTTTATACTAGGGGAATACTTTTACAATGGTGTAGTTTAACAAAGATCACCTCAAATATGGGTTTAACTTGGTTCCAAGGGAATGCCTTCAACGAGAAAATATATGGCTCGAAATAAGAAAAATGGCCTATAATCATATCCGAAGTACATAAAAGTGAAATTCAAAAGAGTACAAGTATTAACAACTCGGATCAGTATTTAACATATAAATCAAGAACAAACATAATGAAGCTACTGAATGAATGGAAGATGAACAAATTATTCTTGAGTAAATGTAAACACTCTAAAAAGCGTTAATAGATCTAAAGCTCACAAGGTAAATCTCCACTCATGTAGGATATAATCATAAAAGATAGCTAAGGATGATACCATAATACTATGATAGTTGCATATGAAATTAATACTCTCAACTCATGCCTTCAAGAGAGATTCAAACAATTGCAAGAATATTAGAAGAAGAATAAGAAATCATACTCAAATGTATCAATGCATATGATTATTCGTTGTTATATCTAACATTTCAACTCATAATCAAAAACAAAAAATAAAAAAAAACAAAAAAAACAAAAAAATAAAAATTAAAAACTACACTACAAAGCATTGAGTACAAAGTCAACCAATACCACATCGTGGTGTAGCTTCAAAGCTTGGCCTTAACTTATTCATTAGGAATTCATAATAAGGACTCAACAAATAAGAAGCATTTGGAATTCTGGGATCCTCATTAAGGTCTTGGCCACAAGTCTTGTACAAGGAAGATTGTGACGGAGTCATGTAATCATGCACTAAGATGTAAGGACTCACTTTCCTATGTATCTCTATGTTTTCTTCTCTTTTCTTACTTTCTATCTCCCTAGGCTCTTCCTTTATCTTACTTTGAGCCTTACTAGATTCATCATTCTTACTAACCTCCCTTTTGACCGTATACTCACTCACCCTAGAAATGTCCTCTCTATGTGTAGACTCATCTGGATAGATGGGTATATCAATGACTTCCTTATTCCTAAGGGTGGTAGTGGTGGCTTGAAATTGCTCGTGGTCAATATTAGGATTAGTGAGAGACTCTTTTGTGTGGGCTATGCTAGTGGGGCTAGGTAGAGGTAGAGGTAGAGGTAGAGAAGGAGACTCACCATTCTTTTGAACACCCAAGCTTTGTGTTAAAAGACTCTTAAGATCATCTAGTTTGTCGGCCATCCTAGAGTTCCACTCTAGTTGGGATTGCATGAATTGTGACAAGGTATCCTCTCTTGTCTCCTCTTGATATTGATAGAAATCAAAAGCTTTTGATTCATAAGGTAGAGGTGGGGGTTGGTATTGTTGAAGGCTTGAAGTTCCCTCATTACTCCAACTAAAATTGGGATATTGCCACCCCAAATCATAGGTTTCTGCATATGGAGTGTCCTCTACTGACCTCATGTGTGGTGTTTGATAATAATTAAAACCTTGTGGATAATATGATTAGTCATATTGTTGAGAGTGTGATACGCCCTCATTCATCCAATTGTAATGTGAGTAATTTTGCCACCTCGAATGGTAGGGAATGTATGTTTCTCTAAATGCATTCAAATAATCCCTAATAGTTCGGCATGGCGGGACTTGTGCCTCCTCATAACCGTATATGCTCATATTATCATCATACACACTCGTTGTGTTCTCAAAGTTACCCAACCTATTCTCCAATCTCAACATACTTATACCACCAGTTCACAAATAATTACTCCTCTCAATCTCCACTAGAAATCTCCCAACTAAAGAAAAAAATAATAGATTAACAAATCTAACTAAAAAAAATAAAAAAATAAACAAATAAATAAATAAAAATATGCTCGCAAATTAAAAAGGGATCGAACGAGTGTACCCAAACAAGCTAAATGTTGAGTTGCCTCATTTTTGGTAGATTGATTGATGAAGTTGCTATTCCCAGAATTGGCTTGTCCAAAGATTGTCACACCAACACTAATCGCAAGACTACCCGGCAATGGCACCAAAAACTTATCGCTCCTGAATAGTACAATTTATATCCGCTAGCGAAAGGTTGCGATGCAGTAATAATATCTCGGTAAGTTCGAGGTCGAACCACAGGGAATTTGGATGAAATATAGTAAAACTCACTTTGGGAAAGTAGAATTCTCAAGAAAAACAACTCTAAAATGTAAAGGAAAATTTTGATTTGAGATTTGGTTTGTAAGATTATTCTCGGCAATGAAAATAAATTTATAATAAGAAAACTTGAATAGATAACAATAAGCAAAAGGTATTAGCAGGACTGATCCAGTTTATAGGCCTACAAGTAGGTCCCCAAGATAGCTGTGAGTAAAGAATCTCAAGATTTGATTACCTTCTTGGAGTTGATATTCAGTTATTTACTAGTGTTTATACTAGGGTCCCATTCATACATGTCCTAGTTTATAAACCTGTCTACAAAGTATGTTTGAAGCTTAATCAAGAACAGAGATTTCTAAAGTACTCCTAATAGGAATATGTAAACAATTATAATCAATACCCTTATCAGAAATTCTAGGTATATGTATCCCTACTTGCATATCAGTCTATACATACATGCTAGATATGAACGAGAATATTATTTTCGAAGATATTCATGGGCAAGAAAATAAATCTTGGTTCAAGATCTTAAAATCTTGAAAAATAAAGAACTATATTGAATATCTACTTGTAACTTATTTACCTTTTCAATCCATGCCAAGAAAAGATTTAGCAACTTAAAGCTATAAGAAAGCACATAAAAATTATATTGAAGGCTTACAAATATTGGAAGAACATCAAATCTTGAATATGAAGAAAAACTGAATGAATACAAAAATTAGGGTTCTTAAAAGATGAAAAGATCAATAAAACTACTACTCCTAAAAAAAACTGTAATTCTAGGGTTTCCTAACTCTCCCCCCTTTAAAAAGAACTCCTATGGGCTTAAAAAGACCTCAATTCTAACCCTAAAAAAATTCTGGCCCGCGGCGGGGCGTCCGGACAGCTTTCGGACAGCTTCGAACGGCCTTCCAGACTTAGTCAATTTTTTGCAGTTTCACCAACGCGGCCACTGCCCGTCCGAACGGTCCGTTCAGATAGGTCCCCGGATGGCTAGTATGCCTTCACAAAAGTTGTAGATATCAAAAAGTTGTATGAAATTGACATATTATGGGCCCTAATAGCCTTTTTTTTTTTTTTTTAGAGATATGACCTTCCAAAGTTTCAGCTTTGCGTGCTTCAACAGCTTGTACCACAGCTTCAGCGGCTTGTACTCTAGCAGCATCCTCTTAAAACCTATATCCGAAATGTATTTGAAATCCTTCCATTTATGCTCAAAACCTATACAAAGCATAATAAACTTGGTTAGTACTAAAATATAACTGAAAAAACATGTAAAATCATAAGCTAACACTAACAAAGCACTAGTTAAGGCCTTATAATTGCACTTTTGAAGCACAATCATCATGCCAAAATTTTATGAAAATACATGTGCATGTGGGGGGATACAACAGTTAATAACATGAATGAGGTGCTATCAGACTACATTCCTGGAATGGCAACTCCTTCCTTTCTAGGGGTTTGGTCTCTCTTTTGGCTCAACCCTACCTTGACTGGATGATAATATTTTACACCTTTCTCAACCTTTTGATCAACTCCGATTTTCTACTCTGGGTTAATGTCTGGGATCATTTGACTTGAACTCTCAACCCTTAGGGGCTTAGGCAATGACTTGCTTAAACTTTAGCATAACGATAAGCAACCAGTCTTTCAATCTGAGGAGGCTTTATTTTAGGATAATAATGTAGGCAAGGTTGTGGGGTTTTGAATCAAAGAGATATACAGGCACAAATTTGATCTTTCTATCAGTAGGGTTTAGATTCGTGCCATCCTTAATTGGTTCCTCGGTGGGGTCCGATCCCTCACTATCCTTCCTTCGCCTCAGCAGCACATCTGGCTCATTTAGATCAAGCAATCCCTTTTTAATTGGAGTGGACTTTGATATGGTTGTAATGTAGGCCATGGTTATGGATTTTTGCAAGAAATGGTATAGGCTCAAACCTATTGCTTCTACTAGGCTTCTTTATCGCCTAGGATCACCTTTGGATTTCCCTTCTTGCCTTTTTTATATACTCTTCCAAATGGCATGAAATAATTCTTTTTTTTTTTTAGGGTAGGTTGCCCCTTGACAACTCTTTCTTTTTGCTTTTCTTTTTCTCTCTCTTTTTTTTTATTTTATGAGATGAACACTTCCACAACTCCTTCCTCTCAGATTTTTTCTTAGTGTTTCATTCTAACCTGATCCCTAGATTGGGGTTTTCTTGAAAAGAAAAATAGCAGGCTCAACAGGTTTGACAATGATTGCTTTTTACTGTGTAGGGAATAAGATGAGGGCCCCTCTTCATTTTGAAGCAGATTGCTTGATCCATAGAGCCTTCACGTTACTTCAGCTTGATAGAGGATGAGTGACATTCTTTGTGGAGACCTCAGTTATTTGTCTACCCCAGTGTAGGGAGATGGTGTTGGATCGGGGTTGACAAGAAATCTTTGCTTTCTACTAGGCACTAGTGGGTTAAGCAAAGGGATATGCATTCTTTTTTTTTTTTTTGGAAAAATGAAAGATGGCTCCTCTTCCTTTTGATAGTCTGGCTACACATCACTTAGCTTTGGTGTCTTGTAAGTGCTGTCTTTGAATAGTTCCTCACTCATCCTTATCATCTCTCTTTTTAGAAGGTTGATCATTCGGCAAGTGGTTACCTTATGCTATCACACCCTTCAAATCAGGTCCTCCATAAGATAGAATGCACCCCTTGTTTAGGAAGCATTCAGCATTCACAAGAATATGAGACAATAGCAATTGAATGAAAAGCTATATTTTATTATTACAGTGAAAAGCATAGAGTTCTTTAATAGAATAAAATGCAAACATTAATTTAAAGACAAAAAATAAAGGGGACAGAAAGAAAGTGGGTGAAAACACCCCTTTCTTGTACGTTTTTTAAGAGAATCCCTTTTAGTATAGTTTTGGGATGATGCCCACATTTCCAATGCTTCATCTATCATTACGATCCCCGGCCAAAGCAAGGCAAGGCAAGGCAGGCAATAACTTCTTCTATGGCTCTGGGTGTGTTGACAGTGATGGTGCAGTTGTCAACTTCATTGATATCCTTGTTGTCCTCTGCGGCCTTTTCAGGTTCTTTAATAAATAAGGTCGCTAGTTCGCCTCCCTCCAGTTCAAATGGCTCTGCCGGTACTTTTGGCTTTTCTAGTTCCCAGCCCATGTCTTCGTAGTTAAACTCAGTCACGGGCCAGGGGTTTTCCAATAGATGGCACACGGCTGCAGCATACCTAGGGTGTAAAAACTCATCCCCCCACCGATCAACGACAATGTCTTTAGTAGGGTCTTTTTTCACAAGTGTTGGCTCCTCAATCGGCCAATCTAACTAATCGGGCACTTCATTAGGGTTATAAAGATAGATCGGGCATAGTGGAAATTCCTCATCCCAGCCGCTCTCCTCATCGGTCTCCCAGTCCCCTTTATACTCTTCGACCATGATTGCATCCAACTCACCCTCCTCTATTTCTTCTAATATCAAGTTAACAGTATGGTTTGACAGAGGATTTGTAGTGACATTGGGGGTGGGAGTAGGGTTCAGCGATTGTAGGTCAATGGTCTATTGTCTATCAAGTCTTAGATTTTGTGTTTGAGGGAGAAGCAACTTTCGGTGACATGCCCTTGGCCGCCTGAATGATACTCACAAGTGAGGGCACCATTAAAGGTTGGAGGTGGAGGCTTGGCAATGGACGGGTCAATATGGGCTTTAAGATATTGTTCTTCAAGAGGTTATAGTAGGCCTCGATTTGGGTGCAAGCTAAGGTATTAAAGTTATGGATGCATCAAGCCGACCTATTAAAGTTAGGTCGTGCCCCAGCAGGGCTAAAGTTGGGTGCTTGTGCAGGCATGGCTAAAGTGGGCATGGGCAGGATAGGGTGAGACTGAAATGGTGGATAGTATTGGGGTGGTTGAATGGGCAAGATAGCAAACACCTCACTCTCTTTCTTGATTACTCCCCTTGTAGCAGTCACTTTTTGGCTATGTTAGTAGAACTTTCTCTGATTTTTACAAAGGGGTCAATAATCCTCCCCGTCTTAAAACCATTCTCTATCATTTTTCCTTGCATGATGAGCTCAGAAAAACTTTTCCCCACGCTAGTGCAGAGCTTTTTATAGTATATGCCTTGAAAAGTGTGTACGAACAATTTCACATAGTCTTTTTCTTCCAGTAAGGGATTGACTTGTGCAGCTGCCTCTCTCCACCTAATAGCATAGCTCTTGAAGCTCTTTTTATCTCATTTACTCATTGTCATCAAGGGCCATCGGTCAGAGGTGAGGTCTATGTTGTGGCGATATTGGGCTTTTAATGCGTTGACCAGCTCGATCCAGGTTGTGATCTTCCTTAAGTCAAGTTGGGCAAACCATTGCAAGGCAGATCCAAGAAGGAGCTTTGGATCGTTTTTGTGACCACTCAATGCCCCAGCATAAAGGCGAAGGTGGGCAATGGGGTTACCGGTGCCATCATACTTTTGAAAATTAGGCATCTTGAACTTGGCAGGTCTTGGATGGTCCAGGAAGAAGCACAGCTCGTCATAGGATGCAAGTCTGAAGGTGTCATGGCTATGGAGGCTTCGTAATGAGTCTTCCAACCCTTGAATTTTCAGATTTAGAGGGTCTAGGGGAGCTCTTTTCATAGCAGGCTAGAGCAGTATAGTTCTCTTTTTTCAGTGTTAGCCCCGTTGGCATCCTCCTTGTTTTTCCCTGTAATGTTAATTTAAAGCACAACTCTTAAGTTAACAGGTTCAGAGTCCATGGAAAGAATCGTGAATGATGATGGGGCCAACGCAGCATCTTTCATGGCCATGGACTAGATGAGCTTAAACATCTCATTGATCTTGGTTCTCATTTCATTGATCTCCTCTCGAGAGACTGAGGATGACTCATCAAGATTGGCAGCCATTAGTACAGCTCTTTGTCGGGTAATGATGGGGTCTCTAGGTGGATGCCGGTCTTTCTTAGGAGTAATGGTGGCTTTCTATAGTGTGGTTTATGCGAAAGAAAAAGAAAAAAATAATAAAAACAAAGATGCAAGCCACAAGCCACAAGTTAGTCTTCGGTATTTAGAGAGACTTATGCAATGCATGCCCTAGGGATGTCCCTTATTGAAAGGGAGACTAAACATAGTGCATTTGACTCACTTTCTTGGAGATAAGGGGTCTACCCCTGTCTGGAAATACCTTACCGTCAACTGAGAACATACATTCATTCATTCATTGATTTACAAAAAGTAGAGGAATACATTGAACTTTGAGTTTACAATATAGGAGAATCAAAGTACAATTTAATAGGGGGAGAGGGGGCACTTTCCTTGGGACGTCCACCTATTCTACTTTTAAATTTGAAATCCTAAACTACTCTTGAGTCTTTAAATTCGCCTTCTTTGAGTTTGATTTTGAGGAGGTCTTGAGAGATCTTGTTGTTTGATTGCCTCTTATCTTCTTGGCAACCCTATCTTCGTGAGCATAGAGGGATTGGGGCCGCTCTTTATGGAATGACTTGAAATGCATGCCATGAGTCCTTGAGGTTATGTGGGAACCCTTAGAATTTTGGTAGGTTTAATGCAAGGGAGAGTAAACTCGGTATCACTCTCTTTGGGTTGATCATATGTATGAAGATGCAGTGACTTGAGTTACTTTGGAACTCTTATCTTAACATGAAATATTGAATGCATGAACATTTATGCATAGAGTAGAGAAAGAGAGAATGCAATTGTAAAACAAACATGGATACATGAGTGGTTATACAAGCATTATAATAGCAGGAATAGATAAGAATAAAGGAAAGTAAAGTAGTCGCCCTTTCCTTTATGATTTTGAAATTAACGTACATGTCTTAAATCCGGCAGAGATTCGGCTATGCATGATTTCTACATGAGCATGAGGTTGAGAGTTGACTAATGCTTCCTAAAAAGGCTCGATTCCCAGATCTTTAAATCTAAGCCCACTTCCCGAGGTGGTACCATTATCAGTTGGTGATCCGAGAGAGGAAACCATCAAGAGGCCATAGGCTAAGAAATTGACATAGCATCAGCCTATAAACAATATGTTGTTCCTCCTTCACACTAGAGGGGACATATTCAAGTAGAGAATGCAAGTATGCAAATGCTTATGCACATACAGTGTGTGTGTGAAATTTTAAAAAGCAGAGGAAAGGGCCCAACAACTCTCATCCATCATGTCTATTCCACTCATTCAGTCATGACATACATGGCAGTTAATATGACATAAAATAAAAGCGTGAATAAAGGTCCACCTACTAAAATGAAAATGCAAAAAGTCAATACTTGGATGACAAACTTAATGCAAGATTGGATGATTGAATATGAATTGAATGCAATCAATAACATATTTTGAAAATAACTTTGAAAAGTTTGATTTTGAAAATTTAAAGTGGATAGAATTGAACAAATTAATCAAAGACTCTAGATGAGTGAGGGTGAAAAGGCATGATAATAGCCTAACCCTCTAAGCATCCCCAGTAGAGTCGCCAGCTGTCGCGTTCCAATTTTTCACACTCAAGAAAACACGCATAAGTGAGAAAAACACGGTACTCTCTCATTAGAACTCATCCTTCTAGAAGAACAAGTGCGACTAAGTTTGAACTTAAAATTGATTTGATTAAGGGTTTTTGAAAAACGTTGGTAGTCGCCACCTAACTTGATTAAAGTGAGTTAGGTGACCTAAAACTAAGTGCAATCCAAAGATTAAACCTAGGGTTTTTAAAAAAATATTTTGAAAAACTTCCTCAAGAGAGGGTTTTTGAAAAACAGGTTGTTTGGAAACCTTTGGGAAGATTTAAGCCCTTTTTTTTTTTTTTAAATAACTTCGTTTTTAGTCTTTAAAAATAATGATCTAGGTTCGGAGGTTGATTACGTGTAAAGAACATATCCTAAGATCATCACCCCACCCCGCCCTTGCGGTACCTACATGTCTATTCACCCTAAGTTCACTCAATTAGAATCATTAATTATTCAATGTCCAAGACTATCCATTTTGAAAAGATTTTTAGAAAGAAGTTCAATATGATGCATGACATAAAGTGTAAGAAAAAAACTTAATTTTGAAAATAAATTTGAAGAAAATATTTTAAGCTTGAGAAAAAGGTTATAGAAATTAGAAACTTAAAATAGATTGTGGAATTGAAAACTTGAAAAAGGCTGTAGAAATTGAAATTTTGAAAAAAGGTTGTGGAAATTGAAAATTTGAAAAAGGTTATAGAATTAAAAATTTGAAAAAAATATTATGACCGCACTCATGAGGGTTGCCTACGTATCCCTTTGTTAGAAATTAAGTCAATCGTAGTTTGGACTCGGGGTTCGATTGAAAATAAACACTTTGAGGTTTTTGAAAAAAATTGATTTGAACTTTGAATAGAAGGCTTGGAATTGATTTTAATTTGAAATAGAACTTGAGAATTTGGAAATTGATTTTGATTTAAAAATATTAAACTTGGAAAAAGAACTTGGACTTGATTTGAAAAAATTGAGTTGAGTTTTGAAATTATCTTGCTTTGAATTGAAGTTTGAAGACCATCTTGGTTTAGAAAAGAATCGAAACTTCCTAACTTTAGGGTTAAGGTTAAACTAGGGTTTAAGTATCATAGGACTTAGGTAACCAAGGGTTAAAGTATGAACTTGAAATAAAAAGGTTTGATTTAGACTTCAAAAGTTTGATTAGGAAAATTTGAGTTTAGAAAACTTAGAGTTAGGAAAGATGAAATTTAAGAAAGATTTGAAAAGGATTTGATTTGATTTAAAAACACTTGACTTGAAAAGACTTGTAAAGATTTGACTTGAAAGAATTTAGAAAGTTAAGGTTTAGGAAAGATTGAATTTTGGAAATTTTTGAATTAGGAAAGTTTCAAAATAGGAAAGTTTTTCAAATTAGAAAATTTTCATTTTAGAAAATTTTCTATTTTAGGAAACAATTTATTTTGGAAAATTTTTAAATTAGGAAAGAGTCGATTTTGAAAAGTTTTCAAATTAGGAAAGTGTTGATTTTGGAAAGATGGGAATTTGAAAAGTTTTGAATTTAGAAATATTTGGACTTCAATAAGATTTGAAAGTTTGAATTTAGGAAAGATTTAAAATTTGAAAATATTTGATCTCTCTTTCCTAAAGTAGAGTACTAGATTTTATTTTCAAAAATAGATGATTTTATTTTATTTTCAAAATTAGAGGATTTGATTTGATTTCCTAAATTGAAAGATTTGATCTAGTTTCCTAAATTTGAAGATTAGATTTGACATGAAATTGAAAATGTTTGATTTCTTAAAATCTTGGATTTAGAAACCAATGATTTGGGGTAAAAAAGAAGGTTTTGAAAGTCTAAAATTTGATGTAAAAAATAGTTTTAGAAACCTATGATTTAAGGCAAAATACAAATTCTTGATTATAGGAAAAGGAACTAGGGTTTCCTAACCATAGATTCTAGGGCTTGACTTAGACTTCAAGAAAAAGAGTTTTTAGAAAGTAAATTTTTAAAAGATTTTTAAGGAAGTAGATTTTACAAAACAATTTAGAAAGAGGTTTGAATATGAATTTTTACAGAAATGATTCCAACCATAAGAAGATTAGAACTGTTTTAGGGTTATAATTTTGAAAACAACAAGGCTTTAAAATATGAATCATAATGATCACATTAAGTATCACACCTTCCTAAAATAATCCTAACCATGGAATGGCTAAATTATCTTAAGATTGTGGTTTTGATAAAAATAAATTAGGGTTTACACCCAAAATATGGACCTTGATGGTCACAATAAATATAACACCTTTCTAAAATAACCCTAATCATAGAATAACTAGAATCACTTTAAGATTGTAATTTTGAAAACAAGTTTGAAAAAGAAGATTTTGAATGCAAGTTTTGAAAAAAGAGTTTTGATGCAAGTTTGAAAACAGCTTTGAAAGCAATCTTCAATGGATGTATGAATATGATATGTACAATGTAAAAAGGGTCATGAACATATAAGGCTAGGCTTCACCACATAATCAAGGGGGCCGAACCCACACCATCAAGAGTTGAATTTAAAGAAAGCCCCCAGCACGATGACTTTTAACAATTCTTCCTAGGCAAGAATCGGGGAGTCCCTTGTTTCAAGCATACAAGAAAAGGAGGTAGAAGATGAGGATTAAAATAAAAGAAAATCCAAGTGGGTTAAGAATGAGAAGAGAGAGGGGGAATTACATAAAAATAAATCGAAAGCCTACCTTATCTTCTTCTTGCTTTTTTTGCTTCACTTTACTCGAACCTTGAAAGCTTCTAAGTTGAGTACTTTTGAGTCTTCAATGGAGGCTTTGGAAGCTTGTTGTTTGAGTGTATAAGATATATAGAGGCTAAGGTTTGAGTGTATGGAGGCTAGGGCTTGAAGTGGCTTGAGAAGGCTAGGGTTTGGAGAGACTTCAAGCTCTGAATTTTGAGAGACAGCATTTATGGACTATGTTTTCAGACCTCCTTTACGTAGAGGGAGGGTCTGTATTTATAGGCAAACAAAACCACCTTAACGCTTGTTGTAATGGCGCTAGGGTAAAAATCTCACTAGCGCCACTAGGAGTGGTGCCAGGCCATTTCTTGGCAGTAGCGCCAGCCACTTAGAAAAGTTTTTAAGGTGACAAGAAACATACCTTTCAATCCTTGGTACATAAGGAAAAAGATTTGGGTGCTGGTCCTAGTGACTACCACGCAAATTTTGACTTGGCTGCACTAAGAGTGATTTCGGAAAGTTTGAAAATGATCCGGAAGGTTCTGAGTCACCAAACTTGGCCGGGAATGGACGGGAACCCTTGAGAGAGTTTCCCAAAGGTAATTAGCTTGAGAAACAATATTAGAATAATTGAAAAGGTCGACTGGCCCGCTAAGGGCAAAATGATCAATTAAACCGAAAAACACCGAAATGGACTCGGAGTGACCCGTGAGAAGGCTTGAATGTCAGAAACACTGTTAAGAGTGCTCCGAGAGTTACCAGTTTGATACTCAGAGCCAATGTGATTGGAAAAGGCAACCGGCCCACTAGGGGCAGAACGGTTATTTTACACCGGTCTTGTCGGAATGGACTCGGAATGATCCAAAAAGGTGTTATAATTTTGAGAATACTATTATAAGCATCCTCAGAAGGTTACTAGTTTGATATCTAGAGCCAGTGTAGTTCCCGAAGGTGATTGAATGCTTAGAAGCAAAATGATCATTTTGACTGGATGATCTCGGAATTAATCCAAAATTGACTAAAAGGCATTTGAACATGCCAAATTGTCTTTGAGAAAATCTTGGAAAGGTGGCCTTACCGCTTTGAAGACTTAGGTACTTTTTCAAAAAGCGTGCCAAAAAGGCCCCAGGGGCAGCTTGGTCATTTTTCACCAGAGTGGGCTAGTAGGCACTAGTGTTGACCTGAGTTTTAAGTGTTTCCACCACTCTGACGGTGTGTGATGAGTTAGCTTCCAAAGGTATTCTATTCTTTGGTAAACGTGTCACGGTCAAGAGGCGTGTTCGGTCCCGTGACATAGAGAGTTTGTTAGTAATTCCCAATGTCGACCTGTTTACTAGTGTTTCTGCCACCTTGATGGTTGCGACTTTTGCAAGAGTTTCTACTATTTTGATGGTGAGCATTCATTCTAAAGACTGTCTGATCTCGGGAAGCTGTTAAATGGACTTATCGTCTGAGGAATTAACTTTCACGAAAGATGTGCCGAATAATGAATATCCTGCATTGGTGGGCTAGCTGTCGCGCCCAGATTTTTCGCGCTCGAGGAATACTCACCCAAGCGGGAAAAATGCCGTACTCTCTCGTTAGAACTCACCCTCCTAGAAGAATGAGTGCGACTAGGTTTTAATTGAAAAACTGTTTGAATAAAGGGCTTTCGAATAAGATTTGGAGTCGCCACCTAACTTAATTAAAGTGAGTTAGGTCACTTAAAAACTAAGAGTAATCCGAAGACTACACTTAGGGTTTTAGAAAACAATTTGAAAATATCTCCTTAAGAGAGGGTTTTTAAGGAAAACAAGTTGTTTAGCAACCTTTGGAAAACATTTAGCCCTTTTTAGAAATATAACTCTTTTTGGTCTTTGAAAACAGTGATCTAGATTCGGAGGTTGGTTACGTGTAGGGAAGACGCACTAAGCTATCACCCTACCCCGCCCTTTCGGTACCTACATGTCAATCTACCCTAGATTCACCTATGAGAGTCTTCGACTAACTATAGTTCAACCCTATTCACTTTAGAAAAACAATGTTCGAAACATGATGCATGATATGCAAATGCAAAATAAGAAAGAATTGAAAAATAGATTTAGAAAGAGATTGATTTGATTTGAAAATTGAAATTGGGAAGTTTGAAAATTGAAAGCAGAAGTTTGAAAATAGAAATTTTGAAATTGGAATTTGAAAATTGATTGGAATTTGAAATTTGGAAAGAATTTTGAAACCACACCCATGAGGGTGGAATTGAAAGTTTGAAAAATATTGTGACCGCACCTATGAAGGTTGCCTACGTATCCCTTTGGGGGAATCAGGTCAGTCGTAGTTCGGACCGGAGTCCGATTGAAAAGAGATTGATTTGAAGAGAGAAATTGGATTAGAAAAAGAGGTTGAATTGAAAACTGGATTTGATTTGGGATTAGAAGAGGAGATTGAATTGGAAATTGAATTGAATTTGAAATTAGAAGAGGAGACTGGAAATTGGAAATTGAGGACTTTGATTTGAAAAGATAGATTTGGACTTGTTTTGGAACAAGAAGGTTTAAGAAAACCTAGACTTAGGAAAGAGAAGAGACTTCGGAAATATTTGACTTGGCTTGGAAGATTTGGAAAGATTGGATTTTAGGAGATGTTCAAATTAGGAAAGGTCTGATTTAGGAAAGTTTCGAATTAAGAAAATTTCATTTTTGGAAAGTTTTTGAATTAGGAAAGTTTTGGTTTAGGAAAGTTTCAACTTAGGAAAGCTTTGAATTTGGAAAGTTTTCAAATTAGGAGAGTTTCGAAATTAAGAAAGTTTTGAAATTAGGAAAGTTTTGAATTAAGAAAGTTTCGAATTTAGAAATGTTTGAAAAAGGGAAGTTTTGATTTTGGAAAGTTTTGAATTAAGAAAGTTTCGACTTAAGAAATGTTTCAAAAAGGGAAGTTTTGATTTTGGAAAGTTTTGAATTAAGAAAGTTTCGACTTAAGAAAGTCTTAAATTAAGAAAGCTTTGAGTTTAGAAAAGTCTTAGATTTGAAAAGATGTTGAAGTTTTGGAAAGTTTAGAATTTAGAAAGCTTGGAAGTTTAGAAAGATTTAACTTAAGAAAGTTTTGAATTTAGGAAGCTTTGGATTTGAAAAGATTTGAAATTTGGAAAGTTTCGGATTCAGAAAGCTTTAGAGTTTAAAAAGATTTAAGATTTTAGAAAATTTTAGAGTTTTAGAAAATCTTGAAATGAAGAAAAGTTTGAATTTAGGAAAGGTTTAAAAGCTTGAATTTAGAAAGTTAAGATTTGGAAAGGGGATTGAATTAGGAAATGGTTGGATTAGGAAAAATTTGAAAGTTGAGTTTTAAAATTTAGGAAAGATTTTTATGTTCAAGTTTTGGGAACTTAAGGTTTAGGAAAGTGAAAATTTAGGAAAGATTTAGATTTTAAAATTTAAGGAAAGATTTAAAGTTTAGGTTTAGGAAACTTATGGCTTAGGAAGGAATTGAATTAAGAAAGGTTTGGATTAGGAAGGGATTGGATTTGGTTTCTAAAAACAAGGGTTTGATTTTGTTTCCAAAAACGGAGGACAGGATCTAGTTTCCTAAATGGGGAGATTTGATTCGGTTTCCTAAAGGGAAGGTAGGATTTGGCTAGGATTTGGAAAGGAGATTCTAGAAACTCTAGTTTTGAAAAACTATAGTTTGGGCGTAGAAAATAGGTTTTGGAAACACGTATAGTTTTGATGTAAAAAAACGAGAAATTTTGGAAACCTAGGTTTGGGGCAAGGTTTGAAAACCATGTTTTTAGGAAGAAAATTTAGGGTTTCCTAATTGTGGGTTCTAGGGTTTGGTTTGGGCTCTAAGGAAAGAGTTTTTTTTGGAAAACGCGTTTTTGGAAACGAAGGTTTTCTAGAAGGGAATCCTAGGGAGGAGTTTTTTGGAAAGCATGTTTTTGGAAACGTAGAGTTTAGAAAGAAAATCCTATAGGGAAATTTCTAGAAGGAAGATTCCGGAAGGAGAGTTTTTAGAAAGATTTTTAGGGAGTGTTTTTAGAAAGTGAATTTTGAGGAAAGAAAGTTTTGGAAAGGAGTTGAAAAAGAGAGTTTTGAAAAAGAGATTTTGAAAGGGAGTTTTTGAAATCAATTTTGAAGAGGGGAGTTTTAGGAAAGGATATTGAAAAAAAGATTTTTAGGAAGAGATTTTTGAATAAAGAAGTTTTTAGAAGGTGTAAAAACATCTCACTTTCCTAAAGCAATTCTAACCATAAGAAGGCTAGAACCACTTTAAGAAAGTGGTTTTGAAAATAAGGTTTGAAAATATAGACCAAAAGGCCACTTTTAATATAACACTTTCCTAAAGCAACCCTAGCCATGGAAAGGCTAGAATCACCCTAGGATTGTGATTTTGAAAACATGTTTTTGAGAAAGAGCTTTTGATGCAATTTTGAAAACAAGTTCGAAAACGATTTTTGAAAACACCTTTTTGAAAACGAATTTTGGAAGATGCAAGACTATGATATGCACAATACAATTTGGGGTCGTGAACATACAAGGTTAAGGCTTCACCACATAATCAAGGGGGCCGGACCCACGTGGTCTTTGGTTAGACTAGAAGAAAGCCCCCGACACGGTGACTCTCCCATAGTCCAATCCTACACATGAACCGGGAATCCCCTTGTTTCAAGCATGCAAAGAAAGGGGGGGAAAAGAGATGGGGGATTAAAATAGAGAAAACCCAAGTGGGTTGGAGAGAGAAGAGAGAGGGGGAAAGTGCAGAAAATTAAATAGGGAGCCTACCTTGTTTCTTGTTTATTTTGCGCGCCGTGCAGCCTTCGGTCTTCGGTCTTCGGTCTTCGGTCTTGATCTCCACCCTCAGTCTTCAAGGATTGTCTTCAAGCTTTGAATGACTGCTCTTCAAGTCTTGAGAGAGTGGTTGAAGGCTAGTGTATGAGTGTATAGGGGTGTGTATGAGTGTATAGGAGGCTAGGGTTTGTGTATAGTGTCTAGGGTTTGGAAAACCTAGGGAGGTTAGGGTTTCTGGAGGTGCTCGAGCTCTGTGTATCGAATTGTATGATTTTTAGGTTAAGTTTGCAGACCCCTTTCACGTTGATCGAGGCTCTGTATTTATAGAAGTTGGACAAGCCTAGCGCCTGTTGCAGTGGCGCCAGGGCAAAGTTTATACTAGCGCCACTAGGAGTGGCGCCAGCCATTTAGGAAACAATTAAGGTCGGCAAACAACGTTTCTTTAACTAGATTTGGGCGCCTGTACTAGTGACTACCATGTAAACTTTAGCCTGGCTTCACTAGGAGTGACTCCGGAAAGTCCGGGAATGATTTGAAGGAGCCGGGAGTGACCCGGAAGGCCGGAAAGGAGCAGGAACACTTAAAATAGCGTCCTGGAGGTATTTGACTTGAAAAGTGAGGATTGGATGTGTCGGAAAGGTTGACCGAGCCTTTAGGGGGCAAAACGGTCAATCGGACCGGAAAACTGCCGGGTCAGACTCAAACTGTCCCGGAAGAAGACTTGGGATCTGGAAACATTATGTAGAATGTTCCCAGAGGTTGCCAGTTTGATTCCCAGGGCCGGCGTAGTCGGAAATGGAGACCGCCCACCAGGGGCAAAACGGTCATTTTGTACCGGGTTTGCCGGAACTGACTCGGAATGGTCCGGAAAGGTAAAGGACGGTCGAGAACACTATAAAAAATATTCTCGGGACATTACCGGTTTGATACCCAGAGCCGGTGTGGTCGAAGAAGGAGACCGGTCCTTCAGGGGCAAAAAGGTCATTTTGTACCGGGTTTGCCGGAACTGACTCGGAATGGTCCGGAAAGGTAAAGGAAGGTCGAGAACACTATAAAAAGTATTCTCGGGACATTACCGGTTTGATACCCAGAGCCGGTGTGGTCGAAGAAGGAGACCAGCCCTCCAGGGGCAAAACGGTCATTTTGTACCGGGTTGGCCGGAACTGACTCGGAATGGTCTGGAAAGGTAAAGGAAGGTTGAGAACACTATAAAAAGTATTCTCGGGACATTACCGGTTTGATACCCAGAGCCAGTGTGGTCGAAGAAGAAGACCGGCCCTCTAGGGGCAAAACGGTCATTTTGTACCGGGTTTGCCGGAACTGACTCGGAATGGTCCAGAAAGGTAAAGGAAGGTTGAGAACACTATAAAAAGTATTCTCGGGACATTCGGATGCTTAGGGGCAAAATGGTCATCTTGACCGAAAAGTCTCGGAAAAGGCCCTAAGGGCAGTATGGTTATTTTTCACCGAAGTGAGCTAACAAGCATGGGTATTGACCTAGGTTTTGAGTGTTTCCGCCACTCGGATGGGGTTGAGTATTTGAGAGTATTTCCGCTACTCTAACGGTTTTGTGAGTACTTCCGCTACTCTAACGGTCCTGTGAGTACTTCCGCTACTCTAACGGTCCTGTGAGTACTTCCGCTACTCTAACGGTTCTGTGAGTATTTCCGCTACTCTAACGGTTCTGTGAGTATTTCTGCTACTCTAACGGGTCTGTGAGTATTTTCGCTAATCTAACGGGTCTGTGAGTATTTTCGCTACTCTAACGGTTCTGTGAGTATTTCCGCTACTTTAACGGGTCTGTGAGTATTTCCGCTACTCTAACGGTTTTATGAGTAGTTTTGCTACTCGGACCGTCTCGAGGAATAAATTGTCTCGAGAGAGGGATTGGAAAGGGGTCTTATCGTCTCCGAAGAGACGTGCCTGGATTGGAACCGTCTCGAGGAATAAACTGTCTCGAGAGAGGGATTGGAAAGGGGTCTTACCGACTCCGAAGAGACGTGCCTGGGTTTTGAGTGTTTCCACCACTCTGACGGTTTTGTGAGTGTTTCCGCCACTCTGACGGTTTTGTGAGTAGTTTTACTATTTGGACCGTCTCGAGGAATAAACTGTCTCGAGAGGGGGATTGGAATTGGAATAAGAAAGGATAATGCCCCTAAGGGCATTTTGGTCATTTTGCCTCTATTTGGGCCTGTCTGGCCCGCGAAGCGATGGAAAGACGAAATTTGGACTAGAGGATTGGATTCGATTGGAATATGTCCATAATGACTTGAAAACAAGTATGGACGGAGTGTAGACTGCCGAGCGGTCAAAAATGGGGTGCTTACACTAGCGGGCCCCAGAAAAGAACCATTCTACCATCTTGAGGACTTGGGTTCCGTCCTATTTGACGGGTTTGAAGGGACTTACCGTTCTAAGGAGTTTTCTCGATAAACGTGCCAAACTAGATAGACTTATTGTCTTAGGGATTAACTTTCTCGAACGACGTGCATATTTAAGTTTAATTGGTCTGGATTGTGGAATTGAGGTTAAAATAAGGACTTACCATCTCTAAGAAGACGTGCTAACTGAAAATGGACTGAACGATGCCCCAAGGGCACTTTGGTCATTTTGCCTCTATTGGGCCTGGCGAGCCCTCGAAGCAATTGATTGACTGGATTGAGTCTGAAAGACTGGTTTGGACTTGAATGTGTCTATGTCAGTTTGAATGTGAGTTCAGTAAGACTGGAGATTGCCAAACAGGCAAAATTGGGGTGCTTACACTCTCGAAGGTATTCTCCACTATGTAAAAACACTTACACAGCTTGCTAGTGTTTGCCCAAAAGGCAACCTAAGAGGGGGGTGAATTAGGTTTTTCCTAAATTAATGGCACTCAAGATTAATTAAAATTAATCTAACCAATAGAATAGTGATCAAGAGATATATATAATACAATGTAATCAAAAGAGAAATGAAAACAGAGCTATAGAAAGCAGACCAAGAATTACCGAGATTTAACCACAATTCGTGGTCTACGTCCTCACCCCAAGATTCCCTTGAAATTTTCCTCCACTATGCAATCTCCAATTACAAAATGGATGCTGATTTACCAAGTGCTTAACTCACTTTTACACAAGAACTTCTTCCCAAGTTCTTCCAGCTATCAAGTGGTTGTGTCCAAGATCCACTCCAACTCACAAGAGTTTTTCTTCTACAAGAGAACTCTCAAACTTTCACTTACAGGTGTATAAAGTTATACAAACGAAATACAAACTCTCTGTCTAGAATGGATAGAAAAATAAAAACTCACTTAATAAAGACAAGAGGAATATTTAGATTTTTCAGTTTGATCAATCAGTGGTACTTGTTTTCTTGTGTCTCTTGTTTATAAATGCAGTTGGAAGCTTGTATATAAACCCCTATATTGATTTCGTCCGTTGGAGGTTGTTGGGGCTCCTTTAATGCAAGTCCAGTTTGTTATAACGTTAGAAAAACTAGCCGTTATTTCCCAAGTGTCGACACTAGGTTTCGTGTGTCGACATATCTGGTCTGCATTTTTCAAATGTTGTCCACTGTGTCCATGTGCCGATACATTGACTCCATGTGTCGACACTTGATCATTCTGTCTTCAAACTTTTGGCTTCTATCTTCATGTATCGACTCTTCATTTTCATGTGTCGACACATTACCTAAAAATCTTACTTCTGTCTTCATGTATCGATACATTACTCAGAAATCTTCATTCTCTCTTCCAATGATCAAGTTCAACTTCAGTAATACTATAAGATCTTAAAGGAGTCTTCTCTTTGGGGTATGATGATCAATCAAGGTCTTCAATTCGCCAAAGTTTGTTCTCTAGTCAATTTAGATTGAATTTATCATTTGATAATCATCTTTTCGTGATTTCCAAACTGTCAGAACTTCATTCTATTAATGTCAAGCTCTTCTTCTTCATTGTCGAGCTTTCTCTTTCATTGCCGAGATCTTTCTTTCATTGCCAAGCTCTCTCTTTCATGTAGAGCTTCAAGATGCCCCATTGTCGATCTCTTCTCTTTACTACTAATTCTTCTTTCTTCTTTACGATCACTTCAATGAGTCTTCTATAAGCTAGATGAAGTATACTCTTGAACACCTTCATTTTCTCTTTAATCAAGTCATCTTCAATTGATCTTTGCACACTTGATGAAGTCTTCTTTTGAACACCTTCAATCTCTTCGAATGCAAGTTAACTTCATTGAGTCTATGCATACTTGTTGAAATCTTTATTTGAACACCTTCAATCTTTTCGAATGCAAATCATTTGTTTGAAGTTGGAATAGGTGTCATTGTTCTATTTTGGTACATTACATGACTCTTAGAGTGCATTACTTGATTCTAGCTTGTTGTGCATTCACTCTGACATGTACTGGACTTTAAGTTGAACTTTTAAGTCTAAAATATAATCTTTATTAATCTACACACTAAGCAAATGCATTAGTAAAATAACACAAGGTTTTAGTTATCATCAAAATCAACATGGGGATGAACCTTGAGTTAACAATCTCCCTCTTTTTGATGATGACAAAACCTTTGCAAATTAAATTGATATATGATTAAATGAAATGAACAAAATCAGATTGCATACCAGTAGAGAACTCCCCGTTTGTTTCATAATTAAGGAACTGATGCTTAAGAAACAAAAGATTTTTCAAGAACAACTCTCAAAGAGTTTTTATCAGTTACTTCAAAACAAGGTGAGGTCTCGAGAAGTTTTTATCAATTACTTCAAGACAGATTGAGGGAAATAATTCATGTTACTCCCCTTGAGAACATGTTTTTTCATTTCCACTCAATGTCATATACAATCAAGTAATCAATATCAATTTATCAAACATTCATTGTTTATTTTACTATTCTACTGTAATTTTTGTCCAATCCTTATCCAATTCTTCTCTCCTTTTTTGTCAATTCATCAAAAAAAGATAAACAAAATGGAAATTACAGACAGGTACAATAGTAAAAAATATTATAACAAAAGAAATTGTATAACCAGGAAAGCAAACAAGCAACCAAGAAATCAAGGCATCAATTGTGCAGAAGAGCAAGATCATATTTCAATCATTCAAAAAGTATTACAAAATGTTTGACAGTTGATATCGACAAAATGTGCAACAAATAAAATTGTAACAGGGCCATAGAGTAAAGGCTTTGATCACTGAAGGGGTCAGGCTTTCTGTAGTTCTCACCCAATAGATTCACTTGAAAGTGTTTGAAGATTTTGGTAACATACCATAGGGTAGATTTTTGGTTGAGGTGGTAGAGGCATGGGCCATGTTTGAGAGAATATAGTATAGAACATCAATCTTGGTGTTTGTAAGAAATGCCCATAGGAAAAACAAATCTTTCTCACTCACATGTTCAAAACTTCCAATTTTAGGCAGAAAAATTTTGCCAACAAAATGGTGTACCAACCTTAGTTCAACAGGAAGGTCATTGGTTACAGGTTGGGTGGATTCAGGCATGTCTTAACCATAGACAGCATGTAGTTGTCTCTTTTTGCTTATAGTCTCAAAGTAGGTCTCTCTACCATACCCAGTTCCCATAATCTCAAAAATGGTGATTTCATTTAGAGTGATCTTCACTCTCTTCACATAGCTAGTAAGTTCTGTCTCTCCAACCTTTTTCATGAGATCTGAGTAGAAATGCATAACCAATTTAGGGTATACATTATCTTGAATCAAAGTATAAGGTTTCCAACCCAAACTAGTAAGGGTGTGAGGGAAGTCAAAGTTCTTATTTTCAAAATACTCATAATTAATCAATCATCCATTCAAAATTTTACTTAGACCGAAGATATTCGAATACCTTTTTTGAGCCATTGCATCTCTGAAGTGTACCACATCCCAAGCAGGTTAGTCGGATGAAGTCCTTTCGAATGATTCTCTAATTGGTGGTCCAACACTTTTTTGTTTTTGACTTCGTGTAGAGGAGTCTTTAGGGTTTTCTTGCCTTTGGTCGACCTTGGGAGCCATGTCTATAGTCTGAGGCTTCGAGAGATGGAGAAGAGGATTGAGAAGATGGAATGAGATTGATTAGGGTTTATAACAAGAATGGAGCGAGGATTTATGATGGTTCGAAGGTGACGGTTGGGTTTTGGTGCGAACAAGGGAGCAGGAGAGAAAAAGAGTGAGAGTGAAAGAGAGAGAGGGAAATTTCGAATGTTTGTAAAGTGGACTTTGTTAAAGCTTATAGGCCCAACACATGTGTCGACACATGAACTTGGTGTGTGGACACATGCCTGTTAACAAAATAATTTTGAGTCCACTGTCGTAATGTGTCGACACATGCAACCAGACTGGGGCATGTGAAGTATAAGGAATTCAGGAGATGGCTTTTCAATATGAAAGAGAAATTTTGTTTTAATATGATCATGAAATGAATTATGAATATGAGAAATGCAGTTCACATGAATGAAAATCACATTTAAAACATTCAAAACATAAATTTCACTCAAATTAAACAAATATTAAGACACAGGATCACTTATCCCCAATTCTTTTCTTATCATGCAAAAACAATATTCACTCAATGGTTTAGTAAAAATATCAGCCAACTGCATGTTCGTGCACACAAAGTCAAGTTCAATATCACCCTTTTGTGTATGATCTCATATAAAGTGATATCGAATTTATATGTGCTTTATGCGAGAATATTGAATAGGATTTTTTGTCAAGTTTATAGCACTAGTACTATCACACTTACTAGAAAATATGATCAAACAAGATTCCATAATCTTCCAGCTGTTGTTTAATCCATAACACTTGAGCACAACAACTACCAGCTGCTACATATTCAGCCTCAGCTGTGGAGAGAGTAGTTGAATTTTGTTTCTTACTATACCAAGACACAATTATGTTGCCTAGGAGTTGGCAAGAGCCACTTGTGCTCTTCCTATCAACTCTGCTCCCCGCATAATCAGCGTCAGTGTAAGCATTCAAGTTAAAACAAGTACCCTCTGGATACCATAATCCAAGGTTAAGTGTGTACTTAAGATAACGAAATATTCTTTTTGCAGCAATCACATGAGATTCTTTAGAATTTGATTGAAAACGAGCACATAAGCAAACACTAAACATTATAGCTGGTCTACTAGCAGTTAAACATAATAAAGATCTCATCATGCTTCAGTAAAGTTTAGTATCCACTGATTTACCTTTCTTATCGCTATTCAATTTTGTTATAATACTCATTGGAGTACTTATAGGCTTTGTATCTTTCATGCTAAACTTTTTGATCAGGTCCTTGATGTATTTGGCTTGGATGATTAAGATGTCTTCCGTGGATTGTTTGATTTGAAGTTCGAGAAAGTTGTTGAGTTCACCTATCATACTCATCTCAAATTCTCCAAACATACACTTAGTAAAATCTTTGCAAAACAATTCATTAATAGTACCGAATATAATATCATCTACATATATTTGTACTAAAAGTATGTCATTATTTTTTATTTTGATAAAAAGAGTGGCATCTATTTTTCCTCTTAAGAAACCTTTTTTAATCAAAAACTTACTCAATCTTTCATACCAAGCTCTTGGGGCTTGCTTTAAATCATATAAAGCTTTTGTTAGTTTGAAAACATGGTTAGAAAATTTCGGATCTTCAAAACCAGGGAGTTGTTCAACAAAAAATTCTTCGGTGATAAAATCATGTAGAAAAACACTTTTAACATCCATTTGATGTAATTTAAAATCTTTGCAACACGCAAATGCAAGTAACAATCTAATGGCTTCTAATCTAACTACCAGAGTATATGTTTCATCAAAGTCAATGCCTTCCTTTTAGCTATAACCTTGAGCAACAAGTGTTGCATTGTTCCTCACAATAACTCTGGACTCATCCATTTTATTTCTAAAGACCTATTTGGTTCCAATGACTGGATGATCATTAGGTCTAGGAACAAGGTGTCATACCTTATTCCTTTCAAATTGGTTTAATTCTTCTTGCATTGCATTAATCCAAAACTCATCATTTTCAACATTATTAAAACATTTAGGCTCTATTTGTGATAAAAATGCAAGATGATTACATACATTTTTTATAGAGGATCGAGTTCTTAAACCTTGTGAAGGATCACCTAGGATTTGTTCCGTACGATGGTTATGCACAAACTTTCATTTCTTAGGTAGACCTTCATTAATTTCTTGTTGGCTTGTAAGAAATTCTTGTGCTTCTCTTTCTTTTTGAGATTCTTCATTTGAGTTTGGTTAAATGTCTATCTTTTCCATGTCTGGCTCTAGCTCCTTTACATCATCACTTGCAACATTCTTTAAAGAAGAGTTATATTCATCAAAAGTGACATGGACAGATTCTTCAACCACTAGAGTCCTCTTATTAAAGACTCTATAAGCCTTGCTATGTGTTGAATATCCAAGAAATACACACTCATCAGATTTTGTATCAAACTTGCCGAGGTTATCTTTATTGTTATTCAATACAAAGCATTTGCATCCAAAGGCTCTAAAAGTATGAAACATTCAGTTTCTTATCTTTTCAAAGTTCATAAGGGGTTTTGTTAAAAAAATTTCTAAATAAAATTAGATTCAGCTTCAGTCCAAAAATATTTTGATAAACCATTTTCACAAAGCATGGTTCTACCCATTTTTTCTAAAACTCAGTTTTTCCCCTTAACAACTCCATTTTGTTGAGGTATTATAAGGGCTAAAAAGCTGTGATGAAAACCATTTTCATCACAAAACATTTCAAAGGGTTTGCAATCGAATTCCGCTCCATGATCAGTTCTAATAGAAGTGATTGAAAATCCTTTTTCATTTTGAACTTTTCTACAAAATTTTGTGAAGAAAACAATTGTCTCATCCTTATGAGCTAAGAAGAATATCCATGTAAATCTAGAACAGTCATCAACGATAACAAGTGCATATTGTTTTCCACCAAGACTTAAAGTTCTAGTTGGTCCAAATACATTCATATGCAATAGTTATAGTGGCCTAGAGGTAGTAAGCATATTTATAGATTTGAAAGAGATTTGAGTTCGCTTACCTACTTGACAAGTATCACAAACTCTATCTTTGTGAAATTTTATCTTTGGAAGTCATTTGACTAAATGATTTTTAGAAATCTTTGAAAGTATGCTCATACTAATGTGACCAATGTTGGCCCAAATGGCAACTTAAGACGGGGGGTGAATTGGGTTTTTTGAAAATTAATGGCAATTAAGATTAATTAAAATTAATCTAATCAATATAACATTGATTAATCTATATATAATGCAAAGTAATCAAAAGAGGAATGGAAAACAGAGCTATAGAAAGCACACCAAGAATTACCGAGGTTCAACCACAATTCGTGGTCTACGTCCTCACTCCAAGATCCCCTTGAAGTCTTCTTCTACTATGCAATCTCTAATTACAAAATGAATGTTAATTTACCAAGTGCTCAGCTCACTTTTACACAAAAACTTCTTCCCAAATTTCTTCTAGCTACCAAGTGGTTTTGTCCAAGATCCACTCAAACTTACAATAGTTTTCTTCTACAAGAGAACTCTCAAACTCTCACTTACAAGTGTATAAAGATGTACAAATGAATTACAAACTCTCTATCCATAGTGGATAGAAAAATATAAGCTCACACAATGAAGACAAAAAGAATATTTAGATTTTTCAATTTTATCAGGCAATAGTCCTTATTTTTCTTGTGTCTCTTCTATATAAATGCAATTGGAAGCTTGTATATAAACCCTGAATTGATTTCATCCGTTGGAGGTTGTTGGGGCTCATTTAATGCAAGTCTAGTCCGTTATAACATTAGAAAAACTAGCCGTTATCTCCCAGGTGTCGACACTTGGTTCCAGGTGTCGACACTTGGTTTCATGTGTCAACACATCTAGTCTTCATTTTTCAGATGTTGTCCACTGTCTCGATGTGTCGACACATCAACTCCATGTGTAGACACTTGATCATTCGGTCTTCAGATTTTTGGCTTCTGTCTTCATGTGTTGATTCTTCATTTTCATGTGTGGACACATTGCCTAGCAATCTTACTTTTATCTTTCCATGATTAAGTTCAGCTTCAGCACTACTATAAGATCTTTAAGGAGTTTTCTCTTTGGGGCATGATGATCAATTAAAGTCTTCAACGCACCACGGTTGTTCTCTATTCAATTTAGATTGAATCTATCATTTGATAATCATCTTTTCTTGATTTCCAAACAATCAGGACTTCATTTCATCAATGCTGAGCTCTTCTTCTTTGTTGCCGAGCTTTTTCTTTCATTGCTGAGCTCTTTCTTTTATTGTCAAGCTATTTCTTTCATTACCGAGTTTTTTCTTTCATTACCGAGTTCTTTCTTTCATTGGGATCACTTCAATGAGACTTATATAAGTTTGATGAAGTCTATTCTTGAACACCTTCATTTTCTCCGAGTACATATCATGTTCATTGAGTCTTTACATCCCATATGAAATCTTCACTTAGATTCTTTTTAAAAATTATGTAATTTTGATGAATTCTCTTCTCAAATATCTTCAATCTCTTTTTAATCAAATCATCTTCAAATAATCTTTGCACATTAGATGAAGTCTTCTTTTGAGCACTTTCAATCTCTTTGAATTCAAGTCAACTTCATTGAGTCTATGCATACTTGATGAAATATTTATTAGAACACCTTCACTCTCTTCAAATGCAAATCATTTGTTTGAAGTTGGAATAGGTGTCATTGCTCAGTTTGGTACATTGCATGACTCTTGGAGTGCATTATTTGATCTTAACTTGTTGTGTATTCACTTTGACATATATTAGACTTAAAGTCAAACTTCTAAGTTTAAATTATAATCTTTATTAATCTGCACATTAAATAAATGCATTAATAAAATAACACAAGGTTTAGTTATCATTAAAATCAACATGGAGATCAACCTTGAGTCAACAATCTCCTCCTTTTTAATAATGACAAAACCTTTGCAAATTAAATTGATAGTTAATTAAATGAAATGGACAAAGTTGGATTGCATACCAGTAGAGAATTCCCCCTTTGTTTCATAATTAAGCAAATGATGCTTAAGAAACAAAAAGATTTTTCAAAAATAACTTTCAAGGAGTTTTTATCAGTTAATTCAAAACAAAGTGAGGGAATTGATCCATGTTACTTCTCCTGAGAACATGCTCTATAGTTATCAATTAACACTCATTTCATTTCATTTCAATGCCATATACAATTAATTAGTCAATACCAATTCATCAAACAATTCATTGTTTATTTTACTTTAATTCTTGTCCAAATCTTTTTCGATTCTAATTCTTGTGCAATTCTTCTCCAACAAGCACTCATTGTTTACTCATTCTTATCCAATTCTTCTCCCCCTTTTGGTCAATTCATCAAAAAGAGATAAAGAAAATGAAAATTATAGACAGGTACAATAGCAAAAAAATATTATAACAAAATAAATTATATAAACAGGAAAGCAAATAAGCAAGTAAGTCATTAAGACATCAATTATGCAAAAGAGCAAGATTATATTTCATTCATTCAAAACGATATTACAAAATGTTTGACATTTGATATCCACAAAATATGCAACAAAAAGATGTTATAACAGGGTCATGGTAATGCAGAATGATGGGGTAAGAGGGAATGTGAGGTGAAGGGAAGTAAAAGAGATAGGGGTAGGTAGGATAAGGAAAGGAGAGTCTAGTGAGCATCAGATTCGGTAGCTGAAAAGTCCTCCTCTTCTCTGGCTTCTTCCCCTTCCTGTTCTTCCTCCTTGTTGCCTTCATCTTTTTTATTAATTTCTTCTTCCTCTTCTTCTTCTTCTTCTTCTTCCTCTAAAATTTTGCCTTTGTCCTTTTTCAACATTTGTACTTCCTTTTTGAGTTCTCTCATCTTTTGTTCGAGAAACATCATTCTTGTAACTGCAAGATCTACCTTGTTATTCAATTTGTCCAGTGATTCCATGACTTGAGTCATAAAACTATTCAAATCCCCTAAATTTTCTCAAATTCAGAACTCAAACTTCTTTTTGTGCTTCTCTGCCTTGAGCTGCTTCCTAATAGAGTCTTTCCCTTTGAAGTACTTTCACCTCTAGTTTTCTTTAAAGTCCACTTGTTATTCTATAGAATATAACCCATTCTCTTGAGCGTCGTCTCATTGTATTCATCACTAATAGCCTTGGGGGTTCTTTTCTTCTCATTTTTCAAATCAATACTGAAATGCTTGAAGACTTTTGTTAAGAAAATTTCATAAGGAAAACTAATTCTAGAGATGGTAGCCTTGTATATGTGATCCAAAATAAATAGAGGCAAATCAATCCTTGAATCAATCAAGTATGCCCACAAGAAAAACAACTCCTTCTCCGAAACATATTCATACTTTTCAGTTTTAGGAGTAAAGATAGTACAGGTAAAGTAATGAACTAGCCTCAATTTAAGAGGCAAATCAGTTGCAAGGGGTTGTATACTTTTATCTATATCTCTTCCATAGAGAATTTTCAGTTGATTTTTCCTAGAGACATTATCTCTATAAACTTCCCCACCAAGTCTGATTCCAAGAATATGTCTAATCACCTCTCTATCCAAAGTGAAAGGGACACCCTTAACATAATTATTGATGGATATCTCTCCAGGATCCCCTTCGGCATTAGCATAAAAATGAGCAACCAAGTCAAGGTATACATCATCCTTGAGTGTTGTCATAGATTTCCAACCTAGGTTCCCCAATTTGGTTCTAAATTCAAACTTATGATAATCAAAGAATTTGTAATCTACCCATCTTCCATTAAACGCTTTTCTAAGAGTGAAACTGGAGTTGTACCTTTCTTGGGCTTTACCCTCACTGAAATATAGTTCATTGCATTCCAGAACTATTGAGGAAGTGGTTTCTCCAGTCTTACTCTTCTTTCGCTTCCCTTTGTACTTGCTAGACTCCCCTTTTGATTTTCTCTTTGGCTTTTTCGAAATAGGGGTTGTTGCTACGACTAGGGCTTTAGAAATCTTTTTCAGTTTAGAGGTCTTGGGAGCCATTGAAGGATCAAGAATAGTTGAGAGAGGTTGGAAGGAGATTGGTTAGGGTTTATAAGATGAATGAGGGAAGATTTGTGATGGTTCGAACGTGAAGGTTGGGTTTTGGTGCGAACAGGGGAGCGGGAGAGAAAAAGAGTGAGAGTAAGAGAGAGAGAGGAAAATTTTGAATGTTTGTAAAGTGGGCTTTGTTAATGTATATAGGCTCGACCCATATGTCGACACATGAACTTGGTGTGTCGACACATGCCTATTAACAAAATAATTTTGAGTCCACTGTCGTGATGTGTCGACACATGCAACCAGACTGGGGCATATGAAGTATAAGGAATTCAGGAGATGTCTTTTCAATATGGGAGAGAAATTTTGTTTTAATATGATCATGCAATGAATTATGAATATGAGAAATGCAATTCACATAAATGAAAATCACATTTAAAGCATTCAAAACATAAATTTCACTCAAATTAAACAAATATTAAGACACATGTGTCACGCTCAGATTTTTCGCACACGAGAAATACACACACAAGCGGGAAAAACACTGTACTCTCTCATTAGAACTCATCCTCCTAGAAGAATGAGTGCGACTAAGTTTGAATAGAAAATTGATTTGAATAAAGGGCTTTTAGAAAACAATTAGAGTCACCACCTAACTTGATTAAGGTAAGTTAAGTCACCTAAAAACTAAGCATAATCCGAAGACCACACTTAGGGTTTTTGAAAATGATTTTTGAAAATACTACCTCTAGAGAGGGTTATTAAGAAAATAGGTTATTTGGCAATCTTTGAAAAACTTTTAAGCCCTTTTTGAAAATAAACTCCATTTTGGTCTTTCGAAAACAGTGATCCTAGGTTCGGAGGTTGGTTACGTGTAGGGAAGACGCACTAAGCCATCACCCTACCCCGCCCTTGTGGTACCTACATGTCTATTCACCCTAGATTCACCTATGAGAGTCTTTAACTAACAAATATTCAATTCTATCCACTTTGGAAAAATAATGTTTTAAGAGACATGATGCATGATATACAAGTGCAAGAAAAGAAAGTTGGAAAATAGATTTAGAAAGAAATTGATTTGAAATAAAAAGAAATTTGAAAAAAGATAGATTTGAAATTGAAAAGTTTTAGAAATTGGAAATAGAGATTCGGAAATAGAAATTTGGAATTGGAAGTTGGAAAGAGATTATGGAATTGGAGATTTGAAAGAAATTGTGGAATTAAAAATTTAAAAAAGGTTGTGACCGCACCCATGAGGGTTGCCTACGTATCCCTTTGGAGGAATCAGGCCAGTCGTAGTTCAGACAAGGGTCTGATAGAAAATAGAAGGCTTTGATTCGAGAAAGAGATGTTGATTTAGAATTTGGATTGAAAGATTTGACTCGAATGTTGGACTTGGAAGATTAGGAAAGTTGAAATTAGGAAAGGTTTGAATTAGGACAGGTCTGATTTAGGAAAGTTTCATTTTATGATAGTTTTGGTTTAGGAAAGATTCAATTTAGGAAAGTTTCAATTTAGGAAAGTTTTCAAATAAGGAAAGTTTTCAAAATAGGAAAGGTTTCGTTCTAAGAAAGTATTAAAATTGGAAAGTTTTGAATTTGGAATGTTTTGAAATAAGGAAGTTTTGAAAGTAAGAAAGTTTTGAGTTTAGGAAGCTTTAGATTTGGAAAGATTTGAAGTTTTGAATTTAAAAAGTTAAAATTTAGAAAGGGATAAAATTAGGAAAGGGTTGAATTAGGAAAATTTGGAAGCTTAATGTTTAAGGAAAGATTTGAAAGTTTTGGGAAACTTATGGTTTAGGAAGGTATGAGATTAGGAAAGAGTGAATTAAGAAAGGTTTGGGTTTGGAAGGATTAAGATTCCTATTTCCTAAAACAAGGGATAGGATTTTGTTTCTAAAAAGAGATGTTTTGATTTTGTTTCCAAAAACGGAGGATTGGATTTAGTTTCCTAAAAGGAAGATTAGATTTGGCTTCCTAAAGGGAAGATTGGATTTGGCATGAATTTAGAAAGATGGAGTTTTGAAAATCCTAGTTTTGCAAAGACTATAGTTTTGATGAAGAAAATAGGTTTTGGAAATATATATAGTTTTGATGTAGAAAACAAGAGGTTTTGGAAACCTAGGTTTTGAGACCAAAATAAGAGATTGGAAATCATGCTTTTAGGAAGGAAAATTAAGATTTCCTAATTGTTGGCTCTAGGGCTTGACTTGGGCTCTAAGAAGAGAGGTTTTTGGAAAGTGAGTTTTTAGAAACGGAGATTTTTGGAAAGAAATACTAGAAAGGAGTTTTTGGAAAGCGAATTTTTAGGAAAGCGTTTAGGGAGTGTTTTTAGAAAGTGAATTTCGAATATAGCGTTTTGGAAATGGTTTTTTGGAAGGAGAATGTTGGAAAGAGTTTTTAGGAAAGAGATTTAGGGAGAGAGTTTTCTAAGAAGGAAACCTAGAGAGTGTTTTTGGAAAGTGTGTTGAAAAAAATATTTTTAGAGCGAGAGATTTGAAAAGAGAGTTTTTAGAAGACAATTTTGGAAAGGAGATTGGGGAGAGTTTTTAGAAAGTATATAAAATATCTCACTTTCCTAAAACGATTCTAACCATAAGAAGGTTATAACCACTTTAGGATAGTGGTTTTGAAACAACAAAGAGTTGAAAATATGGACCATATCAGTCACTTTAAATGTTACACTTTTCTAAAGCAACCATAGCCATGAAAAGGCTAGAATCACCTTAAGATTGTGATTTTGAAAACAAATTTTAAACAAGAAGATTTTGATGCAAGTTTTGAAAACAAGTTTAATGCAAGCTTTCGAAACAAGTTTGAAAACAAATTTTGAAAGAATGCAAGATCATGATATGCACAATGCAAGTTGGGGTCGTGAACATACATGATTAAGGCTTCACCACATAATCAAGGGGGCTGAACCCATGTGGTCTCCGATTAGACTAAAAGAAAGCCCTCGACACGGTGACCTTCCATAGCATAATCCTACACATGGACCGGGAAATTCTTTATTTCAAGCATGCAAGAAAGGGGGGGAACAAGATGAAGGATTAAAATAGAAGAAAACCCAAGTGGGTTCAGAGAGAGAAGAGAGTGGGGGAAGATGCGTAAACTTAAATAGAAAGCCTACCTTATGTCTTTTTTATTTTGCTTTGCTTTACGCGCTTTGTTTCTCTTGCTTTGCTTCGGTCTTTGCTTCAGTCTTCGTCTTGATCTTCAGGAACTTGTCTTGATCTTCGAGAGCTTCGGGTTACAACACTTCAAGTCTTCAATAGAGGTTTTAGAGGCTAGTGTATGAGTATATAAGAGTGTATGTAAGTATATAGGAGGCTAGGGTTTGGAAAACCTAAAGGAGACTAGGGTTTAGAGAGACTACGAGCTCTGTATATCGAATAATAGGGTTTTTAGACTGAGTTTATGGACCTCTTTCACACTGGAGGAGGCTCTATATTTATAGACAAGGGAATGACCCGGCGCCTGTTGTAGTAGCGCCAGGCCAAAAATGCTTGTGGCGCCACTAGGAGCGGCGCCAGGCCAAAACTTGGCTTAGCGCCACTACTAGAGGAAGTAGTGGCACCAGCCAGTTAGGAAAGTTTTAAGGTCGGCAAGCAACATATCTTAAGAAGATTTGGGCGCCTGTACTAGTGACTACTAGGCAATTCTTAGCCTAGCTTCACTAGGAGTGACTCCGGAAGGTCTAGGAAGGTTTCAAGGGACCGGGAATAGCCCGGAAGGTCGGAAAAGGACAGGAGCACTTAAAACAGTGTCCCGGTGGTAGTAGACTTGAAAAAGGATGGCAAGATTTGTCGGAAGGGTTGACCAAGCCATTAGGGGCAAAACGGCCAACTAGATCGAAAAACTACCAAGATGGACTCGAAATGTCCCAGAAAAATATTCGAGGCTTGGAAACATTATTTAGAATGTCCCAGGAGGTTACCGGGTTAATACCCAGAGCCAGCATGGTCGAAAAAGGCGATCGGCTTGCCAGGGGCAAAACGATCATTTTGCACTGGGTTTGCCGGAATTGACTTGAAATGATCCAAAAAAATAAAGGAAGGTTGAGGATACTAGAAAAGCATTCTCAGGAGGTTACCGGTTTGATACCCAAAGCCGGAGTAGTCCCCGGGGCGTTTGGATGCCTAGGGGCAAAATGGTCATCCTGACCGAAAAGTCCCGGAATTAGCCTAAAACTGACTGGAAGGCACCTAATCATGCTGGATTACTTTTAAGACAATCTTGGAAGGGTGGACTTACCGTTCTGAGAACTTAGGTATGCTCTCAAGAAATGTGCCGAAAATGGCCCTAGGGGCAGTTTGGTCATTTTTCATCGAAGTGGACTAGCAAGCACTAGTGTTGACCTGGGTTTTGAGTGTTTCTGCCACTCTGACGGCGTTCCTGTGATATAAGGGTTAGTTGGCAATTCCCTATATCGACCTGTTTGCGAGTATTTCCGCTATTCTGATGGTTGCGATATTTACAAGTACTTCCGCTACTCTGACGGTTCGCGATCATTCCCGAGACTGCCTAATCTCCGGAAGCTGCTAAAGGGACTTAGCACCTGAGAAGTCAACTTTCTCGGAAGGCGTGCCGAAACAGACATTTCTGCATTGGCGGGCTAGCAGGTGCCAAAGGTAGATCGTTCTACCATCTAGGGGACTTAGGATCTCGTCCCGGTCAACAGGTTTGAAGGGACTTACCGTTACAAAGAGACTTTTTTCGAAAAACGTGCCAGATTGGATAGACTTACCATCTCGAGGAATCAGCTTTCTCGAGAGAGGGATTGGAATTGGAAAAAGAATTGGAAAGGAGTCTTACCGTCTTCGGAAAGACATGCCTGATTTGGAATTGAAAAGGGGACTTACCGTCTTCGGAAAGACGTGCCTAATTTAGATTTGGAAAGGGGACTTACCGTCTTAGGAAAGA